>CM061534.1:104678820-104747437 GCA_030545055.2 Neoaliturus tenellus | reverse complement strand
TGAAAATTTAATGAATATGTATAGTTACAAGATAAACCTACCTTGGTTAAAAAAATTGGTTAAGAACTCTTAAATTTGCATAAACACACATTGACATCCACTATGTGTCATTGTGGAAGACACATAGTGGATGTTCGAGGAGTCTGTAGTTTTAATGCTTTACTCAACGTACCTTGTGCATTTTTAAGAATAAAACGATTTTTCATCATACTACACGCAAAACAGCGGTTTTGCATTCTGTTTTTAGTCCGTAAAGTTAATGCAAAAGTACACATATATGGTAAAAATATCGGTTTATTTTCATGGTGCACTAACCTCAAAAGTAGTGTTTGTCTTCTACAAAAATTCATACTAATCCAAAACAAATAAGGGCAAAGTAAACAAAACACTAAGACTTACTTTAGACTATATTTTAAATGCAGGAGTTTGATTTGTAACATATATCAGCTGTTTGTTTTAGAATATTTAATTTGATATGGAAGTCCCAACTATTGAACTCAAACGGATAATGAAAGTTTAATTAATACATTTTTAAACTTAGTTTTTACTTGTATACTTTTTGCTGTATGATGAAAAATTTTCTTCAACCCGCAGACTATAGTGTTTTAGAATATTTCAATATTATGCCATGTAAACTTTCATTCATTGCAAGCGTTTATATGCGTTCATTGTCAGTTCATCGCTAAGCAGTGTACTGAAAAACACAGTATAATAGTGTAAGGAGACAAGAGGGAAATACACCTTTAGGTATTATAATACTGTACGGTAACTTAAAGGTTAGAGCGATTCTAAAATTACCAATACTTCTAGGATTAAAGAGCTTTAAATAAATTAAAAATTTGCCCTTTAATTTAAATTTAATTTGCAACGAGCACCATAAGTTTGAAATCCTATTGTAGTAAGTAGGGGTCTGTGGTGCAACAATTTTCAGGTAGGTACGGTACAATTTTTGTGAATCTCAGTTCTCAGTACAAAATCAGTACGGTATGCGTTAAGTACTTATTTTAAGTTATAACAAATAAGCTGAATTGTCATTTTTAAATATTGGTGGCAAGCAGAGCGAGAGAGACAGAGACAGCGTGAGCTACCGGGAACACCATTTGAACGGAAATTTACTGTTTCCTCAATCCTAATTGGCCGATAACCCATAAACCACTTCTGTTCCGTTTGCGTATCGGCAGCTCCCTCCTCCTCCCATGACGCTCGGGCATTTTTGTTCTGTTAGTCTCTCTGCCAGTAGTCCACTCGTCTCGAGTTCTTTCGTTTTTTATTCCCTCCCGGGCTTACGAATTAATTGCGTATAGCCTTAGTCTCGCCCATAGTGGCTCCTTTGTTCTCATTTAATTTAAAGTTTTGTATAATAATATTTGTTTGTTCATTAAACTATTATCCCTGTTCACTAAATAAAAGTGTAGTGAATCAAAAGTGAACCTTGTGTCAAGTGCGTGTCGGGCAACTTGGTCACCCGCGTATATAAACATTGACTGTACGAGAGCTCTCATAATTATTGTGCGTACATGCGATTCGCAGCAAGAAAGAAAAATTCCCTGGACCAAATTGGAGAGACTTTCCTGGCCTAGCAGTTCCTGTGCCCCGGGCTGTGAGGCGTCCAATCCGCCATCTTAGTGTCTTTCCAGCTCCGCCATAAGGATTTTTCATGGTCAGTGATTCCATATTTTTTCTTGATTATTTTTATGAACAGATTTATTGTCATTTATTCACCTGTGGTAGCTTTTTACCTGGTCCTTCGAACATTTTAATTTGAACCAAGCTCGTAAATTTCATTAATTGATTTTCACATTTTTCTATAAATTAATTTCACCTCTTTCTCAACAGTATGCGTTATCAATATAGGCCTAGCAGTATTAATATGTGTAACACTACTAATACCTAATTACCTCATTTACTATATTTTGCTAGGATACAAATTTAATAATCAATTTAATTATTATAATCACTTAAGTTTAAGTCCTTGTACTGCACATCTACGCACGTATGCTGGTGATATTAGTTTAATGCTATGTAGTAAAAATGATCATGAAGTGAATAGCAGTATCACAACAATAATTGAAAACATAGATTTATTTTTGACTGATAAAATACTTGCTAACATAAATAGAGATTTTCAAAGAAAGCCTATAGCCTACATGCTGTATCAGTCTTTTTCAATTCGTCGCCTAAATATATGAAAGAATAAACTAAGTTTTAACTCAATGAAAAAAAAAAATCCAAACTGGAACTCAAACACTATTTTCTGCAGGCGTTTGTAGCCGCAGTAGGGTAGAAGTGGCAGATGCCATCATTTGAGCGGTATCGCCAGCGTTAGAATCATTCATGATTACAATTAATTATTTATTTACAACTAAAACATTTGGTTAAATTCAAATCCTAAACTTATTTCATAAAACTTCCAGGGCAACTACCATTAAACAAAGACACGATGTATTAGTAGGCTAGTAGGCCGTCTAGAGACAGAGCAAGCGCAATAACCAATATAACAAGAGTAGGCAAAGCACAACGAGTAAGTAAACGCCACAGAGTACGTTTAAACAACATCTAAACCTCTAGAAGGAACATATATAACGATGTAAAATATAGTTATTTCGAAACATAGCCCATATTTTAAAAGCCAATCTGGTGTTGGCTAAACAAATTGAAAAACTTAGAATGTTCCTAGTTTTCTCTGATCGATATAAATTCATATGAACAAACAGCTTTTGGATGGTCTTATTCTTTGCGCAAAGCGATCGTGTACCTATTATTTCCTGAATGCATTCAGCTAATCGGGTCACTGTAGAGGTTAAGACATATTTTTTCATCAATCAGCAGTCGATACAGTTCTCGTCACTTATTATCAAACAACTGTCTTTACTGATGCTAGCGTCTCTGGCGGCGGGCATTCCTATCACTGTAGTTTGTTGTAGTTGTCACCGAATAAGAGCTAATGTACTTGATCAGCTACTATGAGCGCTGTTACCAACAAGAACATGATTGTCTAGATGGTGTTGGACCACGTATTGTAAACTGTATTCCTATCCGTGGACTCAGCAGTCGGCGAACGCTACATCGTTAGTTAACTTGTAATCTTCTTGCTGAGCAATGATGTCAAGCCATTCTTTTTATACGTTAATCCATACAAACAAAGAGATAACGTCAAAATATTAATTAATTCCGTTTTTATGAAGTCAAATATAGGTACAGTAGAACCTCGATAGTTCGACACTTTGTGGACTTAGAGGGAGTATATGGGGAATTTCAACTCTGGAAGTATGAAAATACTTGTTTTAATTTAGGAAACACTAAATTCTAATGAAACCATAACTTAATTTAACTTTAACATATCGAACATTTAAATTATTCACTACTTTATTTACATTTTCATCTTTGTCAGTCTCCAACATGGTCATTATCGGTTGTTATTAACATGTTAAGTTGTCATGGACCCTGTCGAACTATAAGGAGTGTCGAACTATCGAGAGTCGAACTACCAAGGTTCTACTGTAGTAGATTTATTAATATTTTTGAAATTTGTAATCTGTACCGAACCAGATTCGTACCGATGCTTTCAACCGTACCAAACCGAAGTCGGTATTTCGCCTTGTACCGTACCTGTACCGAATTTTCGGTGCACTGTAGACCCCTAGTTGTAAGATTGAAGTCCGAGTCTAAATCTACGTCTGGAAAATTGGCACCTTAATTTGTAGTTGTGTTAAATTATGTAAAACACGGAAACAGACCGATAAATGAAAAAGTATGAGTACAGTGGAGTCCCGATAATCCGAAATGATTGGGACCTGACCTATTTCGGATTAAAAAATATTTTGGATTAAACAAAACTATACCTAACATAAACATAATATTAAATATAGCATGTAATTAAGTTTACTGGTAAAGAATAACATAATTGACCCCAGTTGTTGACATTTAACAGTCTGAAATGCCCGTTCGGTGATCAGGTGCCATATACATCACATTCAGCGCGAGAGTCAAATCAGTCTAAATTTAGGGTCATAAAAAGTCAATTTAAATTGTATTTATTTCCTCAGTTTAGATAACAATCGATCTTACATGTTAAAATTACTTAAGAGGAAATCTCTTTATTAATTATAATTTGATTTATCAATGGGAAAAAAGCAATAAAACACGGAAATTTGTCCATAAATTATCTGGTGGCGTGATCGTGGTCGTAGTCATGTGACCAGGGAGGAACGAGTCAGAGCAATGGCGTGGCGAAGAGGGGTGGGATGGTGATGGGACACAATGCGTGGTAAAGACCTTGACTGCTAGTCAACACATACTCACCCGGGATGTGCTAAAAATAGAAACCAAGACAGGTTCCATTTTGTTTCCAGTTCAGTGTGTGATTATCACTCTGATTCTTGTATTGCTGTTCAGTGATGCCTAGAAATTTTGGGTTGTATTACGCTAAACAAAACATTTCAAAACGCATTTTTTTTGCATTTCAAGAAATGTTTGATTAAGTCACATTAAATTTTATTTCACAAAGTTATAAATTTATTAGCCTAATTTATTAATTAGCATACATTTAAAAAAAACTGGCTGTTTTTCAATTTTTACCAATTAGACATAAAGATGAACCATAATTTGTTTTTGTACGCATGCTCTCATCTTATCTTGAATAAATTATACCGGATGACGCTCCCCTCCCTTACCCTACGCCGGAACCTCTCCCCCTTACCCTACCCTGCCGCCCCTCACCCAGCTGCCAAACAATAGCACACCTGACCTTGGTTTTTTGTCCATGTTGGACCCTTTTATTGTGTTCCTTGTTCACTCAACTAGAAGATCTGTTTATTCATTCCAATGAGGTTTGGTCAGTAAACTCGTGGACTCGAATTAAAACTTGTTTATTTCGTGTTTTACTCAATTTATTGAACTCGTTGTTTTTACCGTGGTTTTGGGTTATCTGGGTAACCAGTCATTACCCTGGATAACGGGAGTTGACTGTACAAATATCCTTTTGTATTATTTATAGCGTCGTGCATCTTATCTCTTCCTATAACCAGTTTACAAATTCACCCGTTGTAACGGTTATAACTCTGTTCTTTCGTAATTTAATATTTACAAAAAACCGTAATTATGGTTTCGGATTAAGTGGATTTTCGGATTACCGAGGTTTGGATTAACGGGACTCTACTGTATATGTTCACGGGACCTCGATGCCTGTTTATTATGGATAAAGTAACATTAAAAACTTTTTTTTTTCTGAACACCATATAGTTCTAAAGATAAAGCTATAAAGTAATAAGTCTTACCTCAAAACTGGTTATGGAATCTGGAGAAAAAATGCCATTGGCACAGGATTTAGCCTTGGTGATCGTGGGTGGTAAAACAGTTTTTGATTTTGATATTCGGCTGATGAGTGGAATCTGCTTAGAATCAGCAGAATATTCTTTGATTTTGCCATTTAAAATCGTCTCAGACTTTGTTATCCTAGGCACTTGAACTTGATCCTCTGAGTTAGACTGAATAGTTTTCAGGAACACGTGTTCTGATGTATTGTTTTTGGTTATTTTCATAACTGTTCGAGGAGTCTTAAGCACATTTTCAACTTCTTTTTTTGAAGGCACAACTGAATTTTGTGCTTTTTCTTTCAATACTTCATCGTATGTCTGGTTGAAAGTTAAACTGAAAGTTATCTCAGATGATGCAATGACATCACTTGAGGGAGCTTGCTTCTTGCTGTCATCCTTAGCAGTCCTCCTTGTACCACTATTGGTGGAGGCATTATTTTCTTCAACTATCTCGATATCCTCATTGTCATCAGATTGGGTATTTTCACAGCTGATTTTATAGCTTGAAGAGTTTTGCTTTCTATAATCCCCTTTAAGGATGTTGTCATTGTCCACACAAGGCACTGATCCAACAAATTTCCTTGATTTAATTTGATTATCAATCTTGTTTTCCTGTTGGTCTGTTACATAAACAGAATCTAAAATATTGAGATTGCTGTCAACAGTTGCTTCATTTAGATCATCCAAATTTTTAATCAAAAAGTACACATTTTGGTCAGAGTCATATTTGTAAAACTCGTCACAAATGGGAGGCAGGGCGTACCATATACTTCCGATGAACTTTTCCCTTCAAAGTATTTTCAATGTAATTATCGAGATCTGGTTTAAATCAATCCATGATGTTATTAAGTTAGAATTCAGTTGTTCGTAAGTTTATTAACCTTTCTAATTGTAGTGTTTCGTTTTCTAACCTTTCCACCAAGCAATTGTACTTCATTATTTTTTCTGTTGACATGACATTCTCAAAGCCTCTAAAAACATCATCTCGGGATTCATCCTCTAATTTATCTTCACTTGGTGATTTTTCATCAGATTCATATTGCTCAGAGTTACTTTTGATATGTGATTCCATTCTTTCTTTTCCATGCGCTTAAGGTTTCGCCTTGCTTCCATTATTTTCTTAACTTCATGGATGTTTCTTGCAATCTTTGTTTTTTAAACTTAATAACATTTAAATCTTCATCTAACGAAGCATCAGTATTATTGCCATCAAGGTCACTATTTGTTTGTTCTTTGTTACTTTGTTCTATGTTTTCCTTTTCTGATGATGAATCATGAAGTGAAATTAAAGAAATATCTTGTTTACCATCACTGTTTTCTGTACCAATTTAATTCAAACTGAGTGAATGGAATTATTTGTTTCACCATGTGTTACATTTACACAACTAACAATATTATCATCTGATTCAAATCCACGATTTCTTGTTCTTCTTTTGAACCATGCCATTCAGATCCATTGAGATTAGATTCATTTGAAGTATCTTCGACTTCATGGTTATCCGGAGAAGCAATTCCATGTTCCTCAGGGGAACCAAACTTTGATTCATCCTGAAGAGCTTCAGTGTTGCTCAGAAACAGTATTGTCACTGTTGGAAGTAGTTCTTTCACCTGTTTCAACTTTTGATTCCCTGTAAGTCCTTGAAGAAGTTGTCTTTGAGTTACTTGACGTGTAAGTTCTGCTACTAGGACCGCTGCTGTCTCTATCTGAGGACCTTCTGTCTCGTCCCTGTCATTTGGATATTTACAATGCTGTCTGTATTTTTTCTTGAATCATCTTTACTATCCTTGTCAGATTTTTTATCGTGTGATCTATGCCTCTCAGAGGACTCTTTATGTTTATGACTTCTATCTGACTTGTGTTTTTCTGATGAACTTCTATGGGTATGTTTAGTAGAGCTGTGACTAAGTTTGGAGTCATCTTTTCTATCTTTATCTTTTCTATCTTTGTGAGCTGTATCACGGTCTTCTTTGCCATCTGAATGTTTGTCACGGCTGCTGTGCTTTTTCTTATCTTTATCATGATGATCTCTTGAAGATTTTTCAAAATGAGGATCTTTATGGGCATGTTTTGATTCTTTCTTGTTTTTCTCACTATCTTCTTTATCTCTCTTTGATCTGTCCGAACTCTTACTTCTTTTCTTTTCCTTATCTTTCTCTTTATCATAGTGTTTACTTTTTGAATCTTTTTCATTAAGTTTACTGGAAGATTCACTCCTTTTCCTATCCCTCTCTTTGTGTCGATCTCTTGAACTTTCATGTTTTTCACCTTAGTATCTGAATCTTTTTTATCTCTTGAGGAGTGACTGCTTTTTGATTTTTCATGGGTCTCTTTCTCAGAACTTTGTTCTTTTAGCCCATCATGATTTGTCCTTTCTCTAAGCTCATTATCAAGATTGTGGGAACTTTTACCTGACTCTTTAGAGCTTGTACTGCTGCCTTTATGGTTTTCATATTCATTATCAAACTCTTTTATTTTTGAATCAGTCATATCCAACGATTTTTCTGTGTATGAATCTTCGTTTTCTCCCTCATTCAAACTCAATTCACTAGTCTCATTTTCTTGGTCATATTCTTCAAGATTATATCGTTTCTTTTTAAATGGTTCAAAAACAGCAGGCTTGATTTCATCGCTGCTGTCTTTATCTGTGCTTGAACTGCTTGATTCATCAAAACTGTCAATGTTAAATTTCCTTTTCTGAGCACCACTCAAACTACCTTCTTCATAACTGTTCTCTTCTTTTACATGGTCACGCATTTCATTCATACATTGACTCGAAACAACCTCTTCAACATTACCTACACTTTCTTCTTCAAATTTGGTTCGGTACTGTTTGTACTCACTGATGGAGTTAAACTCAAGCACAGTTCCATCTGATTCTTCCATGTTGATTGTGGGGGTTTTAGGGACATACTCATCACTGCTGGAATCATCATCTTTTTTATCACTTTCTTCTTCTTTGATGAATATCATTATGATCGATCTCTCTTCCAAACTATCATCAACAATGGTAGTAACCAACTGGCTGTCATTGCTATTCTCAGAAGAATCGCTCCTCATACCCAAAATCAATCTGTCACCTTCTGAGTGAGGCTCAAACGGGGGAGACTCTTCATCATCTTCATCCTCTTCTTTTTCCTCAACATCTTCCTCCTAAAAACAAAACATAATCAATTCACTTTAAGAAATTCACATTTAGTCCAATTTAAGGCCAACAACAAATTGAAACACATAAATTAATATAAAATATGTTTTGACATCAAAGTACATGAAACAGTTCCTTTCAATTGTGCCATTACAATTTACATTGGTCGACTAAATATAAATGAAGTAAATATAAACTAAAAATATAAAATTGATACTCTAAATTAAATGTAAAAAATATTTAATTACTAGGCCAATAATTTAAGAAAGAAACTGTTGAATCTGAATTTTTTATTCTTAGCGAATTTCCCTATTGATATATAAAACTTGGTTTGAAAGTTGTGTATATGTAATTTAAAATACAAGGTTGCAGCCTCAAACCTGATTTCGATACTGTGTCTAAATTTTTTCTTAAAACCGAAGATGTCAACATCAAATCAAATAAAAAATTCCTTATTCATTCTGTACAAACATGAATAGTGTCAATACAGTGAACAGTGTTACAGTACTATAAAGGCAGACGGTAACTGTAAACGATGCTCTTTGCGAGTAAAGAATTCAGAAACATAAAATGAATTAAAATTATTACAATCATTACAAGCTTTTTAAAAAATAATAAATTATAGTGACATTACAATTTTGAACTGCAGAAGAAAAAAGTATACAGTTAATATTTTCATAATATTCCAGTTCAATGGCTAATCCAAATGAATAATAATAAATTCAATTCACTATTTATAGCCTTTATCATAATAAATTTCTATATCGCCTTATCGACCACCGTGGGGAAAACTAGTTCAAGACCTATACAATACAAATGGCCATCCATATAAAGAAATATAAAGGCTCATCTTACCCAGATGTATCGAGCACGGAGCAATCAGTAAGCTATTCAATAAAAATATTAATGTTAAATTGCACGACAACTTTTTTTTTACTTTAAGTGGGTTTAAGAGATGTTGTAAATAAATTTCATAGCAAAGATAAACTGATAATGCTAATATACTTATTGCTCGAAATCAAGCAGCTTAATTTAGTAGCCTTTTTGCTAAAAATTATACTTTAGTCCTAACCATTCCAATATTGTGATAATCAGTACACAAAAATTCACTTATTTACAGCTGTACATTAACAGATGTTTTAAATTCTCAACTCATTTCCAATGTTATTCTAGTGGAAAAATTTCAAATTTTAATTATGGATTGCATTTTATTTTAAGTCTGATTTTCACCAATTTTTGGCGGAAACAACTACAGACTAAGCCCTATCCAACAACACAAAAAACTTGAAAATTTGTTGAAAATAGTTGTAGGAGTTCACTTTGATTTTAATGAAATTTGGTACAGGGGTGTAAACCAGCATTTACTTGAACAAGTTCATGAACCAGAATGATTGGACAAAGTTTTATAGGTTTCAAAAGTTTTTTAAAAATTTATCTTTTTATAACTAACTATTAACTTTAATATAAATCAAAAGTAATGAAACAATTTAGAAGTATATTTATGGTTTAGTCTCCACTATTACTAGAGAAAATATTTTCTCTACATAGAGTGGATACCTACATCAACAACATATTTCTTGTCGGAGGTTTCATCAGCCTCCATGTCACCTTCCATCGTCCGTTGTCTTCCCACCTTCAGGTGATGACCGTCCTTCCGCTTGATCAGGAGGTTTCAGAGGTTTCAGTATAGGACCCATCACTAAGCCAAAAATATAATCATGTTATGAATTCATATTAATCACTGCAGTTTAATTGTAGCCTATTAGTGACAAAAATAGAAAATTTGTATTAGTTCAATAACTCAGCAGAAGGGATCACTTTGATTAGCTATAACAAAAAATATTATACAGGGTGTTTCAGAACTCCCTGACAATATCTTAGGGCATTGTTTCTGGTTAGAAACATATCTCAATATCATATTTAAATTGTCCGGATGTCTTTAGTTAATCACACAGTCGCCATTTTGTTTTTTTCGACATAATAATTTTTATTTTTGTAACGGATGGTTGTATTAAATTCATATTTGGCATGAATCTTTATTATACCAATGTACATTCCCAGGAAAAAAATTAATTTTTTCCCGCTGTATATTTTCAAAATGGCAGCCATTTTAAATTTTCAAACGCAAATATCTCAAAATCGGAAAATTTTATAAAATTTTACAAGACACAAAAAAGTTGACATATTAAATTATCTGATCAATGGTTTCAAGTTTGTAAAGATCTGACAACAAATAACGGAGTTATTGTGATTTTTCTTCATGAAAACATTAATTTTGCTGTTAAATGGCCTTAATTTGCATTGATTTTAATGCAAAATCAATGTTTTCATGAATAAAAATCACAATAACTCCGTTATTTGTTGTCAGATCTTTACAAACTTGAAACCATTGATCAAATAATTTAATATGTCAACTTTTTAGCGAATTTCCCATAGGGAATAAGCTATTACCGTAGGTCTAGCTTAAAAAATTGTATAAAAATTTTACAAGACACAAATACCCCCGTCGCAGCAGACCTGCGTACTCAGCGAATTTCCAAATTAGTAATATTAATTTTGACCAGCTAAACTTGTAAACAAAATTTCATCACTTGCTCATAAATAGGGAAATAAATGTCTATTCTCCTTAAGATAAATATAGGGAAAGAGTATGCAGGTATGCTGCCATGGGGGACACTAAAAGTAGGTTTTTAGCATAGAAAAAATGTATTTCGACCATATAAAGACATATAGTAAGTTTCATCAATATCTGTACATAAATAAAAGAGTTTGCCTATTCTCCATATGATTAACATGGGAAAAGAGTATGCAGGTTTGCTGCCATGATAAGTACAAAAACCAAGATTTTTTACCTTAAATGGATGAATCTCAACCAAATGAAGCTAAATACCAAGTTTCATCCAAAAATATTGGTTAATAAGTGAAATATTAACACATCTTTATTCTCCATAAGATTAACATTGGAGCCCTAAAAGACAATGTACTGTCTTTAGACTTTGTAATATCTCGGTAACCAATGGAGATAGAACAAAGCTTCAAAATACTAAATTGTGTGTTTTTTTTTAGCTAAATCCAATGGTCAAAATAAAAATTTAAAATATTTAAATTTTACATATGAAAAATGCAAAAAACCCATTTTTGGGGTACAAAACCCCCCAAAACTACCCCTTCCGGTAGGTCGTTATGTCTGGTTTTCGAACTCATCCGAATAAACGTAGGATTACACATCTCTACCAAATTTGGTGTCGATTGGACCATTTTTACGAGAGTTATCGTGTCTAGGGACACATACATATATATATATATATACACATATATATATACATATATATATATATATAAAATTTTTAATGACTATTATTTTTGGTCTCTGGGCACCTAAAAACGAAAAAGTAACATGGTCCCGGCTTAGGTCTTACCATGAGACCTACGGTAATAGCTTATTCCCTATGGGAAATTCGCTAAAAAGTTGACATATTAAATTATTTGATCAATGGTTTCAAGTTGTAAAGATCTGACAACAAATAACGGAGTTATTGTGATTTTTCTTCATGAAAACATTGATTTTGCATTAAAATCAATGCAAATTAAGGCCATTTAACAGCAAAATTAATGTTTTCATGAAGAAAAATCGCAATAACTCCGTTATTTGTTGTCAGATCTTTACAAACTTGAAACCATTGATCAGATAATTTAATATGTCAACTTTTTTGTGTCTTGTAAAATTTTATAAAATTTTCCGATTTTGAGATATTTGCGTTTGAAAATTTAAAATGACCGCCATTTTGAAAATATACAGTGGAAAAAATTAATTTTTTTCCTGGAAATGTACATTGGTATAATAAAGATTCGTGCCAAATATGAATTTAATACAACCATCTGTTAAGGAAATAAAAGTTATTATGTGAAAAAAACAAAATGGCGGCTGTGTGAGTAACAAAAGACTTCCAGACAATTTAAATATGATATTGAGATACGTTTCTAACCCAGAAACAATGCCCTAAAACATTGTCAGGGAGTTCTGAAACACCCTGTATAAGCCAGTTAATGTCAAAATATAAACACCATAAAACTGAATTCCAGTTTAAGTTAGTAGAAATACAATTAATTATCGGTTATGCAAAGCTTGAGTGTTGTGCAAAAAATAATTTTGCCAAAGTAATAAATTTTAGATTACATGAACAGATTAAATGAAAACATTAATTAAATGTTTAATGTTAATATGAATGTTTTAATCAATCTATATTAATAAAATTAGTTTTGTCTGCAGATTGCTTAGAATCTTGAAATTTTTGTTTTTTTTTTACTTTTTATGCATTGCAGAATCCAAAATCGGTGTAATCTAAATTTGTTTCCCTCTGTCTCTCTCGCGCTCTCTCTCTCTTTTAATCTCTCTCTTTTTTTTTAAATTTTAGTTTTAACGCTGTGAAATGGTTCCAGTCATATTTAGAGTTCAGAACACAAAGAGTAAAAACTGCAAGTGGTAAGTTTTCAGATTGGAAAGTCAATCCAAAGTAGGTGTGCCACAAGGCTCCACATTATCAGCACTACTTTTTTCTTTATATTTAAATGGGATTAGTGACAATTTAATGTTTAGTAATATTATGTTATATGCTGATGACGCTCAGTTATATATCCATTGTGACATCAAAGATATAAATAATGCGGTAAACTCCTTAAATGCTGATGTAGCAACAATTTATAAATGGTTCAGGGATCATGGACTGGATTTGAATATAAATAAATGTAAGCCAATAATAATAGGTAATCAAAGGTTGCTAACTAGTATTAATTTTGATGTTTTACCAATTCAGGTAAATGGTCAAGAGGTTCCTTTTGAAAAATCAATTATAAATCTAGGACTTAGAATGAACAGTACTCTATCATGGTCAGAACAAGTAAATTACATATATAAGAAAGTTTTTCAAAGTCTGTATCAATTTAAAAAGTTATGTTTCAACCCTACAATAAGTATTAAGAAGCTTTTAATATCAACTCTTGTGTTTCCATTCTTTGATTATGCAAGCTTAGCTTATTGTGATATCAATGAAACTTTAACAAATAAGCTACAAAGAGCACAAAATACGTGCATCAGATATATTTTCAACCTACGGTTAGATGACCATGTGACAGAATATTATAAAAATGTGGGATGGTTAAAAATTAGAGAACGGAGAGAGTATAATTTGCTTACAATGACATATAGGATGTTTGTAAACAAAAAGCCAGATTATTTGTATGAAAAATACATTAGAATGAGTGATGTACATAATAGACAAACTCGATTTGGAAATGAATCCTTACAATTTCCTATTCATAGAACTGTAATTTATAGTAAATCATTTCATGTTCAATCAATTAGACTATTAAATTCATTAGATGAAAGTATAAGAAATAGTAACACGGACAATGTCTTTTGTAAAAAAGTAAAGGAAAAACTTCTTGAAAGATACAATTAATACAAAAGTTCCCAATATTGTTAAATATTTGTTTGTTTGTATATAGTTCTAAATTTTCAATGATAACCTCAAAATAAATTAGTAGTTAGAGAATGTAATATAATAAGACAGGATTGTAAGTTAATTAAGTTAATTAAGTTTTTCTTTTTTTTTAGTTTGCTGTGTAAATGATAATTGTTACTTTTAACATATTTTTCTTTAAATACTTTAAATACTTTAATTACTGTTTATTACATATAGTGTAAGGTATACATATATAAGCCAGCCGCTACTCAATGTAATTGTTTGTAGAATTGTTATATGATTTGTTCCTGTCCTGGGGGAAGAGTGGACCTTTGGTCTAACCTAGGGCAGGCTAAATAAAGAAATTGTCAAATTGTCTCTCTGTCTGTCACTGTGTCTGTAACGCTCAAGGGTATTATTTTGTCCTCTTTTCACGGAAAAACGTCTTTATCTGATGGTCTAATTTTTTCCCCCGTCATAGACTAGAATGGTGTGAGGATTCATAGCAACTATAAATGCCTTAGCGACATTAGGGCTTTGCTCCATAGAATGTCAAAGTAGCCAAGTTGTGCTAAAATACCAATCTTTAATCTTTTTTCCCACGACAAGGGCTTTAATAAATGATATGAAAATCTTTATTACTGTTAAATGGTGCAATTAGAACGATTTTAGCTGCTCTAAAGCAACGTTCTTCAAAAAGGCTCTGCCTCATAGTAAAATAAATATTCAATGTTAATCTTAAGGGAATATTTAATTCTTCCTTTTTAATCTATTCTTTTTAATCAGCTGGGTTAGACAGTTTGTCATTTTCACCACAGATGGCAACACTTAAATTACAGACTCATTCATATGTAACCCTTTAACTTTTCTCTAGGCATAATACAGCGAGTAAAGTACACTAAATTATTGGTGCTAAATATGAATATTTAAAATAATATATGGTTATTATTACAGAACGAGTTTTGTTTCTCAAATCCTCAAATCTTAAAATATTTCTTATTTTCATTGCAAACTAATTTTAGTTCCCAATTAATTTAGCTTTCAATGCTTGTTCTGACAAAAAGAGGTGTATTTAAAAAACCACAAAATGTAGTTGAAATCAATGTGGTTTTGCTTAATCTTTCAGGTAGTTCGGGTATAGACGGGGGGATACTAATTTAAAAGAACTGAATACAGTAAGTATGAATACGTGAGAACGTCACTCACAAAACACTGATAGCACCACCATAATATTCATTCAAGGATCATGCTGATTGACTGAGTGGAATCAGATGGTTAGAACAATTTTTCAGAAGTTTGTTATTGTTTTTATTTTTTGTAACAAAAACAAATATGCTTATTTTGACATGTATAAGGTAAAAGCATTGACTTTGTACACTACGTGAGTAGACTTCTCATAGCATAGGCGTGTGTGACTCATATTGACGGTGGTGCGATCTCGTGCGGTGTCCATCGAAGTACACGTAACATATGATAGATAAATCAGTATTACCACTCTTTTAACCAAGGATGAAACATTTTATAACTGAAAGTTATGTTTATGTTTTGGTAAAATGTTTTTTCAGCACTGTAAATTCAGCTGAATAATAACAACATCGATGGCAGCAACTCTGGTGGTACGTCCACCGAACTTCCAAATTTTCGCTTAAAACTAAATGCATTGGATGAGAGGTCTATTCACGTTAGTGTACATAGTCAATGGTAAAAGGCAAACATGTCTGATTTTTTAAATATATGTATAACATTTTCTGTACTTTTAGGGCTATGTGAAAAGACATTAATGTAATTATTAATAGAGCTTCATGTTTTTGTTTTACAAACTCAAATAAAAAGACTTTAAAAAAAGTGCGCTCCCGCGAATCAGCGCTTTATTTTCCCATGGGATGTCTCTATTTATTTGATTAGTTCTGTATACATTGGCAATACATGGGGTTTTAGGTAAAAAGGTAAATCTAAAGACAAAAAAAATGAATTAAGTAGACCTAATATTTACTTTAAAATATCTTCACTGGTGCGGTGCCTGTACATTACTGACAGGTGTTGCGTTGTTTTACTTGGTGTTGGGTATTCAAATTTTAATTAATTTTTAATTTGGATTAAATTTTGTACATGTCTTTCATGGGCAGAACAAGAAATGCAGAAGTGGGGTACATTGGATTTGGTTTAGCTATCGTCACATCCAATGAAGGATTTAATATTAGATTTCATAAGAATCTATAATATTCTTGACAAGTCTGAGTTTTCTTAAATCGTCTATGAGTAATGGTACGGCATACTCATAGAACTATAAAGTAAATCACTGTACAAAAATTTATGTTTAATCAAACTGTAAAAAAATTAATAGAAATAACTTTTAACTCAAATGGGAAATGAATATAACAAGATTTTGACAAATGTACCAGGGAGTTATTAAGCATAAAACTTGAAATCTAGATAGGCCTACGTTGGAATAAACCAACTGAAGCTGATCTATTAAATTTGTGAAAGCATTTATATAATTCACTTAATAAACTGTGCACACACCCTGTGCGAAGAACGGGTACACAGCTAGTGATTAAATAAAAACAATTACCGGTACCTTGCCAGATGTTAAGCATCTAAATTTTGAGGAAACAAGTCACTTATAGATCTGATAATACTAACAAAAATGAAAAAAAATGACATATCATGACCTAATTACCGACATCAACCCTTGAACACTATTTCGGGAGAGAAGAGGAACATTATCGTCCTAGTAAAAATCATTTTATGATGGTTTCTGCTTTCATTTACCCATCAAACAACTTTTAATATTTTGTTTATGTCTATCTCCAAAAATCCAATACAAACATCAAAGTTTGATGATTCTCCTATCAAGTAAAAAACTATCCTACGTATTAATTTGATAGAAAACCAATTAAGAAAATTTTAATAAAAGTTATTTATATTTGCCAAATGTAAATTCATTATCTTCTGTTTCATTTAGATGCAAAATTGTAAACAAATATCGACATACTACTAATTTACGCTACTAGAGAATAGACGAGTTGCCAACAAGTGAATAGAAGGCAGACGACAGCACAGACACTCATTAAGTATTATCAAAGTTTAAAGCTGCTCGATTAGTTTCTGTACTAGGCCTTTATGGGTATATTATTAAAATAAAACTCCCACATTAAGAATACATTTTTTAAAAATATATTCTTTGTAATACAAACTTCAATATAACATTTAAGTAAAACAACATGAACATTTAGTTAAGTTTCACAATTTATGCCAGCAAACTGGCTGTATTAGTTTTCATTTCAATTTTCAGCAATTTAACTGGCTGGGTAGCTGAGTGGTTATAGTGCTCGCCTTTGAATCCAAAGGTTGCCGGCTCGATCCTGAGAAAAGTTTGTAGCTTTTTAATGGTTCGATTCCGGAACCAGTTGCCATTTGTCATTGGGCTATTAATTAATGATGCTTTCTAACAACTGGTCGATGTTAGATGATAACAAGACTGGGGTTGCTAGTCTTTTTTACACAATGTAACATTATTTCAATTATCCTTTAATTCTCATTATCCACCTTAAAGTTTACACCATGCAACTTAAATATTAGTCAAAATGAGAATGAGAATGTTTATTTCCAGAAAGCAAGTATGTACAGGAACAAGGAAAACGTCATAGATTCAATAAAATAAAAACAACCTAAAACCTGCAACAACCATGCAGAGAAAAAAATATATACTCTCAAACTGAACAAAAATATATATTCAAACTAAACTGAGTCTAATTCATTGATTCAATGTTACATTTAATTTAAATTAAAATTATCAACAAACCTTAATAGCAAATCAGAGTACTCATATTAATAAAAATATGTAACATTCTGATTCCTTCAAACTTAAGTCAAGCCGTTTGCTTATTGGAATATACCAACCTCCTATTCTAATATATTTATTAGAATAGACAAATATATCCTCCTATTATATTCCTATTGTTTAATACTAGCTGAGTACCCGTTCTTCGCACGGGGTGTGTGTACAGTTTATTAAACGAATGATATTAATGATTTCACAAATTCATAACCTTCAGTTGGTTCATTCTAACGTATCTAGATATCAAGTTTTATGCTTAATAGCTACCAGGCAAATTTGTCAAAATCTTGTTAAATCCATTTCTCATTTAGTCTAGAAGTTATTTCTATTAATGGTTTTGTTGCAGTTTGATTAAACATTTATATTCGTATGGTGATTTACTTTATAGTTCTATGAGTTTAAACTTATAGAAGATTTAAGAAAACTCAGACTTGTAAAAAATATTATAGATTCTTATGAAATCTAATATTGAATCCTTGATTGGGTGTGACGATAGCTATATGTCAAATCCAATGTATTGAACCCCTGCATCTTGTTCTACCCATGAAAGATATGTACAGACATGTACAATATTAAATCTAAATTCAAAATTAGTTAACATTTTAATTCCCAAACCAAGTAAAACCACGCAACATCTGTCAGTAACGTATAGCCACCGCACCGCAGTGTAGATATTAGGTTTACTTAATTCAATTTTTTTGTCTTTAGACTTTACCTATTTACCTAAAACCTCATGTGTTGCCAATGTATACAAAACCGAATAAATAGTGACATCCCTTGTTAAAAAGTTATGTCGAAAAACGGAGAAAAATTAAGCATTGATGGTGGGATTACTTTTCCTTATTGCCACGGGAAGCGTTCTTTTTACCTTCTAAATGTCAAAATAAGTATATTTGTTTGTTTACACAAAATAAAAAACAATAACAAACTTCTGCAAATATGTTCTTAAACCATCTGATTCCATTCAACCAATCAGCATGATCCTTGAATGAAAATTACAGTGGTACCATTGACTATGTACACTAACGTGAATAGACTTCTCATCCAATGCATTTAGTTTGAGGCAAAAATTTGGAAGTTCGGTGGACACCGCACCAGGGTCGTTGCCATCGATGTTGTTATTATTCAGCTGAATTTACAGTGCTGCCAAAACATTTTACCAAAACATAAACATAACTTTTAGTTATAAAATGTTTCATCCTTGGTTTAGAAGAGTGGTAATACTGATTTATCTATCATATGTTACGTGTACTTCGATGGACGCCGCATGAGATTGCACCACCGTCAATATGCTTCACACACGCCTATGCTATGAGAAGTCTACTCACGTAGTGTACAAAGTCAATGGTGGTACTATGAGTGTTTTTTGAGCGACTTTCTCACTTCTTCATAAGAACCTACTCATTAAGCTTTTACACATTAATATTGCACCGTCTATACCCGAACTACTTGAAAAATTGAGCAATTTATAAACCTCATTGGTTTTAACTACATGTTGTGTTTGATAAAATACACCTCTTTTTGTGAGAAAGTGCAATGAAAGCTAAATTGGGAACTAAAATTAGTTTGTAATGATAATAAGAAACATTTTAAGATTTAAGGGTCAAAACTCGTTTTGTAATAATTTCCATAAATTATTTTAATATTCATATTTAGAACCAAGAATTAGTTGACTTTATTCACTGTATTTAGGCCAGTGAAAAGTTAAAGGGTTAGATATGAAAGAGTCTGTATTTAAAATTTTAAGTGTTGCCATCTGTGGTGAAAATGACAAACTGTCTAATCCAGCTGATTAAAGAGCATAGATAAAAAGGTAGAATTAAATATTCCCATAAGATTAACATTGAATATTTCTTTTACTATGAGGGAGAGCCTTTTTGACGAACGATGCTTTAGAGCAGCTAAAATCGTTCTAATTTCAACATTTAACAATAATAAAAATTTTCATATCATTTACTAAAGCCCTTGTCGTGTGAAAAGAGATTAAAGATTGGTATTTTAGCACAACTTGGCTACTTTGACATACTATGGGGCAAAGCCCTAAGGTCGCTAAGTCAATTAAAGTTGTAATGAACCTTCACACCACTCTAGTCTATGACATGAAAAAAATTTAGACCCCTAGGTAAAGTCGTTATCCAGTGAAAAGAGGACAAAATAGGACCCATGAGCGTTACAGACAGAATGACAGAGAGAGAGACAGACAGACAGAGGGAAAGAAATTTAGATGACACCGATTTTGGATTCTGTTATGCATAAAAAGTAAAAATAACCAAAAATTTCAAAATTCTAAGCAACGTACAGACAAAACTCTAATTTTATTAATATAGATATTTGTAGGTGAATTATATAAATATTAAATCTTTTTACCTGAAATAATAAAAAGTACATACAAAATTAATGTTGTCACTATAATAATTGTAATACAAGTGTAACATTGACTTACAAGGAGCAGGTAGTTTTGCTCGAGGTGCCAAATTGTGTTTATCTTGAAATTTTGGTGGTTCTGATTTTATTTCTGTTGATGGTGGTGGCTCAAATTTGGGTTTGTCATTTTCCATTCCTAAACAACTTTGCACGACCTCTTCAACTTTTGGGAGAAACACTGTGTATATCTTTGGGTTCACAACTTGATCCACAATACGATCCACTCCAATATCAAGGAACCCTCCACTGAAAAAATTACATTGATGTTATATTCCATTAGAAAACTTAAAATGAAAGAGATTTTTTAAATTAGTCCTTATTAGCTTTAAAGACATCTGGCTACCCTGATGGATATCATTTTCGCCTTTGGTTCAAGAGGTGACGGTTTCAATCACAGGGATGGCCATGAAACTTTGATGGATTTGGAGAGCTTGTTCTTAAAAAATGTTGTTGTTACTACGTACAACCTCCCAAGTACTTATGCTGTTAATGTAGGAATAGATTTTGGGGGCATGGCTATCTAGAATAATATTTATTACCACCTTCTGTTTGGTTGAGTACACTTTTGGAATAGGCGGAATCCCTAGATAATGCATTTATATTTACTTGTTTACTCTCGCCGTTTATTCGAACTGGGCGTATGATAATGAAACTCGATGGAGATTGGACCGCAGTACGTGTTTGCCAACAATGAAACTGTGTTAAATAGCAGAAAATACCTTGAAAATTCTAGAAAATACTTGTTTATTCTATCTGGTCATCTCAAATTGAAATCACATTGTTATTTTTCAATAACTGTTAACCTTCTTATCAGTTTAGGTTATTGGCTGAACTGGTTAATAACATGGAGGAAGGGGTAATTGATTGAATCATTAGACAGCTGTTGTAAAAAATTTAACTGTTAAACTTTTTGACAAGGAAATTATGTTTGGTTTCATTAAGTCGGACCTGATGATGACAATTTATTTGTCGAAACCATGGTAGTCCAGGATTAATTTGGATTTATTGAAGCTGAAGACGAAGGTACGTAACATATTTATAATTGTCTTTATCAGCTTCGGAGGCTTAACAACATGAATAAGAAAAAAAGAAGAAAAAAACTGCTAGGAAAACAGAAAGAACTTTTTTTGTACACTGTACACTGAATTAGTAAGCATTTGTTTAAGTGTACTGATAATTGACTGTTAAATAATTGTTGTCCTGGTGTATTGAAGCACCTGAATGCTGAGTTTTGGGCAAAAATGGCAACGTCCATTATGATGGAAGTCAGCGTACAAAGTGTTAATCTGTCATTCAATGATTTGTTTTGATGTTTTAGTTGAGTTCATGTTGAATTGATTTTATGGTTTAGACTCAAATAAAACATAACAACCCTATACAAGCACAAATAATTTGTCAACTGATTTCAGTTTGTGATGAGAGAAATGTTCCTTCAGTTTTACCATATCCAGCGAGCAATGACACACTTCAGTACAGTACATTCTCCTTCATTCAACTCGGTGACATCGAAACTCCGCTTCATCGGAATTGATGATCTGAATTTTATTATCAATGTTTTTCTTTCAAAAAATAATTTTTAAGTTTTAGTGCCTTCAATTTCTAATTTGTTCTTCCCGCAATACAGTAAGGTATCACAATTTTAATAACTTTTCACCGGATGCTTCTCATAAACTGCATCCCTTGATGGAATTAACGAGGCCTTGTAAGAATTCACAAGGTAATAGGAAGGGGGAGGGGAGACAGGATGTAAACATCCGCTTCCTAAACTGTCTGCCTTCCGAGTGCACCTGTGTTACGAGGAATGTCAGTTGACTATTGAAATATGAGTAAAAAGATAACATTGCTATGGATTATGGGGTGGGGACAGTATGGAGATCTTTTCCCCTTGTATTGTTTTTTTGTTCCTGAAAGTTCGTTGATAAAATGTTCAAGGTTTCATATCTCTTTCTCAGAAAATATCCTGTCTTATCTCACCAACAATAGTGATAATAACCATCGTTGGCGGTAACTGCAAAAACGATAACTTACATTAACTCCGCTTTATTGGAATTTTTTTTATATTTGAACTGGCGGTCCGCCACATTACTTAAGATGAATGAGAGTGCACTATATACCAAAAGGCCTACATGGAGAGTTCGCCTAAAAAGTAGTTGGTTTCGATCAATGTCTTGCCTTTCGCACAAACCTGAAAACCTTTAGAATTCTAGATGTAAGATTTAAAATATCTAGACACTGGGCATAAAATTTTAGAGCGTACCCTGTAATGATAGGCCTAATTAATAAACTTATCTCATATTTAAAAAGTTTAAAAACTTTTTAAGAAATAGCTTTTTGTACTATATAAGAACCAGCCCACCAACTTAGTTTGATACAAAATAACGAATACTACACTTGCCGATGTGTACACTGTGCACATCGTCTACTTATGATGTAGACATTTGATAAAATCCTGTGTATCTCCTAATTTATTTACCTCTGGATATGTTTTCTCAGATTATCTCTAACTTGGTTCTTGTTCATGTCAGGCCTCCAAGGATTCATTCTGAGAAAAGCAGCCACTGACCCTTCCACTCTCTGCCGCAGGTTGTGATAGGCAGGCTGAAAATCGCATTGATCTGCTGTATTGAACTTAAAGAACAAATGCATAACACTTATAAAATTTATAAAATATTAAAAAGACTACGATTCCTTCAAAGAGATATCGCTTTTCTTCCAGTCATTCATCCATTTGTATTTGGACAAATCCAGTTTGATTAAAAGTCTAAGAATATTCATTGACGATGGACCACTTAGGTCTTTCACATTTAGGCCTACATTAAACCGAATTCTTGGGCTTCATTATAGATTAAAACTTATCTCGACCATATTAAGCACGAAGTAAATCAAACTATGAGTGGTCTCTATGCTTAAAGAAGAAAAAAAGTATGGTCCCCTCGTGTAATACCTACTTAAACTATGAAATCTACATTTATTTTGCTCTAGTTCATTCTCTTATTGCAAACGGTAAACTTATTTGTAAATAGCCTATACATCAACAACCAAAAACTACATGTATAAAATTTTGATGCAACAAAAACACACATTAAGAATAATGTTTTTATTTAAAACTTAAAGTTTCAGTCAAACATATTTTTACTGTAAATAATTTTTACAATTTATACATTTATAAAATAATAAGAAATAAAGCTGCAGGAATTACTTTTGCATTTTTTCTGTATCAATTAGTTTTGTTTTATTTAATTAGTTTAAGATAAGCTGATGTTTTAAAGAATGGGGTCAACCGGGCAGACGGTCTTAGTGACCATTGTCCTATTGTGTTTTTTTTTTTTTTTTCATAGGCCTACCAATATTTTATTTTATAAAACTAGTTTAAGTTTTTTTATTATGTAAAGGGCATTTGCTGTATTTTATTTAAAGATATAATAAAACACGTTTTCTTTCTTTCTTTCTTCTTCTTTCTTTCATTTATAAAATAATAAAATTTACAGTACTCAACATTGAAAGGATTTCAATTGGCAACTCAACACATTCATGTAACACTAGAGCTCATCACTTAATAGTACAACATAATTTGGAATTTAAAAAAAAGAACAACCTAAATAGGAAATTAATTTTTGGAAGCCCTCTCACGATATATAGAATTAGAGAAAGAGAAAGGCCATAGGCCTAATAAGATTGTCAGATTACTGAAAACATATTTAGTTTTATCAGATCTTTCCTCTCTTTAGGGATTTCTCTCATAAACCAAATTCATTTAAGTTAAAACTTAAATCTAATATTTATACATACATTTGAATAAGTGGCTTATCTGGCTAGTACTGGTTACTGGTTAACAAGGCTAATAAACATGTCTAGGTATATATATTTTCTATATTTATCTTTACACCTATTGCTGTTACAGTTTATGTAATTATTGTGTGTTCATTTTGAAGGTGTAGTTAACATGTGTTTAGTGTTATTAGATTATAATAATAATATAGTGTTTTATCTTTAGTAACCCAATGGATGTTACATCCCGGAAACGAGCATGGATTTCACTCCATGACGAAACAAACACTTTAATTTTTCTAACTTGTCAGAGGACGATCCTAACAGCACTAATGAAGAATATTTTATTATTTACGGATTCGGAGGATGACTATGACCCTGATACTTACCCTACTTAGGCCTACTTTTTCTTTCGATTACAGTAGTGATCAAATTAGTGACATTTGTATCTTGGATGTGATGGGGCAGTGCGGGAGAGCGCCAGGTGCTGAGCACTCAGTCGGTGCTCATGTCAATAACTTAGCCAACCAAGCATTTGGCTTGCTGAGTAAAAAAATGAATCGAGAAGCGCTTTTCTTGCAACCAGGTGGTCTTAAGCAACCATAAGACTTTTTCTTCACAAAAAGATTATACACCATGGGGGAAAGGTCAATTATGTCATATGCCGCAGTGAATGTGTTTAAAGATATATAGAAAAACATTATGTGTTCCCAAAACAATGTCTAACAAAACAAGACCTAGAAAACTATTTTCAAATATTTAGTATTCAGGCTAGGCCTACTGTAAGCTGTTCCAGGACTTGTGACACACTCTAGGCATGGGAATTATTTCGTTTGCTTAAAAAATTGATTTGGCTTAGGTCAGCTCAAACTAAGAAAAACTTTGTAAAAAGAGGCATTGCCACAAAGTGTAGCAAGTTTCCTTTGGGTTAAGTTGACTGGCACATTAATTTGTAATTGATTTTCATTGGTCATTTGTCATTTAATAGAGCCTAGTTATTTGTCAAAGGCCTAATAACATAGCCTAGTTGTGTTTTAACTACAAACCTCAAATCAAAACACTTTTTATCTTTTGGCGACTGGGCACAATAGAGGCAAAAACTTTCTGCATGCTTAGTATAAACAAATAATCATACATTATTGCAATTTTGAAAGTGGTTATAGGCCTAAATTTTAGTACAAATCTTACAAAAATTTTGTAGAGGCCTTAAAGAAAAATCGAACTACTTTTTATCTTCTTTTTTTCTACAACAACCAACCTCTCAGCAGGGACTGATCTTTCTAAAGCAGAAGATATTTATGCTGCAAACTATCTGTCTGATATGGCCGATCTTTCTAAAGCGATAAAGCTTCCTGCTGGGCCTAGCTTCCTACCACAACTGACCTCTCTGCCTCAGCTGATCATCTGATGCAGCCGATCTTTCTTTGGTACAGTTTCACGTAGCACCTACACTAGGTATTATCGAATGAAAATATTGGTCGATCTGATCAATATAGGTATCAATTGAATGGCCTAGATCAATAATTCTATTGCACCAAATCCAAATAAATTGAATTTTATTTCATTTTCTACAAAACCAGTAAGAACAAAATTCATTGTACTAGATACCAGATATTGTAATAGATGAGGAGATATTAGATCCTAGGTAGAAACAAAAAGAAGTTCTAGGTCTTATAATTTGATGAAAATTTAAGTTGGGATGGTCACATTGATTAAATTTCTAAAAAATTTCTTCTGGCCTATAGGCTTTGCAAAAAATAGCTAATCTCTAATATTAATACTAAAAACAATTTATTTTGCATTGGTTCAATCTCATTTAGCTTTGGTGTTACAATCATTTAACTTATAGAGCAACAAATAACAATTTGGACAGAATTCTATTGTTACAGAAAAAGCTTTAAGAATTATCTTCAATATAAAAAGGACGGTTTGAGTTAAACATTATTCCTTCAAATATTGGAATTTAAATGATACATAGGTTTCTTTTTGAAACAATAATGGATGTCAACAAAAACACAAATCCTACTCATGAAAATAGTCATCAGCACAACACCAAAGTTCACAGGAGGATGGAACAACACTGATTAAATTTTTAAGAATACCCCCGTCGCAGCAGACCTGCGTACTCAGTGAATTTCCAAACGATCTTGAGGTATTGTAGTTTCCAAATAAACACCATAGGAATGGGTATGTAGGTTTGCTGCCTTGGGATGTTGTTAGAAAATGATAATTTTGTTACGAAATGTAATAGTTACATTAGGTAAATATCAAACTGTATAAATATTCAGCACCAAAATCCAATCGGCATCCAATCGGTCGTCCAAAATTTAAAATTACTTGTCATATATTTTCCAAAATGTGACATTGGTGGTATAGCGGCAGTTAACAGTCTCGCTCGACGATTTTGACACCGAGGTAGAGCGCACCCTTTACTGGTAGACGGGAACGAAATACAAATAATACTATTGTCGATGATAGTAGAAGCACCCTTCCGTGTGCTTGCTGTACCCCTTTAAGTGTGCTCTCCAACAGAAACCTGAAGATTTCACATTCAATTTAGGACTGTTGGATAATCGCTGCATACACTGTTCCGCATACAATTTCAAAGCCGAACAAACAACTGGTGATTGCCAAACCTGTCATAAAGGAAAAGTTATTCTACCACCATTTTGTGTTTCACCTATAAAAGACCACTTGAAAATCGTGCATCCACGGACCTCTCCAAAAAGCGGACGTCTGTTAATTATATTGAGAACATAAGATCGTTCAACGCGTCATTTGCAATATGGTTAGATCCGAATGTCATCTGGATGACAGTGTTGCCAATGGTGTCTACAACTTCAAGATTCACGACACAATCTATCACCGCATGGGAGGGCTTATCCCTCACGACATTCATCATCCGAAATATGCTGAGTTATATTTTTACAACATCAACATTGAGAAAGTCAAGTATGAAGCAAACCAAATGAACTTATGTTGATTCGTAATATTGATACAGCAAAAGGTATAGGCTAATTAATGGAACAAGGATGAGAGTCAAGGGATTGCATCGTAATTCAACTGACTGTAAAGTATTGACTGGTGCTCAAACAAATAGAAGAATTCTTATACCACGGATACATATGCGCTCATCCGATACCCTGTTACCGTTTAGTCTTCAGCGCACACAGTTCCCGATAATGGTGGCATTTGCTATGACCATAAACAAAGCACAGTGGTAAGATTGGAGTAGTTCTACCAGAACCGGTGTTTGGTCACAGCCAATTGTATATCGCAGTAAGTAGAGCCCGATTATTTGATGGCCATAAAGTCTATAAAGATGGAGAACACCAAGGCCAACTTCGTCGAGACAACCGTTTTTACACTCGCAATATTGTTTTCAGAAAAATTTTATAAGGTTTATTAATAAAATAATTTTGATCATTGTGGAATCAACTTGATTTTTTTTAGTAGCAACACTTAAGATTAACTGCCTACAAGCATTGGTGGACAGAGTTTCTCCTTGACAGCGCACGATTTCGTGCACCAGGTACGCTAGTTTAATTTTAATTTAATAGATATAGATTAAATTGACAATTTATATGATGGATATATCTATTGGATGTATCAATATTTTCTTAGTAGTGTAGGCCCGGTAGAAACTGAACCTGAGCTTCCTGCTGTTTACCTTGCTGACCACGACCATTCTACTTGGATAAATTATGGCTGATCTGTCTGATTGAGCCAATGAGCTTTCTATGTTGATTGGGGTCTTTCTGCCACAATGTAGCACCATCGCCCGTTATTCTGCTTTGAGTAAACTTACCACAAGTAGGCCCAGGCCTATTTTAACATTACCGTTGCTTAAAACTGCATGAATGAATTATAAGCTCATAGATTCAAAAAATCAATTCTTATAAAAACCAATTGATGCAACAGAAACAGATTAGACTACAATTACAAATTTTCTCCAGCTTTTAAGCAGTCACAACTCTCTAAAGAATTTGGTAACCCCAGGGCTTATCATTTGGAAATCTTCTCTTTCACATTAGGCTACCTTAAATTAAGGTTAATAGTAACAAGAACAGTCTAGATGAAAGTATTTCGTACAACCCAAGAAGGATATTAAGCCTACCTAGCTTTCAAGGAACCAAGGAAGTGAGGTCATTCACATAACCTCAACTGAGTGGTGAGTGATGCAATATCAGTCAGTTAATTGCCGAGTTAAATTTCAGAAACCCTACTAAAACAATAGATCCTAAAACATTTAAACATAAAAACTAGGGTTTTATGTTGTGTACTAATGTAATATAGAATTAATTAAAGTAGGTACTGTACCTTAGTATCAACATCAGCCATGCACTCTCTTCTGAATTGATCAAATATTCCCTGAGATTTTAAGTGCGTTACAATTTTATTTGTAAGTATAGGGTCTGGTCTTTCAAAATGATCCATTTGTGGTGCAATATTAGTCATTTTCACGAAAAGTCACTGTTAATATTAAATAATAAACTAATCCTCAAACAGATCCACAATCTCCGTCATAACAAAATATAGCAGTAAACAAAACAACTAAACAACTTCACTTCATCAGTCAACTTCCTTTCCTCTCTGCCTTTCCAAACCTTCTTCCTCTTCTCTCTCACAAAAAATCTTGTCTTGCCCTCCAGTGTTGCCAGATCAGTTTCATCAAGGAATCTAAAATAAATAAAGATAAGGTAGGGGCATTGACTAATTCAATGGTAGGGGTCAAGACCATAGATATGTACTAATACACCTGGATTGGTAACTCCGTGTTGCGAAAACGAGCCGTTATCCCCACCACTAGCCAGTATTCGTGGTCAGTGTTGCCAACCCTTTGCGAGTAATCATTTACTGTAATTTAAATAAATAAATTAATTAATTAAATAAATTACAGTAATACTGTAACTTTTTAGTCTTTCTTAACTATGAAATGATAAATTTCAGCCTTTAGAATGTGCACTAATACATCCTAAAGCTGCAAGTACAGAACCATCTTTCATCATCATAATTATAATTAAACATATAAAAGAATGTAAACAAACAAGAATGCAGCTGACGCACCGACAACAATCATGTCAGCTGTTATTCAGCGCGGCGCGGCGGCGGCGCAGCGGCGGCAATACTGGCTAGTGGTGGGGGGAGCCGGCTCGTTTTTACCGATATTCCGCCATTTCAGTTATCGATCCAGGTGTATTAGTATATATCTATGGTCAAGACACGCAACGCTCTCTATTCACCAGATGTTCTTTTGCACCTATGACATCATCATTACCTTTAACAGTATTAGTAAATGGTGATGTCATAGGTGCAAAAGAACACCTGGTTCATAGAGGGCGTTGCATGTCTTGACCCCTACCTTGTCTTTATTTATTTTAGATTCCTTGAGTTTCATCACGTTACAAATGAATTCCCAGCAGTGATTCCAATCAAAATTAGAATGTTAGAATCTATAATACTAGGAATACGCTCCGATGTCCGTCCCGTACGAGAATTTTTACTCACTTTTTAAGTTATTAGGTGACGCTTTTTTATGATTTTTTTCTAGGGAGAGGTGAGAATAATGCATTACGCACACAGGTGGCAAGCCTGTAGTGTGGGGCTCCCCTAAAAGTGGGTTTACCCCCCAAAAATCCTCCTCTACTCTTTAGGATTCTAACCTGGAATTGTTTATCACATTACGTCAGGCTATGCCTAAATTTGGCTAACGCCCGTGGGGCTCACTCCTTATCCAGCCACTCGATCAAGGGATCTGGGCCACTTCGCGGTCCAGATCGGGTTTCTTTTCCAGGAGGATGCCCCGGACGAACTGTGATAAACAATCCCAGTTGCCCTCATCCTCCAAGAGCTTTTGGCAGACCGAGTCCACCGAAAATGCACCAAATATTTGTGTGGCCTTCAGGCGTGACCCTTCCTAACGGGGGCAGCGGAAGAATGTGTGTTCCACATCGTCGGGAACGCCAGGGCAATAAATGCAGTCCGGTGAACCGGTCTTGCCCATCCGGTTCAGGTACGACCAAAAATAGCCGTGAATTGTCAAGAATTGGCCGCCGTTCCACCCATGGTTGGACGTGCTTGATAAGTCGCGCAGTCCATCGTCCTCGGGTGTCGTACTCCCAGCTGTGTTGCCACTGCTGGAAGGTTCGGGAGCGCTCTTCTGTTCTTGCCGTGTCCTTGCCAATCTCGCCTTGTCTCTGATAAATTGCCTTCCTCTCTCCTGCCAAGAGCTTGACAGGGATAACTCCGGCGACCACGAGGACGGCAGGCTCGGACACTGTCCGGTAGGCGGAACACACCCCGAGCGCCGCTCGACGTTGAACCCGGGCGAATCGCAACCTGTACTACTCTTCTGCCTACACGCCTCTGCTCCATAAAGAAGCACGAACTGAACCGCGGACATCAACAGACGTCTTCTGCTGGATCGTGGAACCACGACATTGGCCATCAGCCTACTAAGGTAAGTTAGCGGCCTTACCCGCCGTACGGAATATCTGATACCTCCAGCTTAACTTGGTGTCCACCATAATCCCGTACTTAGCAGCACGAGTTGATGTGACCACCTATCCCTTCCCACTCGGAACAGAACGACGGTGTCCATCCTCTTCTTCGTAAGGATCACAATCTCCGTCTTACGGAGAGCAAGCGAGAGACCGTGATCGGACATCCATGTGTTGACCACACGCATGACTCGGTTCAACTTTACTTGGGCCAGCTCAACGTTGCGTGCGACAATGAGAGCTGCGACATCATCGGCGTACCCAACCAAAGTGGTTTCCTCAGGCATCTCCGATCTCAGGAGGCTGTCTTAGGCAACGTTTCAGAGATCCTGGCCGAGTATTGAATCTTGCGCGGCACCAGAAGTGACTTCCATCGTCCACGTTCCGTCCCTTGTGTCGTAAATAAGGCTTTGAGAGCGGAGATAATCCTCGATGAATTGCAACAGATATGCAGGAACGCGGAAGGTGTTGCACATCCAACATATCGACCCACCTCACCGAGTTGAAGGCATTCTTGACATAAGCGTAACAAGAAGCACTACTCAGCGAAAGAAATGGCTGTGGCTCTCGGCTCTCTTCACAGCTCTCCATGGACTTCGGTGATAGCGTCAATCGTTGACCGTCCCTTTCTGAAGCCATACTGACGGGGCATGAGTCCCCGGCAGCTTCCACGGCAGAGGTCAGGCGGGAACGGATCAGCTTCTCGAACAGCTTCCCAGCCGTGTCCAACGTGTAGAAAGGCCTGTGGGACGACGACAGCTCGGGATCACCTTTGCCCTTGCTGATCAGAAAAGTCTTGCGGTTTATTTCCATAGGGAGCCGGAAACACCCCTTCTACCAAACAGGCGTTGTACATTCTCAACAACAAGTCAGCATTAATTGAAAATACTTTCTTTAAAGCCTCGCTGGGAATCCCGTCCGGGTCAGGAGCCTTGTTGCTCTTCAGGGAGGGAACGGAGGTTTCCATCTCCTCGAATGTGAAGAGTGGAACGTCATCTAACGGTCCGAAGTCAACCGGCGTACATCCTAGGCCTAGCCTACAAATAAATACATACAAAGAATGATTTTAGCTAAGACCTCAAAACAAGCAAGTAACTTAATAATAATTATGCTTACAATATTAAAGGTAAATATATTGTAGAGCTAAAAAAACAATACTATTTAAAATCCATGATTGCAAATTAATAAAAATTAAGTAATGTAAGTATAGTAGAATTACGCTTACTTAACACTTAATGCATATTTTGTTACCTGAGACATGGGCTACAATGGCACGACACATTCTAATTAGTTGTTCAATTTAAATCTTTCTCCCAAATAGATATTAGTCGTATCCCATAAATTAGTTAATTGCATAATTCTGTACGACAGCGATTCATTCCACATCAACATGCCTATCTTTTGGTATAATTTATAACTTCAACAAGTACACATCAGTGTTGATCTATTTAATTTAACAAATAGGTCTGTCAAAAAATCAATTAAATTTTATTTAAAAACGTAACATAACGGCGAGCAGATATAAACAAGAAAAGGTTATGTTGTTTTCAGCATACAGCGACAACTCAGCTGTGATGGGGGAAAATAAACTGATCATAGCAACTACATTAGTCAAATTATGTAGCCTAAACAACTAAAATTCTGTCAAAACTTCCGGAAAATAAGCTACTACTATAGACCCCCCCAGAGGCGGAATTTTAACCTTTGACCTCTGGGATTCCCCACCCGCCCTGTCCTAGCACACCCCGGTCCTAGCATTCCCCCTCCCCTCCCCCTACCCTCATGCTACCCCGCCCGACCCTCCCGCCAACGCCACCTGCTGGCCCGATTTTTTTACTTTGACCTCTGGGATTCTCCACCCGCCCTCTCCTAGCACACCCCCCCTCCCCTCCCCCAGCCATGTGCTATTCCCTCCCCTCCCCCAGCCATGTGCTATTCCCTTTCCTCCCCCTGCCATGTGCTATTCCCTCCCCTCCCCCTGCCCTCATGCTACCCCGCCCGGCCATCACGCCACTACCCTCGCCCCCGCGACTGACTCTGAATAAAATTTACCTCTCTGACTGGGTTTCGATCCCGGGTCTCCTGGTTGGTAGACAAGCGTCTTAACCACTGGTCCACGCCAGCATCTGTGTAGGAACGGATTTTAAAGTCTAATATGTCAAAGTAATTTTGAAAAGGGTTCTTGCTTTTTTGTATAAACCTAATATGATGCTAGTTTGTCAATTCTATGCTTTAGCGTAATACTTTTTTGTAGTTTATTAGAGAGTTAGTTTGCTCGATCTCTCCTAGGGTGCAGGGAGGTCGTCTTCCTGCGTTTCATCATGCTTTCGTGTTAGTTCGTCCGTTCTCTCCTACAAGCGCTGTCGGCGCATAACGTCATCATTTTTAGTTCGATCGTTTTCTCCTAGAGTGCAGGCCTATCGTTTACGTCACTTTTTGCGCTAGTTCTTCCGGTCTCTCCCAGGAGCGCTCAAGTCGCTTATGACGTCATGATTCAGGAGTGCCAACATGTAAATAATTGTAGCTTTCCTCTTCCCCCCGTCCACTGCCGCTGTACGTCATCACCACCCTCCCTCGGCACTTACACCGCCCTCGTCTAATTTTGAAGAGGGTTCTTGCTTTTATTTTTGTATAACATAATATGACGCTAGTTTGTAAATTTTGAGCTAGTTCGTCCGTTCTCCCCTATGAGCGCTGACGGCGCCTCACTAATTTAATGTCTTAGTTCGATCGTTCTCTCCTAGAGTGAAGCACTGGTGTTATTGGCTAGTTTGATTTATTCCTCATAGAGCGTAGGCCGTTCATTTTCCAACGTTACGTCACTTTTACACTAGTTCTTCCGTTTCTCGTCCCAGGAGCGCTCAAGTCGCTTGTGACGTCATGATTCAGGGGTGCCAACATGTAAATAATTTTATAAAATAATGTTGAAAAATATTTTTGAAAATAATTTTGAAATTAAATTTTAGCTGAAAATATAAATTATCTTGTAATTGTGTTTTATTAATCTTGTGAGACTCAACTGTATTTCCATGCATACTGACCATATTTACCAAATAAAATTTATGGTATAATACCAAAATACCTTTGCACATGTTTTAATCTTATCTTTATTGCAAGTTACAACGCAGTGTACTGGTTTTAAAATAGTCTACTGAGTTGTGCAGTTTTAACCTATATATACTTAATAACTTTTTTAATTTTGCTAGGCTTTAGCAATATAATGCTTAGTTAAACACATAATTCTCTTACCAGTTCTACTTTCTACAACATCTTGTAAAATCTTTGTTCTTCTCAACGTTTTTATTTTATTATTGTTTTGAAACATTCCAAATTTCTTTTAACTAGAATTCGTAGCTCCATATGCTTACCTTACTATTATTCTGCACCTGCTAAAGTTTTGCTTAAAAATCAGAAGTGTACTTCTCGATCATGATTTACATCTCATTCAAAGAATTAAACCGTAGAAGTTAAAATCTATTCCTTCCATTTATATTGATTTAAAAACTTCCATACTTTATCAAATGTTTACTTAAAAATAACTTGTTGCTGCATCTTGATGTAACTGCTAGCTTGTCTAACATATTGCAGTTTTTTTAAAACCTCTTCAATTTTAAAAACATTTTTTACCATAATCAATCTTTCTTTGCTATTTTTCAAAAGCTTCTTTCTATGCCTGAAGTAGATATGTAATAGGGGTTCACCGACTTCTTAAGGAAGCGTGCTCTGATTGGTCGAGAGCTGGCATAAGCCCCGCCCCTCTTCTCTGATTGGTCGACAGCTGGTATAGACCCCGCCCCCCTCTTCTCTGATTGGTCGACAGCTGACTTAGGCCACGCCCATTTGTTGAAATGGCTGTTGTTGTCTTCCGAAGGAAGAGTAGGTGGACGAGTCCATTATAAGGGGAAGAAATATGATGTTTATATGCTACCAACGGCTGTACTATATAAAATGTATCAATGAATATAATATATCAATGACAATAATGTCAAATCTATATTACCAATGTTTATACTATATGAAATGTACCTGTGGCTATACTATATAAAATGTATCAATGGACATAATGTAAAATGTACATAATCAGCGGAAACACGATATAAAATGAAATACTGCTATACTATATAATATACATCTATGACTATAATGTTAAATATTTCTAATCTAGTTATACTATATGAAATGTGCTCAAGGATAATATATATATTAATGACTATAGTGTTAAATAAACACGATCAATGCTTATACTATATAAAATGCATTCGCCGTTATACTATACAAAATACATCAATGAATATAATGTTAAATAAACATGATCAACGCTTATACTGTATGAAATGTACCTGTGGCTTTTCTCTGCATCAATGACTATAAAGTTAAATATACATGATACACAGTCATACTATATGAAATGTAGGAGACAATGAATATAATGATAAATATACACGATCAACGGTTATACTATATGAAATGTACCTGTAGCTATTTCTCTGCATCAATGACTATAATGTAAAATGTACATAATCAACGGTTACACTATATAACATAAATCTGCTGCTATACTATATAATAAACTTCAATGATTATAATGTTAAATATTTTTAATCTAGTTATATTATATGAAATGTGCCCATTGCTATAATATATATATTATCGTCTGGCAACGATTCCTCTTCCAACTACCTACATAATTTAGCCTCTACGCACAATCTCGTCCAAATCAACAAAATCCCAAACCATAGGGGTGTATACCTTGACCTCATCTTTTCATCTACCCCCACGACTGCAGTAATCCCTGCTGAGGACATTCTTGTTGCCGAAGACGCCCATCACCCTGCTCTCTCCTGCTCCATCTCACTGCAGAAATCTTCAGGCACGAGCAGCGCCAGGTATATACCAGACTACAGAAAATGCAACCTTGACGCTATCTTTCGTTCTCTCCAGAGCATCAACTACCCTATTTCCAATTCTTCATTGCCTGATGTGGAATCGGCTTTCTCAGAGTTCTATGACCACCTGGGTTCCATTGTCTCTCAGAATACTCCAAAAAGAGACTCCGAAGCTCAGTTTTTCCTGTTTGGTTCACTGAGGACTTAAAACGCCTAGTCTCCAGGAAGAAGGCCGCCCATCGTCTTCTCAAAACTACAGGCAATATACATTACCGTGATATTTTTCGCAGTCTGAGAAGTCAATGCAAGACTCTTGCAGCCCAGTGTCTCCAAGATTATACAAGAAGAATTGAAGACAGCATCCCCCACAATATGAAATCCTTCTGGTCTCACGTGAACAACCTAAAGAGCAACCATACCCTTCCCGCCAAACTTACATTCGATGGAAGAGAAGCTGAAAACTCTGCAGATAAGTGTGAATTGTTTTCAAACTACTTTTCATCCGTGTTTACAAAGGATCAAATCTCCTCCCCTAACTACGACTTTGGCTGGAACTTCTCCTTATCACAATGTGTCATCACTGCCTCTGATGTTCAGCGCAAACTTGAGTTCCTCGACCCCAATAAGGGAGCTGGACCTGATGAAATTCCCCCAAGCGTCTTGAAATACTGTGCCCCTGTTCTGGCCCCACATCTGTCAGTCTGGTTTACCGCCCTACTCTCTCTTGGAATCTTCCCGTCGTCCCTCAAGCGTGGTCATGTGGTCCCCATATTCAAGTCTGGCGATCGTTCGAATGTCAGGAACTACCGGCCAATTGTAATTCTGTCTGCAGTCGCCAAGGTGTATGAAAACATCGTTCTGGACTTCCTCTACTTCCATCTTCGGAAATGTATTTCTCCTTCTCAACATGGCTTCCTACGCTCCCGTTCAACAGTTACCAACCTGATGGAATTTCAAGAACACACCATGGCTGCTTTCGGTGATGCTCGCCAGGTGGACTGTGTTTACCTTGATCTATCGAAGGCCTTTGACAAGGTCAATCACTCTCTTCTTGCTGCCAAGCTTGCTGGATATGGTTTGAGGGGGCCCCTGCTTAGGTGGCTAGTGAGCTATCTGACAGACAGAACTCTTGAAATGAAATTCGACGGCTGCCTCTCTGCCCCATTCAGTGTCCTATCTGGCGTCCCACAAGGGTCCCACCTTGGCCCTTTGTTGTTCAATCTGTTCATGAATGACATTGGTGAGGTCATCAATTCCAGGTATCTCATGTTTGCCGACGATATCAAGGTATTTAGTACAGTATCCTCCGCCTCCGACTTTGAGGGCCTCCAACTTTCTCTTACAAATATCAAAGCCTGGTGCAAAGAAAACCTCATGGAACTCAATGTCTTGAAGTGTGTTGTCATCTCTTACAAACGAGGGGCTACTCCAATTCGACATGATTATGTTCTGAATGATTGCACTTTGAAGAGAGTTGACAAGGTTCGAGATCTCGGAGTGACTATGACCCCTCAGCTTAACCCTCAAGAACATATTGCCCACATCACAGCGAAAGCTAACTCCATGCTCGGGTTTATATTCAGGTCGACCAGGAACTTTAACTCGCCTTCCACCTTGATCACCCTCTACAAGTCCCTAGTACGCCCGCTTCTGGAATATGGCTCCGTTGTCTGGTCTCCTTTCCAGAAGAATCACGTCAACCAGGTGGAGGTTATTCAGAGACGTTTCATACGGATGCTTGGACCGAGGCTTGGTTTTACCTATCGCACCACCCCGGTCGAGGACGTTGAGAAGTCCTTCGCTCTGCTACCCCTGTCACTCCGACGTCATCATGCTGATGTTATCTTGCTCTACAAGATAGTGAACGGCCTAATAGACTGTCCCGACCTTCTCAGCAAAATTGACATCTCCACCCCCAGAGGCACTCGCTCCAAGACGATCTTCAGCCGGCGTTTTCTCCCCTGCTACTACGCCTATAACAGCGGTATATGTCGTCTCCTCAGGGCTGGAAGTGGCGCGGCTACCCATTTGGACTTCTTCGGGGAGAAGCCCCAGTCATTCAAGAAGAAGGCTTCTCTTCTGACCACTTGAGTCGGCACCCCCAAAGAGCTCATAGTGATCTAGGTTCAATGTTAGATATAGTGATTTTGTTAATATTTTCATCATGTTTTGTGCCTGCAGATCAGCCTTTGTTTGTTGTTATAATCTATTTATAGTTTTATTTTTCTTGCTGCACGTGTACCTGATGTCGTGTCTTTCTGCTAGTTTTTGCTCTTACTTGTTAGATTTATTTGTGGATTCATTATCATGTTGTAACTTCGTTATTGTACATACATCACATCAGTCACAATAGTATATTACCTCGTTTTTTATATCTACTCATTATCTTAGTTCCTAACTATATTACTTGATATTCATTCATGTGCTTACTGTAATTATAGCCATCATAAAATTGTAAATCTTTGTAAAATGGTGTAATCCGTTGGGAAATAAATAAAGCTTAAAGCTTATGAATCATTGACTATAGTGTTAAATATACGCAATCAATGCTTAAACTATATGGAATGCATTCTCCGCTATACTATACAAAATATCAATGAATATAATGTTAAATAAACATTATCAACGGTTATCCTATATGAAATGTACCTGTGGCTACTTCTCTACATCAATAGCCATAATGTAAAATGTACATAATCAACGGTTAAACTGTATAAAATGAAAATGCTACTCTACTATATAATATACATCAATGACTATAATGTTAAATATTCCTAATCTAGTTATAGTATGTGAAATGTGCCCAAGGCCATAAAATATCACTGACTTTACGTTAAATGTCCATGATCAATGCTTATACTATATTAAATGCATTCGCCGCAATACTATATAAAATATATCAATGAATATAATGTTAAATAAACATGATCAACGCTTATACTGTATGAAATGTACCTGTGGCTTTTCTCTGCATCAATGACTATAAAGTTAAATATACATGATCCACAGTCATACTATATGGAATGTAGGAGACAATGAATATAATGATAAATATAAATGATCAACGGTTATACTATTTGAAATGTACATGTGGCTATTTCTCTACATCAATGACTATAATGTAAAATGTACATAACCAACGGTTACACTATATAAAATGTACCCATGGCTATATTATATGATGTGCAGCTATGTCTATAATGTTAAATATTCTAATCTAGTTATACTATAATATTAAATATACCCACTGCTATACTTATATGCTAATATGCATCTAAATAAACACGATCAATGGTTATACTATATGAAATGCATTCGCCACTATGCCTTACAAAATATATCAATAAATTTATACACATGATCAATGGTTTTACTAAATGAAAAGTTTCACAGCTTTACTATATTATCCATGACTGTACTGATTTAAACTGAAATGTACAAACAGCTATTAACTGTAACCATAAACAAATCACAGTCTAAGTGTAGTTAAAGTAATTGTGTGAGCAAATTTATTTCGAGTTAAACTTTATTAGGAAATGAGTCAGTAAAATCACTAGGATATTAGGAGATTCTCGGTATCGCAGTATCTGTTCTTAAAATATAAATTAATTATGTTAAAAACATAGGTCGTGAGCCTGTCGTATGAAGTATTTTTTACTGAGAATAATACAGCATGGAATGTTTCCTCCCATGACCAGAGCTCTTTCGAGGTGGTAATTCCCCATGGCGTTAGCTTTTATCATGGATCTACACCATGACGTGGTTCCCCTAAAGATCGGGCCTAGCCACACCTTTTTTTAAAGTGGTTTTTAGGCAAAATATTCCACTATAGCTGTATATCTCAATAAACAAATACTTTTCCTCATATTTATATTATCTAGATATTATATTATAGTGCAACATTGAGGATATATTTACAGTTATGTAATCAGATATCTTGAGCAACCTTTCTGATCTTCTTTATATATATTACTTGAGAGTGATTTTAAAATGTTCTCCAGGGAAGGTGTAGTTCCATTTTCTTCCTTCTTCTTTTATCCCACTTCTTGAATCTTCTTTTTTCGTCACTCCGCTTCTTTTTAGTTTTCTTCTTCCTTACTTGTCTCTTTTCAAGGCTTTGGTCTTGCTCTTCAGATACATTAATTTTTCTTGGGGATTTTGTAATGCCCCCATGGTAAGGTGTTTATCCCATTGTTTAGAATATACCTTTTATCATCATGTGCTGACAAAGCGATCTAGTTCATATTGACGCTAAAGAGATCATGTTTGTAGCTTCTTATCATGTTCATAGAGCAGTATTTGTCAACATGTGTTTTCAAGCACTCTTTATAGTCTTCGAAGGTTAATTCCATTTCCACAACAGGCTTCTTAACACCTTTTGTTTTTTTTATAACATGATTATTCTCAGATCTGCTTGCGTACATTTTTGATCTTAAACCTATGTGTTCATACATGATTCTTCCATTGAGTTCATCCTTAAATTTCCCAATAACCTTCTTGTTTTTAGTGCTAAAGCAGGGGTGGTTAGAGGGGTAGTCGCTCGTGTCAAAGTAGCCAATCATCTCCTTCATGTCTTCGTAGAAATCCTCTGTCTGAAGATGGTAGGTTAGACTATCTGTGTCATTGAACTTTATTCTGGTACCGGTCTTTTATCACATTATAGTGAAAGTCATACATTAGTGTCTTAGACACATCCAAAATACTCATTCCTACGTATATTGCTTTGTTGAAGAATAATGTAGTCTTCTTCATGTGTACTGCAGCCAAATTTTCAGTAAAAATAGTTCTTCTTTTAAAGTTGGGTTGTGCTAGCCACTTGTCGACCTGTTTCTCATGAGTTGCCAGTCTGATGTCAACACGATTTCGAATATTTTCCATAGACTTTCCAAAGACAGCATTATTCATTAGTTTGAAAAAATCCTTTTCAAAATTGCTTGTGGCTTTGGTTCTCATGTTAGTATTTAAATCTATATAGGGTATAAGCCAATCTTTTTGCTTAAAACTGATTGCTCTGTGGATTTTCTTTAATTTTAATCCTAGAGACAGGTACTGTTTAAGATTTCTATGATGTATGACATATTTTTCCTTATCATACAGCGTTGCAAGTAATTTTTCTTCCTTCGATCCTGAAGGAACTCTGTGTTCAGGAGCTAGGGGGAGACCAGAGTGCAGATCGTGCAATTCTTCTGGATACTCCAAGTCAACCTCTAATATATATCCTATTTCGGAATCATCAGGAATTACTGTGACATCAATAGGGTGTGCGTCTTCTACCCATTTAAACTCTGCATATGGCATGTACTGGGACATCGCCCATGCATATAGGTTATTTGTGTCAAGATATATTAGGTATGATGAGGATATATCTTTGTTGTAATCTTCCATGTATTTATTATTGGCGGCTGCATAGCGGTTTGAAACTTGCGATAAACCTCCTCGTATGCCATTTCCAATCATCAAAATCATGTCATAGTCTGTTAGTAGTTCCAGTTCAATCTCGGTTGTCTTGAGCATTGCACTCCATGCAAGTCCAGGTGCTGTATAGTACCAGGCAGGATCTAGGTTATAAATTTGCATACACAGGTCTCGAAAATTTTCCATTACATCAGCCAATTGTAGTACATCTGACTTATTGTACAACATTGTATACTGTTTCATATTCTGTATTTCAAAAGTGTCCCAAATCTTGCAGGCATGCTGATAATCTTCTTCCTCAATATCAGACATGGTTAATTTGTTGTAAAAGTCCGTATTTTGTGGTAGAGATGTTTTTTCATATTTCTCCAATGAGTCCATAGCATCATACGGGTACACGCCTTTTCTCAAAAGGAGTTGTAGCTGTTCACCAGAATAGTACTTTGATGTATGCTTGAAATGAGAATGCGGCAAGTTTTTAACTAGCAAGTCCAAGCTGCTAGACATGAATTTCATTGAGTCGACAAATCTTAGATCAATTCCTCCAGGTACATGAACAGTGTATGATATATACCTTTCTTCGCTGTTTGGGATTATATCAATAGTCACGTTATTCGACCCAAACATTTTTATGAATAAATGAGTATCGTAACCAGACAGATTATGGATGAATATTGGGAGAAATGAAGGTTTTTTAAAGTTTAAGTTGCAGCTGTTGTGAGCGGCTCCTCTGAATTTTCCCGTTATGTGGTCATGGTCCATAACTAAAGGGTTTTCTTCCGTGAATTCCTTTCCACAAATATGACATTGTCTTGCTTCTAAAATTTTTGTAAGATCTTCTTTTGAAAGTATCATGGGTTGAGTAGCTTCTTTGGAATAAAGACTTTTGATTTTTCTAGACTCTTCAAGAAACATTTCTATAAAAACTTGAGCAGCGTCTTTACCGAAGTATGTTTCTGGACTTTTGTAATAATTTTCTGTTTGTACGATATAATATGAAAACCCAATGGCTTCATGTTTTTGATAACTTTTTGTGTTGGATTCAGTTAAATATTCCTCTTCAATACCGGTTGTTTGTAAGGGGGTGAGCATGCATTCAAAGTCTGCATAACATGCAAATGGCACTCTCATACTTCTATTATGTAAAATGTCCTAAAATCTTTGAATCTTTGAATCTTTGAATCTTTGAATCTTTGAATTATGATCCTTAAACTTAATTGTGTCTTCCTTCTTAGGCATCACAATCTTGACTGGATCGTGCTGCTTGCAATATGATTTATGAAAATTCAATAAATCTTCTGTTCCAAAATGTAAAAGACATCTTTTACATAACCATATTCTTCCTTTGTACTTTGTAATCTGTGATCGCACTAGTCTACTTAGATTTGTTATTAGACAATAATGTGAACTATCTTCATTCCTAAGGTAAAGTAAATCTACATGTCGATCCTTCTCTTCTTCGGTTACCAGAAGTGGGTACACTACGTTTTTTTCATCAAAGCTGTATACATTAATAGATATACCAGATCGCTTTTCAAATATCTTTATGCTGTTTAAGGCCACTGGAAATCCTATTCCATGCAGAGCATCATCAAATTCGTGTTCGTATTGGATGTAATGATGTACTCCTTGAGGTCTGTTTTCCCACCGTATAGGATGAATTGCTGCGAGAACTGACCAGAGAAAACATTTATCATAGTTGTTTTCAATGTTAATAACGGCTTTCTTCTGTTTTAGACGTATCGGTAAATCGATGTAGGATGATCCTCGCAGGGGAACATAACGATTGATTCGGAGTTCAATGATTTTTATTCTACGTAGGGTCCAGCCAGAGCCTTTAGTTTGAATATCTTCCATCTCTTTAAGAATCTTCAACTTCATGCTCTCCAGCTGTTCCTTGATATTGTCGGTTGGTAAAATGGTTTTGTTTTCTGTTTTAAAGTTCATTTCTTGCGTAACTTCTTCATTGCTACTTGGTTTTTTGTACTCAGTTAAGAGGAGCAAATTGATTTTAATGTTGTGATCCTGCAAGTTTTCTCTTACTTTATCATTGAGTAGGCCTTCTGACAACTGGAGAAACTTCAATGGATCTTTTATGCCTGGGTTGTTGTTAATAATATAGGTTTTCATTCTGTTTTTAAATGCCTTTTCTAACTCAGTAATTTGTAATTCGTCTTTAGGATCTACAGTGTTTGATGTGGAAGAAGACATTGAGAGTAGTTCCTATCTGACGATATTCTTAGAAGAACTGGCGATAGGCTTGATGTTGTAATCAGGTTTTCCATTTTCTAGACATTTCTTCTTTGGTGGTGACGAGGAATCACTTCTCTGCTTCACTCTGCAGTGATTAAGATGTCGGCTTATATTTGTCAAAGTAATCAATTTTCCGCAGTTATCACAAGGTCTCTGGGGCTGAATAGTGTTCGGTTTCTCTTTAGAACATATTTTCATGTGGCGCGAAAGGTTTGTTGATGATATGGTCTTCTTACATCTGTCGCAGATCTTTCTCTTCATTTTAGATAAACTTCAATGCCCTGAAACACGTATATAACTCGTTACAACCTGTTGGAATTAATCCACTTTGTAATTGTAGGTTATCCAAAATTAACACTTCCGTATAGCGTAGATGATCCTCACACCACAATGGTCGAGAACTGAATGATGGAGTCTCCGATGACTCCTCCTTTTATACTTCCTTTTTCTCTGGATTAAATTTTTTTCAATTTTAACCACAATAATGCAAATTATAGCTTTTTGATTACTGCAATGTAACTGTTCGTATAGCGCAGATGATCTTCACACCGCAATGGTCGAGAACTGAATAATGGAGTCTCCGATGACTCCTCCTTTTATACCTTCTTATTCTCTGGATTAAATTCCTTTCAATTTTGACCAAAATAATGCAAATTACGGCCTTTTTCATTACTGCAATGTAACCGTCCGTATAGCGTAGATGATCTTCACGCCGCAATGGTCGAAAACCGAATGATGGAACCTCCAAAGACTCCTCATTTTATACCTTTTCTTGAATTACAACCTTTTAGTGAATTTCTCTATAGGGAATATGCTATTACGGTAGTAGCCATAGTAAGACTTAAGCCCGGGAACAAGTTACTTTTTCATTTAGATGTCCCCAGAAGCCAAACTTTAAAGCGATAATTTTTAAAGAAGATCTCCATTATTGTTGAAATTTGGTATGAAGGTGTAAGACCAGGTCTATTTTCTTTCGTTTGCAAACTAGCATGATCGGGTTATGGAAACGGGGTTTTATAGCATTTCAAAGGGGTTAAAATGGGTTTTCCTGCATTTTTTGACCTTAATTTCAAATTCAGCAATTTTAACTTAAATCATTTAAAAGAACTTAAAAAATAAACAATTTAGTTTTTTTTAATTTTTTACATTGCTCAACAGATTACGGATAAAAACCAAAATTAGCCTTCCCATGTTAATCTAAAGGGAAATAAACAAAACCGTGTATCTCACTTATTTATTGACATACCTTGGTAAAATTTGGTATCTAGTGACATATATAGGAAGCCAACGACTACGGACATTATAATTCCTTCGCAAACCATCCATGGCATAAAAATGGTTATATTTCACTCTTTAATCCATATACTAATAAATATACCATTAGACAGCCTAAACTTTAAAAAAGAAAATGAAGTAATACAATATTTAGTATAAAAAATGGGTATAAAAATAAAACCATAGAAAGTATGATGAGCCGAAAAAAATTATGATTATATGCACCTATCATATAACTCTAAGATGGAAAAAGCAGTTAGAAAACTTTCAAAAATTCCAACATAAATTAGGTTACACGGAAAAATACTGATTTCAACCTCATTTAATACAGACATGAATATAAAATCCTAGAAGAAAACTTGGCAATCTTGGAATACAAAAGAAATGTAGAAAAGCTTAATGTGAAAGAAGAAATGTATATACTCTTAAATTGCAAGAAATATCCAAAAAATATTTCAAATGCAATGCAAATTCGACAAGAACATCCTCTCTTTGGAATAATCAGTAAAATAAAAAAAAACTTAAAATAATGTTATACATATGTACGGTCAAAAATGTTGTATGTTATTCCATATAATTCATTATTCTATATGCTTTATATATTTATTTCATTTATCATATTTATTTAGCATATTAATGTTTCAAATTAATATATAAGAAAATAAGGTGAGATTAGATGACTCTGAATATGGCCTTTTAGGTTGAAACTAGTTAGTCTACATACTCATTCTTATAGTGTTTATGGGAAATAATCTAAAATTTCCTTTGGAAATTCACTGAGTTCGCAGGTCTACAACTAACAATGATATATCTGAATTAAAACAAGGTTACCTCAGATTCAATAGGAAAAGAATCATCCAGTAAGGTGAATGAATATATCGACCTCTTGCCTCGGTGGATGGAAACGAAATGAATCAATGAACTAAAATATTGCGTGGTATTAAACACCTGGTGAAGGGGAGGGGAAGGAATAGGCCTTGGGGAAGATGTACGTCATCCCCCTTACATCCGGCCTTCCCAGGTGGCCCGGCCTTCCCGGTGTCTTCACCAGGTGTTTAATATCATGCAATATTTTAGTTCATTGATTCATTTCGTTTCCATCCACCTAGGCAAGAGGTCGATATATTCATTCACCTTACTGGATGGTTCTTCCCCTATTGAATCTGAGGTAACCTTGTTTTAATTCAGATATATCATTGTTAGTTGTAGACCTGCGAACTCAGTGAATTTCCAAAGGAAATTTTAGATTATTTCCCATAAACACTATAAGAATGAGTATGTAGACTAACTAGTTTCAACCTAAAAGGCCATATTCAGAGTCATCTAATCTCACCTTATTTTCTTATATATTAATTTGAAACATTAATATGCTAAATAAATATGATAAATGAAATAAATATATAAAGCATATAGAATAATGAATTATATGGAATAACATACAACATTTTTGACCGTACATATGTATAACATTATTTTAAGTTTTTTTTTTTATTTTACTGATTATTCCAAAGAGAGGATGTTCTTGTCGAATTTGCATTGCATTTGAAATATTTTTTGGATATTTCTTGCAATTTAAGAGTATATACATTTCTTCTTTCACATTAAGCTTTTCTACATTTCTTTTGTATTCCAAGATTGCCAAGTTTTCTTCTAGGATTTTATATTCATGTCTGTATTAAATGAGGTTGAAATCAGTATTTTTCCGTGTAACCTAATTTATGTTGGAATTTTTGAAAGTTTTCTAACTGCTTTTTCCATCTTAGAGTTATATGATAGGTGCATATAATCATAATTTTTTTCGGCTCATCATACTTTCTATGGTTTTATTTTTATACCCATTTTTTATACTAAATATTGTATTACTTCATTTTCTTTTTTAAAGTTTAGGCTGTCTAATGGTATATTTATTAGTATATGGATTAAAGAGTGAAATATAACCATTTTTATGCCATGGATGGTTTGCGAAGGAATTATAATGTCCGTAGTCGTTGGCTTCCTATATATGTCACTAGATACCAAATTTTACCAAGGTATGTCAATAAATAAGTGAGATACACGGTTTTGTTTATTTCCCTTTAGATTAACATGGGGAAGGCTAATTTTGGTTTTTATCCGTAATCTGTTGAGCAATGTAAAAAATTAAAAAAAACTAAATTGTTTATTTTTTAAGTTCTTTTAAATGATTTAAGTTAAAATTGCTGAATTTGAAATTAAGGTCAAAAAATGCAGGAAAACCCATTTTAACCCCTTTGAAATGCTATAAAACCCCGTTTCCATAACCCGATCATGCTAGTTTGCAAACGAAAGAAAATAGACCTGGTCTTACACCTTCATACCAAATTTCAACAATAATGGAGATCTTCTTTAAAAATTATCGCTTTAAAGTTTGGCTTCTGGGGACATCTAAATGAAAAAGTAACTTGTTCCCGGGCTTAAGTCTTACTATGGCTACTACCGTAATAGCATATTCCCTATAGAGAAATTCACTAAAAGGTTGTAATTCAAGAAAAGGTATAAAATGAGGAGTCTTTGGAGGTTCCATCATTCGGTTTTCGACCATTGCGGCGTGAAGATCATCTACGCTATACGGACGGTTACATTGCAGTAATGAAAAAGGCCGTAATTTGCATTATTTTGGTCAAAATTGAAAGGAATTTAATCCAGAGAATAAGAAGGTATAAAAGGAGGAGTCATCGGAGACTCCATCATTCAGTTCTCGACCATTGCGGTGTGAAGATCATCTGCGCTATACGAACAGTTACATTGCAGTAATCAAAAAGCTATAATTTGCATTATTGTGGTTAAAATTGAAAAAAATTTAATCCAGAGAAAAAGGAAGTATAAAAGGAGGAGTCATCGGAGACTCCATCATTCAGTTCTCGACCATTGTGGTGTGAGGATCATCTACGCTATACGGAAGTGTTAATTTTGGATAACCTACAATTACAAAGTGGATTAATTCCAACAGGTTGTAACGAGTTATATACGTGTTTCAGGGCATTGAAGTTTATCTAAAATGAAGAGAAAGATCTGCGACAGATGTAAGAAGACCATATCATCAACAAACCTTTCGCGCCACTTGAAAATATGTTCTAAAGAGAAACCGAACACTATTCAGCCCCAGAGACCTTGTGATAACTGCGGAAAATTGATTACTTTGACAAATATAAGCCGACATCTTAATCACTGCAGAGTGAAGCAGAGAAGTGATTCCTCGCCACCACCAAAGAAGAAATGTCTAGAAAATGGAAAACCTGATTACAACATCAAGCCTATCGCCAGTTCTTCTAAGAATATCGTCAGATAGGAACTACTCTCAATGTCTTCTTCCACATCAAACACTGAAGATCCTAAAGACGAATTACAAATTACTGAGTTAGAAAAGGCATTTAAAAACAGAATGAAAACCTATATTATTAACAACAACCCAGGCATAAAAGATCCATTGAAGTTTCTCCAGTTGTCAGAAGTCCTACTCAATGATAAAGTAAGAGAAAACTTGCAGGATCACAACATTAAAATCAATTTGCTCCTCTTAACTGAGTACAAAAAACCAAGTAGCAATGAAGAAGTTACGCAAGAAATGAACTTTAAAACAGAAAACAAAACCATTTTACCAACCGACAATATCAAGGAACAGCTGGAGAGCATGAAGTTGAAGATTCTTAAAGAGATGGAAGATATTCAAACTAAAGGCTCTGGCTGGACCCTACGTAGAATAAAAAACATTGAACTCCGAATCAATCGTTATGTTCCCCTGCGAGGATCATCCTACATCGATTTACCGATACGTCTAAAACAGAAGAAAGCCGTTATTAACATTGAAAACAACGATGATAAATGTTTTCTCTGGTCAGTTCTCGCAGCAATTCATCCTATACGGTGGGAAAACAGACCTCAAGGAGTACATCATTACATCCAATACGAACACGAATTTGATGATGCTCTGCATGGAATAGGATTTCCAGTGGCCTTAAACAGCATAAAGATATTTGAAAAGCGATCTGGTATATCTATTAATGTATACAGCTTTGATGAAAAAAACGTAGTGTACCCACTTCTGGTAACCGAAGAAGAGAAGGATCGACATGTAGATTTACTTTACCTTAGGAATGAAGATAGTTCACATTATTGTCTAATAACAAATCTAAGTAGACTAGTGCGATCACAGATTACAAAGTACAAAGGAAGAATATGGTTATGTAAAAGATGTCTTTTACATTTTGGAACAGAAGATTTATTGAATTTTCATAAATCATATTGCAAGCAGCACGATCCAGTCAAGATTGTGATGCCTAAGAAGGAAGACACAATTAAGTTTAAGGATCATAATTCAAAGATTCAAAGATTCAAAGATTCAAAGACTCAAAGATTTTAGGACATTTTACATAATAGAAGTATGAGAGTGCCATTTGCATGTTATGCAGACTTTGAATGCATGCTCACCCCCTTACAAACAACCGGTATTGAAGAGGAATATTTAACTGAATCCAACACAAAAAGTTATCAAAAACATGAAGCCATTGGGTTTTCATATTATATCGTACAAACAGAAAATTATTACAAAAGTCCAGAAACATACTTCGGTAAAGACGCTGCTCAAGTTTTTATAGAAATGTTTCTTGAAGAGTCTAGAAAAATCAAAAGTCTTTATTCCAAAGAAGCTACTCAACCCATGATACTTTCAAAAGAAGATCTTACAAAAATTTTAGAAGCAAGACAATGTCATATTTGTGGAAAGGAATTCACGGAAGAAAACCCTTTAGTTATGGACCATGACCACATAACGGGAAAATTCAGAGGAGCCGCTCACAACAGCTGCAACTTAAACTTTAAAAAACCTTCATTTCTCCCAATATTCATCCATAATCTGTCTGGTTACGATACTCATTTATTCATAAAAATGTTTGGGTCGAATAACGTGACTATTGATATAATCCCAAACAGCGAAGAAAGGTATATATCATACACTGTTCATGTACCTGGAGGTATTGATCTAAGATTTGTCGACTCAATGAAATTCATGTCTAGCAGCTTGGACTTGCTAGTTAAAAACTTGCCGCATTCTCATTTCAAGCATACATCAAAGTACTATTCTGGTGAACAGCTACAACTCCTTTTGAGAAAAGGCGTGTACCCGTATGATGCTATGGACTCATTGGAGAAATATGAAAAAACATCTCTACCACAAAAGACGGACTTTTACAACAAATTAACCATGTCTGATATTGAGGAAGAAGATTATCAGCATGCCTGCAAGATTTGGGACACTTTTGAAATACAGAATATGAAACAGTATACAATGTTGTACAATAAGTCAGATGTACTACAATTGGCTGATGTAATGGAAAATTTTCGAGACCTGTGTATGCAAATTTATAACCTAGATCCTGCCTGGTACTATACAGCACCTGGACTTGCATGGAGTGCAATGCTCAAGACAACCGAGATTGAACTGGAACTACTAACAGACTATGACATGATTTTGATGATTGGAAATGGCATACGAGGAGGTTTATCGCAAGTTTCAAACCGCTATGCAGCCGCCAATAATAAATACATGGAAGATTACAACAAAGATATATCCTCATCATACCTAATATATCTTGACACAAATAACCTATATGCATGGGCGATGTCCCAGTACATGCCATATGCAGAGTTTAAATGGGTAGAAGACGCACACCCTATTGATGTCACAGTAATTCCTGATGATTCCGAAATAGGATATATATTAGAGGTTGACTTGGAGTATCCAGAAGAATTGCACGATCTGCACTCTGGTCTCCCCCTAGCTCCTGAACACAGAGTTCCTTCAGGATCGAAGGAAGAAAAATTACTTGCAACGCTGTATGATAAGGAAAAATATGTCATACATCATAGAAATCTTAAACAGTACCTGTCTCTAGGATTAAAATTAAAGAAAATCCACAGAGCAATCAGTTTTAAGCAAAAAGATTGGCTTATACCCTATATAGATTTAAATACTAACATGAGAACCAAAGCCACAAGCAATTTTGAAAAGGATTTTTTCAAACTAATGAATAATGCTGTTTTTGGAAAGTCTATGGAAAATATTCGAAATCGTGTTGACATCAGACTGGCAACTCATGAGAAACAGGTCGACAAGTGGCTAGCACAACCCAACTTTAAAAGAAGAACTATTTTTACTGAAAATTTGGCTGCAGTACACATGAAGAAGACTACATTATTCTTCAACAAAGCAATATACGTAGGAATGAGTATTTTGGATGTGTCTAAGACACTAATGTATGACTTTCACTATAACGTGATAAAAGACCGGTACCAGAATAAAGTTCAATGACACAGATAGTCTAACCTACCATCTTCAGACAGAGGATTTCTACGAAGACATGAAGGAGATGATTGGCTACTTTGACACGAGCGACTACCCCTCTAACCACCCCTGCTTTAGCACTAAAAACAAGAAGGTTATTGGGAAATTTAAGGATGAACTCAATGGAAGAATCATGTATGAACACATAGGTTTAAGATCAAAAATGTACGCAAGCAGATCTGAGAATAATCATGTTATAAAAAAAACAAAAGGTGTTAAGAAGCCTGTTGTGGAAATGGAATTAACCTTCGAAGACTATAAAGAGTGCTTGAAAACACATGTTGACAAATACTGCTCTATGAACATGATAAGAAGCTACAAACATGATCTCTTTAGCGTCAATATGAACAAGATCGCTTTGTCAGCACATGATGATAAAAGGTATATTCTAAACAATGGGATAAACACCTTACCATGGGGGCATTACAAAATCCCCAAGAAAAATTAATGTATCTGAAGAGCAAGACCAAAGCCTTGAAAAGAGACAAGTAAGGAAGAAGAAAACTAAAAAGAAGCGGAGTGACGAAAAAAGAAGATTCAAGAAGTGGGATAAAAGAAGAAGGAAGAAAATGGAACTACACCTTCCCTGGAGAACATTTTAAAATCACTCTCAAGTAATATATATAAAGAAGATCAGAAAGGTTGCTCAAGATATCTGATTACATAACTGTAAATATATCCTCAATGTTGCACTATAATATAATATCTAGATAATATAAATATGAGGAAAAGTATTTGTTTATTGAGATATACAGCTATAGTGGAATATTTTGCCTAAAAACCACTTTAAAAAAAGGTGTGGCTAGGCCCGATCTTTAGGGGAACCACGTCATGGTGTAGATCCATGATAAAAGCTAACGCCATGGGGAATTACCACCTCGAAAGAGCTCTGGTCATGGGAGGAAACATTCCATGCTGTATTATTCTCAGTAAAAAATACTTCATACGACAGGCTCACGACATATGTTTTTAACATAATTAATTTATATTTTAAGAACAGATACTGCGATACCGAGAATCTCCTAATATCCTAGTGATTTTACTGACTCATTTCCTAATAAAGTTTAACTCGAAATAAATTTGCTCACACAATTACTTTAACTACACTTAGACTGTGATTTGTTTATGGTTACAGTTAATAACTGTTTGTACATTTCAGTTTAAATCAGTACAGTCATGGATAATATAGTAAAGCTGTGAAACTTTTCATTTAGTAAAACCATTGATCATGTGTATAAATTTATTGATATATTTTGTAAGGCATAGTGGCGAATGCATTTCATATAGTATAACCATTGATCGTGTTTATTTAGATGCATATTAGCATATAAGTATAGCAGTGGGTATATTTAATATTATAGTATAACTAGATTAGAATATTTAACATTATAGACATAGCTGCACATCATATAATATAGCCATGGGTACATTTTATATAGTGTAACCGTTGGTTATGTACATTTTACATTATAGTCATTGATGTAGAGAAATAGCCACATGTACATTTCAAATAGTATAACCGTTGATCATTTATATTTATCATTATATTCATTGTCTCCTACATTCCATATAGTATGGTTGTGGATCATGTATATTTAACATTATAGTCATTGATGCAGAGAAAAGCCACAGGTACATTTCATACAGTATAAGCGTTGATCATGTTTATTTAACATTATATTCATTGATATATTTTATATAGTATTGCGGCGAATGCATTTAATTTAGTATAAGCATTGATCATGGACATTTAACGTAAAGTCAGTGATATTTTATGGCCTTGGGCACATTTCACATACTATAACTAGATTAGGAATATTTAACATTATAGTCATTGATGTATATTATATAGTAGAGTAGCATTTTCATTTTATACAGTTTAACCGTTGATTATGTACATTTTACATTATGGCTATTGATGTAGAGAAGTAGCCACAGGTACATTTCATATAGGATAACCGTTGATAATGTTTATTTAACATTATATTCATTGATATTTTGTATAGTATAGCGGAGAATGCATTCCATATAGTTTAAGCATTGATTGCGTATATTTAACACTATAGTCAATGATTCATAATATATATTATAGCAATGGGCACATTTCATATAATATAACTAGATTAAAAATATTAACATTATAATCATTGAAGTTTATTATATAGTATAGCAGCAGATTTATGTTATATAGTGTAACCGTTGATTATGTACATTTTACATTATTAGTCATTGATGCAGAGAAATAGCTACAGGTACATTTCATATAGTATAACCCGTTGATCGTGTATATTTATCATTATATTCATTGTCTCCTACATTTCATATAGTATGACTGTGTATCATGTATATTTAACTTTATAGTCATTGATGCAGAGAAAAGCCACAGGTACATTTCATACAGTATAAGCGTTGATCATGTTTATTTAACATTATATTCATTGATGTATTTTGTATAGTATAACGGCGAATGCATTTTATATAGTATAAGCATTGATCGTGTTTATTTAACATTATAGTCATAGATGTATATTATATAGTATAGCAGCATTTCATTTTATATCGTGTTTCCGCTGATTATGTACATTTTACATTATGTCCATTGATACATTTTATATAGTATAGCCACAGGTACATTTCATATAGTATAAACATTGGTAATATAGATTTGACATTATTGTCATTGATATATTATATTCATTGATACATTTTATATAGTACAGCCGTTGGTAGCATATAAACATCATATTTCTTCCCCTTATAATGGACTCGTCCACCTACTCTTCCTTCGGAAGACAACAACAGCCATTTCAACAAATGGGCGTGGCCTAAGTCAGCTGTCGACCAATCAGAGAAGAGGGGGGGCGGGGTCTATACCAGCTGTCGACCAATCAGAGAAGAGGGGCGGGGCTTATGCCAGCTCTCGACCAATCAGAGCACGCTTCCTTAAGAAGTCGGTAAACCCCTATTACACATCTACTGCCTGATTAATGTTAAGTTTATATTTTTCTACAACAATTTTTTTTGCGTAGAAAAGGAATAACCAAAAATCCGATCACAATTTACAATAGTTTTTCTTTTAAATTTATGTTAGTTCGTTATTTTTATAAACACTTCAGATCAACGGAAAGCAAAATGCTATTTTCTAACGATCCTGTTAATACTAGGCATTTTAAGGTTGACTGTTCATTTCTTAGCGTTTCTTTTCTGATTTATTATACAGATTTGTTAATTTTCTCTCAAAATTTCTTTGTGTAAAAAAGCACGTATCAAAATTGGATTAAATTTACCATAGTATTTCATTCAAAAGTTACAATCCGTATAAGTTATAAGTTTTCGGTTCGTTGAAATATATTTAGATGATCGGAAAGCAGAATGATATTTTCTCACCGATCTTTTAATACTTGACTTTAAGTTTTAGGCTACTTGTTCGTATGAAGTTGTTAATTGCTTGGAATTTCTTTTCTGATTCCTTCTACAGATTTGTTACTTTTATCTCAAATTGTTTAAGGTAGAATAGCATGACACAAAATCTGGTAGTCTTTTCCGATCATATATCCTTAAACATTTATGTTCGTTACTTTCAGAGCGAACATTTCAAATAATAAGAAACCAGAATGCTTTTTCTGACCATCATTTCTATACTGACTTTTCAGTTTGGATATTTGTTCATACCTTAAGGTTTTTCTTCTGATTTGTTATATAAATTTGTCACTAGCTTGTATTTTTTCAATTCAGTTATCTTCGTTTACCCGTTTAACCTTTTACATTCTCTCACGTTTCATAAATGTTGGTCTTCTACTCTATCCATTCTCTCTGGGGCTCTTGAAAAAGTATCTATTTGCTTTCTAGTTTTGAACTTTTTAATAATGCTATATCATTTCAAAATAACATATTTTACATTTACGACCTCGGTAGATGTTTTCTAAAATACGCATTAATGATTTGTGATCTGTTTCAATGATAACCTTAGATTTCCTACCAGCATATGTAAATAAAACGGACAGAATCGTCAAATCGTATAATCGTGTAATCGTGTAGATCGTGTAATCGTCTAATGCACGGAAACACGATCACCAACATTTCTTAGCATTGGTTGCAGTTGAGTCAAGTTTTAAAAGCATACGAAGCATCAACATTGCCTTGGATCAATGCCTAACCCTACGTGAACTATGAACTGCCACTGGTTTATGTGGATTATAGCGTTTTAGTATAAAGTTATTAGCAATCAGTCTTATAAGTTCTCAAGTAGTTTAGCAAGTTATTGAAATAGTTTTGATTAACCGTTTTCTAAAATGAACTATTCGCTATCTTTATTAAATTTTCTCAAAAGCTCACTTGCATGTAGTAGGTTTTTATAAATCTTGACAAATATTTTACCCCCAAAATATTAATACATTCTGTTTATTTTGCTGTGGGGACATATTTACAATATTGGAACTGTCTTTTTCATCAGGTTTAATTCAATCATTATAGGCAATACACTTATAAAATTTATCTTTCACTAACATAATTTAACTTTTTCCTTGGAGTGTAACTTACACTATAGTTTCTTTTAACATCCGTAGAAGGTTCCTGCGATTCCTCTTAAATTATCATTATCCAGCAACACCTTTTTAGTCCAGAGGTAATTTCTAACATTCTGTATGTGAAATACTTCCATTGCTATGGAAATCACAAATGGTAAGCATCAATAGTGATATTCCCTAGAAGGAGTCTAAAACGCTATAACTTTACCGTTTTTTCCACGTAGTTGAATAATAAAAAATACTTTTTCATGATCCAAACTCAAAAATATGTTTGCATGATTTAACTCCGATATCATTTTATCAAGTGTCTGAGGTTGTTTCGCCTGTTGCGGGCAACATTCAGACGAGTTTGGTCGAGGAATGATCTTAATTTGAAGTTTTCTTCACCCTCGTTATGTATATCACTTATCCATTCTGTATGTCATGTTTCATTATTAGTACCCTTGATCAACCATGCCATTTCTTTAAATCGTCTTTCAGGGCAATGGGTATTTGTCTTTGCCTCTGTTTTATAGTTGAGTCATTATATTTGTCATTTCTAAGTCAATCTCTCTCCCTTATTTACCGAGTCCTTTAAAACACGGTGTAATTATCAAAATATTCGCTTTAATTTCAGGCACAAGACTTTTTTATTCTTCATTGCTATTTAATTCTTTGCATTTCTGAATCAGTTTAAATGTTTCATAAGATCTTTCTAAAAATCAAGTGATCACACTTAACTACAACGAAATATAGAATAGTTTATTAGTCGTCCTTGCTCCCACTTTGACAGGTCCCTTGGATTGTATTTCTGTCCAACCTAAAGTCTTAAGTGTAATCGTTATAAATTTATTGAGCGTCATATGTTTATCATTCACAATGCTTTTACATATTTTAACCTATAATAGTGCATTATGCTCGTTTCTAAATGAAAACTTACATTTTGTTCCTTTTAGCGAATTTCCCTATAGGGAATACGCTATTACGGTAGTAGCCATGGTAAGACCTAAGCCCGGGACCATGTTACTTTTTCATTTCGAGGTCCCCAGAAGCCAAAAACACCGTTCGTTCATTTTCATATATATGTATATATATATATATATATATATATATATATATATATATATATATATATATATATATATGTGTGTGTGTGTCCGTGGTACTGATAACTTTTGAAGGGGACCTCCGATTTTGATGAAATTTGGGATGAAGGTGTAAGACTAGGTCTATTTTCATGAGTTCGCGAACCAGCATGATCAGATTATGGGAACGGGGTTTTATGGGGTTTCAAAAGGGTCAAAAATGGGTTTTTTGCATTTTTGGAGCATAATTTTCAAAATTCAACAATTTTAACTAAAACCATTTTAAAGAGCTTAAAAAAATAAACAATTTAGTATTTTGAATTTTTAACTTGGCTCTATAGGTTACGGAGAAAAGCCAAAAATAGGTTTTCCATGTTAATCTTATGGGAAATCAACGAAACCCTGTATCTCGCTTATTTATTGGAATAACTTGATAAAAGTTGGTATGTACATTCACTTGGTAGGGTTCAACTAAAAATTGCTTACAACACCCACATGGCGGCAAACCTACGTACTCACCCCTATGGGGTTTATGGGGAAAATGAAAAGAACACCATAACTTGATAATATTTGTATGTACATTCACTAGGGAGGATGTAACTGATATTTGCTTACAACACCCATATGGCGGCAAACCTACATACTCACCCCCATGAAGTTTATGGGGAAAATTAAAAAGTGCCGAATATTGAGACAGTTTGACATTTACCTAACGTAACTTTTACATTTCCTAACAAAACTAACATTTTCTAACAACATCCCAAGTCAGCAAACCTACATACCCATTCCTATGGTGTTTATGGGGAAAATACAATATCTTAAGATTGTTTGGAAATTCGCTGAGTACGCAGGTCTGCTGCGACGGGGGTATCTTCTTCTTTTAATGACTTGTAAAGTAAATACATACTGTTGTTTTGTAGATGTTTTACTTTTAATAAATTACTGTCAAACGCATTTTCTGCATGTGAGAGTTCTTTGACTTTTACTTTAAGTTTGTACGCTGTTGCGAAATTTGCATATTTCTTGCAGTTGTAACATTCTTTGCCTCTACCATGAAAATCTGTTATGTTTTTTGAAAAAAGGACGTCTTAAATTCGCAAATAAAGATGCTCTTAAAAGACATGGAAGAGGAACTATTGCTAGACAAAAATATACGCTTAGTTAAAGTTTTATAAATAAGAATAACTATAGACTGAAAACTCACTAATAATGACCGAAATGCTTTAACTGTGTAGAAGTGATGAAGAAAGCAATATCATGCAAACTAGTTATGCCAACAAAGTGAATTTAAATCCAAAAGAAACTATCGAGTAGGGAAAGAGGGTTCATTCTTCGATAATGACAAGCACAGAAACATAACAGATTGTCATGGTAGAGGCAAAGAATGTTACAACTGCAAGAAATATGCAAATTTCGCAACAGCGTACAAACTTAAAGTAAAAGTCAAAGAACTCTCACATGCAGAAAATGCGTTTGACAGAAATGTATTAAAAGTAAAACATCTACAAAACAACAGTATGTATTTACTTTACAAGTCATTAATACCCCCGTCGCAGCAGACCTGCGTACTTAGCGAATTTCCAATGGCAATCTTTACATAAGTGTACATAACACATTTAAACACACACTATAAGTCTTTACATATGAGTGATATCAAATTTCATGATGATCAAACATTTTTTTCGATACCGATCCTACTGGTTAACATCGATACCAACGGCAGCTCCCATGAAAACGACGGTAATAGCTTATTTCTGAAGGAAATTCGCTAATATCTCGGTAACCAGTGGACGTAGAGCAATAATTAAACATACCAAATTGTTTGTTTTTTCGAGCTGAATCTAATGGTATACACTAAAAGGTAATCAAATAAAAATTACTATGAGAAAAGTGGAAAAAACCCACTTATGAGGGGTAAAATCCCCCACTTTCCCTACTGAAGTTGGGCCGATCTTACTGGTTAACGAACTCATCCAAGAGAATCTAACTTTACATGCCTGTACCAAATTTCATGATGATCAGACGATTTTTGCACTAGTTATCGTGTTCACAAGCACTCAAAATTGAAAATTCTATTTCCCATATAAGCCCATGTTAAATTTTTTAGTAAATCGTCATTTAAGCAGTTTTAAATGTGTTACCGACAAATAATCACTACGTATCCAGAAAGTACACATAAAAAGCCACAATATAATATATATAATTATGTAATCGCAGAGATGTCCCTACATCGATACAAACGGCAGCTCCATGAAAACGACGGTAATAGCTTATTTCTAAAGGAAATTCGCTAATATCTCGGTAACCAGTGGACGTAGAGCAATAATTAAACATACCAAATTGTTTGTTTTTTCGAGCTGAATCTAATGGTATACACTAAAAGGTAATCAAATAAAAATTACTATGAGAAAAGAGGAAAAAACCCACTTTTTAGGGGTAAAATCCCCCACTTTCCCTACTGAAGTTGGGCCGATCTTACTGGTTAACGAACTCATCCAAAAGAATCTAACTTTACATGCCTGTACCAAATTTCATGATGATCAGACGATTTTTGCACTAGTTATCGTGTTCACAAGCACTCAAAATTGAAAATTCTATTTCCCATATAAGCCCATGTTAAATTTTTTAGTAAATCGTCATTTGAGCAGTTTTAAATGTGTTACCGACACTACGTATCCAGAAAGTACACATAAAAAGCCACAATATAATATATATAATTATGTAATCGCAGAGATGTCCCTACATCGATACAAACGGCAGCTCCCATGAAAACGACGGTAATAGCTTATTTCTAAAGGAAATTCGCTAATATCTCGGTAACCAGTGGACGTAGAGCAATAATTAAACATACCAAATTGTTTGTTTTTTCAAGCTGAATCTAATGGTATACACTAAAAGGTAATCAAATAAAAATTACTATGAGAAAAGTGGAAAAAACCCACTTTTGAGGGGTAAAATCCCCCACTTTCCCTACTGAAGTTGGGCCGATCTTACTGGTTAACGAACTCATCCAAGAGAATCTAACTTTACATGCCTGTACCAAATTTCATGATGATCAGACGATTTTTGCACTAGTTATCGTGTTCACAAGCACTCAAAATTGAAAATTCTATTTCCCATATAAGCCCATGTTAAATTTTTTAGTAAATCGTCCTTTGAGCAGTTTTAAATGTGTTACCGACAAATAATCACTACGTATCCAGAAAGTACACATAAAAAGCCACAATATAATATATATAATTATGTAATCGCAGAGGTGTCCCTACATCGATACAAACGGCAGCTCCCATGAAAACGACGGTAATAGCTTATTTCTAAAGGAAATTCGCTAATATCTCGGTAACCAGTGGACGTAGAGCAATATTTAAACATACCAAATTGTTTGTTTTTTCGAGCTGAATCTAATGGTATACACTAAAAGGTAATCAAATAAAAATTACTATGAGAAAAGAGGAAAAAACCCACTTTTTAGGGGTAAAATCCCCCACTTTCCCTACTGAAGTTGGGCCGATCTTACTGGTTAACGAACTCATCCAAGAGAATCTAACTTTACATGCCTGTACCAAATTTCATGATGATCAGACGATTTTTGCACTAGTTATCGTGTTCACAAGCACTCAAAATTGAAAATTCTATTTCCCATATAAGCCCATGTTAAATTTTTTAGTAAATCGTCATTTGAGCAGTTTTAAATGTGTTACCGACAAATAATCACTACGTATCCAGAAAGTACACATAAAAAGCCACAATATAATATATATAATTATGTAATCGCAGAGGTGTCCCTACATCGATACAAACGGCAGCTCCCATGAAAACGACGGTAATAGCTTATTTCTAAAGGAAATTCGCTAATATCTCGGTAACCAGTGGACGTAGAGCAATAATTAAACATACCAAATTGTTTGTTTTTTCGAGCTGAATCTAATGGTATACACTAAAAGGTAATCAAATAAAAATTACTATGAGAAAAGAGGAAAAAACCCACTTTTTAGGGGTAAAATCCCCCACTTTCCCTACTGAAGTTGGGCCGATCTTACTGGTTAACGAACTCATCCAAGAGAATCTAACTTTACATGCCTGTACCAAATTTCATGATGATCAGACGATTTTTGCACTAGTTATCGTGTTCACAAGCACTCAAAATTGAAAATTCTATTTCCCATATAAGCCCATGTTAAATTTTTTAGTAAATCGTCATTTAAGCAGTTTTAAATGTGTTACCGACAAATAATCACTACGTATCCAGAAAGTACACATAAAAAGCCACAATATAATATATATAATTATGTAATCGCAGAGATGTCCCTACATCGATACAAACGGCAGCTCCCATGAAAACGACGGTAATAGCTTATTTCTAAAGGAAATTCGCTAATATCTCGGTAACCAGTGGACGTAGAGCAATAATTAAACATACCAAATTGTTTGTTTTTTCGAGCTGAATCTAATGGTATACACTAAAAGGTAATCAAATAAAAATTACTATGAGAAAAGTGGAAAAAAACCACTTTTGAGGGGTAAAATCCCCCACTTTCCCTACTGAAGTTGGGCCGATCTTACTGGTTAACGAACTCATCCAAGAGAATCTAACTTTACATGCCTGTACCAAATTTCATGATGATCAGACGATTTTTGCACTAGTTATCGTGTTCACAAGCACTCAAAATTGAAAATTCTATTTCCCATATAAGCCCATGTTAAATTTTTTAGTAAATCGTCATTTGAGCAGTTTTAAATGTGTTACCGACAAATAATCACTACGTATCCAGAAAGTACACATAAAAAGCCACAATATAATATATATAATTATGTAATCGCAGAGGTGTCCCTACATCGATACAAACGGCAGCTCCCATGAAAACGACGGTAATAGCTTATTTCTAAAGGAAATTCGCTAATATCTCGGTAACCAGTGGACGTAGAGCAATAATTAAACATACCAAATTGTTTGTTTTTTCGAGCTGAATCTAATGGTATACACTAAAAGGTAATCAAATAAAAATTACTATGAGAAAAGTGGAAAAAACCCACTTTTGAGGGGTAAAATCCCCCACTTTCCCTACTGAAGTTGGGCCGATCTTACTGGTTAACGAACTCATCCAAGAGAATCTAACTTTACATGCCTGTACCAAATTTCATGATGATCAGACGATTTTTGCACTAGTTATCGTGTTCACAAGCACTCAAAATTGAAAATTCTATTTCCCATATAAGCCCATGTTAAATTTTTTAGTAAATCGTCATTTAAGCAGTTTTAAATGTGTTACCGGACAAATAATCACTACGTATCCAGAAAGTACACATAAAAAGCCACAATATAATATATATAATTATGTAATCGCAGAGATGTCCCTACATCGATACAAACGGCAGCTCCCATGAAAACGACGGTAATAGCTTATTTCTAAAGGAAATTCGCTAATATCTCGGTAACAGTGGACGTAGAGCAATAATTAAACATACCAAATTGTTTGTTTTTTTCGAGCTGAATCTAATGGTATACACTAAAAGGTAATCAAATAAAAATTACTATGAGAAAAGAGGAAAAAACCCACTTTTTAGGGGTAAAATCCCCCACTTTCCCTACTGAAGTTGGGCCGATCTTACTGGTTAACGAACTCATCCAAAAGAATCTAACTTTACATGCCTGTACCAAATTTCATGATGATCAGACGATTTTTGCACTAGTTATCGTGTTCACAAGCACTCAAAATTGAAAATTCTATTTCCCATATAAGCCCAATGTTAAATTTTTTAGTAAATCGTCATTTGAGCAGTTTTAAATGTGTTACCGACAAATAATCACTACGTATCCAGAAAGTACACATAAAAAGCCACAATATAATATATATAATTATGTAATCGCAGAGATGTCCCTACATCGATACAAACGGCAGCTCCCATGAAAACGACGGTAATAGCTTATTTCTAAAGGAAATTCGCTAATATCTCGGTAACCAGTGGACGTAGAGCAATAATTAAACATACCAAATTGTTTGTTTTTTCAAGCTGAATCTAATGGTATACACTAAAAGGTAATCAAATAAAAATTACTATGAGAAAAGAGGAAAAAACCCACTTTTTAGGGGTAAAATCCCCCACTTTCCCTACTGAAGTTGGGCCGATCTTACTGGTTAACGAACTCATCCAAAAGAATCTAACTTTACATGCCTGTACCAAATTTCATGATGATCAGACGATTTTTGCACTAGTTATCGTGTTCACAAGCACTCAAAATTGAAAATTCTATTTCCCATATAAGCCCATGTTAAATTTTTTAGTAAATCGTCATTTAAGCAGTTTTAAATGTGTTACCGACAAATAATCACTACGTATCAGAAAGTACACATAAAAAGCCACAATATAATATATATAATTATGTAATCGCAGAGGTGTCCCTACATCGATACAAACGGCAGCTCCCATGAAAACGACGTAATAGCTTATTTCTAAAGGAAATTCGCTAATATCTCGGTAACCAGTGGACGTAGAGCAATAATTAAACATACCAAATTGTTTGTTTTTTCGAGCTGAATCTAATGGTATACACTAAAAGGTAATCAAATAAAAATTACTATGAGAAAAGTGGAAAAAAAACCACTTTTGAGGGGTAAAATCCCCCACTTTCCCTACTGAAGTTGGGCCGATCTTACTGGTTAACGAACTCATCCAAGAGAATCTAACTTTACATGCCTGTACCAAATTTCATGATGATCAGACGATTTTTTGCACTAGTTATCGTGTTCACAAGCACTCAAAATTGAAAATTCTATTTCCCATATAAGCCCATGTTAAATTTTTTAGTAAATCGTCATTTGAGCAGTTTTAAATGTGTTACCGACAAATAATCACTACGTATCCAGAAAGTACACATAAAAAGCCACAATATAATATATATAATTATGTAATCGCAGAGGGTGTCCCTACATCGATACAAACGGCAGCTCCCATGAAAACGACGGTAATAGCTTATTTCTAAAGGAAATTCGCTAATATCTCGGTAACCAGTGGACGTAGAGCAATAATTAAACATACCAAATTGTTTGTTTTTCGAGCTGAATCTAATGGTATACACTAAAAGGTAATCAAATAAAAATTACTATGAGAAAAGAGGAAAAAACCCACTTTTTAGGGGTAAAATCCCCCACTTTCCCTACTGAAGTTGGGCCGAATCTTACTGGTTAACGAACTCATCCAAGAGAATCTAACTTTACATGCCTGTACCAAATTCATGATGATCAGACGATTTTTGCACTAGTTATCGTGTTCACAAGCACTCAAAATTGAAAATTCTATTTCCCATATAAGCCCATGTTAAATTTTTTAGTAAATCGTCATTTAAGCAGTTTTAAATGTGTTACCGACAAATAATCACTACGTATCCAGAAAGTACACATAAAAAGCCACAATATAATATATATAATTATGTAATCGCAGAGATGTCCCTACATCGATACAAACGGCAGCTCCCATGAAAACGACGGTAATAGCTTATTTCTAAAGGAAATTCGCTAATATCTCGGTAACCAGTGGACGTAGAGCAATAATTAAACATACCAAATTGTTTGTTTTTTCGAGCTGAATCTAATGGTATACACTAAAAGGTAATCAAATAAAAATTACTATGAGAAAAGTGGAAAAAAACCACTTTTGAGGGGTAAAATCCCCCACTTTCCCTACTGAAGTTGGGCCGATCTTACTGGTTAACGAACTCATCCAAGAGAATCTAACTTTACATGCCTGTACCAAATTTCATGATGATCAGACGATTTTTGCACTAGTTATCGTGTTCACAAGCACTCAAAATTGAAAATTCTATTTCCCATATAAGCCCATGTTAAATTTTTTAGTAAATCGTCATTTGAGCAGTTTTAAATGTGTTACCGACAAATAATCACTACGTATCCAGAAAGTACACATAAAAAGCCACAATATAATATATATAATTATGTAATCGCAGAGGTGTCCCCTACATCGATACAAACGGCAGCTCCATGAAAACGACGGTAATAGCTTATTTCTAAAGGAAATTCGCTAATATCTCGGTAACCAGTGGACGTAGAGCAATAATTAAACATACCAAATTGTTTGTTTTTCGAGCTGAATCTAATGGTATACACTAAAAGGTAATCAAATAAAAATTACTATGAGAAAAGTGGAAAAAAACCACTTTTGAGGGGTAAAATCCCCCACTTTCCCTACTGAAGTTGGGCCGATCTTACTGGTTAACGAACTCATCCAAGAGAATCTAACTTTACATGCCTGTACCAAATTTCATGATGATCAGACGATTTTTGCACTAGTTATCGTGTTCACAAGCACTCAAAATTGAAAATTCTATTTCCCATATAAGCCCATGTTAAATTTTTTAGTAAATCGTCATTTGAGCAGTTTTAAATGTGTTACCGACAAATAATCACTACGTATCCAGAAAGTACACATAAAAAGCCACAATATAATATATATAATTATGTAATCGCAGAGGTTGTCCCTACATCGATACAAACGGCAGCTCCCATGAAAACGACGGTAATAGCTTATTTCTAAAGGAAATTCGCTAATATCTCGGTAACCAGTGGACGTAGAGCAATAATTAAACATACCAAATTGTTTGTTTTTTCGAGCTGAATCTAATGGTATACACTAAAAGGTAATCAAATAAAAATTACTATGAGAAAAGAGGAAAAAACCCACTTTTTAGGGGTAAAATCCCCCACTTTCCCTACTGAAGTTGGGCCGATCTTACTGGTTAACGAACTCATCCAAGAGAATCTAACTTTACATGCCTGTACCAAATTTCATGATGATCAGACGATTTTTGCACTAGTTATCGTGTTCACAAGCACTCAAAATTGAAAATTCTATTTCCCATATAAGCCCATGTTAAATTTTTTAGTAAATCGTCATTTGAGCAGTTTTAAATGTGTTACCGACAAATAATCACTACGTATCCAGAAAGTACACATAAAAAGCCACAATATAATATATATAATTATGTAATCGCAGAGGTGTCCCTACATCGATACAAACGGCAGCTCCCATGAAAACGACGGTAATAGCTTATTTCTAAAGGAAATTCGCTAATATCTCGGTAACCAGTGGACGTAGAGCAAAAATTAAACATACCAAATTGTTTGTTTTTTCGAGCTGAATCTAATGGTATACACTAAAAGGTAATCAAATAAAAATTACTATGAGAAAAGAGGAAAAAACCCACTTTTTAGGGGTAAAATCCCCCACTTTCCCTACTGAAGTTGGGCCGATCTTACTGGTTAACGAACTCATCCAAGAGAATCTAACTTTACATGCCTGTACCAAATTTCATGATGATCAGACGATTTTTGCACTAGTTATCGTGTTCACAAGCACTCAAAATTGAAAATTCTATTTCCCATATAAGCCCATGTTAAATTTTTTAGTAAATCGTCATTTAAGCAGTTTTAAATGTGTTACCGACAAATAATCACTACGTATCCAGAAAGTACACATAAAAAGCCACAATATAATATATATAATTATGTAATCGCAGAGATGTCCCTACATCGATACAAACGGCAGCTCCCATGAAAACGACGGTAATAGCTTATTTCTAAAGGAAATTCGCTAATATCTCGGTAACCAGTGGACGTAGAGCAATAATTAAAACATACCAAATTGTTTGTTTTTTCGAGCTGAATCTAATGGTATACACTAAAAGGTAATCAAATAAAATTACTATGAGAAAAGTGGAAAAAAACCACTTTTGAGGGGTAAAATCCCCCACTTTCCCTACTGAAGTTGGGCCGATCTTACTGGTTAACGAACTCATCCAAGAGAATCTAACTTTACATGCCTGTACCAAATTTCATGATGATCAGACGATTTTTGCACTAGTTATCGTGTTCACAAGCACTCAAAATTGAAAATTCTATTTCCCATATAAGCCCATGTTAAATTTTTTAGTAAATCGTCATTTGAGCAGTTTTAAATGTGTTACCGACAAATAATCACTACGTATCCAGAAAGTACACATAAAAAGCCACAATATAATATATATAATTATGTAATCGCAGAGGTGTCCTTACATCGATACAAACGGCAGCTCCCATGAAAACGACGGTAATAGCTTATTTCTAAAGGAAATTCGCTAATATCTCGGTAACCAGTGGACGTAGAGCAATAATTAAACATACCAAATTGTTTGTTTTTTCGAGCTGAATCTAATGGTATACACTAAAAGGTAATCAAATAAAAATTACTATGAGAAAAGAGGAAAAAACCCACTTTTTAGGGGTAAAATCCCCCACTTTCCCTACTGAAGTTGGGCCGATCTTACTGGTTAACGAACTCATCCAAGAGAATCTAACTTTACATGCCTGTACCAAATTTCATGATGATCAGACGATTTTTGCACTAGTTATCGTGTTCACAAGCACTCAAAATTGAAAATTCTATTTCCCATATAAGCCCATGTTAAATTTTTTAGTAAATCGTCCTTTAAGCAGTTTTAAATCGTGTTACCGACAATAATCACTACGTATCCAGAAAGTACACATAAAAAGCCACAATATAATATATATAATTATGTAATCGCAGAGATGTCCCTACATCGATACAAACGCAGCTCCCATGAAAACGACGGTAATAGCTTATTTCTAAAGGAAATTCGCTAATATCTCGGTAACCAGTGGACGTAGAGCAATAATTAAACATACCAAATTGTTTGTTTTTTCGAGCTGAATCTAATGGTATACACTAAAAGGTAATCAAATAAAAATTACTATGAGAAAAGTGAAAAAAAAAACCACTTTTGAGGGGTAAAATCCCCCACTTTCCCTACTGAAGTTGGGCCGATCTTACTGGTTAACGAACTCATCCAAGAGAATCTAACTTTACATGCCTGTACCAAATTTCATGATGATCAGACGATTTTTGCACTAGTTATCGTGTTCACAAGCACTCAAAATTGAAAATTCTATTTCCCATATAAGCCCATGTTAAATTTTTTAGTAAATCGTCATTTGAGCAGTTTTAAATGTGTTACCGACAAATAATCACTACGTATCCAGAAAGTACACATAAAAAGCCACAATATAATATATATAATTATGTAATCGCAGAGGTGTCCCCTACATCGATACAAACGGCAGCTCCCATGAAAACGACGGTAATAGCTTATTTCTAAAGGAAATTCGCTAATATCTCGGTAACCAGTGGACGTAGAGCAATAATTAAACATACCAAATTGTTTGTTTTTCGAGCTGAATCTAATGGTATACACTAAAAGGTAATCAAATAAAAATTACTATGAGAAAAGAGGAAAAAACCCACTTTTTTAGGGGTAAAATCCCCCACTTTCCCTACTGAAGTTGGGCCGATCTTACTGGTTAACGAACTCATCCAAGAGAATCTAACTTTACATGCCTGTACCAAATTTCATGATGATCAGACGATTTTTGCACTAGTTATCGTGTTCACAAGCACTCAAATTGAAAATTCTATTTCCCATATAAGCCCATGTTAATTTTTTAGTAAATCGTCATTTAAGCAGTTTTAAATGTGTTACCGACAAATAATCACTACGTATCCAGAAAGTACACATAAAAAGCCACAATATAATATATATAATTATGTAATCGCAGAGATGTCCCTACATCGATACAAACGGCAGCTCCCATGAAAACGACGGTAATAGCTTATTTCTAAAGGAAATTCGCTAATATCTCGGTAACCAGTGGACGTAGAGCAATAATTAAACATACCAAATTGTTTGTTTTTTCGAGCTGAATCTAATGGTATACACTAAAAGGTAATCAAATAAAAATTACTATGAGAAAAGTGGAAAAAAACCACTTTTGAGGGGTAAAATCCCCCACTTTCCCTACTGAAGTTGGGCCGATCTTACTGGTTAACGAACTCATCCAAGAGAATCTAACTTTACATGCCTGTACCAAATTTCATGATGATCAGACGATTTTTGCACTAGTTATCGTGTTCACAAGCACTCAAATTGAAAATTCTATTTCCCATATAAGCCCATGTTAAATTTTTTAGTAATCGTCATTTGAGCAGTTTTAAATGTGTTACCGACAAATAATCACTACGTATCCAGAAAGTACACATAAAAAGCCACAATATAATATATATAATTATGTAATCGCAGAGGTGTCCCTACATCGATACAAACGGCAGCTCCCATGAAAACGACGGTAATAGCTTATTTCTAAAGGAAATTCGCTAATATCTCGGTAACCAGTGGACGTAGAGCAATAATTAAACATACCAAATTGTTTGTTTTTTCGAGCTGAATCTAATGGTATACACTAAAAGGTAATCAAATAAAAATTACTATGAGAAAAGAGGAAAAAACCACTTTTTAGGGGTAAAATCCCCACTTTCCTTACT
>CM061534.1:104140086-104678720 GCA_030545055.2 Neoaliturus tenellus | reverse complement strand
ATCTTGTAACTATACATATTCATTAAATTCTATAACAATCTATTTATGTTTTAGGGAGGATTCTCAAGGAAAGTTTCTCAGAAGATAATTAACGATGTGATCGGTATCCAAGATCCAATATTTGACCAAGGTAATTTATTCTTAGGCTAATATTTTAATTTCTTCTGTTTGCAGTAAAACATCTCAAAACATTTTAGAAAACAATCCTTATGAAATGACCATTGAACAATGCAGATTTTAAATTGAAAAGGTTTGTTATTGGGGAAAATTGAGTATTATTATTAAAATGTAGGCTTATAAAAAAAATAAAATAAAAAAAATAAAACACATTTCTTAGTGGAACAGTTAAGAAAAGAGGATTGGTGAAAAACATCGGTCTGTTGCATCTAGGTTGTCATCAAGTTCCAAAAATGTAGCATACAATCTGAGACAAAACGTGAATAAAGTCAATTTTAGAGTATATTTATCAAAAGCCTTGAGCACAGATACACCAAGCCATCTATATTTTTTCTGTCAAAAACCCACACAAACTAAAAAATAACCAAGATGTTGTACTAAATTAATATCAAAATCTCAACATTAAATTACTTGTTAATACTGTCTAGTGATCCAATTTTTGTCTCACAATAATGTTTTGTTGTAACACAAATAAATGTTTTAACATATAAAATAGCCAAAATGTCTAAAACAAAGTCTGTTTTATATTCTTGCAGTTGAATCTTTATAATTTTAACCTCAATAATTCAAAACCCTCTGTAGTTAGGAATTTTTCTCAATTCCTTAAAAAAACCTCTCATATTAAAAATATAATACATATATATATATATATATATATATATATATATACGGTGTTATTTTTTAAATTTTTATTTATGATATGAGATGTTAATATATATATTGAATTATCAATATATATATATATATATATATATATATATATAGAAAATTCAATGAATTATAAATATATATATATATATATATATATATATATATATATATATATATATATATATATATATATATATATATTGATAACTCAAAAGTGTTTTTGATGCAAAATATAGCCTATAGAAATTGAATTTGCATTGAATTTGGGAAATTGAATTACACGCGAGCCTCTAGAAATCGATCTTTGTTGTACTCAAAATCGTTACCTCAAATTTGAAGTCAACTTCACAGTTCTCTGAGAAAACTGCGATCCTGTAAGCCTCTGATGTTCAAATTGAATAAAAAAAGTAATTAAAAAAGTTCAAATTGTTCTGTTAAAAGTGTATATTGTTGATGATTTTATCAATGTTTATTCGTGCATTCATTGACCAAGAGAGATTACTTGATAGGTACAGCCGACGAAGACGGAAAAGAATAGCAAGTTCACTTTGTCATAACAAAGGAAGTTTGGTGTGCAATGAAAACCACTTGTATTTGTGAAGATGTCTAATTTTTCTGGGGGCAATGTTTTTTTCAGCATTTATCGCTATTTAAACAGTATTTATGAAAATGTAAAGTAAGAACACTTTGAAGCAGTCAGGAATTACTGACTTATATACCCAGTAAAATTTTCTGAACAACAAAGTAATATCTACAGAAATTATTGTCTTTAAAAATGCAATTGGCCAGCAAATTATTTTTTCTTCCCTTTTCCTTTATTTATTTTTCTTTTGCCTATTTTATTTATACACAATTCTTCCCATTAAATATCTAACTTGGCAATTTTATCTTTAAATTATGTACATGTTACACTCAGTTGCGGAAACCAGACAATCCCCGAAAGTTTTATCCACTCCGCGAGTGGGCAATGCAGAATACCCACATCGTGGAGTGAGCATTTTATTCGGACATTGGCCTAAGAAAAATACCCAGACCGCGGAGTGGGTAGTTACAAGTGCCGAAATAAACACGGTCTTCGGCAATTGAGGAAAACCACGATATCCACACCGTGACGTGGGTAAATTTGATTGCCTACGTCGCGGTGTGGGTTTCGTAGTTTGCGCAAAAGCCGAATGGCGTTTCTGACGGGTCATATATGCATGTCTAGATATGTTACCCCCTCCAACACTACTCCATGCAATAAAATCAATAAGAGTCATGTTATGGCTGTTATGATAAACAAGAACAATGAAACTACACTCTTGGGACAAAGCACGGAGTTCTAGATAAACAATTTTCAATTAACCAGTTTCAGTATCACCGAACAAATTTATTCACACTACAGATCTACTGAATCATCAACTTAACGTCCGCAAGGAAGCCATGCTGTCATCTGGGTCCAAACAGGGGTTCATTAGATGTAATTGTAAAAAGAACTGTGTGTGTACATTTTGTAAATGCGTAAAATCAAACCTTAAGTGCAATTCCAAATGTCATGGAAGCACTTCATGTCCAAACAAATAAAATGACAAACAATATATTTCTAGTGAACTTAAAATTTTTCTTACAAAATTAATACTATGAAATCATTTTACTAATAATGTATTTTACTGGTTAAGTTGTTATGTTAGATTACAACTGTTTACAACGTGATTTTACTCAATCGTTGAAGAACGTGTTTATTTTGGCAATTGCTCACTTAAAATTACTTACTCTGCGGTCTGGGTATTTTTCTTCGGCTAATGTCCGAATAAAATGCTCACGATGTGGGTATTCCGCATTGTCCACATCGCGGATTGGGTCAAAATTCGGGTATTGTCCGAATTCGACAATGGAGTGTAACAACTGGGTTATATTGTCTTAAATATGTTTTGTACTAACTATTTTGCAAGTTTAAAAAATAATGAATTTGGACTTTTATAAATTGAATTTAATTTATTTTAACCTCTATAATTCAAACTATCTATATTCCAAACTTCCTCTAGTTGAAAATTAATTGGCTGCCCCCTGAACTTCCAATAACTGAGGTTTAAAGATACAGTAAAGTCCGGTAGACCAGGACTAATGTGGACGGAACGGTATCCGGGTTTGAAAATTTTGGTTTATGGGGAATAAGAATAAGAATCACTTTATTGTCTATAAAGTTAGTTCTTACAAAGCTAGCAGAGCTAGAACAGAACATAAGATATTATTTTACTATATTTATTGCATTAAATTTAAAGCAGGAGAAATAAAATTCAGTGCCGAAAAGAGTTTTCTTTTGCCTTTGTTTCTACTGTTGAAGTTAAAAGTACAGTATTATAAATTCTTTGAAGAATAAAAAATGTGCAGGTTGGGATGAAATTCCTCAAAATATAATGAAAATTAGTTCTGAATCGATCTGTAGGCCACATTTACTTTCAATATGAATCAGTCTTTTGATTGCAAAGGGACAACAAATTTAAAGAAAACCCACTACAGTTTAGTAGGCTATGGCCGAAGCCATAGTGCTCAGCACCTTGGAACCCAGTAAACTTTACTGCTCTGACAGGCCTTCCGAGTTATCCAAAATTCGGGTTAAAACTGTGTAAGTTTCGTAGTCTCTTGCTTGATTCATAACAAAGGAATTTGTTCTTGAGCTGGTGACCGACTACGATATGGTACTTATGGTTGAAGCTTCTATCAGATATGGACTAGTACAAAGTAGTGTAGCCTAAGGTAATTGGACCAATCTGTGGGGAAGGGGCCAAATCAGGGGTAAAAATGATAAAGTTGTAAAATTATTTAAATTGCAATAAATGTTTAAAACAATGTAAGCATTATTAATGAAAGTTAACATTATTCCTAATGTATTCAACCCTTTACACCCAGAGCCCTGATGTTACCAAATAATTGATTTTCCAAAAGCTATTACGGTAACTCTTACGTAATGGTGACAGCTCACATGTGACTTAACGTAAAAACAATGTGGTTATTTTTTTAACATACCTGCCTAATTGAAATTTTTTAAAAAATCCAAAATTCATGGTGAGAAAAAAAATTGTGCATCAATGTTCTAGTATCAATGTCAATTAATTTAGATTTGTTAACTATTGGTCGCATGTAAATTAATTATCTGCTAATGGTTTTCCCTTTTTAAGGTAATACCAGTGACCAAAGCAGCCAGTCAGGTGAAGAATCTTCAGGTCCTAAGAGAAGGAGGTAATTCAATCATTTTGTTTTGGTTAATCAATCAAGAAAAACACAATCCTGCAATAACAGTAATCACTGGTATTACAGTATAACATCATACGTTAACATTGTCAAACAAACATTTACCAAACTGCTGAAATACCAGTTGCTACGTAATATAGATATTAACTTAAACCAAAGCCTATCATCATTGTAGTGCCAGAAACGAATAAATGTTCTGTGAAATGAACAAAAATGTGTTGGCTATTATATTTTCAAAGGTTATAAAAGTAATTATAAACCATGAACAGTCACTGAAATAACAAATTTCTTGATTCTGATAGAAACTTCATTACTTAATAAACCAAACGCCATCTTATAGTCTTTGCTTGCCTATAAGTTAGGTAAGATATTGGAAGTTTTAATATTTAACAAAGATTTTAATTTTTATTTTTAACTCCTGAAAATCATAGATTGATGCTTCTCTTTGAAATTATTGGACACGTAGCTCGTTTGGTGGACAGGACTTTGGCAGTTAGTGTAGTATGTGGTAGGGATGAGCTAAAACATTATAACCGTTCCCAGCAAAATTTTAGAATATTGACGAACGATTTATTGACTTAGGTCGGAAGAATATAAAGATGTTGTGTCAATGGTTATATAAGTATTTGTTGTGAAATTACAGCTATTGTTCTTCCTAAATTAAATCAATTTAATTTTTCCTATGATTATGCACACACATTATAATCGTATTCAATGTTGTTATTCCAAGGACGAAAATTTAAAATTATAGATAAAATTTTAACCAAGTGCAGGTTCAATCCTAGGAAATGATGTTTTTTCTTATCGCGGTTCATAAACCCTATCAGACATCCTCATCAACAACACATTTATTGGTTTCTAGAGAACTACGTAGTCGATAATCGTTCTTGTTCTTAGACATTATTTTCAGAATGGTCAGTTATTTGGTTGTAACAGAACTGTCTAATGAAAATTAATCCTGTTCCTTAATCAGTTGTTGTCTGTGAATTGATAACGTTTTTAGTCAGAAACTGTTCCTTTGCATCCGTAAACTGTTACTGAAATAACGCTCATCACTAGTGTGTTGCGCAGGATGGGGACCAGACGACAGCAGAGGTACGACAGCTCGGACTTGTACAAGCCTCGACTGCAGCTGACCTCCCGTCGAGTCAGGGCAGCCACCTCCTCTCCAGGTATGTCAACTTGCAATTTAAGTCTTATTTTTCCTTATTTAGATCTAAGTCATTTGAAATAATGAATAATCTGAGTGATTCATTAATTCATTAATTAAGTATTCCTAGACACCATTTAATTTAGGTTGCTCACTTTTTTGTCTGTAACTATCTCTCTTTCATACGATATTTTCTTAAGCTCAAAGCCATTGATTTGGTGACTGAATTTTGCACTGAAAATGCATTTAAGGGAGCGTAGATCATCTGATTTTTGCAATTATCCCAAGAATTGAACGCGTCACCTTTGGAACTGAAGTTTAAGACGTTAATGGTTAAGTTTGTTAGACAGTACAGTGTATAAACAATGTGGGGAAAAAGTTGTATTTATTTATTTTAGTTTGTGTTTTAAAGCAAATTAATATCCTTTCTTGAACAATAGTAGTTTAACCCAGAATATCTTTTATTATTCTATCAAACTACATATGTTATATCTTTTATAACTTATATTTTTTGTTAACTATCAAAGTTTCAAGTGTCCCCCGAAAATGGGACTTTTAGTGGCAAGTAAAAATTTTCAATAAATATAAAACCCCTTTAAATGACCTCTAATAAAAGGTGCCTTAGGGTTTTTTTCAATCAGAATCAACCACAATATTTTACCAATTGCAAACCGACTAATTTTTTTGTGTAACAATAAAGTTTTTTATTTTAATAAACATAATTTTTTATGTGACACTAAATATTTTTTTACTAAAAAATCTTTTTTGTAAATTTCCCTATTGAAAGGTTTAGAAAAAATCTTTATTTTCCTGACAAAGCGTGTTCAGAATAAACAGATTTTCAAAATAGTGGGACTATACTGTTTTTTGTTATTTAAAACTGAAACAACTCTTAAGATAATGACATCCAACTAATAAGGGGATTATTTAGGCTGTATTTAAAATCTTATTGTTTTGCAAAAGGGGGAAGGGCTTTGGTAGCTTCTTAAAATGTTTAAAAGACCTGTTATTTATTGAGTGACACCATATTTTAAATTATTTGTAAAAAGAAAAATTGCCAAAGTTCAAACCAGTTTATAAAAAACTCAAAATATCTTGATTTACAATATGTATATACATGAAACAGAATAAATATAAAAAGAAGTTGCAATTAGTCAAGGATACACAATACTAATTTCAAGTCACTAGATTCTTTTGCTCTTATTCTTAAATGTTTTTTTTTTTTTTTTTTTGTTTTGTTTGTGAAAGAAAATGTGACTTTCGAGGTACACAAATGGAAACCACCCTAAAGCTCAACAAACTTCTTACAAATCTAAACCTGCACCTCATCCCCTATTAATATTTCCTACCACTGCATCGAAATAATCACATTGGCACACCTGTAAACCCTATGTAAAACAGTTCATTTCCAGTTTCTGTTACTTTACTGCAGGCTAAATCTAACACAATTCAAAGTCAGCTGTTATAACAAACCATGCCACAGCTGTTGGTCATTGTTGTCGTTTAGTAATTGCTTCTTTTTTAGTTTGAGGTTATGTTTGAAACTTAACAGTGTGTTCCAACAGAAACAAATAAAAATTAATATAATTGACATTTTGTATACAATAAAACTTTTAATCTGTTGCAATTAGGTTGGTAAGAAAAATCTTGTGGATATTACGAGCGCAAATAGTCATTGCCCCTCTTGAAATGTTTGGCCGCACTCAGCTGATGCTTCGTGTGGCCATCTACAATTTTTGAGTGGCAAGGACGTACTTTACGCTCTTAATTCACAAATAGCTATTATACCATTGATTAGTATTAGCTTAGATCGATAGCTTGAATAAACTAAACTGATGGACTAAGTTTATTCCTTAACTTTTCACGCTGATGAGGCCCCTGATTGTTACAGAGGAGACGCCGGCAGCGCCGCAAGTAATAGCCACAAGGAAGAGATCAGCCGCATCAGACCCCAACTCAGCTACCTCCAAGCACCGGCGGTGATTTTACAACCTTCTCTTGTGAATAGTATTCAAATATTTTTATGAACATTGTTTTGTATGATACATACCTTATAGAAAAGGAGACTATTTTTGTTTTGGAAACAAAACCAAACGGTTGTATATTTGTAAATTACATGATAGTTTTATATAATCGATTATATTTCAAAGCACTTTATTATATTGTACTTCCATTACTCTGTCTCATTTCACAAATAAATGTAATATTTCATGTTTCTAGAGATAGAATTTATTTCTTATTGAAACGGAGAGTTATTCATAGGATTGGGTATTGGTAGATTTTTCACCAACTTTATGTACGTTTTTATCATAAAAAAGTTTTTTTTTCGTGGAATTAAAACAATTAGTGGCTAACATTCTCTTTTAAATAAATTTGTATCACATAATTAGCTTTTATTAGGTGTCAAGTGAAAGGATTCTTGACTCCTTTAGAATAGATTTTATTCAAATTGTACTTGTACTTGTTTTTTAAATTGTAGTGTTTTCAAAGCTTGTCGTAGTGGAGTAAGTTTGGAGACACATCATGCCTAAGATTGTTATTGTCTTCAATTACTTGGATGAGTCTTTTTTTCCTATATAATTTTACTAAAGCAACCCTCATATTTATAATGGTTGGATCCAATAGACTCCCAGCTGTTGGTTGGATTAACGCTGATAATTGATTTTGCTTTTATTAAAAAAAGCCTAAAATAACCTGAAAATTATAAAAATGTATTGCAAAATGAGAAAAATTAGTTATCAAACTAAACTAGCCCTATACAAAATTAAGCCAAAATGCAACTGATGATGAACTGGAATGATCTGTAATTGAATTCAATCAAATTGGTTTTACTCAATAAAATAGCTTGCTTTGCAAAAATTTGAATATAGTTTTCATATTCTTAGCACACACTAGTTTAATATCTTACAGTAACATTTCTTGATATTTTAGATCTAACATTCTACTAATTTAACTGCATTTATGTCTAAAATATTATCCCAGTTAAAGTATGAGTGTGTTTTTAAAATGTAAATTTATTACAACTAATTGAAATGCAGGCTCCTAACCTTTAGGGAAGAAGCTGCTCTAATTTATTGGTTTTACCTTGTGCTTGTATCTCGGGTCATGAAATCCCCTACTCCCCACTCTTTCTTGGATGCTTTTATGTCAATTATTTCACTAAACATTTCAGTGTAAAGGTGAACTATACGATAATGATGGGTGAACATTAGTTAGTTCTATGTTTTTTAATATATAAAATGGAATGTCTTACAAGGAGAAGGATCATTTTACAAAATGTCTTTTAGTTTTATGCTAAATTTAATTTTGTTAAAAATTTTCACCTCTAAGTAGTTGTATGAATCTATTTGGGAAGTTAGCTCAAAGAAATTATTTCTATGACTGTTTGTAAAAAGATTGTTAAACTTACAAATATCTAGCGATTTCCAACATATAAAAAAACTTATTCTCAAGTTACAATCAGGTTGTACAAAGTTATTTTTCTGAAGTGCAGCCACTAACATTGTACTTCTCTATATGCTAAGTTTTGTCTTCACCTTTAATTTATGTTAGTAAATTTGTGATGTTGATCTGTTAGAAATAATTGTCTTTTTTATTGCAACGAGATCCAAATATTATTGTTTCTCGCCATTACCTTAGTATGCGTTACCTATGTTCTGTTATTTATTAGGTATTTATAAATTATGTAATTTTCCATTGTTACTGAAGCACTCGATTTTCAGTTATAGACCCAATCCTAAGTAGAATAAATAATACTCTTTTTATTTAATAAACCATCGATTCAAACTGAGTTTTATACTTTTGTTATTATGTTTTATTGTCAAATAAAATTAGCAAGTTACTGCCACTACTTGATATTGCTTTCTATTTCACCCAGAAATTATCCTGCCAGGTATAAGTAAGTGGTTTTGGGAATTTAGATGTGATGGACAAGATTGACTAAGGAAGTTTTTTGGAAAAGTTTTGGAGACATCTAGTAGATAAATAAGGCCTAGCATTGCAGTTTTAAGAGCTCACTCCGCGAAGACCCCATCAAAGGAAAGAACACTAACAACTCCCCAATCCCTGTGTTGCGGTGAAGCCTTTGAAAGTAAAGTAAAACAATTTACCACCTTTCCAGGAGGGCACAACATAAGGGGCACCTTTTGCAAATTGTCAGTCATATTGCAAATTGTATTGACTTATGTCATGTTTTATATCATTTTTAAGGTCTTTGAACGTAAGGTAAAATGCCACAAACCCGACCTGAAAAGGTCAATTATATGGCGCAACCCCTATATAATGAGGAGAGACCTCCCAAGATGGACTCCATTTCTAATAGATTTATTTTAGTTTGTGTCACAATATCAGTTTTAAGTTTGCCGATGGAGATTACAATGTACGACACTGCAATCAACAATACATCAGCGTAAATAGCTTAACTACCCATAGCAAAATAGCATAGGCTTGCTTGAAACCAACTTATGGTGGTGCGATCTTCTGCGACTAAGGACATGGCCCCTGTTGACTGCTGTGACAACAATCCTGAGTAAATATCTGAAACGTGAGTTGCTATGTTCATACATGTTTAATTTTACAGAAATTATTCATATTTCACTGTAGATGGATGATAGGTAAACCAGTACTCTTCTTAACCAAGGATAAAACATTTTATAATTGAGGATTATGTATATGTTGTGGTAAAGTGTCTTGCAGCACTCTTAAACCAGCTGAATACTTTCAAGTTTTATTCCTTTACATCTAATCCACAGACTGCACAAAAACTATTCTGATGTCTGTTCATTCCACAAAACTATGATCCTCTTCAGGTTCTTGCGTGTTTCACTTTCAAGCTTGAGTAAATTTTCAACACTCCGTTACATTGTGCATATGAAAGCATTATGTAAACCTGCTTACCACAGTGAAGGAATTGTGGTTGGTTTCAATAACATTCTCCCTCCTCACTATAAAAATCTCTCTTTTTAAGTTGATAAATTAAAGAAAATACAGTACACATTTAAGCCACATGATTATAATTTTTTTATATAAAAAAAAAATAAACTAACACTTTTTATATAGTATTTTCCCATTATGATGACACATAAAAATTAACAAATAGGAATTTAATCAATAAATAAATAAATGGTTATGTCTCAGGTGCAAAAGAACACCTGGTGCCCATGGTGGTCCACCATGCCTCGTGTCAAGCATGGGCAGATTTAGGGAAACATTTTGGGGGTGCCATGTATCCTAAAGTTTGAGTCATTGTATGCTCAAATTCAAACACCAAAATCATAGGTCTGTTTTATGGCCTATCCCAAGTAGGCCTTGCTGGTCTTTGTAGCTGTTTAATTTATTATAATAAAATTAAAACCCCCAACATACAACCAAAGTTCTTTATACTTTGATTTATAATATAGCTCCTTTCAATTGAGAAAACTATCTATTTACTTTGGAATTTTATTGTGAAAACCACCCTAAAATATTTCTTTAAACTGTAGCAAGAAAAGTATTTTTAAGAGCTTTCAAGAGCATTTGTTTGCTTTTAATGAAGACCGTTCGTTAACCTATATTTATTTAACCTTTAAGCCCTATTTGATTTGTATAATTAATTTTCTTACAAAAGAACTAAAAAATATAAAAATTGCCATAACAAATTAAATTAAGGGCCGGTTTCCGAGTCCAGGGTTATCTCTATTCTCGGACTAAAATCCAGTATAATCCAGTTTTTAGTCTAGAACGAAAGAAATTGGGTTTCCGAGCTCAAGGATACCTAAACTCTAGGAATATCGCTAACCCGAGAGTTAACTCAGGAGGGATATTCCCGGACTTACTCTCGAGGGTTTCCGAGTCAGGTGTTATTTAATCCTCAAGTTAAGTTTTATTCTTTTGAATTTCGGAGTTAAAATTTAACCCACAACTGCTTAGTCGAGGACTATCTTTTGGCTAAGTCGAGGAATATTATTGAGTATTTTTAATCCTGGCGAAGGGTAGGGTTAAGTTGAGGAATATTTTTTCAGTAGGCGCTGTAACCTGAGATTAGTGATGAGATTCACTCAATACTAGGTTGGCAGTTAGACATTTAGGTTATGGTGGTTTTTAGATTAATGTGATATGGAATGCCTCGATTATTGTGACTACCCCAGATATGCGTCTCCATCCTTTCAACTGAGACTTGTGTACAAGCTGTAAACCCATTTTACCATGGGCGGAGTTTCGGGGGGGCCGGGCCCCCCCAAAAATTTCGAAAAAATTATGTAAAAACACCAAGTTTAGGAGCTAAATAATTAATTATTCATTCAGTTAACGCTCAAAGTTTTATCTTACTTTAACCTACTCTAAAAAATAATATTATTTTCTTTATTTACATTTTATAACTATGTTCATGTATGATACTGAAAAGTAAATTAAACACTATTTGCCCAAACTACTAAGTAGGGATATTTTGTAGATCGCCAAGGGAAAATAGAACCTTAGGCCCTACAGTTGGCAAAACTGACTGTCAAGCTCAGGTGGGTAGGCACCTCGCTACGACGCTTATACCTTTATGTGTATCTTTACACTTTGAATTTAGTAAAGATGTAAAATTAACATGATTTTAAATTATTGTTTATTTTCTATACATCCCTATGTCACTAGACTTTTTATGCATCCGTAGGCTAAGTTGGCAGAGTTTTTATGCTATTGGCAGAGTCACGTCAGTGTCACGATAAACCTTACTCATGATTGATAAGTGTTCGGCCTAGAAGACTAGCGGTCCCATGTGCCGCAGAGACTTTTTTCTGTAACGCTGGCGGAGGACAAATCCAGCCATTCAAAAAGTGTGTTTTACTTGCTGTTCCATTCATAATAAAAAAGGGTTTTGCTATATAAGGATACTGTATCTTTAAAGTACGTCCACCAAGCTTCATAATTAAATTAACCAAATTTTGGTTAATTGGGTCAAAATAGTTCAAATTAAGGTATATATCTTGAAGTATATTTACCTAGATATCCACCATTTTGTTTATCCCACTTAATAATATTACTAGGTTGCCCGTGCAGCGCAATGCGCTGCATTTATTATAGAGTATGAAACCCTGCTCCGTGGTAATGGACAGAGTTGCTTTGAATAAAAATTAAACTATAGTGAAAATCAGATAAAACATAATGGTGTTTCATCAATCGATCTTCATTACTAATTCTGCAACTTGCCAATGTGACACTGTTGAGATTTGATGGTTGTTCTTTTAGTTCCAAATTAGCTAAGATTACGTAGTTGTTCTTTTGCCAATTTGTCTTAGGGCCTCTGTCTAAACACTCCTATAAAATCTAGAATAAATTCACAGATGTTGGATCTACATAACTTAGTTAATCAAACATAAAACTTAAATGACAACAGAATCAACATTACATTACATTAAATAACTCCCCGGTCCTATATGAGTTATGCAACACTCACTGCGGCTGCTATATGAGGTAGTCGTCGGCATAGCGAATGAGTCCACATCACTATTAAAAAAGAACTAAATCCCCTATAACCAGGCCCGGATTATCCACTAGGCCAACCTAGGCCATGGCCTAGGGCGTCAGCCGAGAGGGGGGCGTCAAACGGGCCTTTTTTATACTACATTTCAGTCAAAAAATTATTTAACTGCAAATATAACTTAATTTTGGGGTTTTCACATTTTTATTAAATTCTTTAATAACAAGAGAAAATTAAATATTCGGCAAAAAAGAAAGAAGAAAGAATTATTCAAGCGAACTAGAGGACCCCCTAAGTTGCCGGGACCCGAGGGGCTCCTTCGCGGCGGGAACGAGCGCTCCTAATGTGCCGTAAAGAGTGTCCCTGATTAGCGGTCAAGAGCATCACCCCTGACTGGTGGTAAATATCACCCCTTTTCAGAGTTAAATCACGCCTCCGACCGCCGGTAAAGAGCGCCCCTGATTGACTGTAAAGAGCGCTCCTGATCGACTGTAAAGAGCGCCCCCAATACGCATAAATATCACCTGTGATCAGCAGCAAAGAGCACCCCCGACTAGCATTAAATATTCCTCCAATTGACGGTAAATAGCGCCCCTTTGCCTTGACCGTCGCCTTGTAAGGGTTGCCTTGACCTTGTTCCTTTGCCCTGGATTTAAATTTATTTCTGTATTACAGGGTGTTTCAGAACTCCCTGCCAACATTTTAGCCATTGTTTGTGGACCAAAAACAAATATGAATATCATAGTAATAAAGTCCAAATGCCGCCAGTTACCCACACAGCCGCCATTTTGTTTTTAACACATATTAATTTATATTTCCACAACGGATGGTTGAGTTCAAATTTTGCATGAATCTTTATTACACCAACTTCCATTTCAAGAGAAATTAACTGTTATTTTACAATGTGTATTTTAAAAATGGCGGCCATTTTAAATTTGTAAGCTCAAACATCTCAAAAACGGTATGTTTTTTCAAAAGTTTTACTAGAGACTAAATGTTGGCAAATCAAATTATGTAACAAAGGATACCAAGTTTGTAAGGATATGACAACAAATAACGGAGTTATTGCGAACCCAAACTTGCATTAATTTTAATTAATGCAAAATCATTGTTTTTCAGCGTTATTTGTTTCAAATACGTCATCGGATTTAAGTGATGAAAATGCCAATTATCACTTTCGTTAAATAGTTCTGTGCTTTTATACTACAGCCAAAGTAATTAGAATCAAAATAAGTCAATGTATCGAATTTTTTTTTCCGGGGGGGGGGGGTGCAATTGTGACCTTTGGCCTAGGGCGTCAAAAAGTGTTAATCCGGGCCTGCCTATAACTTAATTTTTCATGGCATTACAAAATGTAAATAAAGAAATCACTATAATAGGGAGAATCTACATCTTTGTTAGTGTGGTCCATTTTGGTTAGATGTGGTATTTATAAGTTATTTTGTTTGAAATTTCTCTTTGTACAAACCATATTTGTAATAAGCTTGTATCTACACTGGAGGTAAAAAATGTTTAAATGTCGTTTCTTTTAAACAGAACTATTAATATGTGTAGCATTCTTTATAAAATTTTTGTATAGTATAATAGTAAACAAACAGGTTCTAACACCTACAACTATCCCTTTTCCTTATAGTTTACAGAGTCTGAAAACCCATGTACACAAATTAAGTGTTTTATTTTAATATTTGTTAACTTTTGTTATTGTTTAAATACCAATCAGACAACCCATAAGACCCACGTCAAAAATTTCAATTTTTAAACTTGTTTTTGTAGGCCCTACATTAATTTTTCTAGGGTTACTTTGCTAAACTTATTTTGTGCCCAAATACACGTAAATAAAATGTTCAAGAAAAATCTACCCGCTGAATTTTGAGAAAAGGTTAAATACGACCTAAGACACTTCTCGTTTAAAGTATGAAATTGTGTTGATATTTCAGTAATTACCAGTAGTTCAATTGCTCATATTCGCTTTTAACATGTGTTTGTCTGTTTTACAACCAACAGCTGTTTTATTTAGAAATTCAATATAAATTGTTCCCCATGTTAATCTTATGGACAAAAATTGAACTTTGAGGGCTTCCCGTGAGCTTCAGAATTAAAATATCAAAAATCTAAAACCTTATTGCAAAACTACGAACTGAGACCATTCTTTTGACACCTTAAACTTTAAAATTGGTCCAGAAATAAGGGAGGAGTAGTGTTAACAAAAAAAGGGCATCACGTATTATATATATAGAATAGATAGATTTCGGTGACGGATTGCTATTGGATGTTTTATGCAGTATTTGGAATGGACCTTTATAATAATACCAATGTCTATTTTTTCCTATGTTTTCATAACGGAGGATGTAATTTTTATGGAAATTGATTATTAAGTAGCAAAACAATATGGCGGATATCTAGGTAAATATACATTATAGGATATACCTTTATGAAAACTTTTTGCTTATTTTGACCCAATTAACCATATGTGAAGTTAAGTGACTTACTATATGGTTTTTAAAAAAATCAAAATGTCGTGCATCTACTACATGGACAATCCTTTACTTAATAAATCACTAAAACAGTTCAAACAGGTAATTACTTATTGGGAGTCTAGACAACGGGAGAGCGCTATAGTGCAGTTCCCATTCCTGGGTTCCATAAAAACGGACCTAGTGTCATGACTGTACTTGTATCCCCAAAATACTTGTATCGGACTGTACTATCCACCATAAGTGTTTACTTCGAACGCCGCGGCCTATAGTTAAAGACGGCTGTGTGTCAACCTGAATGTAGAGGTTATTGGTATTAAACGTCCTTTATCACTGACCCCTTGGTGGCCCCCCAGCGGTCAGAGGTAAACTCCGCCCATGCATTTTACGACACAAAGTAACGAACAATTTAAACCCCGTTTTAGGTTAAGAAAGTGTTCATGAACTTGCGAGACGGATTGCCCCAAGGCCTTCTGAAAATGACTGCAGGGCTCCCCATGACACATATCACAAGCGTCTGCTTGCAAAATTGTACATCGGGAAGTATTGTATATTTAAATGGAAATAAAAAAAAACTGATGCATAAAAGTTTTATACAGGCTACTATTTTACGAAAAAATGTTTTTTTAGCAAAATGGGTTCCTCGGTGTTCTAGGTATAGTTGACGGGATCAACGCTACTACGGACAAAAAAATAGTTTTTTACATAATATTATAAACACGTTCCTATTTTTAAATATAATTTTCATCAAATAAAATCACAACGTCGTCTAAATAAGCAAGTCATTTAATGCACAGTTTTTACTAGTATATGGTAAAGTAAAATGTTCTAAAATATCCTTTTTTACGAAGTGTCAGTAAAAATTTTCAATTTCCAAGACATTCAGTCAATCTCAATAATCAATCATTTGTTTCTATGCCACTGTTAAAAAAATATCACACTGATACTTTTTTAATAAACTAAAACAGTTTCCTTTTATTCTTCAGTTCTTTCTCTACATTTTCCTCACATTCTACTTGTGCCATAGTTAAATAAATTTAATCAAAGGAGATTATTGAACATAATGTCACGCAGAATCTTCATACACACATACACAGAGAGCACACCACCAAGACAGAACGTTGAGTTTTCAACTGATAAGGGACGAGACACGGGGGCTGTGGCCAAAAACGTAAACAAAATCCTTTGACAGAGTGTCGTCTGTGGGCTGTACACCGTGAATGCCACTACTCAAAATAGAGAATTCCCAGCAATTCCCTCCTAACCGATGGCATAAGTTAAAGAATAAAGATATTCTCGGACTACGATAATCCGAGAGTTAAGTAAGTTATCCCCAATCTCCGAAACCCGATTATTTAATATTTTTAACCCACCGATTATCTTATTCCACGGATTAACTAACTCCAGGATTAACTATCCCCGGACTCGGAAACCTGCCCTAAAAGTAACTTAATTTATGTCAAAAGTTTAACACGAAAAAAGGTAACAATGCAACTAGAGATTGTCATGTTTGTGGGTTAGATGGTATGATAACTGTAAAACACAAGTAATTTTATTCTTTATAGTTATTAACGTCTTATTACCAATTAATTATGCTTGCATTCATCGACTTTTTGAAAGGTACGTCTGTAAGTTTATCAATGTCCATGTCCTTTACTCCGATCCACGTCTGATGTCCATGTCCGATGGCACGGCCGATCGTATATCATGTCCACTACCCCCGCTGGCCACTGGTTTACTAAAACCACATATTAATTAAACGTTATATGTTTGTATAGTTCATCTGTGCTAAAACACATTATATTTTGCTTATAAATTGCAACATAAATACTATGCACTAGTTTACTACTTATATTAAAAAACTATTAAAAAGTACTACACACTGCACAAACTAGTAAATAAACAGTACCTATACTGGCCACTGAGCAACGATGTTACAAATGTCCTGTAGAATCCAATAAATTTACTAAAAATAAAAATAACTATGGAGGAGGTTTACCATATTCCCAGAAATGGAGTCACCAGAGGTAAAAGGACGAGAGGGGGAGGGGAGAGAGAGCGTGAGAGCATGGTTGGTACTCGCCACTCGCCTTCTCCGGAAGCAGTGCAGTGCAGTATGTGTAGCTGACCTCGTCACGTTGCACACACGCAAGCATTGTGTTCAAAATAATATTTAATTTTCTCTTCAAATAGTTGTTTTGTTGCATTACTTTAGTAAACCAAAACAAAAACAGGTCTATTACAAAAATCATCAAATATCAGGGGGTGCCTGGCACCCCTGTAAATCCGCCCATGGAGGAGGGCGTTGCATGTCTTGACCCCTACCTTGTCGGGTAAACCGAGCCTTGCTCGTTGGTTTGAATTCACTTTTGTTATAATATTGTGGTAATCAGGCTTTGAAGTTTAAGTCAACTATACCTTTTCACAGGTAGCTGTTTCAAACCAATACTTGAAAGTAGCATTCTTTTATTATTGTTTACCTTCCGTTGTTATTTCGTTGCCTTGATAGCAACCCATAACACGAATGTTAAAAAATTACAATAAACTTAGTGCACAAACAAACAGAGAGCGACGCGATTGAATCAAATCCATGTAATCAGATTGAGCTGAACACACAGAGAGCGACATCACGAATTACAATGAATCGCGTCGCATTGTGTTGTGTCGCTCTCTGTATTTTCATGCACTTAGTTTTAGACAAAATTCAATTTTTTCTGGGGTTGAGGCTGTTTCTAAACTTATTTCTGCACCAAAACACTCTTTAATACATAGTTTAAGCAAAATGTACCTGCTAGATTTTGAGATCGTGGAACATAGCTTCAGACAGTGCTCATATTATAGTAGTAAAATTAGTCGGGAAAAATAAAATAACTTTTGGAAAGCTAATTTCTTTTGAAATGTGTTCTATGCCATCACCTGACCTTCCTCCGAAAAGTCCCCTGAAATCCCATGTGGGGATCATGCTCAAAAATGAGAGGTTGGCTTGTAAGGACTTAAAATAAATTTGGATACTAAGCATACTAAAGTTTAATACATTCCAGAAGGTTAATATATATCCAATTAAAGGTCTTAAAATGTTAAGTACAATGCCGTAAACCCGACCTAAATATAACGGTCGGGAGAGAAATGTCATACGTTCAAAATTTAGAATAAAATAATATTATCAAAACTTTGCAATGCAAAGTTTTGACCTTTTTGACATATTTGACATATGCGACATATTTGACCTTTTGTGGTCTGGTTTTCGGCTATGTACTCTCCTTATTAAGACCTTTAAAATAATGTATAGCATGGCTATGGACTAAGAAAAAAATTTCAAAACTCCCTCTTTGGGACGTCCATGTAGAGGGTGGTTCAAGGGTAACATGATGGGCAAATGTCAAGATATCCCTATTTGTAAAGGTAATTGTACAAACAAACGTTTGCCGCAAACCGGACCTCAAAAGGTCAAGTTTTTTTTTTTAATATTATTACATTTTTAAGCTTTTAGATTAAAATTTGATTTTTATTCTAAGTTTGGCAGGCTGCCATTTCCGACTCAAGCAACCTTTTGGGATGGGGTTTGCGGCATTAAATTCTACTACTTGATATACATAAACCTATTGGTCGACGAAAGACTTATTTCTGACTCCACGAGGGCCATCCCATCATTTTTAGGCATGTTGCCCACTGGGGATTTCAGGGGACTTTTCTGAGGGAGGTCAGGGGATGACATAGAACACATTTCAGCAACAATTGGCTGTCCAAAATTTTTTTTTATTTTCCAGCCATATCTATCTATATATTAATATGCAAGCATGTTTCATTTCCTCCTTTTTTCTCAGCTTGTGTACATCGTAGGAGAAATCCGAGCATACCGTTAGAAAGGTATAGTCCTGTAGATGAGCAGAATCACATTCCAAACTCATCAAACTCCAGGGCTACGCCCCACAGGCTTTCAAAGTTCCAATGTTAATGTTATGGAGAAAGAAGAATTGAATGAATCATTAGACAGCTGTTGTAAAAACAACTGCTAAAAAATTAGGAAGAACAGATGTTTTAGTTCTAAAATGTTCTTAAGCTTCTTGGGGCCAGATCAACTGAAATTGTGATCGAATTTCGATCAGCAGGCGATCTCTAGTACTTATTTAATACGCTAAGGGTTTTTTTGTCCTGAGAACTCCTCCTACAATTTTCAAGTGATTTTCAAGTTTTTGGTGTCGTTGGATAGGGCTTGGTCTGTAGTTGTTTCCACCAAAAACTGATGAGAATCGGACTGAAAATAAAGGCCCTATCCACTATTGAAATCTCAAAATTTCCCATTTAAATAACATTGGGATTGAATAAAGCATCTTAAACGTGTGTTAATAATCAGCTGTAAATACGTGTTGTTTTGGTGATTACTCACAATATTGGATTGGTCGGATGTCATTGATTTAGAGCTAAAAGTAACATTTGTATTGTATTAAAATAAATTGCTCGATTTCGAGCAACCACGTATACTAGTTTTGTCTTAATTTTACTACACTATTATAGGATTCCTTGATTTATACTTTGAGTAGGCTCATACTAATTTTAAAACTCGCTCTACCTTTTACTTTCTATTCACGCATAAAGTTTATAAATTTGATTTATTTAATGTCTACTTTATTTTATTCATTTTGTTAGCTTTCAGCTTGTTGTTTGGTTATTAAAAAAACATAGTTGATCCTGTTCATTATATCCTTGTATATGACATTCAATAGAATTTAGGGTTTAAACAGTTGTGAGTAACATTTTGGAAGCCCTCAGCTCTTATAAAAGGGTCCAGTGGTGCAATTCCATCAGAGGTCGTTTTGAACATGACTCTGCAGTTATTCCAGTGTTTGGAGATGCTGATGACCTTGAGGCAGTGTTGAGCCTATAGTGTTTGGTTCTCTTGACTCGCTCAGTTCTGGCTCAGTCATTGCTGGGAGTGGCCCCTGTTGACTGCTGTGACATAACAATCTTATAAACGTGAGTAGCTATGTTCGTACATGTTTAATTTTACAGAAATTGTTCTTATTTAACTATTTGGGTGCATATCAAAATTAAATATTTATTTTATACCAGAACTGGTCATGATAGTTTATTATTATGAATATTTTTAATTGATTTTTTAACTAATTACAAATGGATAATGCAGAAGTAAAGATTAACTGAAGTAAAATATAATCAATTCTGTGTTCAAGTATTATTACTTTTTGACAAGGTAAATAAACCTTTCGAAGATTTAATGCACTCTTAAAAATTTTGGGTTGAAGAGATTTGTTCTTCTCTGACAAGATAAGTATAATCTTATCTTCCCCTCCTCAAGAGTTTTCCCTATCAACTTACATTCCAAATTTATAACATTGATTGACAGAGTAAGTTGTAAGAGTAAGTACTAGTGTTAGGCCGCTTTCCCCAAACACATTTAACTTAAACATGTTTTATTCAATACTAAACAAATTCTCTACTTTGGTTTAAATTTGAGTTTGAGTTTAAGTTTAAAATGTCTTGGAGAAGTGTTCCTTGAGTGTTGACATAGGCTAAAAATAATAAGTCCAAAGTTATTTTAACGAAATGATTTTTAAAAATTAAATTCCAAGCACTTTGGGGTATCTAATTTTTTAATTCGATTGCAACCGAGTAAATTAAGTTGAAAGTTAATGTAAATCTGTTTTAAATTATCAGTATTTATTATTTTGTTTAAGTAGTATTTGTTTATTGTTTGTTGTTATTTTTGCCTTTATAAGACCTCTCCTACCCCCTTTATAAGACCAATGTAAAAAAATTACAATTTTTAAAGTAAGTTCTATACAAAAACAATCTTCCTGGGGTTGAGATTGTTCCTTAACTTATTTTTGGAACAAAACACTCTGAAATGAAAAATTTAAGCTAAATCTACCTGATCTATTTCAAGGTTGACGGATAATACATCACCACAGACACTTCTCGTTTTATAGTATAGGAAACAAAGTTTTATCCTGCTTGTGATTTGAGACAGTTTATCCCCAAACCCCCTACCAATATCTGCTAATTTTTACTCGATGTTTGCAGGAATCTTCTGTAATAATAAAAACAATATCCTGAAATGGTATAAAAGAAATAATTATAAACTCTCTGTTTATGTACCAAATGAAATGCAAATTAAGTCTTTACTTGCATTCTGACTAGACCCTGATTAGTGCGAGGTTAGAGCCTACATGAAGAATGATGTTATTTACATTTATTTTTGAGGATGCAGTGGTACAAAGAATGGTATTTTGGGTTTGACAGATTGTCACGTGTAGTTGTGGGAGAAGGAATCTGGGTAAATCCTTTGGGCCCATGGGGGGCAAATTCGTAAACCCGGCCTTGTGTGTAATGATACTTTTTGGAGTCAAATGAGCCTCTGTCCGCCATTAGTAGTGTCTAGTAGCTAAATTCCATGTATAATAATATAGTAGTTTTCATCACTAGGAGCAAAAGTGAGTCTTTTTGGTGCGCAATCGTGTTTTTAAAAACGATTAAGCATCAAAAAGACACTTATGCTCCGAATGATGAACAACGTTTTTTATCATGATGTGAAATTAGACTTTTAATCGTAAAAAAATATGAAATAAAAAGTTGTATTTTTAAGGTTATATTTACAAAGTAAGTATTCTGCAATGTTTACATTTCTGTTATTTACAAAATGCCCTTTATAGCGTATGAATTTCAAAATTCTGCTCTTCAACATTAATGAGTGAATATATACTTTTCATCATACCATTGCGATAAACGTTGTTTTCGGAACGGTCAGCTGTGACCGAAACTAGTTGATTCCCGGTGGGTTGGATAAACGTGTTGGTAAACAAAGTTTTCGGGACTAGTCCTCGAAACAGTGGTTTTCGGGACTAGGCCGGAAAAAAACTTCCAATATTTGACGCCACTAGCGCTGCTATTCTGCTTACAGTAACTTAAACCTCGTTTACTCCAATATATAAATATCAAACAGCTGATTGTTTAGTTGTAAATAGTTCAAATACAAGATAAACAAATAAAAACCTAAGAGGGGGTATATGAATTAAAATTTATTAATTTTTATCCAAACTGTATATTTATTAAAGGTGGTATGATGAAAAGTACTGTTCGTATCTCGTCCGAAAGTGGTATATCGGTGCTCGATCGAATTCAAGTACTCGGCTTCGCCTCGTACTTGAAACTTGATCTTGCACCGATAACGACCACTTTCCTGACTAGTGACGAAATATACTATATCAAACAGCAGACTTTTCAGTACTAGGACCTAAAAAATTCTCCAGATGATTTTTCAGTCCTAGGACAAAAAAGAATCGGTTTTGGTACTATTGAGAGAACAAAAAAACAAGCTGATTTCGTGCAGAATGATAAAAATAATATTTTATTCAACCAAAATTTTACAATGTTGTTACATAGTTTCACACTACACAAAATCATGTAATTATGTCATAGTAGAACAACAAATTATGTAAAATATGTTAACATCGATGAAATAATATTTTGACCATTGGTATTGTCTCAATTTTTTTAATAAAGAAAACCATTGACTTTTTTACAAAATGTGTTTGGATTTCTAGCAGGATTCTCTGCATTTACACATTGTTGCCACAATGTATACAGCGGTCAACTTTGCATCTACAGTAGTAACGTATAAGTATAGAAAGTGTTGTCAAATTATGTATGTGTTTCAGAAAATGGCTCCGAAGTATAAGCTAACATACTTTAACTTGAAAGGCATTGCTGAGCCAATCAGATTTCTACTCGCCTACTTAGAGGCCGACTATGACGAAGTAAGGCTAGAGTTGGACCAGTGGCCAGACAATAAAGCAAGTTAGTATCTCAGCTCTTACACTCATTCGAAATAAGTGAAAAATGCCAAAATCATATCAATTAGCCCCTCTATTGTATGAACAAAGGAATTTTGTAGCATTTATAGTCTGAGTACAATGAGACTACCTCAGGGGATAAATATCCCCTGATGAACTTTGTCTCATATTGCTATCTCTATTACCCCTTTCAAAATAAATGTGCGGTTGAATAAATGTAACAAGAAGCGCTTCCAACGGCAAGTAGGGGAAGAAACACGATAATCAGCACTATTTTTTACTCTGAATTTTAAGGGCGAAATTAAAATAACATATGATTGTGAATAAAATAGGGTAATTCAGGAAAATATTGAGGGAATTTTTCTTATGAGGTGGGAAATAAAATTTGTCATTCGACCTCACATTTATTTTGAATGGGGTATAATGGAGGAGAAGTAATTTGAATTATTCATTATATTTATCAAACAAAAATATTTTTAATTAATTAAATGAAACTGACTGTAAATTTAAACATAGTGCAAAGGGCGGGTAGAATTATATCCCATCTGTATAATTCTACACATCCAATTATTACGCCCCCTTCCCCATTATTATGAAGTTGTTTATGATAGAGGAAAAAAGTAGGTCTATATCAGATCAAATCAGGTTAGTTTTAAGTTTTTGGTGTGTGAACACAATACTTGAATCAAGTGCAAGAAAAAGGCTCGGCAATTTGCCTTGCATATTGCTATTATCCATACAACTGAGCATTAAAAGTGTTTGCAAACTTTTCTATTGTTTTAATTATTATACTTTCAGTGCAAAACCAAAATAACTGATATGTTTGTTAGTAAATAATATGCCCCAATTTCATTCAATAAAGATAAACAACTTTTGTCTCATGTTTAGTTTGAATTAGAAACCCCTCTTTCAGGGTGCACACCCTCTACTAGAGAAATATATTTTATAAATTTATGTTACAAAATATCTATACATATTCAATACAAGACATATTTTACTGTCTAAGGAACTCCTCCTAAAAATTTCAACCAATTAATGATTTCTATGTCATTGAATAGAGCTCGGCATGAAATTGTTTACAAAAGTAAATTGGTAAATATTCATACAAATGAAATTGCCCTATAAGCCCTTAACACGTTGAGTGCAGAAAATCGATATATGGGGTCATCAAAAATGCGAAATTTTTTTTTTGTTTAATCACTAGGTAATTGCTTGTATGTTGCTAAAAAGTCGTCAGAAGTTGTCTATTCGTCTATTTTCTGTCAAATCTCATGACTTTATTTCCGGTACGTAAATTAACGTAGTCCGCCGGTGGTGCCGGCGATCGTCACTTTTAAGTGTGTAAACTCTCGTCGGAGCCGTTTTCATAATCAGAATACAAATTCTCTAACAATTCTTCATCATTATCCTGCTTCATTGAGCAAGTAACGCCAAAATTAACAATAGAAAACACTGTGAACACAATCACTTCGTACACTGCGCGCCCAGGGGGACCGACGAATGATCACCCGCAAACCAAGCACATGGACTGCACCAATAAGCGGAGAGAAATATAACCTCTCCCGGCAGTGGCTAAAGCCTTAACTAAGCAAATAAACCAATGTTACACAATCCGGAAGTGGTAGGTAATATTACGCAGGCCGCTGCACGTGAAACTGCCCTCCCCACTCCTTAAGAAATGGCGGACCGGGAAACGAACTACACCGAAGTGAACACATGGACTAGCACAACAGGCGGTGAGCGCATCAACCTCTCCCGGCAACGGCTAAGCTCATACTGAACCATTATGTTTCGGGCAGGAGCGCTACGTAAATTAACATAGGCCGCCGCCCGCGCCAGTGTGGAACTACGTTAATTAACGTACCCCGCACTCAACGTGTTAAAGATCGTAATTTTCACATTTGATTAACATGGGTAATAGAAGTGCTTTATTTTCAAGTTTAACAGCTGTAAAGAGGTAACACAGAACACCTGCGAAAACATCTATAGAATCTATTAGTTAATACCAAAGGGGTTATGAAATGAAATGAAAAATGAAATCTTTATTGATCCTTTAAAAACATTTTTACAATATTGATACAATATACATAACTTAATATACCATTCATAATTTTACAAAAAAGAATATTTACAATATAAATTAAAATTAATATTTCTGATAATAATTAGATATAAAATTACAATTAAAGGACCAATATTTGGGTCCCGAGGTCTATTACCTGTACGGGAACCTACACACGCACTTATTCTTCCCGCTCGAGCGGTAGGTATAAGTGGTCAGACGGCTTATTAAACTACAAAAATACACTTTCAGTAGATAACATATGAAGATCAAGGATTTCCTATTATAGTTAAAAATATAAAAAAATAATAATATTTACAAGTGGTAACAAGATAAACTTAGACCATATAGTAACAAGAAACAAAAAATAAAACAAATCAAAATTATAACTAACACAATATTGATTTTAAAGTTATTTAAATAATAGAACATTTAAGAAAAATAACACAGCTTAATTAAGTATATATCTTAACCTAGAGCATAAAAATAAAACACCATACATTCTATGATATTGTATCAAAAAACATTTGGATATTATCATGGTTCAGTATATATGTCTTCACTAATTTACAAAATTTGTTTCTATTACTAATATTTTTAATATTGTCTGGCAAACGATTAAAAAATGTAGGTGCTAAATAAGAATAGAATTTTTTATAAATTGTCAAATTTGGTTTAGGTACGTCAACATTGAATTTATTTCTGAGATTGGTTCTTGGTACCATGTTATGGTTAGGCCTGTTTCCACTTTTACAGAAGAACACCCTTAGTACTTTAAAAACATATAAGTTCCTAAGAGGTAAAATTTTTAGATTTTTAAATAATGGTTCAGTGTGTTCCAGTCTTGTTTTATTTGATAGTAATCTTATAAAATGTTTCTGGATTGTTATTAAGGGTTTAATGGTAGTATAATATGAGCCTCCCCAAACAGTTAGACCGTATTCTAATTTAGAATTAATAAAAGCGAAGTAAACTGTTCTAAGAACGGAAGAATTACATAGAGATTTTAACATGTAAAACACTCTTATGTATTTTAAAAGCTTATTTTTGACTGAATTGACGTGAACTTTCCAATTCAATTGAAAATCTACATTTAGCCCTAAATATTTTATTTCATTTACCTGCTCAAGAGCCAGGCAGTTACAGTTATTTTCCGAACAACTTATCTCATGGTATTTCAGTGGACTAGTAAAATTGTAACTTCCTCGCAAGCTAAAATTAATGTACTTTGTTTTGGGACTTAAAACCATAAAGTTATCAGTGAACCATATTCTTAGTAATTTAATATCCTTTTGCATATTTATCTTAATTTCTTCAATACTACTACCTTTGTAGAACAAAGCAGTATCATCAGCGAATGCTATCAATTTGCCCTTAAATTTGCCGTTACATAAATTGTTTACATATACGAGAAACAAGGGGCCAGACAAAACTGAACCTTGTGGAATACCGTGAGAGACCTTAGCTAGATCACTTAGCTCCAATCCAACTTTAGTTCGCTGTGTGCGATCTGACAAGTAGGACGAGAACCATTGATGAGCAACGCCTCTCACCCCCGAGTCATACAACCGTCTGAGCAGCACTGCATGGTCCACCGTATCAAATGCTTTCATAACATCGATGAATAAACCCGCACAGTACTGCCCATCATTAATTCCCTCGTATACTAGTTTCATGAAGTTTAACAATGCATCATCAGTACTCATTTTCGTTCTAAAACCAAATAGTGGTTTAATAACTGCACTTTGTAGAATATCGGGAAATTCACCACACGTCATACTGAAATTAATTAAATATTCTAATATGTCTATTATGTTTTTCACACAGTTTTTTAATATTACTGGTGTTATGTTGTCATATCCTGGGGCTTTTCGATTCTCTAATGACATTATTATTGTCTTAATTTCGTCTTTACTGGTGGGATATAGAAACAAAGAATCACAAACTGTGCTACTTGGAAAAAAATTTAAAACTTGTTCTCTTAAACCTATAGCTGTATTGCGATCTTTGTTTATTGTTTCCCTCAAATCATTTGCTATGGTTGCAAAAAAATTATTTAAGTGGTCTGAAACATCTTTCTGGCAAGTTATACTGTTGTTTCTGTTATCTATAAGAGTTATGCGTTCTTGACGTTGAGATACCTGACCAGTTATTTCTTTTATTGTTCTCCACTGGCATTTTGGATTGTTTCTGTTGGAATCAAATATATTATTATAATACGTATTTTTAGTTACTCTTATTTCTTTCAATAAATTATTTTTATAGTTTTTATAGTTAAGTTTGTAAATGTCATTTTGTGGTTGATTTTTATATTTTTTATACAAACTATTTTTTGTATGAATCATATTTAAAAGTTTTTGATTCATCCATGGTTTTATTTGTTGATTCTTTTTCTCCCATTTATTCTTTTGTCTACGGGACTGATTTATACACTGATGCAAAATATCCAAAAAAATTTCAAAGGCTAAAGAAACAGTTTTTGCGGAATAAACAGATTGCCAATTTGATTGTAACAGAGTGTTATTTAAAAGTTGGTAATCTATTTTGTCTACTTTGTAAGGTTCATTAGCTTTATTGGTTTCATAATTACATTTGATACATACAAACGTAGCTCGATGATCGGTCACTTGCAGTTCTGTTACAAAACCTGTATATTCTATTTTTGAGTTGACACTACTTCTACAATATATATATGGTCGATCAATGAAACAGAGTTATCTGTTACTCTAGTGGGCTCATGTATTAAAGATTCTAAACCATGATAAGCCATTTTCAACGTATAGTTATCGGTCGACTTTGAATGTTTGAGAAGATTAATGTTAATATCTCCGGTCACAATCAAGTTTTTATTCTTTACACTTTGTAATAAATTATCTAATTCGTCAATGAAGATATCCTCATGGAATGCATGTAGCCTATACAGTCCTATGATATCTATACTTAGTTTATCTGTCAGGTTTATATTTAAATGAACATAATCACCTGTCAGAAAAGCTCCATTATTAATTGAAATTTGTTTACATTCCAGCATATCAGATACAAAGATAAGAACACCGCCTGCTCTGTGCTCTTGATTACATTTTGCATAGCTGTTATAACCTGGCAAACTATAATATGTGAGTTCTTCGTTATCTATCCAAATTTCAGAAAGGATAATTACTTGAGGCAAATTAGTTAAACTCTGTAACTTTAAAGAAAATAAATCAAAGTTTTCTCTGACACTTCTTATATTTTGATGTAGTATTACTACATTGTTCGAAAAAGGTTGAAACAATTTACTGCAAAAAACTAACATAAAACTATGAATTTAAATGTAAAAATCTCACACTACATACAAACTTGGTTGCTTAAATGTTTACTTTGTAGACGGCGATGAAGCGTCTCGGGAGGCTGCCTCTCGTTGCTGCAGTTCTGCCAGTTGCTCCAAACTTCTCACGACGATCGCCCGGTCACCTTCATTCTTGCGGAGGAAAATTTTACCATTGGTAACCCATACAAAGGTGTAGCCATGATCTCTTTTGAATGCTCTAGCTGTGTTCAACAACTTGCGCCTAGCGGGGCTCAAGCTCTCATTGACGTAGATAACACTTGCAGGACTCGGCATACCAATGTCAGATGTGTTTAAATTTCTCTTAATTTTTCTTTTTCTCAAAATTTCTTCCTTTGTAGATCTTTGAACAAACTTCACTATTATGCCTCGGTTTTTTCCTTCCTGTTTTGTACCCAAATAGTGGCAAGCGTCTACCATGTCGTCCTTTATTTCGGTATCAAGAGCAGTTCCAACTCGTTTTATAATATCAATTGGGCTGGTGTTTTTGTCTTCAGGTATCCCATTTATTTCTAAGCAGTTCGCTCTGGAATATTGTTCTAAATCCTCTAAACGTTCTTCTAGGTTCTTCACCTTGGATCGAAGATGTTGGTTCTCCTCAGTGATAGTTTCAAATTTTTTTTCATAATTTTTTAAGGCTTTAGCTTGTTCCGCGATGGTTTTAACCAAATCATCAATCTTCTCGTGACAGGCTTCAACAGATTTGCCTAATTCATTTTCAAGGTGTTTAATTTGATCTGAGGTATTAAGTTGCATTTGCTGGAGAGCTTTCATAATATCTTTATTTGTTACCTCAACTTCTTCACTTGTAGTCTCGGAACGAAGACTTTCTCTGCGACCCTCCTGACACGAATCACACCTCCAAATCTCATTCTTAGACGTTATGAATTCAATATCATCAGATGTCATGTTAACACAGTTCCCATGAACGAACAACTTACAAACAGAACACTGTATTTTTGGTTTTCTTGTAACAACACTTAAATCACAAATTTTGCATTTATCACTCATTATGAATTTAATTAATACAACAAAAAATATATACTGAATTAAAAATAAGTAAAATGTGAAAGTCAAGGAAATCACAATCCTTTGAACTGAACAGCAATGGAATGTTATCTGCACTCACAAGATAAGGGACCGACTGACCACTGTGCGTCCTTCCTCTTCGAGCTCCAACTCATTACTGAATCCAACTTATGTTAATCCACAGAGGATATAGTCATTGACGATGTACACTAACGTGAATAGACCTCTCATCCAATGCATTTAGTTTGAGGCAAAAATTTGGAAGTTTGGTGGACGCCGCACAAGAGTCACTGCCATCGATGTTGTTATTATTCAGCTGAATTTACAGTGCTGCCAAAACATTTTACCAAAACATAAACATAACTTTCAGTTATAAAATGTTTCATCCTTGGTTTAGAAGAGTGGTAATACTGATTTATCTATCATATGTTACGTGTACTTCGATGGACGCCGCACGAGATCGCACCACCGTCAATATGCTTCACACACGCCTATGCTATGAGAAGTCTACTCACGTAGTGTACAAAGTCAATGATATAGTGTTTAAAAAAATACAAGCTGGATCATACTTTCATCTACATACAGGGTCTGGCTTTAACCTCCACAAAATTTCCCAGTTTATTCAGCTTGCCAAAATTATAAAAAAAAAAAAAAAACATTCATAAACGTCCTAAAATCCTTTGTTAACCCGCTAGCTGCTATTTTGTTTTTTACACTTAATAATTTTTATCTTTGTAATAGGTAGTATTGAGTTCATATTTGCTATGTATCTTTATCATATCCTTTCTTCTGATAAGTATTTAAAAAATTGCGGCCATTTCAAAATTTTTAACTAAAATATCTCAAAATTGACAAATTTTATCAACATTTTACAAAAGACTAAAAAGTTGACAAAATAAATTATCTAAACAATGAAACCAAGTTTAAAAAGATTTGACGACAAATAACAGACTTTTTGTGATGTTTCTATTAAAATAACCTAAATTTGCATTGGCATACAAAATCTATTTTTCCAATAACTCTGTCAGATCTTTATTAACTTGTTATCATTGTTAAGATAATTTAATTTTTCAATTTTTGTCCCTTGTGAAATTTTTATAAAATATAACGTTTTGGGATTTTGAGTTTAACAATTGAAATTGGCTACCACTTTGAAAATGCACATGGGACATTTTATAATACACATTAATTTTTTCCCGAAAATGAGCATTAATGTTATAAATAATAAATGTACATGAAAAATATGGACTTCATACAACTTTACATTACAGTAATAAAAATTATTAAATGTAAAAAAAAAAAAATGGCGGCTAGCGGCTTAACAAAAAATTTAGACCCCTATTAGTATGATATTTTTACTGTTTCAATGCAAGGACAAAAATACAAAATGGTTCCAGAGAGTTCTGGGACACCCTGTATATCACCTAAACACCTGAGGAGTTCTTAGGTTTCCAATGGGACAGAGGAGAGTGCTTAAGAAAAAAATGTGTAAATAATTAAATTTTCAAACCTTACAGAGCTGGGGAACGTACCTCTTATCTTGATCCTATGGAGGAAAAGATTGGGCTTATCAGTGTTTCAAGACAAAATCTAATCTAGCCAATCATATTCCTGTTAGGTCCACAGTTAAAGAGGTAGCCATTTGATATATTATTCTTTAGCACTTTTATGTTGAAAGGCGAGGTAAGTTACAATATATCGTTTCATAGCTCTGGGGACAGGTTTACTTAATAATGTTTTAAAAATGTTATCAGAAGTTTTGTTTTAAAAAGAAGAGGGTTTTACATAATCACTGATCTATATAATAGCCAAATTAATATTCAGCTCAATTAATATGTAAGATTATCGTCAACAAACTAAAGAGACCGTATCACAAACTTCAACAAGATTTCTTGATAGTATATTGACACAGGTTTGAATTGTAAACAGTGTAAGTGGATCCGTGTTCCAGAGACTCCGTACGGCAAGCTACCTTTGCTTGAGGTAGATGGCAAATTGCTGCACCAGTCTTTGGCAATCGAGCGATACCTCGGCCGCCAGGCAGGACTTGCCGGAAGCAATGACTGGGAGAACGCTCAGATCGACATCATGGCCGATACTATCACTGACTTCCGCACTCGTAAGTGTATCGTGGAGTGTAAATATTAAGTGGGACTAATTTTTAATGCAGGAACTAAGCGATTATAATGCTCAAATGTTATATTATCTTGCCATTTTACATTATTGCTTTCTATTCCAGTCATATGTTTGAGTATTTCTCAAAGTAAAAATTTATTCTTTTATGTGGTTTAATTGGATAGGGTTGGCAATGACCGAATTTTTCTGAGGGCCCACAATATAGCCAGTCCGGTCCTGAAGATAGGGAGACAGTCATTACCTATAGGTCCCTTAAAGTGTTCCCTGAAACAAAGCTCAAAAGCGTTGGCGATTGCTAATGGGTGCTCACTTGTGGGAGAGTCTGAGTTAATCATTGCAAAACCTGACCACAGTTGTACCTTTTTCATCCAATTGAATCACCAGTAAGCTCAGCTTGGTTTCTGCAACAGCTCCACTGGCGGTGCTAGAAATCTCAGATAAAACGTATTACATGGTGCTTCAAAACGAGTGTTGTGACTGTTTTTATTACTGAAACCTGGAGTAATAATGATCAAAATATTTATGTTCTAGCAATTCCAATGTTTATGTGGGAGCCAAATGAAGAGTTAAAAAAGACCAGGAAGGAAACATTCATAAAAGAAACTTTGCCATTCTATTTGCAGAAATTTGATGATGTTGTAAATGAAAATGGTGGATATTTTGCAAATAAAAAGGTATTTAAAATATGGATTTCAAATAAGTATTTTTTGTGGATTTCAAGGATATTAAATTAGGCTAAAAATTAGAACGTAATATGTGAAAAATAAATATTTTATTTTATAAAATATTAGGAAAGAAAATTAAATCCTATACTACAATACGAGCAATGTCTGAAGAGATGTGTGTTCCACGATCTTGAAATCTAGCGGGTAGATTTTGCTTAAACTTTGCATTTAAGAGTGTTTTGGCGCAAAAATAAGTTTGGAACAGTTTCAATCCCAGGAAAAAGTTCGAATTTGGTCTAAATTTAAGTTTAAAAATAGTAATTTTTAACATTGGTCTTATGGGTTTACTATTTTGGTAACGAAATAACAACGAAAGATATACAAAAATAAAGGAACAGTAATGTTAAGCAGACTTTTCCGATGGTTGTTGGTGGAAATTTAATAGCTTTATTACCATGACACTATATCAAAACTAAAATAAAACCAACAAGCAAGGCTCGGTTAACCTGGTACTTAAAATAATATTTTAAAGAATTTGTTATGACAGGGTATTTATAATGTCTACTACTACAAACTTAAATACTATTTCTTAGGGGCTTTTTTCACACCTGTTTGAGTTACAGCAACTGAATAGGTATTGCATTTGAAACAGATAATGTTTCTAAAAAAAGTGTGCTTTTACGCGACATCCTTCACTATCAATACTTATCATATATTAATCTTTCAGCTGTCCTGGGCTGACTTCTTATTTGCTGCACTGACTGAGTACATAAGTTATGCCGTTGGAGTTGAAGATGTCACTCAGAACTACCCGAACCTCAAGGCCCTCAGGGACAAAATCTTCAACCTACCCCAGATCAAAACGTACTTAGCAAAGCGGCCTCAAACCCCTTTCTAATTTTCAGTTTGAAATAAAAGTTCCTTCTTTTTTTAGATTTACTACTATTAAAAACAATTGAGTTGTCAGTTGGTTAAGAAAATTCACAATGTGAAGTCTTTTAAACTTATGTATAACCTTTTTAAGAGTTCCCCTGAAAGCTACCTGAAAGAGAATGCACCATAATTGTTATTATTGAATCACAAGACTGGTAATTCATGTAGATGTAAATAAAAAGTTAAATGTTCTTTCAAAGATTGAGTTGATTTATGTACCTATGAAGTAAATAAATGAACTCTGGGAGTAAGTAAAATAAAATTATAGCTAAGACACAGCAAATTAAGTGATTCCATACTTAAATATAAATACCCCCGTCGCAGCAGACCTGCGTACTCAGCGAATTTCCAATGGAATTTCAGATTATTTACTTTCATAAAAACACCATAGGATCGAGTATGTAGGTTTTCTGCCATTGGGTGTTGTTAGAAAATCTAAGATAATCAATAATTGGTGAATGTAAACACAAAATTGTATAAAACTCAGGCAATTTTTTATTTTCCCCATAAACCCCATGGGGGTGAGTATGTAGGTTTGCCGCCATATGGGTTTTGTAAGCAAGTATAATTTAAACCTTATATAGATCATGTATATACCAAATTTGATTAAGTTATGTCAATAAATAAGCAAGATATAGGGTTTTCTTGATTTCCCATAAGAATAACATGGAAAACACATTTTTGGATTTGCCCCGTAACCAGTTATGCTATGATAAAAATTCAAAATACCAAATTGTTTGTTTTTTTAAGCTCTTTTGAATGGTTTCACTTAAAATTGATGAATTTTAAATAAACGGTATCAGTTAAAACTGACACATACTTTCTCCCAACAATATATAAAAAGGTGTTAAAAGCTCCAAACATTAATGTCTTGATGACTCAGTCGGATAGCTACCAGCTGAGCAGCGCTCGTTTGACCCTACGCGCGTCTGTGACGTTTAACAACGTACTGCGTTTACCGCTAAACGAAAAATTGAATTTTCTCCGCAACCACTTGACGTAGAGCAATAATTTAAAATACTGGATTATTTAGTTTTTTAAGCTTGATTTAATGGTGATAAGTAAAATTTATTTCGAGACAACAGCTATTTTGAAAATTCAAAAAATTGATTTTTGAAACAGTTTTTATTCCATAACTTTTGAACGCGCATTTTCCCGGAGATGCGGGTGGTGTCATTTTATTCACCATTTTAAGCTTAATAAACCACAAAATTTTAATCAAAATCGTTAGAGCCGTTTTTGAGAAATTTTGATTTTTGACGATTTTTGAGGGTTTTTTGGGGTAAACTACCCTTAAAAATAAAAAATTCAAAAAAATGAAAAAAACGCCTGGAATTATCGTGGGTTTGGACCTACCTACCAAATTTCATCAAAATCTGACCATTGGGGCATTCTCTAGCTCTGTTTACATCCTGACACACACACACACACACACACACACACACAGACATCACTCCGAAAACCACTTTTTTGGACTCAGGGGGAACCAAAATGGATAAATCCACCAACAACTCAAATTCGAAAATTTTGACGAAAACAATACTTTCTCCATATACTATGGTATAGGGGGAGAAAGTAAAATTAAGGTCAAAAAATGCAAAAAATTCATTTTTGACCCCTTTGAAACCCCATAAAACCTTGTTCCCATAACCCGACAATGCTGGTTCGCGAACTCATGAAAATAGACCTCGTCTTACACCTCCATACCAAATTTCATCAAAATCGGAGGTTCCCTTTTTAAGTTATCAGTACCACGGACACATATATATATATATACATATATATGAAAATGAACGAATGGTGTTTTTGGCTTCTGGGAACCTCAAAATGAAAAAGTTAAGTGGTCCTGGGCTTAGGTCTTACCATGGCTACTACCGTAATAGCGTATTCCCTATAGGGAAATTCGCTAAAATGGTAAAAAAGTGATGGAATTACTTTAATTAATTGTGAATAAAGTCAAAGTTTCTTTATTCACAATTATTTACAAATGTACATAAGAATAGTGTCAAATGCAGAACATTAAGGGCCGGTTTCTCGAAGCAAGTTTAAACCTAAACTCAAGTTTAAACCAAAATTGAAGCATATGTCTAACATTGAATTAATTTTAAATTAAACGTGTTTGGAGAAAAAGGCCCTAATTCTCTTAAAATTAAAACTACCGTATCTTAGTCATGAACTAGCCCCAATATGTTATTTTACTTATTTCTATGAAGGGAGGTGGGAAAACTCCTCTAAAGAGTATATGGCTACACCGACCGAATACTCCTTCAGCTGTTTTTAAAATTTATTTGGAATAGCCTCATTTTTTATTTTATAAAGGATTTCTTCTAAAACCTTTTCCCCTGCATGAGATGGTCTCTTTTTATCAAGTTTTAAATGATATTGAGTCAAAACTCAATATTATTATGAATTGTTATAACCGTTTTGGAGTATATTTGACATGACAAAATAGCGGTATAACCGGTGGGAAAAATGTGAATTATTGGCGTGAAATGCAGGAAATATGCGGGAATTTTGTGAAGTTATTTTTTTGGACACCCTGATTGTGGCATACACTACTTTATGTACGGCCGACTTAAATCTGGTAAATCACTGTTATACACATGTTGAAAATATATAGGTTAAAGGCTACACATATTATTTTTCTACATTAAAAACTACGTTTTGATGGGAGGTCACCGATCAAAACGTAGCCACACATATGTTGCTTGACCTAATCGTCGTCACATACAGTTACACTCTTTTGAGGTTAAGCACAAAAAAACTAAAACATGAATCGTAATGGAACAATCAGGTGATGTGCAAATTGGATAATTTCTATTAAATAATTAAACAATTTCTATATTTTGGACTCAATTGTTATTCCAAAACAAAATAAGACTGGTCACACTGTTAATTATAGTTACAATTAATTATAATACCAAAAATAAAAATTCCTATGATAAAATTTGTTTAATTACGATTCATGTTTTAGTTTTTTTTGTGCCTAACCTCAAAAGAGTGTGACCGTATGTGACAACGATTAGGTCAAGCAACATATGTGTGGTTACGTTTTGATGGGCGACCTAAACCCCCTTTAAAACGTAGTTTTTAATGTAGAAAAAAAATATGTGTAGCCTTTAACCCAGTGGCGGCTCGCCCATAAGGACTCCAGGACGCCGCCCCCCTAAAAAATTTATTAAAAAATCAAAATAAATAAATTAACAAAAATATTATTATAAGAATCGAAATAAATAGAAATTGACGACGATTATGGCTTTAATTCTATCGCGGCCGAGCGACGGCCGCCGGACGCCGGCCACGGCGTCCTAGCGCTCTTGTAAAATCAAATGGAGACGCGCATACGCGCGCCTCACTCACACAGGCACACACAACGGCTGCTTAATGCAACGCTCTGCCCGGCGCCCTAGGCTGCGCGCGCCACTGCTCCAGCCACTGCTACCAACCGAGCAGTGCCAAAAATGTGACTGTAAGTTCCCTCGCGTTTCAGTCGTCCGTCTGGGTTCTTTTGAGCGTAATGTTGTACGTGTTGGTGTGTGTTGTGTTGAAATAGTGAATTAATTTTATAGATTTGTGAGGAAATGCAAATGGATGATAGTGAAATGGGTGACGTTGGAGCAACATTTACACCAACTAAATGATGTAAAAAATATGAGTGCTGGGGTCGCAACTGTTTTCAAGAGACACTTTGGTAAACCTAAGGCATCACAGTGTTTAAATGAACATCTGGCTTGCCAAGAAATCAACAACGGACCTGTAGTTTATACTCTGTTAACAAAGGATGTATACTATAGTAAACCAAAGAAGGAAAATTATGACATAGCGTTTAAAAACCTAGCAAATGACTTCCAGGAAAAAAGGCTTGAATTTCTATTCTGTACCCCCTTAGGATGTGTACGAGATAGGATATCTCCAGATCACTTTATTGAAAACCTCATTTCTTTTCAAAGCTACACAAAAGCTAAAGTTAACATAATTGTAAATAATGGAAAATCAAATAAAATTTTGAAAAATGGTTTGACTGGCAGAAGATTTTTTGAACAACTCCAAGAAGTCCTTGTTACCAAAGTGTCGGAGAAGGAAGACTTCATTTTGAGGTGTAGCGACAGCAGGTCTACAGTGTCAACAAATCATCAGCTTTCAGTAGCCTCAATCACATCATTGGTTGATTTCCCACCACTTCTGGCGCCTTCTCTACTAGAGTACAGGTCCGCAAACCAGCCTGACATGCAGCAGTCGACACAACCTTATTCCCAGCAGCTGTACTCTAGTCAAGACAGCATATTCTTCAGCGGTCATCCTACCCTCAGTGAAGTGATTAGTGGTGTTAGTGAAAAGGCCTCTGTTTCAGTGCTCCATCAAGAAAACCAATCAATTTGTAAAAATGTAGATAATAGTTTAATTTCACAGCCTCCTGCTTCTTTAAACTCAACTGTCAGTATCACCCCCCCAATAAAGTAGTTAAAAAAGAGTCAATAAAACTATTCCATCAAAATATTCAGCACCTTGAGTCTAGGAAAAATATATTAGAAATATTATTAGATGAATTGAAACCACATATAATCATCCTCTCAGAACATGACATGAAACAAGAAGAAATAGCCCGATTTCACTTAAATAACTATAAAATAAATTCTTCTTTTTGTAGGAAAAACTCAACTAAAGGAGGGGTCATGATATTGTCGGATGACAAAACAGAGGGGAAGCAGGTAGCTGTGCCTAGATCCATTAATGATAAGTGTCTAGAAGAGTTTCAATTTGAATTTTGTGCCTCTAGTTATGATAAAGGTAATTTTAAATTTCTTGTGATAGGTGTTTATAGATCGCCGAGTTCCGATGTCAAAATTTTTTTGGAGAGATTGAGTATTTTGATAGATTTTTTTGGCAAAAGGTTTACTAATATAATAATAGTGGGTGATATTAACATTGACGTTTTGAAAAATGACAATAAACACAAACTTTTGAAAGATGTATTAAAAAGTCATAACTTTGAATATCTCATAGACTTTCCAACCAGAGTGACTGACAACTCAAAAACAGCCATAGATAACATTTTGGTTAACATGGTGGGAACTTGTGATTTGAGAGTAGAAGGGGTAGTAACATGTCTATCTGACCATGATGGGCAAATCTTGGAAATCAATCGGCATAATTCTCACAATGTAAACAAGCTAATTAAGCAAGAAATTCGGAAGTTTTCCTGCCAAAACATTGAGTATTTTCGTGAACTTTTAAAAAATGAAAAATGGGCGGAAATATATTTTTCACCTGTGGAAAATAAATATGCCGTTTTTCAAGAAAAATTTAATTTTTATTTCAATTTAGCTTTTCCAAAAATTCTAATTACTAAAAACAACAAAAAACATAATTGGATTACTAAAGAACTAAAGGAAAAACAAAGCAGACTAATTCAAATGACAAAATAATTTAGAAAATGTAACAATATTAACATAAAAAATATGTTAAAAAATGAAAAAAATAGGTTGAGAACAGAGTTACGCCAAGCTAAAGCAAATTTTTTTGAGGATAAAATTAACAAATCATCTAATATCCAAAAGACTGTTTGGAATATTATAAATTCTGAAGTGGGAGCTAACAATAATAAGCAATGCAATAACATTGAACTCACTAGAGGCACACTCATTGTTCAGGATCCAAAGTCAATCTCAAATATATTTAATGATTATTTTGTGAGTATGGCAGGGGATATTGACCTGGATAGTAGGCGAACTGATATATTTAATGGAGTCTCTGACACTAGTTATGGCAAAAATATTGTTTTATCACCTAAGTTTAGTTTAAGTCAAGTGGACGAAAGGGAGGTGGAGGAAATAATAAAGTCTTTAAAAAACAAAAATTCATATGGTCACGACGAATTACCAGTCACACTATTAAAAAGTATAAAAGGTGAGATAAGTAAAGTTCTGGCTCACTTAATCAACTCTTCTTTCATTTCTGGTATATTTCCTGATCAATTAAAAAAAGCAAAAATTGTACCAATTCATAAGAAAGATGACACCAAAAATGTAGAGAATTACCGGCCTATATCTCTTTTACCAGCCGTTTCTAAAGTTTATGAAAAAATAGTTCAGTCACAGCTGACATCATATCTTGAAAATTTTAATTTAATAGATAACAATCAACATGGGTTTAGATATGGAAAGTCAGTAACTACGGCTGCCATTGCATTCTTGGAGACTGTTATTGAATCAGTTGATAAAGGCAGAAACACAACAGGAATATTCATGGACCTATCAAAAGCTTTTGATAGTGTCAGCCACAATTTACTTTTAGAAAAACTAAAACATCTTGGAGTTTCCAAAAATTCACTGCATTGGTTTAACTCTTACCTTAATAACAGAACTCAATATGTAGAAGTCACCCACATGAAATTAAATAAACTTGTTAAAACAACATCAATAGTACGAGTGGTAAAGCATGGTGTCCCACAAGGGTCTATTTTGGGACCGTTGCTTTTTGTATGTTAGCTGAGGGATATTGATAATGCATTGACACATAAACCAAATAGTCAGTTGTGCCTTTATGCTGACGATTCTAATTTAATAACATCATCCCCAAATCATGAACATGCAGAATTAATCACTACTTTGGAACTCAGCAATATAGGCAACTATTTATTGAATCACAATCTAACATTAAATCTAAACAAAACTACTTTCATGACTTTCAAAACGGTGCAAAATAAAAATTATAAAAATCCAGTTATAATGTATGATTCACAACTCATTGAGCAAAAAAATAGCACCAATTTCCTTGGACTGACAATTGATCAGCACTTAAACTGGAATGATCATGTGGGTAAAATATTGACCAAAATTAACTCTGGAATATATGCTCTATCAAAAATGTCCTTTTATTGTGATTTAACAACGTTAAAAAAAATTTATTTCGCCTATATCCACTCTCATATTTCTTTCGGTATTAGTTTATTTGGTGCAACAACAAAAAATAATTTGGATTGTATACTGAAACAGCAAAAGAGAGCTATAAGAATAATGCTAAGACTAAACCATGACGATTCTGCCAAAGAGTACTTTAAACAGTTAAAAATTCTTACAGTATATGGCCAGTATATATTTTATGCAATTTTAGTCTTTAAAAATAAAAATAAAGTAGAAAGTGCCTATCCAGTACATTTCACTCATTCTTATAATACAAGGAATAGAGATTCAGTACAAAACAACCGTCACCGTCTAAAATTCTATGAAAAGAAACCTTCATATGCTGGGGAAAAATTTATTAAATTTATTCCTGATGAAATTAGAAAAGAAAATAATCAAACAAAATTCAAAAAGCAGCTAAAAGCTTATCTCACTGACAAAGCACTATATACAATAGATGAACTTTTTCCACCTTCCTCTCTCCTAGTATGAACTTGGTTTAATAATTATGAATTCTTGTACTAACAATGAATCTATAAATCTGTAATTATTCTGACGCTGTTCGAATGCTGTACACTGTACTTCTATATGAATAAAGATATTGTCTATTGTCTATTGTCGTATAGTTGGTAATAGAATGGGGGAAAAACATTGAATATTAGAATTATTTTGAAGAACCCGGGGATTCCAAGGCCCAATTTAGTTTTAAACAAATGCAAAATTGAACAAAGCGAAAAATAGTTTTAATCAAAAGTGTTTTAGAAATTTATACAATTAGGCCAATTGGCTCCGTGGCTGTAAAATTACAAACTCGTTTTTCTGTAACACTTGCTTGGTTATAGAGATTCAGGATCTTGACTTAACTGTTGGTGGTATTTCAGAAATTAAACATTTGAACTAAAAAGTTAAGAAATATAACGAGTGACAAACACAGCAATGCGTGTAAAGAATTTGATTAAGTATTTAGAATAATTGACATTATAGATTTGCGACATAAAACTATAGGCCTACAAAATGTCTTGAGAAATGCAGATTTTTTATTCATATTTATTTATTTATTTTTGGTCTGGATTTCGTTTAGCAAAATCATTGACTATGTATTCATAGCCAATCGCAAAATAATCCCAAAATGTGATGTGTCCTTTAAAGTCAATAAAACAATTGATTGTGTTAAGGCTTTCAGGTACGATAAATAATTTAAATCTGAAGTACAAAAAATAAGAAACTCCCCTGAACTGGATTAGTCCAGTGTGTGAACATTAGCGTAACTGAACCCAGACGTAAACATGGTTTGAAGACCGGAAATATATTGTCGCAAAGGAATGTGACATCTTAACTTCCGGGGTACGTAGCGGACCGCTTTCAATTCTTAGAACACACCTGTCCGCGGCAAAACTATTTCAGTCTGATTTGTTTCCTCAATTCAAAAACAAATGTCACAAAAAAGAAGTAGGCCCCTGAATTTAAACGTATTTATATCAATGAATAAAATTGACAGAAAACCAATGCTTGTTTTAGGTCCAATTGACCTAAAAATGTCATCTCTGTTGTACATAACTCATAACTGCAGGGTGATAACTTTTCGTCAGCAATTGTGAGATTTTTAGGCTATATTGCAATTTAATTCACCTTTGTGATCGAATTATACCTGTTTGATGGAGTAAATATTATTTATGACACAAGAGATAACCGTTTTTCCTGAAGAAGAGACATTACTTACCTTCACTTTCGTAAATATATATAAAATAATGATAAGAGCCCCTCCACCGTCCCTAACCACCGGCCGCCACTGCTTTAACCTATATATTTTCAACATGTGTATAACAGTGATTTACCAGATTTAAGTCGGCCGTACATAAAGTAGTGTATGCCACACACAATTTTATTCAGCCTTTAACAAGTTCCCTACCAGCCGCCGCATATATGCGGCAGTCAGGCCTCTCCCTAAGCCCACCAAAAGAATCATGGACTTCCCTGTAGACCAGTCCTAGTGGTTGGGACTTATGCCACAGACCACGAATAGAATCAATAGAATTTATCCTAAAGTGTTGCCAACAGTCCAATGGATGTCAGTGATCGTCCCTAGCCACAGGCCAAGCGCCGCACAATATGCGGCGGACAATCCTGTAGATGGTTCCTAACCTATCTAACCTTTAAAATAGACCTATCCGAAGAAATTTCATATTTATTTAATTTAGTATCAAGGAACGATCGCCACAGATCTGCGGCGGCATTCTATTTTAATGAGCCCAGCCGCCGCAGATCTGTGGCTGTGGGCTTGGAGTAACGGTTCTGAACTGTCAGGTTCTTTGTTTTAAATGAAACATAGATTGTTTATGAATTAAGCAAACACATTTTAGCGAATTTCCCTATAGGGAATACGCTATTACGGTAGTAGCCATGGTAAGAACTAAGCCCGGGACCACTTTACTTTTTCATTTTGAGGTCCCCAGAAGCCAAAAACACCATTCGTTCATTTTCACATATAAGAAAGAAAAGAAAGAAAGAAAGAAAGAAAACGTGTTTTATTATACCTTTAACAAAATACATCAAATGCCCTTTTACATAATAAAAAACTTAAACTAGTTTTATAAAATAAAATATTGGTAGACTTATGAAAAAAACACAATAGGACAATGGTCACTAAGACCGTCTGCCCGGTTGACCCCATTCTTTAAAACATCAGCTTATCTTAAACTAATGAAATAAAACAAAACTAATTGATACAGAAAAAATGCAAAAGTAATTCCTGCAGCTTTATTTCTATTCATTTTCATATATATGTATATTATATATATATATATATATATATATATATATATATATATATATATATATATATATATATATATATATACAGGGTTTCTACAGAATTTCAATTTTCCATTTCCCTGACTTTTCCCTGACTTTCCCTGACTCTTCAATCAAACTCCCCTGACCCGAATTCCACCTAGGTCTCGGCATTTTCGCTCTATAGTTAAGTAAGAGTGTGTAAAAAACATGTATTAAATGTTATTTTTAGTATCTTGTTTGTCTTAGATTGAGATTTTGTAAAGAACAGTAAAATCTATTGATGTAAATACAAATTACAAAATCCAATTTTATCTGAACTAGGAAAATCAGTCTTACATTACAACAGCAGTTGGCAACCTGTAGTACTTTGGGGATAACCCCCAGCCACCTAACCATTAGGTTTACAAAAAATAACAAGTAATAAAAGGGTCTTAAAATCATCTGAAGGCCTATAATTCAAGATTTACATAAAAATTGAGGGTTCGTGTTTAAAATTTGTAAGTTGTCCGCCACATTGATAAAATGACAGAATTTTTTTAACCACTGCAATAAACAGGACAAAAAATAAATGTTAGGTGTCAGTTTACTTTAGATTCCTCTTGAAAATTGTTTAATAAAGCAGCTACATTTCATGAAAACTTTTGTTTCATAATAATACAAATTTTAAAATTTGACCTGTTTCCATCAAAGTGTGTTTATTTAAGAGTGAGTAATATGTCTGTTATGTATAAATATTTTACTATGTTTGCAAGTTTGTTATATTTGTGTTTTTTAATAATTTTAATTATAATGAGGCAAAACAATTAAAACTGGCTCCATGAAAGTGAAAAAACACACATTCTGCAGCTTATAGAGTGCTCACTTAACAAACCTATTACAAGTACATCCCAGGACATAGCAGGTAAGAGTAATTAATAATCTTGAAATAATCTTGATAATAATCTTGAATAATCGTGAAACTAAAAAATTAGTAGCCTACAGGAGATTGGTGTTTGATAGAAATTGGGAAACTAAAATATTCACCAGGTAAAAAAGTAAATTTTGGACTTGGGAAAGGAGGAAACCCAAATAATATACTGACTTGACAGTAAGACAAACTTTGATTTCAATCACTGAATAAAACAAGTTAAAAAAAAACAAATAATTTTAAGAAAAAATTTTTATATTTTGTTAGTGTAGTTTATTAAAATTTTGTATACAGTAATGTAACCTGTTGAAAACTTTTTACAAACCTAGACAAACAGGAAAATAATCAATAGCATTTTGATGTTGATACCAATTACCCTTACTGTAATGCATTTCAACAATGCTCAACATGTTTTCTTTCAAGCAACACAACAGATGACAGGCATGTCTGCTGATTCCATGGTGTATTATAAGTTGACATTTGTTAAGTTATATGTTTTTCTAAACCACTTAATCAAATCACCTCATAAAAAAATATTAAGCCTATATATTTTTTTTAATATGCAGTTTAGAGTTAAGAATTGCAAATCACATTGCCTATAACCTTGTAGTTTTCATCTTCATTTGTGCGATCAAATTCATCGTAAATTAAGCTTTATGATTGAGTTCCCTGACTTTCCCTGACTATTGGTCTGTTTCCCTGACTTTCCCTGACCAGATTTCAATTCCCTGACTTTCCCTGACTTCCCCTGACCGTAGAAACCCTGATCTATGTGTCCTAGGTACTGATAACTTTTGAAGGAGACCTCCGATTTTGATGAAATTTGGTATGGAGGTGTAAGACCAGGTCTATTTTCATGAGTTCGCGAACCAACGTTGTCGGGTTATGGGAAATGGGTTTTTGGCATTTTTGGACCTTAATTTTTAAAATTCATCAATTTTAACCAAAACCATTTAAAAGAGCTTAAAAAAACAAACAATTTGGTATTTTGAATTTTTATCATAGCATAACTGGTTACGGGGAGAATCCAAAAATGTTTTTTCCATGTTACTCTTATGGGAAATCAAGAAAACCCTATATCTTGCTTATTTATTGACATAACTTAATCAAATTTGGTATGTACATTATCTATATAAGGTTTACCTTATACTTGCTTACAAAACCCATATGGCGGCAAACCTACATACTCACCCCCATGGGGTTTATGGGGAAAAGAAAAAATTGCCAGAGTTTGATACAATTTTGTGTTTACATTCACCAATTTTTTATTAACTGAGATTTTCTAACAACACCCAATGGCAGAAAACCTACATACTCGATCCTATGGTGTTTTTATGGGGACAGTAAATAATCTGAAATTACATTGGAAATTCGCCGAGTACACAGGTCTGCTGCGACGTGGGTATTTTTTTTTAGATTAAGAGTAGGTATATGAGTATTAGTTCATAAACATGAGTGAATGCCAGAACTAGCCATTAATTCTCATTTCCGTTTCTTTTCACATGGTAACCGTAAAATACTAATTCGTTCAATTAGGTACATGAAATAAAACAAGGATTTTATGAATCATAAAATAAAAAGACTGTATTTAATATAAACAAAATTACATATTATACAAAACCATTACAATGTGAAACAATTACAAAAACAAACATCACTTGTATTTAACATAATTATATTGCTGTACATTTTTAATAACTAGTCATACACTAAGTATCACAGAAAAGAAACTGGAGTGTGTATATACAAATGCAATGGACTATATACAAAATAGGCACCTCTAATGTACTTGTGGAATAGTGAGATATAACTAACAAACTCTATAAACTATTCAGTTTCATGCTTTATGGCATTATTTGATCAGGAAAACTATTAATTATTAGAATATAAAAATTATGGCGTATAAAATAGAAATTTGGTTGTAGATACTTATAAACTAACTTTATCCACATTGCACTTTCAAAGGAAACTACTACAAATTATTTATGAAATAATCTCGGATGATATAGAATAAAATATACTCATTCCTGAATATAGATTTTAAAATCCTATAGATAAATAATGTAAATTGGCAATAGACTGTTCAATTAACAGAGGTCAATCGTTTATTATTGTAAATATTTAACAAACATTGAGCAGGGTTAAGAAAGTAAAAAACTATAAGGATATAGAGTAATAAGAGTAATATGTAATTAGGAAACATAAATCAATCCGCAGGCTTCAGTAATTGTCCAAACTGTAGAAATGACTGTAACAAACAATTAATTCCATCTACACTGATATATAACAGCAGTAAATCCTCATAGATCTACAGTATATCCTCATATTAATTTACTATCTTCACTCAACAAGGAAAACTTTTTCAAAACACACAGGACCTGTACAGATTTCACTATTGTGCCTATTTGACAATCACTTTTAAATGTCTCACAATTATTGAGCAATCGTCAGGACTCAATATAGTTTTTAGTTCTCGAGAGAAACCACTCACATTAAGCTTAATGTACAAGTGGGGTAGTACGACTAGATAGCAACTTTTTACATGAAAAGATGTACAACTAAAAAGTTATATTGCAATATTGATTCAAATTACGAATAGTTTTAGCCAAAATGGCAATTAATAGTTCTGTTGAAAACAAAAACAATAAAATTTTAAAATATTTTTGAAGAATTAAAACAAACATGTATAATATAACATTAAAATATGTTTATTAGTTACCATACTTAAAATTGTATAGTTAATTTATTTGTGGTTATAACTACATACTTGATACTTTTAGTTTTAAATTTATTTTTAAAGGAGTAAATTGATTAACAAAACTAAGTTGCCAGAATAAGGTCAGTTTCAGTAACAAGTTGTTTTGAAAAAATATTTAATAAGAACTAAATTTACACTGCTTTTGAATGGCAGCGTATGATTTGGAATGTAGTACAATAATTCTTAGTTTAATATAAAATGAGAACTCAGTACCGTAAGAGTACAGTAATAACTCACAATTGCAGCAAACATATAAAATAATGTTGTAAACAAATTTAAGTATAAAAATACATATTATGTAAGGTGCTCTAGGCATCATTAAACTTTTGCTACCATATAAAACTTGCTCAAATATTGTTAAATGATGGAATCAAATTACATGAAAATAACAACAAAAATTATTGGGAAAGTCTGTTTTAATGCTAAGACTAGTTATTATTTTTCTAACAATTTTAAATAGTTTCAAATACACATTCTTTCTTGCAACACTTGAGGTATAATCTACAATATAAATTCCATACTCAAACCTTCCAAATTTCTTTTTTCAGTGGGATTCTAAGAAACAGGTTTGCAACCAGTCAAACCCATTCTTGTCTCCATAGTTTAAGATGCTTTCTAAAAAATATTAATTTAGCTAGCTAGTTTATCAAAATATAAAGATTTAAAAACAACTGAATAAAAAATTCTATGATTCTTTCAAACTAATCCAAAAATTAAAATCAGAATCCAAACCACTTGCCAAAGATTTAACAATTACTCTGAGGGATGTAGTTATTTTTTATTAATATGACTAAGAACTATAAAATTATTATGTTCAAATTTTTCAGCCAGTTACAAGTGAAGATAATAATTTAAATTTTTAATTTAATTTAATAATTTATTTTTTTATAAAATGTAATAATTTTTAACAGAAAATTTTACAATTTACTCCCAGTTCATTTCTTTTTTGATGACAGCTTTTTCCAAAGTAACATGAAATACAATACTATAGGGTAAAACATTCCTGAAAAAAAAAAACATTTTTAAATTTTGTTACTGGACATTTTTGTACCTAAAAGTAATTCATAAAGATAACTTGCAGAACTCCCACATTGACCATTTCACCATTAAAACCAATTTAAGTTGTACGAAACTGCTGAATAAATAAGTAGACAAATAAATATCTGTAATTTTCACAATATTCATACAATTTACAGAAGAGAATTTATCCATAATACAAATTGGAAAAATTAAAAACAGGAATTAATTTTTTACACCAATGTACTTAAATTAAACTACTACAAAAGTTAGGAACTCTTTGAAGATTAATACAATATGCTTAATGCTGGTGGTCATGATTTTTATTTTGAAAGCATAACAATATCTTTACCACCCACAAAGAGACGGATAATTGTAGAGGGGAGGGGGGAGGACATTGTATCAAAATGCAGATTGTTGAAATCGCTCTATAATTTGGATAAAGAATGATTTTTTAACATGATTCGCAAGCTGAGATTGAACTAGGCATAGTCAAAATTGTAATAAAAAATGACATTTTAGTATAGTAGTTAAAAATCTAAAAATAATAAAATTAAATAGTGAAATTTCAATAAAAGATATTTGTCAGCATTCAGTTTTGTACTGTTTCTAAAACAATGCAACATTTGATCGGGTATAATTAATCTGTGTAGAAACCTAAGATTCCATAGAAAAAATGTATCAGGCAAATTAGTTATTAATACTTGTCTTACCTGAGTTAACATGAGCCAAGAGTGTCTAAAGCACAAATCGAGCATCACAGACACTAGTTGCTAGGTTTGACTTACTTGGATGAGAACATATTCAACAAATCATCTAATAAAAAAACAAATACATGGAAACTGGACAAGGAAATCCAATTTCTGTTGGTTGATCTGAACAATAAAAATTAATTTGATACCAAAGCTTTATGGACAGTATAAAAAATACAATTTATTTATATTAATACAAAATTATAAAGGCTGATTCTGACATGTACACTGCCCAGCTAAGGAAAAGTGCCGTAAGTCCAAAATTGTCCATATTGAGTTATATATGGTTTCCTACATTTTAGACCATGGAGAATCCAATGGACTAGTCAAAAATGCCGTATCTCCAACACATAATGAGATATAGAGGTATGTGTTGCAGTATGTACAGTAAAAGTACCATATTTCTAGGCAAGACTGCCGTAAGTACACAGTACTAATCAAAAGCGCAGTAACTCCAATGGATATACTGCATTTATGCTTAGTACTCTGTACTCACAGCAGTCTTGCTTAGCAGATTGTGTACATACTGCAGTTTTGCTTAGTTGATGTGTAACAGCTGATGAACATACTGCACTATTTGTTTGTTGTCAGTGAATTTTCAAGGTTATATCAATGAATACAAAACTATGTATTTTTTATTTTTTGTGTCTATCTACGATATTGGCATTTTTTAACATTTTGACGGGGAACCGTCCAAACCCCAATATTTTTATAGTATGATTTATTTGGTTGCAAATCAGTCTATTTTCAGTTCCTGTGAGTGCTAAGTATTAAGAGAAAATATATTTACAGCCAACATTTTTTTTGTTTAGTGGATAATAAAGTATTTGGTATGGAACAGGAGTGCTTTAAAGTGTCAACCTTTGTCGTTTGAAACTTATATATTAAACTTAGCTCTTGAAACAACGAAGACTGGATCAAATTAACAAGATGTTAAATCATTAACAGTTCTACCTAAAGATGATAATCTATGCAGTGATTTATTACAAACAAAGTGTAATGAAGATTCTGGACTGTCAAATTCCTATGTTGTAGGCCAAATATTGCCAGACAATGTTACAAATGTGACATCAGATACCACTATAATAATACTGGAGATACCGGAAAACTATATACTAGTTTATAATATGAATACAAATACACTTGTACCACACGAACCGAATGAATTTGATTTTAATGAAATTGGTAATTTGGAATTACCTATGCATAATATTAAATAAGTAGGCCTAAATGAAGAATATTATAACTTAGTTACAAATGTAATCCAACAAAACAACGACAATCTGAACCTGGAAGAGGATGCAGATTTACAGGAAAATGACTGTGTCAAAGGACTTCAGCCTAAATGATAACCATGGGACACTACAGACCAACCCATCGCAGAAATTAATGAAGAAAATATAGTCTTAACTCACACTGCCAAGAAAATAAAGAAGTTTTGGAAAGACTTACCTACATCTCAGCCAAAAGGCTAAACTTTGTGTACTACCGTTGTACACATTAACTTACCGATGTATCCAAGTAGTTTTTAAAGAAATATGTAATTTTTATACTTTTAAAATTGTGTAACAAGAATCATTTACTTAAAAATTAACTTATACTCAAATCCAAAAAGTTTTATAAAATTTACTTCTAAAGTTGTTTAACAAGTATCATTTATTTGAACATTACGCCTAACTTACTCAAATCTAAGTAGGTCTTAAAGAAAGATGTAATTTTTATACTTTTAAAATTGTGTAAAAATATAATTTATTTAAAATAGGAAAACCTCTTTTTCACTTTGTTTACTTTAATAATTAATTGTAATTAATACTTTTAAACAAATATAATCTTTGGAAGATATTTGAAAGAAAACTTCAATTTTAATCAATGCGTATTACAGTACTTCTGTGGACATACGGCACTTATAGAAAATGATTGAGCACATTATACTAAACAAAAGTGCCGTATGTACGGTATGTCGTTTGTTTTTAAATGTTTTTACCTATTAAATATTAAGAAAAAATAGTAAAACTTGCTAAATGTGTTCCATATAAATGTATCTAATGACAGAATAAGAAAAAATTATAACAGTTTCATATGCAAAAGTACAGCAGTATGGTAAACTTTAGGTGACGTTTTCTCAAAATCCAATTTTTGGACTTACAGCACTTTTCCTTAGTTGGGCAGTACAAGTCTGTGAAACTTTAATATTCCCTAGTTTAAGCATCTTATACTTTATTCAACATTGACAAATTAGACTAGAAAATAGGGTTATATTTTGGAATTTTACATACATACCAACGTGTGTAAGATTTTGATACATTATTTAAAGTAATTTTTAATAAAATTAGGAGTTGTATGGGAGGAGACCATTTATCAGCAGTGAACATTAAGAGTCATCATCACCCCTGGGCCAGTAACCCATTGTTGCGCAGTCGACAATGTTAATCATATGGCTTTTATGCTAAAACATGGTCTTGTATTCCCCTGTTTCGGACACCGTTTTTCAACCGATTTTCTAGAAATTTGGTAAGTGTTTAGTTGAATAGTTATATTAGGTTTCTCATACCTCGGAATTTTGAAAATTTAAAAAATATTACTCTCTGTGACGTCGCAAAGTAACTCGATTTTATTTAGTTAATATTTCAAAATTTAGTAAAATTTTTAAAATTTCGAGGTATGAGAAACCTAATATAAGTATTCAACTAAACACTTACCAACTTTCAAGAAAATCGGTTGAAAAACGGCGTCCGAAACAGGGGAATACAAAATCATGTTTTAGCGTAAAAGCCGTATGATTAACATTGCCGATTGCGCAACAATGGGTTACTGGCCGAGGGGTGAAGATGACTCTTAAAGGATTATCAAAGTCATTCAACAGAATACAGTGGAGTCCCGCCAACCCGAATTTATGTGGACGAAACAGTGTCCAGGTTTGTGAAAATTACACGTTATCAGTAAAAAAGTAAATATGTTAAAGCAAAACGTATGGTTTATGTTATTCCTGTTTAAAAAATGTATTTATTGTATAAAGTAGATAACACAAAAAACTAAAAGCCTAAACCTATTACATAAAACCAAACTTAAAGAAAAACCATAAAACTGTTTTGTAGGCTCTGGCCAATTACCTGGCGCTTAGCGCTTTGAAACCCAGTAAACTGTTCTGGCAGGCTTTCCGGGGTATCCAGAATTCCGGGTTATCGAAGTCCGGGTTTGGGGGACTCTACTGTATCATTTAGTCCTCGAATCAAATACTAAGAAGACACAGTACAACTAAAAAATTTCAAAATACAAATTTTAAAAAGATTCAATTTAAAATACTAAATTGAATCAAATTTAATAAATTAGAATAAAAAGAACAAAGATGAAAAATAAGAAACTGTTTCAAGGTGATCAAATTATAGTCAAACAAATTCTTGGAACAGTTGACTTTTCAGAGGTAATTATTGAGAATAGCTGGGATACGAGCAAACTTCCAACTACAACGAGGTTAAGCTCTTTTGTTTGTGTTGTTACACTGAATAAATTTTGTCGCTCAAAAAAGATACAAAATTTTGTAATGTGCATGCTTCAGAACTTGAGATGCCTCACTAGCGCTTGGTGGCAGGAACTCAAGTTAAGGCCACATTTGTCCTTCTGTCAATTGCAACACAGCTAGATGTAAAGTTCAGTTTCATCTGCTGTGATATTGTTTTGTACTCTGTTTGCTTGAAAGTATCTTCCGAGAATAAAACTTAAAAAGCTCACAAGTATCTTTGCATATCAACACTATAAGTTTAGGTAAAAACAAATGACATTAGTTCTCATCAAAACTATCTGAAATAAGGACTTTATTTTTATCCTTTATCTTCTGATTAATGGCTCAGTTAACAACTAACTAAACTTTGATAAAATGTTTTCACTCGATGTGAATATGAGGGGAAAAATTTGAATGAGTTTGATTTTTTCCTTTATTAGTTCAAACACATAACTGCACTTAAACAAACAGGATTATGTGCCAAATACAAAATTTTTCAATGTCCCATGTTAAATTTGGATTTAATTTTTACGTAAAAGATGCTGTAAAACTGAGTTAATAAGGACATCGGTGTTACAAAACTTTAACTATCGAGTCTACATACTCTTGTCTGACTTACTATTAAAGAAACTATCGTCCGTTATGAGGGGAAAATTTAATTCATGTTGCAATGTGATTAAAAACTAACTGTTAAACTTAATTTTCACGTAGAGCTAATGTCGGATGAGCTAGTGTCAGACGAGATCTCCGAGCTCGGCCTCAAGTGAGTCGCACTCGGCAAGCGCCTCGCGGTCGCGGCCGACACTGTGGAAGGCGCTCGAGTGGTCGTCGATGCTGTCGAAGTACTCGGTGTCGCCGCTCGAGTTGCGCCACAGCCGCGACGGCAGCGAGCGGTCCAGCTCCTGGTCCTGCTCATCAGTGTTGAGCGAGTCCGGGTACTCGGCCGCAGTCGCCGCCAACCCGCGGTACAGCTGCAACACACCCACGTCACTACTACACTGGCACGACACAATGGCAACACAAGGAACTCACATTGGGTTATATGATTAAATACTGGCTTGGGTGTCATATTACACCACTAAAAGTGTGAGTTTCATTATTCAGGGTTTGTAACCTATCGTAAGGGTTACATAAATCGTAAGTTTTTATAGTTTCAATTTTGTATAATTGGTTTGTAAATTATTATAACTATGAAAAGAGTTTTTAAGTTAGATTCGTTGTTGCTATAAAAGATAATTATTATTAAAGTAACAAACATAATTATGTTTACAAAAGAATCTATTTTAAAATAAATTTAACTTGATTTTTTAGGATTAGGAGAGAAGTAAATAGGATGGGAGAGGAGCTTAAGTATTATGAATTGTGTTAACACAAAAATAAAACCTATATTCCTATTTATTAGCAACATATGATACACAAATTAACAGTGTTACAAATATTCCTTAAGGTAAGTAGGAATTGGTTAGAATAACAAATTGGTAAGTTAGTCCATTTCATGCTCATGCAAACTTCAGAAAGTCTTTAAGTTCAGTCTGCCCCAAGCCTGCTGGTCTCATGCTAACTTGTTTGTATAACAATGGCTACACAAAATATTCTTTCATTTATTTATTACAAAGTACATTGTATGTTCAGAGCTATTTTTTTTTTTTAAAGTTTGGTTTTAAAATGGTTGATAATGATTTGGTTTGTAGTGAAACAGTTTTTTCAAAATCTTTTAACCGGAAAAACACATTTATAATATCATGAAAATAGACTAATAAAACAACGAACAATCATATGAAACTCATATATTGTAATCTTATATAACTATCCTGTACTACGAATAATTTTAGTAATTTTATAACCCCCTATTCTTCCTAGAAGAAAGTTATATTAAAATAAATAACATTTGATTTCAGCCCCCATTGTTATACTTGAAGGTTACTTGACTCTTTTTTCATAAAAATCACAGTTTTAAGCAAGGGTTAAGAGCCAATTACCTGAAAGAAAATGTTTACAAACTTAGATCCCACTATTTTATTCCGTTGCATTTACCACTTTCTATTTATAAGATGTAGTTAATAATTTTGACTAATAAAGGAATAGATTATAGTTAATAAAAACAAACATTGTGCCAAAATTTTAAAAGAAAAACCCAATTACTACATAGGAATATATTTATAAAACAAATTCAATTATTTAATAAGCCAAACAAAAGAAAATCAGCATAAACCATCCATGTTAATTTGAACAGGTAAAGAAAAATGTTAAATAGTATTCACTCGTATCAAGACTTTTCCATCACACAGAGATACCAAAACACCAATTACAGCAAATAAAAAGGTAACTGCAAATAAACCAAAATAAAATGAAAATCCACTTACAAATTACGAAAAGATGTGGAAGTGGCTCCTGGTTATGTTCCCGATGTTGACCATCATCCAAGAACGGGAGGACGGGACGGGGAAAGTTAAGAGGGTGGAGGAAGGGGCGGGTGTGTTACCTGTGGACTATTAAATGAAACTGATAAGAAGCAAATAAAGCAAATCGCTAAGCAATAATACTCGGCCCACAAACAGAGTGCCCGATTACGAAGGCCCCGACATTCGAAGCCAGTTACTCCAAAAAGACAACTTGGAAGGTCGTACCTTAGACTCGTTATCAGAGTTAATAATCCTGTCTCTCGAAGGGATCTTCCTAGGAGCGGGAGAGGAGGGAGGATCTCGGCGCATAGAGGGGGTGGAATTGGTGGAGGAAAAGCTACCGTCTTGGTTGGAATTTTTGCGAACTCGTCTGCCAACGCTGGAGGGAGTGTGGAGGCTCTCTCTACTGGCGGGTCTCGGCGACTCTCGTTTGCCGACGTCTTTCATGCTGCGAGTGACCGGGTCCCAGTTCTTCTCTTTCTTCTCCTTGGTAGCTTTGGCTGGTGGAGTGGCTCTCGGAGGAGTTTTCCCCGAAGGAGGCTTGGGTGCAGTGTAGGACTTGAGCGGTATTTTGCTCGGGGGCCGCTTGCGGGGGCTGTCGTGGTGGGCAGACTCGGTGCTGCTGTTGTTGTCCAGCGGCGGGGGCAGCGGCAGCGCCATGCGTGGCATCAGCGGGGCTGGTGGGGACTCGTGACTCGGCGGGGGCAGTGTGTGGCTGTGGGTCAGGTCCCCGCACAGCTTGGCAGCCTGCAGCCGCTCCAACAACCTCACCCGAGCTCTCGTCCCTTCCAACTCTATGCTCTTCTCCTCTAGCTGTAAAACCAAGTCACATTAATCTAAAACTATCTCACAATAAAACCTGGTACTGCAATTTTGAAAATTGTTTTGTTTGTTTTATAAACCTCATAATCACTATCATTTTAACTATAAAAGATAATTATTGGTTGACATGCTAGCAAGCATAAACACTTAGTAATGTAAAAATCAAAGGATTGAAAATAAGAGCAAACATAGGCCTACTCTTAAACAGTGTTTTTCTTCTTTTTTTTTAAATATAAAAACATTTTTTGTGTGAAACAATGAACTGAGAATTAATAGTACTGAGCAGGTTCAGAAAATTTGCAAAATTTGATGGTGTTTAGAAATTTCACTGAATCTAACTTCAGTAAAATAGAAGTCAAGCACATTACTTCAGGAAAATACATTACATGTATTTGTAATGTTACAAATACATTACAAAACCCTTCATTACACCATTTTAGCTACTATTATATACTAGATAAAAAAATTCCTTGTGTGAATTTTAATGCTTCGACAGATATAAATTATATTTGATCAATGAGAGGAAGAAAAATGTGGACGAGATCCACTGCTTTGGTTTCCTTTACTTCTTTTTTTACTAAAAACAGAAAAAAACACGAAGGTATTTGAAAACATAATGTATTGGTAGATTATTTTCATTAAAAGAAAATTGTCTATCAAGATTGTTCATATTTACCAACTTGAATTTCCTAATTACCTGGAATCGCAGGTCTTCATTTTCCTCCTTGGTGCGATCAAATTGCAAGGAGAGGTCGCGGTGGGAAGACGACAACTGCTTCAGTTTATGCTTCACCACCTGCACAACAGATGACATAAAAACGTTACACTCTGCCTCAATTGCACTGCCACAGCGGTTCATTTGTCATACATCTAATTAAATATTCAAATAAAGCTTAAATGTAAAGACACTACTACTGCATCCCTTACATCGCAACACACAAAAAAAGAAAAGACACCGATTACTCCACACTACGCTCACCTTTGACACGAACTCCAACAACCGTTGGATATACATAAATAAACCCTGCTTTTGGTCATCATATAAATAAAGTTTTATAATGTTTTGTATTAACACATTATAATGTTTGTATGATAATGTTTATTTTAATGAACACAAGAATCATGCCTCATACCTCAGAATAAATGTATTTATAAAATTGTCATAATAACACCATACATGCTATCTAGGACAAAAATGAAAATTAAGAAATAATTTTATCCCTACTCAGACAAATCCTTCTCATGGACTAAATTAGTAAGTTCCAATCCTCTTGGCACACCTAACTTTATAAAAAGATACTTCTAAGCAGTGAACTTTGAATCTCTTTCTGAGCTTGAGGTAGCAAAAAGTACACATTTTTGAACGGGTTGTTTGGTAACACTAAGATTTTCATGGTGTTTCCTAAGAATTATTAAAACTGAGTCCACTTAACAAATTATCTCACTTATTTTAGTGTTTTTAAAAGCCTTGCCTCGTAACTTGACCAATGAATTTTCACTACTATTGAGTTAAAATTATCGGATAATCAGCTGTTCCATGAAAATTAGCATGCAACGTAAGCTCAGTGTTTTTGGAAAAGTACCCCCTCACCAATCCCAGCTGTTTTTGGTCATTCGTCAACTTATGTGGTGAGACTTTTACCAAGAAATGGACATTTTTCATAAACTATAAAAGTAACAAACAAAAAAAAAAAAAAATGTAAAGATCTAAATTGTTTCTGATTCAACCATCTGATTTATGCAGGCTGGTGAAGGAGTTGCAACTAACAGGCCTGTTTCTGTGTGAGCCTGCAAGTCATCAACCCAGACTGACAACCCATCCCAACTTTTACAACCATATATTCAAGAGGATTTTAGTATTAAAAACCACCCAATCCATCTAGTGGAAAACAGCCATTGGCCTATCACAGTCTCAGCTGAGCCCTCAGCTGATTGTGTACTTGTAGGCCTACAATCAGTCTAAAATCATCACAGGTCAGACAAACATCTAGGCATGTTACTTTTTACAACAATTATTATTACTTTTTCTCTCTTGGTTTTATTTTACTTATTTTCTCTTGTCCCAAGGCACATTTGTGATGTGCTCCAGGAAAGGGACCTTATGATACACGACTAAAATTTTCAGTACAGCTCATTTTGTGACATAAGGTCAAAAATATTGATTTTCAGGTTTTTATTGAAATTTGTAGTAAATATGTTTCTCCACATAGAAAACCTATTTTTAATTTAGTTATTTAGTTGTAAAACAATTAAATATCGGTTTTCCTGGACCCTTGCACAGTTAACAAAAGGGACCTTAACATACTCCATTTGAATAGCATGGATGTAAGTTAAGGTCCCTTATACATTTCATACACTGTTGAATTTTCTTGGAGGGAATAATTAATACTTTTGAGTAATAATATCATATTTCACCATAGATTAAGCATACGTTTGCTTATCTATGATTTCACTATGTTTGGAGGGGATTTTTTTTCCTACTTCACTAAAGCAGCCCAAGAACCCAGAACTTCGAAGAAAAAAAAGAAGTAAAGTTTTTTACCTTATGTACACTTTTTTTTAAATAAGAATACCAATATCACCATAACAATTAATATTAAATATTAATATTAATTAATTTTAAAATTTAATAATACAGAACATTGTTATGTAAAAAATGTAAATTTGAAAACTATTATGATTTACTTTTTTTTCAAAATATTTGAATTTTTTTCATTACCCTTAGTCATTTATTTGCCATAAAATGAAAGAAAGTGTTTCAATAATATGTGTTCTCCTATTTCTTTTGTTGCCAATAAAATTTGCAACATTTTGATACCAAATAGGTAGCAAAATAGTAATAAATCATGCATGTTTCATTAGGTTAAACTTTGTTTAACTTTAAACGCGATTTACCGAAAACTAACGCTTTTAAAATTTATATTTCAAACTTCCATAACTTTGTCAAATATCAAGATAGAATTTTTTCAAAAATACCATTGGATTCAGCATAAAAACCTCTACAAGAAAATGTGAAAAAATCAAAATGTGTCTCATGTATCATAAGGTCCCTTTTCCTGGAGCACATCACATTTAGCAGGCCTCGTTGTACAAGATTTGGGGACTCCCTGGACTAGATACTTAATTTAAAAACAAATAAACAAAACTTGCAACCTAATTAGTTTCATATAAAGAATGAACAGTTTTATAGTAGGATATATTTGTCAAATACCACTCACTCATGTATCAGACAATCTCCATAACCATGGGGTATAGAGGGTTGAAATTTTGCATGGACGTTCCACTTTGCTCAAAAATGCTCACTAAGAAACAGCTTTGCAAAATTCCATCAGGGCTCCGCCCCACAGGACTTCCATCTAATGTTAATCTTATGGCCAATTTTTAATACAAATCAAAGCAACAACGAATCTGAAAAACTATGGGACCTAGAATGTTAAAATTTAGCACGGGTGTTCTTCTTTGCTCATAGGTGCTCACTAAGAAACGGTTTTGCAAAATTCAATCAGGGCTCTGCCACACAGGACTTCAAATTTTCTATCTAATGTTATCCTTATGGCCAATTTTTTATACAAATCTAGGAAACAATGAATATAGAAAACTATAAGACCTACGATGTTGAAATTTGGGATGGACGTTCTGCTTTGCTCATAGGTGCTCACTAAGAAACGGTTTTGCAAAATTCCATCAGGGCTCCGCAACACAGGACTTCAAAATTTGTAATGTTATTCTTATGGCCAATTTTTAATATGAATCTAGCTAAATCATATCTGAAAACCATATGACCTAAGAGAATTATTTGGAACATTTTCAATGGGAGATCCACTTCGCCCATCGGTGCTTACTAAGAAACGCATCTTCGGTGCTCTTGGAAAGCATCTTCAGGGCTCCGCCCCTAGGGTCTATTAAATTGGTCTAGGCCAATGGGGTTGAAATTTGGCATGGGCATTTCTCTTTGTTCAAAGGTATTCACTAAGGAACGGTTTTGCAAATATAGTTTTTGAAGTCCTTTAGGGCTCCGCCCCACAGAACATCAAAATTACTCTGTTGAATCCGTTGTTGAAATTTGACACTGATGTTCCTCTTTGCTTACAAGTATTCACTAAGAAACAGTTTTGCAAATATAATGATTATTATTATATAGTTTTGGAAGTCCTTTAGGGTTCTGCCCCACTGGACTTCAAAATTACTCAAGAGCATATGGGGTTGAAATTTGACGTAGACATTCCTCTTTACTCATATGTACTCACTAAGAAACGGTTTTATAAATATAGTTTTTTATGTCCTTTAGGGCTCCGCCCCACAGGACTTCATGATTACTATAAAGCCTACAGGGTTGAAATTCTAAGTGGACGTTCCTCTTTACTCATGTGTACTCATGAAGAAAAAGTTATGCAAGTCCTTTAGAGCTCCGCCCCAATGAACTTAAAAATCACTCTAGGGCCAATGGGTTTAAAATTTAGTATTTATGTTCCTCTTTGCTTATAGGTATTCACTAAGAAACGGTTTTCCAAGTATATTTTTTGTAGTCCTTTAGGGCTCCGCCCCACTGGACTTCTAAATTACTCTTGGGCATACAGGGTTGAAACTTGACTTGGACATTCCTCTTTACTCATTTGTACTCACTGAGAAAAAGTTATGCAAAGATAGTTTTTTATGTCTTTTAGGGCTCCGCCCCACTGGACTTCAAAATTACTCTAGGGCATACGAGGTTGAAATTTAACATGGACGTTCCTTTTTACTCATATGTACTCACTAAGAAACGGTTTTACAAAATAAAGTCATTGAAGTCCTTTAGGGCTCCACCCCACTGGACTTCAAAATTACTATATAGCCTACAGGGTTGAAATTTGACCTTTTTACTTGTTATGTTGCCTAATAAATAAATAATGGTTTTGCAAATATAGTTTTTGAAGTCCTTTAGAGCCCCCTACGTAAGGTCTATGGGGTTTGAAATTTGACATATTCGTTCCTCTTTGCTCATATGTGCTCATTAAGAAATTTTTTTTTTGCAAAATTCAATGCTCTGCTTACACAATTCTTAATAAAGAAGATTTCATTGCTCTTTAAAGAGATATTATTACATGTAAAATGAATTTAATCACGGGCGAAGCCGTGACGGGCAACAGCTAGTAGTAGGATATACTTGCTTTAAACATCCTAGTATTGATTGAGTTGATTTAGTTAGATATCCATTTAAATGAGATATGGAGCTTTTCACTTTATTCAGGAATTTAATACACACCACTAAATAAAAACTATATAACATTATAAAAAAGTCAAGATATAAAATTATTGCTTCTCGTGGCACACTCTTATAAAGCGAATTTGAAGTGGGTGTAAATGGTTTACGTGTGTGGCTCGATGCATGTTACATGTGTAATTACAACAACAATGCTGGTCTCCCACGTCTGTCTTATATAACACTGCGGTTAACTGCTCCCATAGGCCTTATGTAATCTGCGTCTTATCTAGGTCTGTGATATAGGAAACTCTTTGGTGTTTATCAGTGCGATTACATGGTTGTTGTATATAATTATAATCCTTAACAAAAGACAGACTACCAATGTGTTTGCTTATAAAAAATACAATTTCCCATTTGTTACTTGTCAAAAACTATAACATGTGCTAAACCCCTAAAGCTTGCATTTGTTTATATTTATTACGAAGACAATTATTATCATAATAACTGTATAAGGTCAAACATTTGCAGTGTATATGTAAGGCAAGAGATGTGTTAAAAAAATTAAAGATCAACCATCTGTTGCAGGAGGGGGGGAGGGGGTTGGTCAGAGGTAATTGTCTGGATAAAACGTAGACAATGAAGACACAATAGAAACATTAGACATGAGTCACATCCTGCTCAGACTGGCCTTGGGGTTTACACAGCAGTGCAAACACTGAGTGCTGTGGGCTGGTTAAACTGACAGGTCATTGTGACCATCAAGGCCCACGGCTGACCATACTGCATGCTGGACACTGCTGAACATCTTTCAAACCCAACAAGTGGTAACACTTGATAGTCATTTTCTTAGTTCGTGTGTTTTTCTGCCTTTAATTCATTTCGCTTAATTGAGACGTAATTTAAGTTCTAATATAGCATTATGAACCTATACGGTATATGTAATTTTATTATTACATTACATAACTGTAGAAGTTGGCTGATTATTTTAAATTAAAATTGTTGATTTTCTTTTAAGTAATTTATACTGTAAATTAGTTTACCAATGTTTCCCCTAATATTTCAAAATAAAGTTATTTTGGCAAACTTTTTAAACATTTTAAGAAAACCTAAAAGTTTTAAGAAAACTTAAAAGTTTTTAAAAACTATTTATGTATATAGGTCTACAGTATTTTAAGAAGTCTTGATACAATACAAAGTTTGCGTATAGAATCAGTAAGTCCAATAGTCAAAAAATTATTTTATTCCTTTTCTTTATGATTTCTTAAATTTAATTATAAATACTAGATTTCATAACTTTTCCCTCTGAACAGTTCTAACTTAACCTTAACCTATGGAAATATAGGTATATTCCTATATTTGAATATAAAATATATAGTTATTTTACTGCTATAAAGCATATAATAGCAATCCCCATTAGGATTGTTTTAGATGAAAAAGGTACTTATGTAATTATTTATAAAATAATTTCACCGATAGCAAACTTTTCCCCCATAATAACAGTTGGGTTTTCTACTCATTGTAGTCTACAAAAACTTCCGAGACGGTTGTAAATAAGTGATAAAACAGAAGGAGACTTTCAACACGCGGCTTGGTTGCATAATACCATCCATATAAACACTGTGTTCAAACCAACACAATGGTCAAGTAAAGTGTGCTTTAAGAACAATGGCAACGATAAAATATAATGACATCAATTTCTTCTGAAACAATATTCTATATTAAAATTTGACCCCAAAACAAAATTACAATAGGATATAAGTTGCGCTTGTTAGAATGCCAGATTGTTTATTATGAAAGAGTACCTATGTATGTGGGCATATCTCTTGAATTTTAAAAAGCTGGTAATGCTGAAAGCCAAACAATAAATGAAATAGTTAATTTATAATTGTTTGTCTCCTGGATCAATTTCAAACTTTTAATAAAAAGGTTTAAACAAAACCTGAGCCATAATCAATCCTCAAGTTTTCTGATGATGGATTTTGAGTCCCAAATGTAGTCCGCAGAAAACTAGTGTACTGACGTCCAGGTATCATCATAACCTATTTTAACAACTTAAAACATTACGTTTGAGACTTCTTTTCTAAAAAACAGACTAATTGAGTTACGAGTGTCTCAAAAGTTAACTAAAATCTATTAAGATTCTCCACTCAGACAGCCGCAGGATGGATGGTTACTCAGATAACTCCCGAGAGACGGAGTAATACTTTACAAACATCAGCGTTATTTCCATTGCAGCAATTATTGGTTTCGTTTTCCTAGACCAACGCCGCAGAGTTTGTTATCTGGAAGCCAATAATTTGTGTTTTGCAACGTCCTCGTGACCGCCGCCGCCGCTGTCCGGAGACGGAGAAAGTGACCGGGGTCGCCGCGCCGGCGGAAAACCGGAGGAAAACCGACAAGGGTCAACTCGCTCGTTGCAAAACACTCGTCATGTTCATTACACCGCTACGGCGGATATGGAGCAGAGCCGGCGTGGCCCGCGGGATGAGCCAGTGATGTTTTACGGGCTTCTGTAGCTACAGACAGACACGGACCGTTAGCCGGTCCCCGTAACCGCAACCACACGCGGCAGCGGCACACTTGGAGTGACACACTGACACTGACGCTGCGAAACCGGCTGCCATACCTCACCATCGCCACCGACAACACGTATCCACGTTAGAGAAGACGCAACGATGTATAGCGGTGTGCACGGCTGAATCATGAAATAACCCTAACACCTTTCATCTTTGGACACATGCATTCGAATAAAATATGTAACGCATCTTTAACTTTTCTTTAGCTATATGGAGTTCCGTTGACGAATTAGAAACAACAACACGTAGCAACCAATCCTTGATCCTGCGAAGGTCCCTGGTGCAGAGCCTGGCGTAGAGGGTCTGCGGCAAAGATGGATTACATTGACACCGGTATCAGCGGTACCAGCGGGATTCTCGGGGATTTTCAGAACGTCAAGACTGTCCGCGTAAAATGGGCTGGATTAAAAGGTCGAGCAGATAATTTTTATAGCCTTTCAAGAATAGTTTATATTTTTTCTAAATAACTTTGTGGCAAAATGCGATAGGTGTATTTTGTAACTATAGCGCTATTTAAGATCTCATACCTTTTAAGTAGTCTCCGAAAAATCACTTAAGTGCGTTAACGTGAAACAGAGGATGACGCAAATTACCGTTACCGCGAGGTCGGTCGCGGCCGCAGCCACCGGACCACTGGGCAACGTGTGAACACCGCCCGCCACCGCCACCGCCTACGGTACCGTGCTACGGCCGTGTCGAACGGGACTGACAGAAGCGGTGAGCGGCACGACAAGTTGATTATCGCATAAAACATAGGACTTCCAAGGAATAGACCAAGCATTCAAATAGCATTCAAATAGACCAAGCATATTGGATTTCATACGTCGTCAATGTGGGTCTAATCAGTCAAATTCAAACACGAAATGACGCCAAACAAAAGAGAGCGCAAACCGTGAAGTCAAGACTAATCCCCCGGCAGTCAATGAATATTTTTCAGATGCTGCAGCAACGTCTGGGGACGAAGGAGCCCCGGAGCACCGTGACAGTGACAGTGACAGTGACCGCGTGATTGCGTGGGGCCGTGTAGTGGCAGTGTGTGAGGTGTGTAGTGGTAATGTGTAATGGTGTGCGTGTGAGGTCGATACCGGCACGTTGCTGGGCGGCTTCCCCACTCGCACACATACTCGCAGTAGCACGTGTCCCTCACACCTCTGTCTTATGTAAACATCGCCGCCAGCCGCCACCTCACACACCGCGACCGGCCACCTCATTGAACTGAGCAGAGCATTAAGAAACTCAAATCTGTTATATAAAAGGATTTGAAGAAGAAAGCAGGAAATTGGGATAATAAACGACATTTGAGGTGGACTCAAGTAGTAAACCACAAAGAAGCACACCAGTAGTGTCAAATTGTTGGTGCTGGCTCAGTTCAAGGTCACCTGAGGGATGACGTCATCGAGGTCAATGACCTCACCGATGACGTCATCGATGACGTCATCGATTGCGTCATCGATGACGTCATCACCAATGACGTCATTTCTATGACGTCACACCCATGACGTCACAGAAATGACGTGCTGATGACGTCATCACCCCTTACGTCATCAAAATGACGTCACCGACGCCACTGAGGTCAAGGTCACGCCGAAACTTAAAATTTTTTGGCACTTTTGCCGTTTCTCGCACTACGCTCCGAGTTTCAGTCAGAGTCCCCGTGACCTTGACCACTTGGAGCGAATTTTCGACGAGAAACGGCAAAAGTGCCAAGTTAAACTCGAGTTTCTGACATGACCCTGCCTAAATGGGCAATCGGTTATCCCTCAGGTGACCTTGAACCAGCACAACACCAACAATTTGATATTACTGTGACCTTGAAAACCTAACAACGGAGCGCCGACACCGATGCGCACCCCACGACAGCCACCGAGTTACTGACTGCCAGGCTCTGTGTACTCTAGGTATATGGGGAAGTGGAGGGGGAAATCTCAAGGTCATCCAAATGGAGTTTTAAAAAAGTTGAAGAGTAGAAAGACTACTCTTGTGCTTCCTGGGCGACCTCATCAATCTCTAATGGATCTGTAAACCAATCCGATCTGTAGCGGCAGGAGTCCAGAAAACAGGTGCACCACCCATCAGGTTGTCCGTAGCATTTCCGACAATTGGTAAGATTGGAGAAGTGAAATTTAATACACCGCTGCGGACAACAAGTATAAAAGTATTTGGATTTGTAGATTTTGAAAGTTTGTAGTACCGGCGGTGGCAGCTGTTGGTTCTTGCATCTACACCTGCAACATCCGAAGCATTCACATTGCCGGCAGGCCAGCCCATCCACTTGCCACTTTGGTAAGAGGAAACACTTATCCTCACAGCAATAGGTTGTCCCCGTCTCTTCCTCCCAACGCTTCTTTGCACAATATGTGACGCCTTGTATCTCCAAACACCTATGCTCGCAACATGAGATGCGCTTACTTTCCATAGTTGATGTTGCTTTGACGAGGGAGCACGATGAAGTGATGCTGTGGTCAGTGGGAATGGGGTTTATATAAACTAAGGTGAGTGGAGGGGGAAAGGTCAAGGTCATCCAAATGGAGTTTTAAAAAAGAAAAGAGTAGAAAGACTACTCTTGTGTATCTATAGCGATTTCATTGATAGTGAGTGCTTCTGTATGCCAAGTTGATCTGTACTGACAGGCTCCTAAATAATGTTTGCAAAAACCTGCAAAATGATTGTTGCACAATTTGCAGCCAGTTAGCTGTTTTAATGTGAATTCAATGCAACGTTCAGGGCAACAAGTGTACTTATGCCCTCTCATCTGGTACACATGGAATGTCTTCAACTCCGGTTTCGGCTTCTTCCAAGACTTGCACTTACACATGCATTGACCAAAAGCTTCACATTTTCTACACGCCAGGCCATCCGCAACATCAATGTCATTCGGCCATGAAAAACATTTCCGTTCGCAACAGTAGTTGAGTTGACTCTCCATGTTGCTGTGGTGAAGGTGCGCGATGAAATGATGCTGCAGTCATTGAGAGTGCACCTTAAATAAACTCAGTGGAGGGGGAAAGGTCAAGGCCATCCAAACGGAGTTTTAAAAAAGATAACTAGTCGTCCTCTTCCTCCTCCTCATCCGTTGTACTTAGAGAGCTGTCAGACGAAGAGCCCCGTGCAGGTGCTCCCCAGATGAAAAACAAATCAATCTTAAAACGAAGACCAGGATCTTGCATCATCAATTCCTTTAATTTGTCACATACTAAGTCGACCTTGTGTAAGGTGTCAACAACAAGCTTCCAATTCGTTGGTTCAATATAACTTGTAGTAGAGTCTGCCTCGCTGATAACCACATCCTCCGGCCGTATTGGAGTGTAAAGATGTGTAAAGTTCTTCGGCTGTAGCTGAGGTTCAGGCTGGCTGGAAGTAGAAGGTTGAGTGTGGACCCCTGTCGCATCGAAATCCATAGTCATTCTACATTCAATGTTGGGGTTTTCGTTTAATACATACACCAATTTCTCATGCAACATATCCACTTCTGCCGAGTCTTGCAGATGAACATTCCAGGAAAATGGCCATTCTTCATCCGTAGTGGAGTCAACTTGAGAAAGAGTGCTGTCCGCCATGATAGCTAAGCAAGGAATGATGTGAGCTACAGACTGTGGTAACAGTATTGAAAAGTAGAGGGGGTAAACCAAAAGTATGTGGAGGGGGTATTTTCAAGGTCATTTAATTTGGGTTTTAAAAAAAGGAAATAGTGGAGGGGGAATTCTCAAGGTCATCCAATTTGGGTTTTAAAAAAAAAGGAATGAAGGTTACTCCTCTTCAGCCTCGTTGTCCCCCACATCCTCATTAGCCTCATCTTCATCGACGTCAGACTCGCCGTAAGGGTAGATCGGGGACATGGGCGAATATTGTGGAGATTGTTGACCGTTGTTATCGTCCCCTTGCATTCTGACTTGGGACCAATCATAATTTAAATTCATTTGTATTATGATTCCAGGGTTGTCCCGCAGTATTTCCTTCATCCGTTCGCAAATTGTTTCCAAATAGTGTACACTATCGATCGACAGTGTCCAACCCGTACTTGTACCAACATCAGTAGTGGAGTCAGCTTGGCTGATGGTGTTGTTGTCTGCCATGGTTGCTTGTCGGACAAGGAATGACGGTTGATGTGATGCTCATGCAGGAACATGGTGAAGTGGTGGGGGGTGTGGTGGAGTAGTGGGGGTATTTTCAAGGTCATCCAAACGAAGTTTTAAAAAAAAGGAAAACCTACAAAGTGACATTGAAACTTTCCAATTGATGGTGGCGAGCGTTTTCTTCTGCAACCTTGCCGACACATGTGACTATGCCATACAGTATGAAAAGTACAACCATAATAAGGCCGAACAATAAAAGATAGCCGTTGACTATCATGATATTTTCTGAGTGGATCTGCTTTCTTCTTATCGCCCTCTCCTGCATCCTCTTCTCCAACTCGTGGACGAAGTCACAACACGCGTGAGGACATCTTTCATCTGTTGGTAGGTTTGCCATTGTTGATGTTGTCGATGTGGCTGTTGAAGATGGAATGAGGTTTCCAATTGCGATGTGCCATGTACACCAATAGTCAAGTGGTGGGGGTAACAAAGCAGCGGAGGGGGAAGTTTCAAGGTCATCCAAATTGTGTTTTAAAAAAACCTATCTTGTTACTGAGCTTATATGTCAGTAACAAGATAGGTGTTTTTGCTCTTTTACTTCTTTAATATAATGAAAAAATATACATATTCTACAATGGTTAGGACAAGAAATACAACTGCTAGTCAGCTGAAGTAGTCCAAGTTGTCTGGCTCGGTCTTCATCGACGCCGGTGAGGAAGCTGTCGAGGAGTGTCCAGGCTCTTCCTTTGGCTGCCGGGTGTTCCGTATATTGCAAGCGTAAACCTGCACGTTTATACGGTAGCCTCGTGCCACCATTAACTGCAACTCCTTGTACAAGTCGTTTAGCTCCTGCTGAGTCTTGATGCTCACCTCCTCGTAACTTGCGCAACTAACGTTCAGAGACATCTTGATGTTGCTAGGTTGGCTGCTGGAGTAGAAATGAAGCCGAGGCACAGCGCTTGGAGGTACATGAAAAAGTGGTGGGGGTAATAGTGGTGGGGGTATAGAAAATCCAATTAAACAGTTCTAAACTTTTTCCATCGATACAATGGAATGGAACAAATAGCGCAGGTGTCCTTGTAATTTTCAAATCGAAACAGTGGCGCTAGAAATCCGAATTGTTTTATACCACCATCCTGTACGAATCGCCGAAGGTCTCTGACGGCGGCCTCGCCACAAGGCCTACAAAACTTTTCCCCGTCGTGGAACTTATACCAGGAGTATTCCGAATACCCTGTATTTTCCCTCCTGTAGCGTTTGACATCTTCTTTTATTGTTAGTGGGATATTGTCTTGTAAACATGTTGGGAACAAGTCCTTGTGAGTTATAACTCGTTGTATGCAAAGCTCGTACAAGGTGCTCATCGTTTGCTAGTTGGCAACAGACTGTCCGTTTTTCGCATCCAAGCAGGTTTGAATCCTAGTGCGGTAGTGGGGGTAATTACAGTAGTGGGGGTAATTGTGAAATGCAAAGGTCAAAGGTCAAGGTCACCCGCGAAGTTTAAAAAAAAATGCAACATATCAATACGTGAAGTCTGTCACATATTGATATGTTGCATTTTTTGTTTTTTTTTATTTTTTTTGTCTTTTATGATTCGTTTATTTATAAAACATTACAACAACAACATATGTACAACATTAAAACTTAAATCTAACACTGCTGCTTGTCAGCGATGTGGATGGTCAACTCTGTAGAATTGCTACCCGTGCAGCCGTGGGACACCAGGTATAGACACCCGGGTTGAATAGAGCGAAGATCCTCGTTTTGTAGAAGATGGACGAATCTCTTGGGCAGGTACACCTGGAACTTTGGTTCATCCCCCGGAGTAAACGGTGCCTCGCTGAGACTGCAGCAGATGGCCTCCCCAACTGTAGTCTCCATCTTCTTCATAGCATGGATTATGTAGTGCTTCTCGTCTTTTAGTTCCGAGCACTTCTTTACAGGTAATATTGTTGACTTGGAGTGAGCATTGAACTGCTCAACCAAAGTCTGAAGGAACTGGTGAGATGCCATGGTCAGGTTACAGATCGTCTTCTTGCTCGGAGATGTTGTCGTCTCGGAATCTCGAGTAATACTCATGCCAGGTCCCTGTCTGCTCCCCACTTATATACTCTCCGTTACCCCCACCACTCCCCAATTCCCCACTTTGAAGGTAAGAGGCGAGTTTATAGGCATTTTTCAAAGCGCAATGTCTATCTTTATCATGTTCTGGGCTTTTTGTACAAATACATATGGTTTCCAGCATGTATTGATAATTCTTATCCAATTCCACATCATTAACCGGAACATGAGTAAATCCTTCGATCCATCTTTTCTTTTCCAGCCCCTTTGTGTAAATATTGGTAAACTTGTCTGAAAAGTGATGCATAATGTGATACAAGTCCGTGTAACTTGTAAAACCATCATACCAATCGATATGATGGAAGTGTTTTGAAATCCATCTGTTGGTAGTAGCGGCTTTACTAGTTAAAGACGAATAAGAACATGGTGGTTTAAATAAAAACGAATAAGGAACACTTGTATTCATGTCCAAAAACACAAGTTCTTTTATAATGAATCTATCATCATTACCACGAAACGCTTGAAACTCAATAATACCAGGCTTGGACTTTACTTGTTGTTCTTCTCCCTTGTCCATTTTGAAGGTCACACGTCTGCTCATTACGAAGTCAGGAGGTCAACTGATTTCCACACCACGGTAGGTACTACTTTTATACCAGGCCGTACAGTTGTTGGCGCGTTGGTGTATATTTAACGTGGGCACCGTCCCCAATAGGCCTAACCCCACAAAATGTTGGTTATTGTTTTAAAAACTAACCATTGTCATTTAAGTTTCCATCTTTATATTTTCCTTATTTTCATTTTCATCACTAACACTTGATTCTTCTCCTCCATCTTCCTCTTCTTCCTGTTTTACTGATTTCTTATGTAGTTGAGCGTACTTTTCCAATTGTCTCCACATCTGTACTTCATGAGGAACTCTATTAAATATAGAAGTATCCACAGGTCCGTATAATATAGGTGCGTCCGGTTGTTTGTCCAAAGTGTCTTCCAGATAATCTTTAATAATCGAACTTGAAAACACCAGTTGTCTCAAGTATCTTGTTATAGGTTCAGTAGCACAAGTTAAAATGAAAAACTCCTCTCGATTAAGTTGAATTTTGTTATCATGTCTTGTTGTGTCTCTAAACCGTAGCTGATGATCACCACGTTGTTTAATGATATCAATTTCCACATTTGAATCCAAAAGTCCTACTCTTGTCTTTCTTCCAAACATGTTACTACTTAAATAGCATTCTAGTAGATGCAAATGTTTCATAAACGATTCCCAAGCACTGTCCGTAAACAAAATCATTTTGGGTCCATGAGTTAAAATTACAGTAGGGGAATAATCTGTAGATTTCATAACACCGATTAAAACACTTTTATCCAAACTGGAAGAGATTGGGTAAAATATTCGCAAAAATACCTCACTCAATATGTTTGGAGAAATATTATCTTCAATATCCCTTTTTCTCTTTTGTATAGTCTTTCTTCTTTTACCTTTTTCTTCAACATTATTACTGGCGTGAAGTTGTCCGCAAACGTTTTGTTCACCTCCTTCCTGGTGACCTTGAGGATCTAAAAACTCAGATATCTCCTTCTCAATATCTACCACATTTTCAGGTGTACCACTAGGAGAAGCCATATTGAATACGATGCTACCCATACAACAGTAGGCAACAAACTGATGAGGAGCGGTCTGTACGCTCTGCTTTTATACTCGCGGAATGAAACAAAACCGGTTCTTACAATACATTTTTAACAATTCCAGTTAAAGGTGTGTATGTTACGATTTTATCATGTAGAATTAAACAGTATGCAGTTGTATTAGCCGGTATAGCATCGTTGAATTCCATTTCTATTTTTATATCCACACTTGAAGACTTTACTGATTCATTTTGTTTAGAACAATCGATTACAACTATTGGGTAGGCATCGAAATATTTGTCAGGTGGTAATAAAGGTGTATTTGTTTTACCGTAATATGAACTTTGGAATCTCGCGTACATATCGTACAATATACTGTATTTCTTCTTAGTGAATGACACATTTAAATTGTCGTATGGAAAGAATTGTGAATTTAAATAAACTTTAATATTTTTCAAGTCACAATGATCAAATTGTCCTGCATGTTTAGTAATGGCGTCTCTTCTACCTGTTTGTAAACCAAATATAATATACCTGGCTCGTTCTACATAATTCGATGTTTTAACAGTCCAAGTGTGTCGATCCGTAGTAGGTAAACTGGGATGCTCATGAAATTCCCAACTTCTAAATGGAATAACAATATCACGATCGGCTTTTAATTTTCTTAAAAGTAGCATTCTATGCTCGTCAGCCAATTTAACATGTGGAACTCTCCATACAATTTTGTCTAATTTTAATTTCCATTCTAAAGTCGCATCTGTAGTAGCATCTGCAGCTTTAATAATGTCTTTATCGTTAGAAGATCTCAACAAAACTAATTCTTGTTTAACGTTTAATATTATTTTCCTATAATCTTCAGCAAAACCAAGCAGCAAACGTAATGGAATATGAAAATCAAAATATCCATTTGGATTTGGAGTGATCGTGTCAATCGTAGGTAATACCCATCCGGCAGGTTTAAGTAAATTGGTTTCATTGGGTGTTATAGATGTTAATCCTTTTAAAGTTGTCGTAATACCTACTTTTTTAGTGGAATCAACTGTTACACCTGATATTTCATATCTAATTTCATCAAATAGGAAAGCCATAGGATTATTTATAAATGGAACTGTTGTACCAACAGTAGTACCGTCCTTTTTAGTAACTTGTCCTTCAATATACAAGTAACTTTCACATGGTAGTGTGTAAATGTCTTGATTTTGTATGGGAATACGAATTTCATCGTTATTGTTTAATTTCGATGAAGTGTAAGGGTTGTGGGTGTGATATTCTTTTTCCCATAGGGTTTCGTCGAATGTTGGACCCTGCGCTATATCCAGTATATCCATACTCGGTTAATTTTAATCCAATTCTCTCTAAGAAACGAATGTTCTCGCGTGTTAACTCCTCCACAGCTGAAGAGCTACTAATGCGGTTTCCCGTAGGTTGTTCGCTTTTAAATGTTAAACCCATGGTTTTGTATTAAAGTGTCGATTTTAAATGTAATCTAATCGTAATAGGCTCTTCTCTGAAGTCTACCAAGTTACCGTCTTGATCCAATACGCTCAACACGATGTCTGAAATGAAAGTGGTGTTCAACGGTAGATATACCAGGTTTTGTGGCTTTTCAACAATTTTAAATCCAGGTGGTACACTTGGGTAAAAAGTATGTATGATGTGGGTGTTAGCCCCATCCCTGTAAGCACCTTGTATAATGTTACAAGTTATGTCTATACTATTGACTTTTAATATTGTTACTGTTTTCTTACCGGAATGTGTTACATCTGGTTGTAATACAGGCCCATCGTTGGAAAATCCTAATAAATCACCAATTGAGTTTGGTTGAGTGAAATCTATATAATATTTGGAAGTAATTTCAGCTTTCATCGTATTATTATTACCTTTTAATGTTATATTGTCTTTTCCCATTTTAGTTTGCAAAAATTCATTTATATGATCAATTTCATAAGAACCTGTGGGTAACCTGCACTCTTGTAAGTCTGTAAATTTTCCACTGGCATCCTTTCCCTTATAATAATGCAATATGTTATTTTTACCTTCCGTAACATTGGGAATAGAGTTGTACGTTGTAAAATCCAATAGTGCCGCCTCCCAAAACCTTCCTTTTTGCAAGCGTAACGCTGGAAAAAGGATACTTCGTAAATTGGACGATTTTCCTGTTAATGATACCGTATAGGAAGACATCTCAATAGTGACTGATACTTTTAGCTAGAAATTCCAAACATAAATGGCCGCATATTGAAGTATTATCAGGTTGTTCTCTTTTATAGTTATAATATATGTTTTTAGCAGATTTAAAGTAATTTTGAAGTTCTTTTGGTGGTGGCAAATTACCGAAACTATCAAAATAATATACATTGTTATTTAGTTTCTTATAACAAACCCAATGGGTGCCAGGCCCTTCAGTATTATCCAAATTTACAATTCCAGTCTCATTTTGCCACATTTTCTTTGGTAAACTGTCTTTCATGAATACACCGCGGAAAAATGGTATTTTTAAACAGGAAATATATTTAAATAATTCAACATTGGTTAATGCTTTATGTGGTATGACCAATTGATTTCTTTCATTTAATATGCACGATAAGGTCTTAGGTAAAGTCCTGCCCCGTTTTTTACCATTGACCACACGGTGGGCTTCTTCTTGCCTTTTCTTGTAGATCGCCGTCTTCTTTTTATATTTCCTCCATGTTTTCTTGTGGTTGACCTCCTTTTTACTCTCCTTCTCCTCCTTCTTCCACCTCCTACTGCTGTTTTAGCCTTCATACCTGCTGTTACTGCTAAAGCTGCTGCTTTTTCTGCTATGCTAGCGTCACTTGATTTTACTCGTTGCCAAGCTATGTCCGCAAGCTTTTTGTCAGCTATTGATCTATTTTTTGAATCGGCAAACGTGGAATATGCGATATCGTGTTCTTTACAAGCCTGATCTAACTTGTTTATGCCAGGATCGCCTCTTTCCAGTCGTTTTTTCAATTTAGTTCCTGGTCCGCAATACTGATAACCTCCTGGTATATGAAATTCGTATGGTAATGCGTCTATTGCTCTATTTACTATGGATCCTACTGGAATTTGTTTTAAAGCTTTACTTAACAGAGAAACCGCTGTGGACGTGATCCCACCTCCTTTTCTTGCAGTGTCTCGATATGGACTGATGTATTTGAACGTCATTATTGTCCTTTTATAATGGCAATGTGCAACTCATGTGTTAACTCTATGACAGGTTGCACATAAATGAAGTCATTTATTAAGTTATTTACTTAAATATCAATATCACCCCAATCTGATGATCTAAACTGTTTCGTTTTAGGGTTAATAAAGTATTTATTATAAATTTCTCGTTTAATATACTCACCTCTCATGGATTCATCATAAGTATTATGACCTGATTTTCCTTGAAGAATATCTGGTGTAAAATGATTGTGTAAATCAAATATCGCATTACCTAAAACTTTTACAAGAAAATTAACAGTGACAGCATTATCTACATGTTCAGGGTCTTTAAGGTTTGTTATACGTTTATTATTACAATTATACACTTTACTATCCTTTAATGATGTTGTAATGGTCTCTCCTACAGTTGCAGCATCATTTGCTTCTCTTCCTTGTCCCAAGTCTCTTATCACTCTATTATTACATGTAAACCATCTAAAATATTTATCTGGATCTAGATGTACGGTTTGTGATAAAGCAGCTGCATCATGTTTTTCATAACCCCATCCCATATTTGATAACTTTTTATCCATGCAATCCCAAGCATCATTTTTGTATGTTAATAAATTAAATTTTTCATTACCTTGAATAAATTCATCCCCTTGCTTCGATACTACTTGATCTTGTTTTACAAAAGAGGTTGTTTCTTGTTTTAAGGTTTCCATCATTTGACCCACTGTTGCACCATCTGATGGCGCCGAACCATCTTTAACATTTGCTAAACAATTATTAAAACAATCTATAACCCCTACATCACGTATGATGCAATGATCTTTAATATATTTTAGATTTACAGCATCGTTTTCAGTTTTTGGATAGCCTATATCATTAATAACAAATTTATAAAAAGAAAATCCATCTTTTGTCTTTTCAGGTATCAAAGAATGTAAATAGCGTCTATTTACGCTGTCTTTTGCATCTTTAGGGTCATCTACGTTGGATATACGTTTATTGTTAGCACTATACGTTTTCCCATTGAATTTTAACGTATTTTTTAATTCAGATGACAAATAACCTTTGTTTATTGCATCACCGTTTTGATTTGGTTTACCAACGTTGATGATTCTATGATCTTCTGCGTCATATGTGTTATTTTGTAGTCTTAATGTTGGCGATATCTTTTCCTTTAATATTTTTAGATTTATTGCATCGTTTTCATCCGTAGGATCTTTTATGTTTTTTAACCTTTTATTACTCATATCATAATCTCCATCAGGTGTTTGTGGTAAACCAGCACTTCTTTTTAAACTATTGGCATAATATAACCCATCCGAGGAGTAACGTCCGAACTTGTCGACACTCATGGTGCAACTGAATAGTATTCTAGGGAGTAACGCATTTTTATGAGATTACCCCACGGTTTCGGAGTTCATCCACTAAAGCCACCCATTCGTTTTCCAATCCAGTATGACCCGCTTCTTTAGCTTCATGTATTAGTTTCATTCTATCCACCAATTTATTGATATTATTGTAATAAATCACATTTGTGTTATATAGTTCCTTCATTAAACCTGTACCCGTAACGGACTTACTTCTTTTTCTTCGTTCCTGAGCACTTACATCCAAAGTGGATGCCATAAATCTTCGTTTTACAGGTTTTCTTTGTGTTAACGGCATTGTTTGTCTTCTAGTTGGTATTAACTTGGATACAAATTCTTTATATTTTAAAGACTTAGATCTAAAAGGAGGCTGGTCAGGTAAATACTTTCTTCTATATGCATTTGTCTGTTCCAAAATATTTTTATATGCTTCCATGTCTTTTTCTTTCACTACCGATACTGAAGGCTTATTTTCAAATAATAATTCAAATAATCCTTTTGTGCCCTTATACCTTTGATCACCAATGACAATATTATCATGTTCGTCAACGTTTAACGGGCTATTACCTATCATTAAACCGTCTTTTGTTAATCTCGCTCCATAACTATGGTAATTCTTATTAGGAATTGTTCCGAGTAACATTTTTACCATGTATTTCCTTCCTAAAGGTCCTTTGTTATGAATGTTTTCACCCAACAAGCTTATGTTTGACGGACCTTCCCTTGTCTCTTCTTCTTTTTCCTCTTCACTAGCAGTTGATACAACTTCATGTCCTCTTTTGGCTTTTACTTCATATAATTCTTTTATTCCACTATAGTCCGGTGATTCTAGCTCTCTTTCGGGTTCTCCACCGGTAAAACCACTATACGTAGAGGATTCCAGGTCTTCATCACTAAAATCTTCTGATTTTACATTTTCTCTTTCAAACTTCGTAATAGGTGCAATCGCATCTCCTTCCAATACAGGTTTAGCAAATTTTTTGTTTAATTGTTTCAAGGGTTCAGTAATAGGTTTAAAAGTAGATTCAAGGAATTTCTCCCTCTCGCTAATACCTAGTTTCAATGCTCTGTTTTTAGCCCAAATAGAATCACTAAGTGATTTTATTTCTTTTACTAATTTTTCTTGGTTAACCATGTTTGTAGCAAGACGTGTTGTACAACAATGAATGTGTTATACCACGTTTAATGTATTAATATAAATTTATCAAATCCTATCCTGTATCGACCATTGTTTAGCGGTTGTTCCTTCATAATTGTTAGGAACCCATACTTTTCAGCCCAAGCCTTTCCACACAACTCTTTAAATCATTCAAATGTCATATCCGCATTTACATGATCAAAATATATATGTTTTAGGTTGGTTTCGTCCTGTTTAAATACAATTAACATGTTTGCATTGTCTCTAATGAGTTGTTTAGGTATTTTGCTGTAAGTTTGGCCAATATAAATGCTATCTATGTTGTTATGTCGACCCATAGCGAAGTAATTCCTTATTGTGTTTTGGTTTTCACAAGATACATCGTCGAATATAAACACGGAGAATGGTTTAGCTTCTTGTGGCTGCATGACACTCTCGCTTGCATTAAACTTTAAATATTTAACTTCAGGCACATTAGTCAGTATCTTTTCCAATAATTGATACTTTGGTTGTTGTAGTGATTTTGAAAATACATATAGATTGTTAAATCGTAATCCTTTAGGGTTTGTAATCAAATTGAATACTACATTAGTTTTTCCACAGTTGGAAGGTCCGGTAACCAGACAACGAACGGTGTTTGGTAACAAATTGCCATGTTTCCCACTATTGAATTCTGAATTATCCACTGTGAGTTCATCTATATTATTAATTGTAAAACTCTCTTTTTGTGGTACTATCTCCATCCTTTGTAATGGTTCAACCTAAAATGATTCTCTATCGTTATATCAAATCCTTTTTAGGTATCCAAGAATCTTCCGTCTTATTAAATCCTAACCATCGTACTTTGACCTTATCTTTTTTCCGTTGCAACACCTTTTCAACTAAATATACATCGCCTACTGTTGATTTTAACATTTCATGTCCATAAAACCCTCCTTCAAGCAATTGTCCTTTATTATCTTTTAAAATATATGTCTCAGGTACTGTAGGTTGTACTTTGAATACAGTAAAAACCTCATTGGTCCAATTTGGGAGGTATCTTTTACTGAATACACCTTTATATTTACTTATTCGCACTTTATCACCCACATTAAATTTTTTAGGCTTTAGTTTTTCAACTTTTGGTTTAGTATTCGTTTTTATACGTTTTAATACAAGGTTTTCATTTTTACTAGTTACTTGGTTTGGTTTCATCCCGATAGTCCTATGAAATTTGTTATTGTAATCGTTTATAAGTTTTGGTAACATATCAATCCATATGTGCGATCCTCTGTTGGAAAACATTTTATACATTGCACTTTTTAAAGTTCTGTTGAATCTTTTGATTATTGAAGCTTTTACCTCTGAATTGGTTGAGTAATGGTTTATATTGTGTTTTTTCATTAAATTTGCAAATTCCTTATTAAAATATTCTTTTCCATCATCTGTTTGTAAATGTTTAATAGTATGTTTGTCTCTTTGTATAGCTGTTTCCATTGCTTTTGTAACACTTTTGCCACTTTTATCTTTTAGTGGTAAAGCATCTGCCATTTTTGAAAAACAGTTAATAACAGTCAATATGTATTTATATCCTTTATTTTGTTTGCTATAAGGAATCATTTCGATTAAATCCGCTTGATATAAATCATTAATTCCTTTTATCACCGTATTTCTTCGTGGAAACTTTCTTCTTGCAGGTTTATGAAGTTCGTTGACAATTTGTTGCTTCAAGTCCTTCATATTGCAGGTTTCAATGTTTGTTGTATCACATGTATAATCACAATGAATGTTGTTTTAAATATTCACATCATTTATATGGGTCAAGGTCATCCAAACTTGTGTAAAAAAATGGGGAACACGGCGTTGGACTTGCCGTGTTCCCCATTTTTTTACGGAAGGAGAAAGGAATAAGGTCGTAGTTGTAGAAGGACGAAGAATAGGTTACTAGTTGATAGGGTTTAGAGAGTAGTGGCCAAAAGGAAGAGTGTGGATTTTGTCGGGCATAATGTATCTTTTATCATCCCGAGCTGACAACGCTTTTTTAATTTCGGTGACACTGTAGACTTGATGCTTGAAGCTTCGGATATTGTTGAATGTTGCTGATATCGTAGTATCTTCAAACAAACAAGTCTTGTAGTGGTCAAATGTCACGTGTTTTTTCAAATAAGATGTCTTCACTCCTTTTGCTTTCTTCACTGTCGGTGTGTTGTTCTCGTGGTACATCTTAAATGAATACAATTTCGCCATCAGCGCCACTATTTCTTCTAAAGGCATTCCATTTGCTTCATCTTTGAATTTTCCAATTACTTTTTTATATTTTTCATTAAAATTTGGATGGTTCTTCGGATAGTCAGAAAAATCGAAATCTTCTTTGTATGGAAAAGTCCTTAGGTCTTCATACATGTCCAAAGTCTTTATCCAGTAGATAAACGCGTCCGTATCCATGTATGCGACTCCAATGTTTTCCCTTCCGTAATGTTTAACCATTTTGTTATAATGGAAATCATACATCAGGGTTTTACTTATATCCAAAATCGACATACCTATGTATAACGGACGGTCCATGACTATTGTTGTTTTCTTCATACTGACAGCGACTAGATTTTCGTTTATAATCATGGATGTTCCGAAATTTGGTTTTTGCACTAATTTTTCCAATTTTCTAGGATCACTCACTAATTTTACATTTTTATGTTTTCTTTTGTTCTCCAAGGTCTTCCCAAAGATGGCGTTGTTCATTAATTTATAGAAGTCCTTTTCAAATGCTGTTGTTGCTGCAGCTCTTCTTGTAGTGTTGGAATCAATGTATGGTTTCAACCAACAAGACTGGGTGAATTCAATTGCTCTATGAATTCTCACTATACGTAGACCCAATTCAAGAGCCTGTTGAACTACCCAGTAGTGAGCCACATAGCGATCTTTATTCTCCAAGGTCATCATCAATTTTGGCCATCTTCCTGTCGGTGAAACTTCAGTCTTGGCTAGGAGAGGCAAGTCGTAGTGATGGTCATGAAGGTGCTCCGGGTATTCAAAATCACAGTCCAAAATATAGCCTTTTGGACCATCCTTTGGAATCTGTGAGATGTCTCCGATGGTGGCCGGGTCGATCCACTTGAAGTCAGCGTAGGGAAGCGGATTTGACATTGCCCAACCATAAAGGTTGTTTGCATCAAAATAGCCAAGGTAGACCGATGGTTGTTGCTCGTCGAAGCCGGGGATGTACTTGTTGTTGGCTTTGACATGACGTGTTACAGCTTGTGTCAAACCGCCCCGTACACCAGATTCCATCATGAGCACCATATCAATATCCGTTAGAAGTTCCAGTCGACAGTTGGTTGACTTTAGCATAGCTTGCCATGCTAATCCTGGAGATGTGTACGAGTGTAGAGGGTCCAGTCCATAGGCGGAGAAGCAGGTGTTTCTGAATTCTTCCATCACATCGCACAGCAGAGTTACGTCCAATTTTATATAAAAGTCAGAATATTCCCCTAAGGTTTGAATGTTTAGTTGGTTCCAAACATTACATGCATGATTGTAGTCTTCAACGGAGATTTCACTTTCGTTTAATTTGCTGTTGAAGGCTTCAATCGGCGGTAGACTGGTTTCTTCAAATTTTTCTGTAGAAGTTATGTAATCGTAGGGGAACACTCCTTTCCGTAATACTAGGTCTAATTTATCTTCAGGTACAATTTTTCTGGTTTCTTTTAGGTCTTCTCTTCTTAGGTTCTCTGACAATTTGGCTAAACTAGATGCCATAAATCTGTAAGAGTCTACGAAGCGAAGTTTAATTTTACCTACTGTTTTTGAAAAGCTGATGTACTTTTCCAATGTTGTAGCAAGAACATCAATTTTACCGTCATCTCTTCCTAACTCCGGGATAATAAAGTGGGAGTCGTAGCCGCTAAGATTGTGTAAAACGACAGGAATAAAGTTTGGCAGTTTGTAATTTATATTGCATGAATTACAAGCAGCTCCTCTGTATAACCCTGTCAGGTGATCGTGATCTCTTACTTTTGGATTTTCTTCACTGAACATCTTCTTGCATAAATAGCATCTTGTCGCTAAGTTGTATTCTTCTTGTTGATTTTGGTTTAAAGGTTCCATAGGTACAATATTACCGAACAAGCGTTGAACCTTTCCAGCAATATCGTACAGTTGGTCTACAAAATACTTAGCGGCTTCTTCACCACGGTAGAGTATTGGAGTGGATGTTAAACCATAGTCTTGCAATTGGTTTTCAGACAAGGTTGATTTAACTAGTAAACAAAAACTGTTGGGCTGATGCAACTGATATTTTGTTCTTCTAGTCACTTCGCCGTCCGGCAGCTCCTGTGGTACTAACGTTGATTCAAAATCTGCATAGACCACTAGTGGAATTCGGTATTGGTGAACTGTCTTGTTAAATTGTATTGAAGCTCGGGTAGGCGGTGGAAGACTTATCTTTACTTCATAGTTCTCGTTGCAAAGTCTTTTATGTTCCAATAACCAGTCCAATCCTCCACGTCTTGAATCTTTCCAAGAAAAGCAGAAACATCTCTTGCAAACTGTAATCCTATTTACTCTTTTGGTCAATTGTTTTACAACTAACGCTTCAAAGTCTTTTATCCATACATAATGGGAAATTTCACCCTTGGTTATCAATAGCAAATCCGTATGGTTTCTTTGCTCAACCTTTACTACCCGCAAAGGATAAACGTTGTTGGAATCATCCAGACCAAAAACATTGACTGAAACGCCAGGATTTTTCTTTTCAAATTTGTCAATATCTTTTAAAGTAACTGGGTAAGTAAGACCTTGAAAGTTGTAGCGGTGTTCATTTTCGTAGTATTCTCTACCAACTCTACAAGGATTGTTTTTAACATACTTGGTTAACATTGCATACTTGAAACATTCATTACCCTCATTTTGAACATTTCTACACGAGTTAGTGTTTTGGATTTTCTTTGGTAGAGGGATAAAACTACTACCTCTTAAACCATATCCATGTTTATGAACCCTAACATCCATACCTTCGATTGATGACAAAGTCCATCCAGATCCTCTTCCTTCATGTTCTTGGAGTTTGGTTATAAGTTCCTCCAAGCATTCTTCAATAATATCATCAATGTCGGAGGTGAAGATCATGATGTAGGGTTCGATTTTTGGTAATGAATGCTCTCAATGCTGTTTCACCATCAGTATTGTTAAACATAGCCTCTAACACCATTCCAAATTAAATAAAATTTAGCCTTTGTAATTCTTCCCTCAACGTTTGACCAACAAGTTCCTTAGCCTGGGTTATGAATGTTTCCAATTCCAATTGAACGTTATTAATTTTGAAATGTGTTACAACTCGTCCTGGCAAGGCCGTGGTGCGCAGTTGTCTTACATCTTCCAGTTCTTCTTCTTCCATATCCTCTTCTTCGGTGTCCTCTTCTTCGGTGTCCTCTTCTTCAATAGGTCTTGTAGCAGTAGATGGTCCAGCACCAGCAAATTGTATCACACTAGGTCTTCTTCTTTGCATTTGCTGTAGATAGCTGTCCCAGTAGTTCGTCTGCTTCTGGTGCTCTTCCAAAAACCGGTCAATTGAGTCTAAGTCTATTTCATCCATGGTAATATCTTCTTTTCTATCTTCGTCTTCATGTAATTCTCTGTGTAGGGTGAAAAGATCTTCGTCTTGAAAGATTTCCCCACAAATGTCGCAAAGAGCCATTTCAAACAGTTTGGCTTTGAATGCACACTCTGTGAATGTCCACGCAATAATGAGCAGCGTGCTCTACCGGGACCCTTTATATCCGAGGCAGATAGGTGGGGAAAGTGACGTCATATAAAACAGGTTATCAATCATGTGTTAAATTTAGCCTTTACACAACCGTTTGTAATAAATTTATCAGTAGGCTTGATAAATTGATGATATTTGGTCTAGATTCAATAATTTGTACAAGTTTTTTTAAAGACGTCTGTTTGAGCAAAATTTTATGTAGGTCAAGGCCATTTGGAATTATTATTTTGAGCGGGGGATAGAGCACTAAGCAGCATCATTTACTACAAAGTGCTCTATCCCCCGCTCACATTCTTTTTTTTAACTTTTTGTTTAAGCTTTTACAAAGGTGAAACATCACCATCAGAGTCGGAATCATCCTCATCACGGAATAAGCAGCGATGACAATACATAATTCTTCTGGCAACTAACATCCTATCCATTGGACGATGAGGAGTGTCTTGTTCTTCTTCTTCTTCTTCAATTTCCAATTGGAATTCCATTTCCGACTCAGATGATGACTCTAATGTTTCGTAGGCGTGCAAGTCCACTTCATTGTCCGTTGAACCAGCTTCGTCAGAGTCCGTTTCAATATCCATTATTTCTTCCTCCTCCTCTTCCTGATCAACCGCAGGTAGTTGGTCCTCTGCTTCTATAACTTCTACAGGTATTACCTCCAGAATTGAAAGAATTCTGTCGCGATGGAACACGGTGTTGTCAAGTGGAGCCATGGTATGAAAGTGGTGTATCTATCCAATTGGTTTGCCCTTTTTATACCCCCACCAACTATACATTTTATGTGGGTCAAGGTCACGTAAAGATACCCTTTGAGCGGGGGATAGACCACTAAGCAGCATGCTAGTCCATTGCCGCAAAGTGATCTATCCCCCGCTCTATTCCGCAGACCACACTCAAGTCCAAGTCCACATCCAAGTCCACATCCATATGTTACACTTTATTATTACTGCCACCAAGTAATTGTCACTCGCACATTTACTTGGTTTTGATAAAGGTACTGCACAAACTCCATATTGGTTGTTTGTTCGTTATACAAATGCATCATGAAATATGCAATCTTATCGATTGCGGCATTGTCCAACGGTTCGCAATTCACAAGTTCCAATGTGCCCTGGCTGGTCTTATCCTCTATAAGTTCCACCACTTCGTTGATGTCTTCTTCCAAGAGGATGAACTCAACACTGAAGCTCTCCATTGTTGTTGTTGATAGTGTCTAGACAAATGCTTGACTAAATGCTTTATTCATCAGTCCTACATATATACCAATTTCCCCCTCCTATTACCCATTCCCCCTCTACCTTTATATAGGTCAAGGCCATCCAATAATACCCTTTGAGCGGGGGATAGACCACTAAGCAGCATGCTAGTCCATTGCCGCAAAGTGATCTATCCCCCGCTCTGTATTCCACACAAGTCCTAGTCTTTACACACACACATAAGCCCCCCAGTCTTTTACACTTACTCATATACTCTGTCCTCCCTGCCAATTAAGAGTTCCCCATGTTTGCCACTATTTTCAATTAACCTTTCCAAGTCCCAAAACACAATGTCCAAATTAACCAAGTTCGCTTGTCCAATTTGAAACACACTATTCCCCCCAAAGTCACTTGCTCTCACTTGTTGTCCTGTATACTGCTTCTTCTTCCACGCTACAATCACTACCCTACCTTCTTCAACAACCATTCTTTTAACATTATCATACACCTTCTTCAACATCCCTCTACAGTTTAAATAGTTTATGGTTACATACTCCCACTCCTTACCAATGATCAGTGATCCACTCATTTTCTAGCGTTCCACTGGAAGGTCCAAAGCAGAATGAAGTCGGGATGTACAGACCCCCTCTTTTATACCAGTTAACCGGTTGTCCTTCGTTTAAAGTGGGTCAAGGTCATTCAAAAGTACCCTTTGAGCGGGGGATAGACCACTAAGCAGCATGCTAGTCCATTGCCGCAAAGTAGTCTATCCCCCGCTCTGTATTCTACACACACACACACACACACACATGTCCCTGTCTTTTCATTACATACCTAATATATATTCACTACCTTCATCGTCACTATCACTCATCACCGTTTCTACAAACTCCACCGGATTAAAGTTAAATTGTTTCAATTGTTCTTTTAAGTTTTCAATTTGTTGGTCCTTTACTTCTAAAACACTGTGAAGGTGTGATATGTAGTCCGCTGCCTCGTTGATGCTTGCCACTCTGGGATCGCCTAACTTCAAGCTGGGGACTACAGCCTGCAGCTTGAAGTACGCCATACGCCTTTCTTGCTCCTGCGTTGACCAGGACTGAGCAAGCCTTGCCCGTCTTGGCTCACCTCCAGCAAGGTCCGTAGCATTGGAGCTTTGCAGGCGTTTGCCCGAGCAACAGTTATGCTGTGGAATGGTCGAGCAGGTCCACGAGTAGCAGGCAGCACGTTGGCAGCACGCCTTCTTGAAGAAGAAGAGGAAGCCCGAGAAGTTTTGGAGTTGGACGCCATGTTACAGTGCGGTATTCAGCTAAGCGGTACAAAGCAGAATAACCAAACTGCACATTAATACCCGTATATATACACATATCAGTGGTGGGGGTACTAGTTAACCTTGTAAAGTGGGTCAAGGCCATCCAAAAACATTACCAGAACGGGGGATAGATCACTAAGTGGCATGTTAGTCCATTGCCACAGAGTGATCTATCCCCCGCTCTGTATTTCACATTCACACACACATTCATACATACACACAAGTCCCAGTCCAAGTCTTTACCCACACACCTATCCACTCTCATCCTCACTATCATCACTGTCCAACAGGCTTTCACACTTCTTAATTAGTTTTTCCCATTTACTCCGGATATAAAGTAGCTCCCTGCGAGTATTCTCTAGCATTCTGTCCCTTTGCTCTATGACTTCGTCGTACCACTCGATGATGTTTGGTGGAGTCTGGGTTGATGCGTCCATCGTGGTTGGTTGAGAAGCTCCGCTGCTCCGCAACTCCTTCCTCACAGGACCAAAGCCGGAGAATCGGACACGACTCCTTGACGAAGGCCCCGATCGGATTGGTCCAATGCTCGGGCTGGAGTTGGAGGCAGCCGGGCCAGAGGTAGAGGCTGGGACGTTCATAGCAGACATGGTGGTGTTCAGCTTAACGGTGTAAAGCAGAATGAGAGGACGGTTGATCACCACTCCTATATATACCCATTTTTAGTGGTGGGGATAACACGGGGGGGGGGGTTTAAAGAAATTTTGCTTAGTCTTCCCGGTCATCAGTTTTACATACCTTTAGCACACCCATTATTTTGGTTTCTTCTATAACTTTACACACCTCAAACACCCAAGCAAACAGCTCATCTATGTTGTTATAATTAATTTTTGTCCAGTGTTCATACTTATGAGTTTGGTTGTTTATAATACATAGATAAAATGTAGACCCGTCTCGTCTTATACAATACTCAACTTCCATTCTATGCTGGTTTAGCACTTCCCAAGCATTGTGTTGATCTATCAAGAAGTCACCACCTTTGTAATTGTACCATGACATGTTTACCACGGAGCACAGAAACAGACTGAAGCAAATGAACGGCTCATACAAGCTTAGTAAGAGCGTTAGAGTGGGGGTATCACGTGATACACAACATTAGTTGTAAGGTTAGCACTTTACTTTAAACAGTAATTTATATGGGTCAAGGTCATTCAAACTTTGAAAAATTTTTTACCTCCAAACACTTGTAGCAAGCTACAAGTGTTTGGAGGTAAGTTTTTATTTGTTAAAGATTTTTGTAACTTAGTCTTCACCCTCAAGGACACGGTTTGAGATTGTCCCAGTGACTTTATATCACCGCCAGGTTAAAGTATTATACAAGTCAAGTGTTTTTTTTATTACTTGACTTGTATAATACCCCTCTCCCTTACTTTAAGAGGGTTAAGACTAAATTTGGAAAAATAATTTGGAAAAAGACTTTTAAATATTGTCCAACACAACCTAACAATTTTGGTTTTTTGGTGAGCCCATGTCCTAGTCCATTTCCCAAACAGATAGGCATCCTTTTCTTCGAATTAAATAAGCCCCGGGGACAAAAAATTCTCTTTGTACCATCGCAGGTGGTACTTTCATTCTATGAAGGCGGCCATCACCTTTTAGAATGATTTGCACATTTATGTTAAATGCTCCATAAGCTTGAACAATGAAATAATATTTTTTGTCCCTCTTGAGCCTATTAATTTTCAGCTTCTGCGGACTGTTGGGGTGTTTGAACTTGGACTTTTCAGGCATAATATTAAGGCTATAGGGCTTTGGTGTCGGAATTTTGATTTTCTTATTCAAGTGTCGTTGGCAACGATCTTTTTCTGGAAGAGCAAAACTCGGACAACAAAGAACCACAGCCTCTCTGCTAAACCAAACATAATCGCATTTATCACGCTTGCCAGCAGGGCATTTAACACGATTACGTTTCTTTTGTGTTGGACTCTTAGTGTTTTGGAGCTTCTCCGAATTAGGCTGGCTAGAAGAAATAGGGGTGGAAGGGGGTGGAAGAGGCAAAGATTGTTCAAGCGGGATGGAGCAAACAATTTTGGGCGGGGTAGGAGAGCATGTTAGGTCTATGGTGGGAAGATCAGGGGAGAAGATGGATTTACGGGGTGGTTTGGTTGGTGTAGGTGGCATGGGGGATATAGGTGAGGGACATTGGGATGTAGTGTATGAGAGGATTTTCCGGATTCTGCTGTATGGGGTGATCCTCGACCTAGACGTCTCTTCAAAAGCCGCAGACTCCGATCCAGAGTCCGATAACAGCGAGAGTGCTGGAGAGGCTACCGGGACTCGACTTGACGACTTGAAGACAGCTTGTCCTGACGATGGCGGTGCATCAGCCTCTTCCACTGTCAGCGGCAATGGCGACAGGCTGGGCATTGAGGCGGGCTGTGGCTGCGGTGGCGGCGGCGGCGGCGGCATCGTCAGGAAGCTCAAGATGTTCGCTGTCATCAAGTAATCCAGGATCGGAGTGGAGGATGATGAGGGTTGAGACGTGTCGGTCGAGGTTGAAGCAGATGGGTAGTTCTTAAGCTTCAGACCCATTTTACCCATTGTAATGAATTGGAATAATGAAAGAATACGAGTGAATAAAGAAGTTAAGTGATGATAAAATTCTCAAGAACAAGAGAGAACCTGTCCGTACGGGAGCTTGGACGGGAATGAGAAGTGCATGCAGCCGGGCCGCCTTATATCCCCACCGGGGCTGCCACGCCCAGAATATCAGGGGTGGGGGAGGGGGTGGGGGTGGGGGTGGGGGTGGGGGTGGGGGAGGGGGTGGGGGTGGGGGTGGGGGTGGGGGAGGGGGGACCTTGAGATTTCCCCCTCCACTTCCCCATATACCTAGAGTACACAGAGCCTGGCAGTCAGTAACTCGGTGGCTGTCGTGGGGTGCGCATCGGTGTCGGCGCTCCGTTGTTAGGTTTTCAAGGTCACAGTAATATCAAATTGTTGGTGTTGTGCTGGTTCAAGGTCACCTGAGGGATAACCGATTGCCCATTTAGGCAGGGTCATGTCAGAAACTCGAGTTTAACTTGGCACTTTTGCCGTTTCTCGTCGAAAATTTGCTCCAAGTGGTCAAGGTCACGGGGACTCTGACTGAAACTCGGAGCGTAGTGCGAGAAACGGCAAAAGTGCCAAAAAATTTTAAGTTTCGGCGTGACCTTGACCTCAGTGGCGTCGGTGACGTCATTTTGATGACGTAAGGGGTGATGACGTCATCAGCACGTCATTTCTGTGACGTCATGGGTGTGACGTCATAGAAATGACGTCATTGGTGATGACGTCATCGATGACGCAATCGATGACGTCATCGATGACGTCATCGGTGAGGTCATTGACCTCGATGACGTCATCCCTCAGGTGACCTTGAACTGAGCCAGCATCAACAATTTGACACTACTCACACCGTCGTTTGATTCTCATTAAGATTGCCGTGAGATAAGAGACGTGAGAGTGAAGCCTGTGGAGAGCAAACACTTGTTGCAATAAAATTCTGCCAGACCGTGTCTAATTCAACACTTCCGTATCCTTCGATTTATTACAGAAGTTTTTACGATAACAGAGACTTAATGACTTTTACTTAAAGGCAGTTCAAATCTAAAACAAAATGAACTTGTTAGTTCATGGGAAGAGCAAAAACTGGACGATTGCGTGACTGCAGCAATGTGGTTAAAGAAAACGCTACAGACCAGACCAGTAAATACGGTCGGAAACAATTATTATTATTGTCACATCACGATGGTAGACGTAGCTATTGCTAGATGGAGGGGGGGGGAGGAAATGGGTCATCAGGCGGGTCGTCTCCGTCACCAATTGGGACAAGTGAGAGTCATTTATGCGGGTCCGCCGACACCGGCCACCAGGCCCGGCTGGATAACCGGGGGCAGAGATTGCGCGATAGCTGCTGTTATACTGGCGGCTACTCCCGCAGCCTGGAACCAGGGCCGTCAGCGCGATGAGCCAACATGGTCGAACCTTAAAACGATAACGGCGGAGTTAAAAAGTTGAGGACGTTGTTTGTTTACTTCGCCAAATTCAACACCCACTGTGACGCTCCTGATTTTCAAAACCTCTTAGGTAGCCAACTGAAAACGACTACCTTGACGCTAATTCAAATCTCATCGGTGTACCGATGAACATCGAAGTATCGAAATACACATCGATGCCGATGACATAGTGTTTTCCACCAAACCAGGGAGACCTGCGTGGCGAGGCGAGGTGAAAGCACGGCAGCGGCCACTACATAACGTAACAGATAATTAAGTTTGTCTACAATACAGCATTGTGTCGAGCATAACTCCATATACGGCGCGACACGGCGGCGGCGGCGGCGGCACGCGACCCCACGACACGCGCGCGTAACGCGTTGCGAAACACCGCAGTGTAGGCCCGCGCGTAGACAATACATGATGACGTTATCGTGACGAGATATGATCAAACGAGAGCGTTGGTGGACCGACTGTATCCATGACCAGAGACCGGAGCGCTAATTATTGAACGCTCCTGACCGCCGCGCCGCGGATCTCGGTTTCACTGGAAAAAACTTGGAAATTTTACCATCTGTGCGATATGTGTGTTCTACAGAGCTACGTTAAGAGCATAACCAAATTTTCAGTTTACCAATCAAAAGTTACCTATCGACAGTATCTAGCGATAATGTGATGTGATTATTGCGTCGCTGAGCCGAGGCCGAGCAGCCATAGCGACCCAACCTCTTCTTAAAAACAGCGATACTTTTACGATGTACTTTTACCGTACACCTGAACTACATGGGCTATAGGTAAAATGGTTAACGCATTGAGCTTGTTCTGGTCTTTGGTCAAGTCTTGGGATCAAAAAGCAGCGGAGGGAATTTTTCTGGGTTGATAGGGGTTTTGGGTTTCAGTTAATGCGTTGTTTTCCAGATAAAATAAAATTTAAGTCATCATGTTTTGGGGGTTCGGATAGTTAGAACCGTAAGATCAATGTAGGGCCTACAGTAGACTGGGAGGATATTTGAAATTTTTATTCAGAACGAAAGATTTATTGAGACTTTTTATTGAGAAAGGAAGCATTACCGGTATTTTTATTGTGGTTTTCTAGCTCCAAGCTCCATTCGAGAATATTTTATTTTCGACGTTTAATGGGTCGCTACTTAATTTTAAACCGACCCGCTTCATACTGTCCCTAAGCAAGAACCCCTCCGACGCCCTCGATGTGGGCGAACGATCGTTATGAGCGGACGGGACGAGGCCAGGATATCGAAACTAATTGAGTTTAATAATGTAACAGGCATCTCATCTCGTACATTAACCACGCGTCACAACACCTGCCCTCCACCTTCACATGCCATGCCGGACACTGACAACAGAGACAACCTCATCACCGTTGCGACGCGACGGCCACCTGATGATTACTTAACTAACCGCTTAAACTCCTTGTGAAATCGCCGTCAAAACGATACTCTTGCTAAAAATAACTTGATAATATTGCTCTGAGATCGACAGCTCTACACTCGCTACAGTGGCTACTGGCTGGATGGGGGTTTGACAGCATTCTCAAAAGCGTCTTGCTACTCATTGGAAAAAAACACAGGCGTTGGTTGATACACAGGGTAGGCTTAAACCTATGTTTGTTGATAAAAAATACTAATTATTTGGAATAACAAAATAATACAATTATTGACAATGGTAAAATAATTAGGGCCAATATTAAAAAATGTCAACAGTTGACGGAAATTGTAAGCGACTGAAGGATCTACCATTTTGTTAAAAGTACCAGGTTAACCGAGCCTTGCTCGTTGGTTGTAATTCACTTTTAATGTAGTGTCATGGTAATAAAGCTATTAAATATCCACCAACAACCAACTATACCTCTTCACAGTCAACAGCTGTTTTAAAAAGACTGCTTAACATTTGTATGTTCCTCTATTTTTGTTTACCTTTCGTTGTTATTTCGTTACCAAAATACCAACCCATAAGACCAATGTTAAAAATTACGATTTTTAAACTTAAATTTAGACCAAATTTGATTTTTCCTGGGGTTGAGACTGTCTCTAAACTTATTTTTGGGCCAAAACACTCTTAAATGCAAAGTTTAAGCTAAATCTAACCGCTAGATTTCGAGATCGTGGAACACACATCCCTTCAGATATTGCTCGTATTATAGTATAGGATTCAAATATTGTTTCAATGTAGTTAGCAGTTTTAATTACCTTGATAACAAAATTATGTCATTCAAAAATTTGTTCATGTTTCATAAACATCAATTTTTTTAATTAAACAAAAAATTAAATTATCTACTATTTACCTAAATACAAAATTTTAGTAATCACACTTAAAAATTTAAGGTTTATATATCGTGGTAAAACTGAAGCTATGAAAGTCTTTTTGTATGTAATATCACGTAAGTAATATTTAACTTGTTAGATTCCATAGACAAGTTGGATACCCGACTAATGGAGAATGTGAACTCATCAGTGCAGTGATTATCCACTTAGCGAGTGCAGCTAGTGACACTGTTGATGGTCTATTGGGATTCTCTGGTGCTAAATTAGTGTTGAAGGAATCATTGGAAGGTATAGCTTAACTGCCAATCCCTACATGATCATGTGAAACAATTATTCTAATAATTGTATTCAATTTCATTTCATTTAATGAATTATTATTTTCTATTTATGCAATAGACACAACTTATTCCTTTTATTCTGTAGTTTTTCCCATTGACTCCACTTTCCACTACAACTGTAATATGGCTGAAGAAATGCAGTAAACTAACTGGGTTTGACTATTTGAGGGCTGACTGGAATGGGATGTGAATAGAGATTCATGATACACTTCAATATGGACTGAAAAAGACCTTGAATTTCTGCTAGTCAGAGCTTTACATTACAATTTTTTCAAAGAGGATAAGCACTATTGAAGTAAACAGAAAATTACCGATTTAGCTTTTTGGTTTTTTTAGGAACAGTTTAGGTAAGTCAAACTAATATTTTACACTTGTTGAAATTATATTAACCAAGCATAACTTTTATGTATATTTTTACTTTGTTCAACTTCAACTTTTACTAAAGAAGGAAACATTTATACAGCAATAAAAAATAATCTGGCAGTTGATTTATAGTATAGTTGAACCTTGATAGTTACACACTTCATGGACTTAGGAAGTGTCGAACTATCGAAATTTATAAGGACTTACTATATGGACAATTTTAACATAGGCTGTATAAAAATCACAAGAATAGGAAACACTAAATTTTAATGAAACCATAACTTGAATGAACTTTGACTTCAACATAACCAACATTCAAATCATTTGCCACTTTGTTTATATTGCATGTGGTTAGCTGTACACCATGGACGCTAACAATTAATTGCTACTGACTTAAGTCATCACAGCCCGAGTCAAATTATAAGGAGTGTCAAACTATCGAGGTTCTACTGTAATCAGTTTATGAAGTAATTTTCTTAATTTAAGTTAATAAGTAGTTTTTTCAGTTTATTAGTCAGATATAATAAATAGTATATTTTGTTGCGCTCCCTAACACAGCACTACAGTACTTTGTAAGCATTATTTTGTGAGTAATGCTTTTTTCTTACAAATAGAATTCTTCATCCTAAAGAAAAGACTTGTGTCAATAACCTTCACAGATGATGCCATTAGGAAGATTGTTATCACACCAAATTATCCCCTCAAGAAGTGATACATCATCAACACAAACACCTCAGATCGTTTTTACCTATGATTCTACTTAAGTTGATTGACTTCATAAATCCAACCTGGTTGTTGGATTAATGAAGATTAGATTTATGAACTGTCAACACCTACATGTGATTACAAAGTGAAACAAAATACCCCCGTCGCAGCAGACCTGCGTACTCAGCGAATTTCCAATGGAATTTTGGATTATTTACTTTCCCCATAAAAACACCATAGGATCGAATATGTAGGTTTGCTGCCATGGGGTGTTGTTAGAAAATCTAAGTTAATCAATAATTGGTGAATGTAAACACAAAAGTGTATCAAGCTCTGGCAATGTTGTGTTTTCCCCAGAAACCCCATGGGGGTGAGTATGTAGGTTTGCCGCCATATGGGTTTTGTAAGCAATCATAAGTTAAGCCCTATCTAGATAATGTACATACCAAATTTGATTAAGTTATGTCAATAAATAAGCAAGATATAGGGTTTTCTTGATTTCCCATAAGAATAACATGGAAACACATTTTTGGATTTTCCCCGTAACCAGTTATGCTAAGATAAAAATTCAAAATACCAAATTGTTTGTTTTTTTTAAGCTCTTTTATATGGTTTTGGTTAAAATTGATGAATTTTGAAAATTGAGGTCAAAAAATTCCAAAAACCCATTTTTGACCCCTTTGACACCCCATAAAACCCCGTTCCCATAACCCGACAATGCTGGTTCGCGAACTCATGAAAATAGACCTGGTCTTACACCTTCATACCAAATTTCATCAAAATCGGAGGTTCCCTTCAAAAGTTATCGGTACCACGGACACATATATATGATATATATATATATATACACATATACAGTAGAACCTCGATAGTTCGACTCTCGATAGTTCGACACTCCTGATAGTTCGACATGGTTTATGACAACTTAACATGTTAATAATGACCGATAGTGTCCATGTTGGAACCAGACAAAGGTGAAAATGTAAACAAGTTGGAAAATGATTTGAATGTTGTTTATGTTAAAGTTCAATTAGGTTATGGTTTCACTAAAATTTAGTGTATCCTAAATTCAAATTATGATTTTTATACTCCCAGTGTTAAAACATCCCATATACTCCCTATAGTTCGACTTTTCGATAGTTCGACACTCTCTAAGTCCACAAAGTGTCGAACTATCAAGGTTCTACTGTATATGAAAATGAACGAATGGTGTTTTTGGCTTCTGGGGACCTCAAAATGAAAAAGTAAAGTGGTCCCGTGCTTATGTCTTACCATGACTACTACCGTAATAGCGTATTCCCTATAGGGAAATTCGCTAAAATAATGAATAGTTTCAACTCAATAAAAAAAAGTATGGACAAAGGTGTATTTATTTTGGAGTAGTGAGAATTAAAATTTTATTTGCTTGACTTGAACTGTAAGATTGTTTTATTCAAATGGAGTTAAATCTAATTTTACTGAAATTACAGTACAACAATAAGTTGATGGCTCTTTGGTCTTATTAATTATCTCGACAGACCGTCGTATCTACCACCAGTACATGATTAGAAAATACTCCATAACAAAAATTCAATTGCTTATGTGGCATTAATAATTAAATTTTGTTCCATATGAGGTATTCATCAACTGGAAATATTGAATGACAGATGACTCAAAAGTAACAAATTTATTTTCATCTTGTATTTAATTAAAAAATACTAAAACAGTTAATAGCTAATAATGAATTCATGACAAAGAATTTTTTGTTGTAACCAGTTACGAGAGGACAATGTTCTGTATGAGGTAACAAGACAAGAGTACGAAGGTGATCTGCGGAGATAATCAGGTGACAATGTGTTCAATCAGACTGACATAATGAGTGGCCTACATTGCCGGCTGCATTGGGGAAAGCGACCAGCCTCCAAATACTGCTGTGGCCTCGTCATGCACATGCTCCACATACACCCATCGTGTGACAAAGCGGGGGAGGCTGCTGTGCCACCAACACTGCGTGTGGAATACTGGCCTGACTTGGAAGTGTTAACTAAAGTTTCATATAGTGCTAGCCTCCTGGTTATGAAAATTAATAGCCAACCAAAAGAAAAAAAATATATACTTTCATTTTCTTGCAATCTGCAGATTTCAACTAAGAACAGAAGAAATCTTAAAATAGAAAAAGAATAGAAAGAAAGAAATATTTTTTAAAAATAAATAATAAAATTAAAATCAAGGAGTTGTCAATTTAAAGGTAGGTGTACACCTATATAAAAATTTAATGGACAGTAGTGCAAAGTTGATTTGGCTGATAAATTTTAACTGAACAACGTCAGAGTTATTGAATAACATGGCCCATAGCCTTCTTTAATCTATACTTATTTAATACGCTAAGGGGTTTTTTTTTTTTTTTGTCTTGAGAACTCCTCCCACAATTTTCAACCGATTTTCAAGTTTTTGGTGTCGTTGGATAGGGCTTGGTCTGTAGTTGTTTCCGCCAAAAATAGATGAGAATCGGACTGAAAATAAAGACGCTATCCACCATTGAAATCTCAAAATTTCCCCTTTAAATAACATTGGGATTGAGTAAAGCATTTTAAACATCTGTTAATAATCAGCTGTAAATACGTAGATTTTGGTGTTTAAAGATATTCACAATATTGGATTGGTCTAATGTCATTGATTTAGAGCTAAAAGTAAAATTTGTATTGTATTAAAATTAATTGCTCGATTTCTAGCAACACGTATACTAGTATATTGTAAATGCTGTGGTTATAATTACTCTATCTGGTTCAACAATTTTTACTAGGCATCGCTCATTATTTTTTATGGAAAACATCTTAAAAATATAACCTTAAGGAACACTAAGAAATTTCCTTCAATACATGATGACGGGGCAACACACAAAATAATTATATGTTTGCTTCCCTTAGTGTGCCAGTTTATTATTTAACTTTGTCATAACAATTGAAGTATTGATAAAAATTTATTAAGAAAGTGAGGTTGAAACTTTGAACAGCATAGAGCTGAAGAACTTAAAGTTGAATAAGCTAAATATAGTCCTTCTCTTTTTACAAAATTCATCAATTCATTAATTCATCGATTCAGCTGTTCTTTTTATTTTATAGATATCCGATTTACTAACAACAAAATCAGCTTTATTAATCCGCAAGTTAGAAAAATTTAAGAGTATATGAAGACAAATTGATAAAGACATCACCTTCCTCATATACAAAGTACCATATCAAGCATGCCAACAAGAGCATGTTTGTGTACTGATATCCGATAGACCTGATCTCAAATGGAGAAAGTACCCAACTTCAAAATTAAAAGTGCACGGTCAATGGAAACTACAGTATGCAAATTAAAGACGAGACGGAACTGTCTGTGAATTAACACAGTCCCAAATCGCGGGTGCAAATTGATGCAAATTGCAGCCTGAGTTGTGACAGTGGAGTGACAGCGTGATGGCAATTAACACCGGCAAAGCGATCACTCCCATGACAGACGCTCCCATCCTAGATTCCGACGTTCCGCAACGTCATATCCGAACGGCAGCAATCAGTCAGTGACTCAACTTTGGGAACTCCTCACTCATTACTCCTAATGCTTTATGGGTTCATTAGTTCTGCAGGTGGGACTCTATCAGACACTGTAGTTTTGCAATGCTATTCACACAAATTAATACTACAGAAAACATAGCTAATAATGGTTATTTAATAATGTTGTAAAATTAGTTTCATTCACTAACAGACTCATAAAATAATTATAATTATTTTCAGGTGGTTTGAAAACAAACCTAATAGTATTTAGACTAAATTTGGGGCTTTAATTTTTCATATTTTCAACATTTGCCTGTTGCTATATATTAATGTCATGTATACTTAAAGGTATGTTTGTACGTATGTACAACGATCGAGATAAAAGTTCAAATGATTTGCTTCAAACTTTGCCAATAACTTAGTTCTAGGATAAAAATTATATTTTATCATTCAGCACGAAATCAGCCTGTTTTTTGTTCTCTCAATAGTACCAAAACCGTTTCTTTTTTATCCTACGACTGAAAAATCAGCTGGAATTTTTGTTATGTCCTAGGACTGAAAAGTCAGCTGTTTGTCAAGTATATATCATTTATTAATTTTGAGGTGCAGCGTTTTGAAATTCAAACGTTATAAAGAGCATTGTTTGTATTAACAGAAAATGTAAACACTCCACATTACTTACATTGTAAATATAACCTCGAAAATACACAACTTTATAGATAATGTCTTTTTCCTCCACCTACTATCTAAAGTCGTATTTTACTCCTAGGAATAGAGTACTAAAGTACTAGTTTTTATCCCATATGACTTGAATACTTAATTTTTCTACCTAGGGAAAACTCAACTTTTTTTGTACCACGGGGCTAAAGTTAGTTATATAAGAATAACATTAAAAGAGAGATTAAAAAGAACATGAGCCACAGTCAGCTGTTACTTGTATTTGTTTCGTTCCTCATTGTTTACTAATAGCAGCTGTAGCTGCTGCTCACTGCTGCTCACCATTCTGTCAGCAGTGAGCAGCATCTCTAGTACTAGAGATGGCCGTGGCAGTGTACGTGTTTGTTTACATTTCGCTTGGGTAGGCTAATGTCCAAAACAACCTAAGAAGACCAAAACATAAGTGTAAAACTTTTGACTAGACTTAAATTCTATTTTGTTTTTTCGTGTTCTTTAAAAATGATATAGCTTACCTTGTGGGTTTTTTATGCTGATGTGACTGATCCAGCTTGACAGAGCAAGGGATCATATGAGGATAAAGTTAAATTATATACGGTAGGCCTATTAGGCCTTAATGTTATTCATGTAGGTGGAGGAAAAATGTTGTGTGCATCAAGGGACTAAAGTCCTTATCTCCCTCAGGGAAATTGTCGGCCTCGCCTTCGCCTTCGGGTGACAAAAGATTCCCTTCAGAGAGAAAAAATTGTACTTTAATTACCCAGAACTAAATAGCACAAATAACTATTTTATGCTTAATGGTTTTTAAAAACTCGATTGCGCACCAAAAATATCCACTTTTGCTCCTAGTGATGAAAACTACTATTTTAAAGTTTTTTGTGCTATACGGTAAACAAATTTGTTTCATTAGAACTTGAATTTAAATCAAAAAGTTTTAGAATTGGAGATCATTAAAAAAGCTGACTTAACTGTGTGAAATAGCTGTTCAATGTATGACTCGTGTGTTTATTATGATTATTATTTGGTTTTCCATTGTAGCCAGTTACTAAATTACTGATTGTTACTATGATAAAATTTGAATTTTTCTTTTTAAAATTTAGAAAAAAATTAGATTGAAACAGCTGATGAAAACAGCTGACTCAACTGTTAAAAGCACAAACCCCATGCTCAAAAATATTTTTTTTTCATTTTAGCCAGTAACTTTAGTCATTATAGTTTTTTAAACTGTTGATTATGACATTTAGTTAAATGAAAGTAAGTGAAAAGAAAAAACAATGAAGCAATTTTTAGAATTGCAATTAAATTTTAAAACAAAAGAATCATCAACAATGATGAAACTAGCTGTTAACCAAAGAGGTAAAATCCAGTGTTACGGTTAAAAAAAAAATCATACCATAGTGCAACGCCCGGAAAGACTGAACATCATGAAAGGCGCATTGGAACACCCTGAAAGGCGAGTGAGCGAAGCGAACGAGCTTGTCCTTGTCGTGGAGGCGAGTGAAAGGAGCAAACAAGCTCATTTTGAAAGAAAAACGCCTTTTGGGCATGGGAATTTAGTGTACAGTCTATGACTGATATTACTATGACTACAAAGAATGTTTAAGTTTACCTTGCTCGGCCCCCAGGAACTTAATAATGATGTAATCAGCTATTAACCGTAAAAGAGAAACCATGTGTTACGGTTTCAACATGGTATAACAAATTTATTCCAGAGTGCAGCAACTACTAATGAGTTCTGAAAGGCGAGCGAACGTCTTGAATAAAAACAAGTTTTTTTTAGCTTGTTATTTTAGTGCACAGTATGACTAATATTATTAATACAAGAAATTTTTTATGTTTTCCGAGCAAAGCTCAGCTCTTAGGATTTATTAATAAATTAAGTTATTAAAGGAAAATTTGAAACTGAACATTTGAAGATAAAATATCATTTGGGATTGTGTTATTTTAAAAGTTTACTTCAGTTTAGATCTATTTTACTAAATGAAAATCATCGTTTAATTATGTTGAAACCCAAATGTTATTTCAAATATTTATCTACAATGTCATTAAAAGTATGCGGAAGCTGTAAGAAAAACATATTGGCCTTACCTGATTTTCAAACGAAGTAGTGAGCAGGTGGCGCTGTAGCTCCACAATGTTAGTCTCCTTCAAGATGGCTGCAGTCTTGTCTCTGTCTGGAAGAAGGCCTTTGGCACCTTTGATTTTGATGGAAGGAGAGCTCACCACTCCGTCGAGTGTGCCCAGCTTGCTGTGCACATGTAAACACTTTGAATCACTTGCACTTAACCTATCCAAAGCATGATGCGAACTGCCACTAAAAACTGACTTGGGGGTGAAAAACTTTGGCGAGTTGTCTATTTTAAAACCTTCCTCCGAATCACTATGATCTGCTGATTTCAAAACAGTTAATTCTTTACTAGTTCTTTTGATCCTATTGGGATGTTCTTCCCGTTGTTTCAGTCTTCCGAATTCTTTAGAGACAGGAGAGTCATCCGCACTAGAAATCGTTTCTTCATTGGACAACGATCTCTTTACCGGCGTGAAATGAGATCCCGTCCCGACAAACTGACTAGATGCTGACTTGGGGATAACTTTTCCACTTTTCGCTACGGGAGCCACTAGATTTTTATTTAATTTACTATCTGATCTACTACTAATAAGTTGTGAATGTAAATCATGAATCCTACTATTCAACTCGGTTTTGGAATGAATGGCCGCTCTAAGCTGTTCCTCCAGGTCGCGTTTCTCTGCGGTCAACGCCCCCATATCCGCCAGCAACTGGTTAGTTTGCGCAAGATTGGCAAGATTTTCGGCCTCCATTTCTGTCACCCTATCCAATAACAAATCACGCTCCCTCCGCAACCCCTCCACTTCCGCTCGATACACACCATTGCACTTAGTCCGTGGCGGTTCCCTCCCCTTCCGCAGATCCTCCAGACTCTTGGCTCGCCTCTCCAACACATCGTACTCATCCTTTTTCTCCAACTTGTCCTGCAGGTGTTCCACCTCTAGCCGCAGCCGCGTACCCTTGCGGTGGATCAGTTCTAGCAGGGTCCACAGCTCATCCTCCGCCTCCTGGTCCGTATCCTGCCGTGTCTTGCTGGCAGAGGTGGACGTGGATGTCGAGCAGTGCTCCTTGCTCTCCGTACAGAAGCCACTGTCCTGCACGGCGCTGCTGCCTGTGCTGCTGCCGCTGTTGACCGGCCCGCTGTCACTCTTCCCACCACTGCTTGTGCGGTTGCCATGGCTGTTGCTGCGACTGCGCGGCGCCAGCGAGGTGTCCTGTTCCCGCAATTTGCGCCGCACCCGGATCCCTGGCTCCCAGTCCCGCTTGCCTGGCCGCACCACCGCCACCGACGGCTCTGCCGCCTTGCATCGCAGGTGAGGGAACGTTTCCATGACCAGGTCTCGGAATTCCAGCAGTGCTGTGACTTCATTCTGTAGCTCCTGCAAAGAAAATTTACATTATATAATATCGTAAGTTATTCTTCCTTTAAACATCAACAAGAATGCTAAATTTTTTACAATAAACTTCTTTAACATATTATTGCTCTGAAAATGCCTCTTTTTTAATCATCCATTGTGTAGTTAAAGAGGTTAGGAATCAGCTGGTGTCGATAGCATCCACATACAGCGAATCTCTGCATTATCTCTGGATTTCCTATTTGTGAACAAGAACAAACTGTGAATTGTTGTACTATTCTTTCCTCTCAATTGGTTCATTTAACCATACCTAGGGAACGTATAGTTTTTTTTTTTTTTTTGCTCTCTAATGCTTACCTAAATGTTAGGCAAACTATATGTTTTTGTTGAGCCTATTTCCTCCAACTAGTTTAACCATTTGAGGCATCATAGTGCCTAAAGAAACCATAAAAAATAATTCTTTAGAGAAAACTTGTTTACTATCTTGTGAATGTGTTGATGCGGTACCTGTAAGGCAGCGATGGACTTGGCCTGTTCACTGATGAGGTAGTGGAAGGGGGCGACTGAGGTGACAGTGGTGGGGGCAGAACTGGACGCTACGATCGTGTGCTCTGTCTCCATCCCCTGCAGACATACCTCGCTCAGGCCCCGCTCCTGCAACACACCACCAACAACATTGTCACTACTGCTTACAGTTGGTATACATACATTTTTCTTATCCAATATAACCAAAGCCATCACCACTATCAAAGTAGACTATACTTTTTATCAATAGCAAATACTATGCTCCTTGCCCTACTCAATCTACATCAATGAAATCAAAGAAAAAATACAGATGCCTTTTCTACTGTTCCCTAATGGCAAAATGCTGTTCAGTGAAGTCAATTCTCACATTGACTGTTAACTTACTACAAGAAGCCCTCTACAACGCCGTCTTCTGGTGTTCAGCGAATGAAATGTCAGCTAATCCTGCCAAAATGAAGATTATATCACATTCAGTAGAAGAAAGAACCTCTTAGAAGCCAACTATTTCTTTGATGGGAACTGGATGGAAAGGTGTAACATCATCAAGAACCTGTGCGTTCTAATTGATGCCTCAATTGAGATTGGATCGCACATTAGTCACTTAGTCATATATGTGCCAGGGCGTTACAAATAATGGGATTGATTCACTCGGATGGCAAGACATGGGTTGAGCGCCAATGCCTCAACAATCCTGTTTGACCATGCTGCGACAAGCTATACCTATGTTTCTGCCCTATACCACGTCTGATGCGCTCCGTGTACGAGATCTGTGCATCGATTGACTTCTTCACACTCAGTTAGGAAGCTCTCAGGCAGGTGGCAGCGGACAGCGGACTGACTTAGCTGTAAAACTTAAACTTCTTTTTACTGTCTTCTTTTTTCTGTTTTTGCTTCTTTTTTATATTTGCCTTATTATATTAATGATGTTGTTTTGCTTCAAATAATGTATTTTTCAATATTGTTAGTTGTTGTCATTAAACTCTACATTGTTTTCTCTAATTTATCATTTATTATTGGTCTGTTATTTTGTGTTATATTAATGTTATTTTGCTTCGTTGTGTATTAAACTCTATATCACATTGCTGTCTCTAATTTATCTTTTATTATTGTTAATTACTACATTATTTAGAGTCAATTCGTGGCATAACACAAACTTCCGTTACTGCTGTGATGTTAACTTACATTTAATGTTGTCTTGGTCAAATGATTAATTTTTTTTCAGGCTATTATATGGTTGTTACTACTGTCATTGGCTATCTATAAACATGTGTCTGTTGTAAATTGGTGTATTGTCTTTGACAAATAAATAATAAGCAGGATACAATGATAAAAAAGTGGGGGTTAAGTTATTAATAGTTTAATTACACGCAGGTAAGTGCAAGGGAGTGGATGATTGCGTGGGCTTGCTGGGGTGCAGGGCTTATAAAAGCACCATTGTTTTAACACCTGGACCGCAGTAAGTAATGTGTGTGCTGCAGCTGCTGCAATTCTCTCTGTACCGAATAAAACCACAAGGGAGGAAGGGGGTTGAGTATTTTTGGATGTGAAGAGGCTGATTTCAACACAATAGCTAGTGCTTCAATATTGGGAATAAACACTTTTTTACATTATACTCTTGAACAAACGTTCTGTAACTACAAGGCAATTGGAATGATGGTTTAATACTTTTAAAATTATCAAATATATACATGTTAGTGAAATTTTAGGTGGTAAAAATATACTAAATCGGGACCATAATGTTTTTAAAAGTAAAAATGAATGTTGGCCAAACCAAATAGCTGAAGGAAAACAGTAACAATTAAAAGAGGAGACTCTGCACCTGAGGCCACTAATTTATTAACCGGGCATCTCGAGTTTTGCATACTTCATAACTTCGGCAACACAAAGGACCTAAGTCAAAATTTAGTTCTCTTTCTACCAGAAGTTTTGGAGCTCCACTATTTTCGAAAGTGCATAGACTGATACAAAATTCAATAGGTCTTTATGACATGATTTATTGCATTACTACGAAAAGTTACACATATTTACAAGAAATAAAAAAAAATTGTAACAAAATCACCAACACTCAAGATATAAAATGACGGGTCGTGTATCGGATCGATTAAACGTGCAACCGCTAAAGTAAACAACAGAGGGCTGAAAGCGGATCCCTGCGGTAGACCGCGGCGCGGCGGGAGGGGGTTACCGCGGGGTCAGCTGATAGTTTCTCCGGACCGGTTTGTTCGACGATATTTGGATTATTGTGATGATAGAAAGTGGCATACATTCCTCGCGCACCTGTCTCCGTCTCGTCTCCCCAGCGCACTTCCTCGTTAGATCGGCGACCGCGCTGCCGCGCTCAGATACCCTATCAGATACAACAGGTGCGAGACCCAATCTGACCGATCCATCGATCCGACTTGGGCGATTCGATGCAAGATATTCATGTTGCAACCGGAACATTTCAAAAATTGTGGTTAAATTTTTCGTAGGCTATATTTTGCAAGTGTGTCTTTGATAAAAAAATCTTAACTAATTCCAGGAATGGAATACTGTATTTTAAAGTCTTGACTGTTTCGAAGCATGTTAAAATTTATCCTTCGATGTCCAATGGACAGTGGACAGTAGTAAAAGGCAAAAGGGTATATTAGTCTCGGAAAAATGTTTGATTGAATAATAAAACTTTAAAAAAAGTCTCCAACATAAGGATATATAATTGTTTCTGTTCCCATAAGAAGTGTTTGAGTTATGATGATAACTCAAACTACATCGGCTGCCCTGTGCTGGCTGCCGTGCCGCGCCGCTCCGCCACCGCGTTCCCGTTCTGTCACATCTCATCGGCCAGCAGGCACGATCTCATTAACGCCTCCCACTCCTCCGCCTCTAGATATGGTAATTACCCCGCGAACCGTGCCTGCCTACCGTTACTGGTGACAGACGACAGACACCTAGAGACACAGACTGCGAAGAAGCGGAGAACAAGGGTTATCATCAACCAATGCCAGCTAATACATCAGTATGAGAATATCCACGACATTTGAAACATTTCACAGAGACACCGTGGCACAATTCACAGAAAATTACAACTGGCAAATCCATTTCCCTTTAAGAGCATGTGACTTGATTCGTGAGTAAAACAAGAGACTTGGTTGCGCAGAGATTCAGAATCGTCCCGATCGTATCCGTAATGTAAACGTGACAAGTGTCTGAGAAGATTTGAAAGTTTCCAAAGAATCAAATGTTCATGTGTCTGATCTGTGTGGTACGGGTGTCATCGATCTCTCGTCTGGCATGGGTCGGACCCGCCCGCATGATCATGTCACTGTCGCCGGGCCGCGCACATGCAGCGGCAGCGACAGTGATCGGTGGCGATCCCGCTGCCGCTCCCGCTCATGGCACTGCTGCGCAGAAAGCATGTCGCATCAATCATGCCAACTATTGTCTCTCGATACGCACTTCCATTTTCACATTCACTACCCAGTCGACATCTATAACGTGGCAGCTCCATGTATAATGTGAACTGCCCAAACATAGAGGAACATGGGGGGGGGACCTCGTGAGCATTGATTTGTTGAATACCAGCTCTAAAAAGTTTTGGTACCTACGGTATATTGTTATACCGTACTGTTACTGTAAGTTTGGGAACTATACTGTTACGTCAGAACCATAGCTCTTTCAAAATATGTTCTTTTATAAAAGCCTGAGCTTATAATGACTTTTATTAAGACCCTCGAGGAACAAGAGACATTTATGATCATCAGCGAGACTATAGACAGTACACGTGCTTCAAACAAGAGGTCGTAAGCGCTATGGTCTCGTAGTCGTACACGTCGCGTCGTTAAAAGAGCATCACCACATTTTTGATCCGGAGAAAGTTTGCGGGGCTCACGTACCGGGAACGCAAAAACAGCGGATTTGAAGAGTGAAAGCTATAAACTGCAGCTATCGTTGCTTCTGATACCCGACATTTCACCTGACCCTAAATATTTTACTCGAGAATTCATCATAAGAAATCCCATTGTTTGAGCCCGTTCTATGCCAAACTGCAATCAATATAAGGGAGAGCGAAGATCATATAGTTAGTGAGGTTGGCGAAGTTCATATATTTTATTGTTTATGATATTTAAATTATATAAATTTAAACATACAGTACAAAACAAAAACCGATTTAAAAGCACGCTAACAGTTTTACATATAGCGTGAACTAATAATAGAAATAGACAATAAGATATACAAATAAACTTAAACCGTCATAGGTTTCAAACGCAAAAAAATTCATATTTTTACACGGAACTCTAAGCTGACCAATGATGTGTTTGGGAGTTGAAGAAGGTGCGCAAAATGCATATTTAAAAGTAATAATCTTAAAAAGTGCTTATTTAATGTAAATTAATCTGCGGCAATCTCAGAAAACAGTTTAAAACTAAATGTCAGCATGTTTATTTAATAAAATTCCCCCGGATGCAATTAGATTTCTAAAAGACATTTGGAAGCGGATACATGTAGAAAGCCATTGCTCGGTGCACCAATAAACGTTTACGGTCGCAGCTCGGGTTCCGGAGTGGTTGATGGTTTGCTCTCATCTATAACTCCGCGATGGCACACTTTCGATTTCAAGGTCCGAGCTAACGACCGCACGAGATCACTTTTTGTGTAGGAGCTTTGGTCGTTTGGTCTGGTCGTTTCTTTGATTCAGGGGAAAGCCGTGATCGGTGTGTAAATGTCACGCGATAGGCGTGAAATGAAAATGAACGATAAGTGCGGCGGTCGTTTGTGTGGGTTTTCCCTTTCTTATGTAAACCGATCCGCAAATCACGGCGGGCTCTCTCCACAGTCCCCGCACGTGACAAGTGACACCGCCTGCTGGGGCCGCCTCAGTGGCTCACTTGCAAACATCAATGATGTGTTAGCCCAAGGGTTGCGATTGTTACAGTGATTGCTGTCGCTGCTTGCAACTTGTAAGACCTCAAGACGATAGTCATACGAACTTAATTAAAGCCAACTACATGTGTATGACGGTATCCGTCATTTTTCCTAGTATTTTAAGCCTCTGATGCCGTTATCAAATTAAAATATCGATTTAAATTATTATTATACACAGAGTACAAAACCAAACGGTGAATTCCCGGTTCTAAAATACAAAACACGTAGACACTAAGTTAAATTTTAAAGTTAGTAAAGGGACCTATTTGCTTGTCGAAATTGGCCCCTTCATTACAGAACGCACCAATATGATGCCAGGAGAGCAGTGATTAAACTCGACGAAACGCATCCTCCCCTTATAGTATCAACTCCCTCAGCTTTGTTACTTCAAGCCCCCGCCCTCTCTACAAACGCTGGATCTATAATATTCTCTTTCGCTCTCGAAAGGATTTTCATTTCCCTTTGAGTTAAAGACTGAAACAACCTGGGTTAAAACAACGTGGTGTACAACTAATCAACAATAAGTGAATAGGCCTAAAGTAATAATTTTTCCAATTAAAAAACTAAGCGTTTTTTTGGGTAATGAGATTTTCTTTTGGAACGAATTCTTTTGGTTCACGTCGTTCGAACTTCAAACCTCGGGCTTCGGTAGCGACAAGAACGTACTTGATACTTGTGTCCGTCACTACCGAGTTAGGCCTATTCAAAGAATTCTACAATACTTTCAACCAGAGTGAAACATGATTGAAGACAGTGCGGAATTTGTTCCATTATATTAATGAACGAATTAACCGAGAAGTTGACAACTAACTTGCATCAGTCATATTTTTGCAGGAGAGAAGTGGACCACGGTGTGTGGTAAGTTGTAGGTCTATATTGTTGGCCCAACTCTGATATCTGTGGTCTGTGTTGGAGAGTGGTGGACTGTGGGAAGTGGATGGCCAAGGACGTGACAGATGGATCCGTCGCGCGTCGCTGTCACCGCCTCCAGCCTCCATCAGCCTCCAGCTCCAGCACTGTCTCCAGCGCGGCGGACAATACACCGACCACGGGGGAGGCTCGGAGTAGAGGAGATGGACGCCCTAGTGTCGTGGCCCGATAGAAGCGCTGAGTGTCATCTTGTTGCCATCATGGCCCATGATAATTAGATAGTTTAATACCACCATATAACAATTTATTATGTTTACAATGCCTTTCTTTGATTTACCACTGAGTAAACAGTAATTCATGAAACTCATGAGAGAAATGACGTATCTATTAGCGAATTTTCACGGTAATTTCCGTGAATCCATTATCCGACCCTCCCTTAAACTATAGTAGGCCTACTAAATGGTATTTGAAGGGATAGCAAAACAGCAAAATTCAATACTTTACTTTTTATAGTAACAGCCGTTAACCGGCTTAGACTTTAAATCCAGCCTATAAGGGTCTCGACCCTGTTCACTCAGTGTTTAATGCTCAACAATAATCCTCTATGGCTTATGACTACATACTGCCGCGTAAGAAATAATAATTTACGGTTGAAACCGAGCGGTATATCTTAAAAGTAACAGATTTAGGAAGCGCACGCTTAGTTAACAAGCAATGGGTAGAACATGTGGTATTTTGCATGTCCTTCCCGTGTGAATTTCTTTATCAACAAAAGAAGCATTAAAAACGGAAAAGTAGCTCCTAAAGTCATAGATATTTCCGATACTTTTCAACCATCTTGCAAAAATTGGGCGTTCCGCTTTTAAGATGAAAATCACATTATAGTGGATATTGATCAGCCAATATTGATGAATTGCTGAGTGTTTTGTACATTCCTCGACTGATTTATAACGACACGCGACTCGAGCAATAAGCTCTGTAACGGTTAAGCCTGAATTGCGACTGTCACTGTCAGTGTTGTGGGGCCCCGGGTCTATGTGACAGCTGCGACCACCACTGTTTTAGCTGTAGCTGCGTCGACTGTGGATTCCACATTGCCACTGCTGCTTCATTTAAATAAACGAGGCAAATACTCGCATTTAAAAGCCGATTTTATTCTTTCAGAAACACTGTGATAAAAGTGTTCAGCAAATGACGTTACAGTAATAAAATTGATTTTTTATACATCAGTAAAAACATTTTTACAAATAACGATGACACATTTTTTAAAAGATTCATTTCCATTCGAGTCGTGGTGGTGAGAGTGTTGTAGTGAGGTGGCGTGCCCGACGGCGAGCATCACTGACTAGGCGTTCCCCCATGGCCCTGCTCTTATTGTCCGCCATCTCTCACTATTTCCTCTTGGGAAACTCTGCTCTTTTGTCAGTCTGGACAGTTATTTCTGTAGAACGTAATTCGGCGATTGTTCAACATCCTTTCCATCACCAATTAAATACACATTTTTAATGATTCAATTCAGTTTGGAAGCAGAGCGAAATTCGGTACACTGCTCGGTCGATATATCAAACTATCTTTAACTTAGCACAACACTAGACTGTGGAAATAGATTAGTCATAAAAGTTTCTTTATTTATATAATGTGTCTAATAAATAATCGAGTTAGGTACTTAGATCTGAGTATGTATTTGTCCAAACATTTCATGACTGTTTTATTCGGATTTTCCCGGGCCGGCTGCCCCGTCATATTAGTTCAGATGGAGGAGATTGTACTGTACCGACTAGGATAAGCTTATTTTTCACAAGAATAGTTAAATATGTGTTTCCCAATCACGACATTAGCCTATGTCTAATTTACGACATCATTTTTAGATTTTTTTATATCGACATGATAAACCTCTAAAGCCATTATTTTAACAACTGCCCTACCCAGCTATTAAAACCGCTGATGAAGTTCAACCCTAACCACCGGTGACGTAATTAAGTAACTCCTCCGGCCACATGAGCAGTTTATCGGCGACTTTCGCCTCGTCGCGGCTAACCGGGGCCGATATCGTCCGTGTGACCATCATTAAGTTTCCCCGCGATCGGTCCACGGCCACCGCCACCGCTGAGGCTGTATACAGACATAACGGGAGGGTCGCAGCTGAGTTCAGTTTCTCCGGGTTTCACTGTGGCATTACACGGTGCTCGTATCCACTGTGAAAGTTGAGTGTGATCGGGTAAACGGTAAACGCCGTTGCCGCCGAGCCGCGGAGACCCGCTGACCCCCAATACAGTGTAACACCACGCCGCTGCTGCACCACTCTGTCCCGCAGTGGCAGGTCGCACCGGGGATAACTAGGTACAGAGCACGTGCACGGCGACGCGACGTTGACCTGTGACGTCGTTATGTGTAACGCTAACGCTTGTATGGTGCTTAAACTATATTGAGTAACCATCTCAACTAGAATAAGGGCGTGTTGTCATTGTTTCATCAAACGATACGAACAAATTGTAATGCAAATAAAATCTATTTGGCACAAATTGTGTTAAAACGGCTGTTAAATGTAATGAATACGTAACTAACTGATGTGTGTACTTGTGGATGATTGTTTGCGTTTAAAACACACATCGTATATCCTCCTCATTTAATGTAAACCCATTACAATAACTTAATTCAGGTCTGTGCTATCAAACCGGTTAGGGCTACCTGCAAACTGTCTCCTCTACCTTTTCCGGTCTGTAGGGCCAGGTTGAGCCATAGGGTTGAGCACGCCAGGCCGAGGTGGCTGCGGATGGCACCACGATAATTAAACCTGTTGAAACGTCCGTTTCGTCGCCGTCAGCCACGTTGCGTGGTAACAAGCCAGTCATTACCCAGACATTTACTGCTGATAACGCCGCTGGCCGCTCACACTGATTACACACGCCTCCTCGCCGCTCGCCCCTGTTAATCTAATCTGAATTAACGCCGAAATCAATTCTGATTCTATCGGAAAGTCTAACTTCCATCATACTTTATAAAGTGGGATTATCAACACTTTTCACTGAAGTTTATGAAACATACACACAACACTGGTACATGCGGTTTTAATAACGTTACAATGACCAAAGCAAGCAATACAGGATTCCGAAATGTAAATCCTCTGTCGTTTTGGGGGATTTAATTGCCGGCGCTACAAAAGGAAACAATGGCGGTGGCGGCCGGACCGGTTATCAAGATCGTCTGTGACAGAAGGCTGGCGGTTGGCGGTTGGCGCGCCCACGATGCTGTAACGGTGCGGACTGTTGACAGATCAGATGGTATTGGATACAGCCCCACTGCCGCTGTTGCGCTGTTCAGATCCCAGATATGACGCGTTCGGACTTACCTTCCTGTACATTGAGTGTCGAGCGACAAGAAACGAATGATTCATGATATATTTACAAGTCAAGTGTATTGTTCGTATTCAAGATTATAGTTTTTGTTCAATAGGATGCTACTACTCGTTCATGAACAAAATTCGATTTGACTTCCAGAAACATCCGTTGCGCCAATAATCGTACAATGTATAGTACATGTCGTCTGGGCCCCTTCCAGTTAGGAGAGCCCAATAGCTAATAAAAAATAACCGTTTAATACGAGCAACTTCTCAAAATTTATTATAAAAGGAAGCTGCAGTAAATTTCTCGTGGCTTTCTGATTTACAGCTGACTGGTACAGTCGCAGTAGCGGTGGAAATCACTTTCAGTTCCAGGGAGCTGTGTTTTGAGTCCAACCACCAATAACGTCGAGTAAGCCGCCAATAAGGATATGTTGTGTAACATTGTGCAATTCCATTCCACTGAAAGTGTTTACACAGTTCCCTGTCCTCCGATTACGTTTGGGATTCTATACTTAAAGGCAATTGGTTGTCACTCCAATTCCGTGTGCTGCCATAATGTATGTGTGGCCCGCTTAATTTCCTCAAGCTTATTTACTTTCTTTTGCTGATACATGCGACTTTCGCAACATGATATCCATGCGAGGTATCTGAAATCGTTTCACAATTGTGCAAGAGCTGTAAAAAGAGAGATTGTGAGTGTTGCAACGACTGTGCTATTGAGTCAATCTTGTGATCATTAGAACCAAATTTTATAAACAATCCACTCTGAACGAAAGTTTTACATAATTAAACAACAAACACATACTAAATTAAATGTAAATAAAAAAGTAAAATTTAAAATAGTTATATTGTAACATGCCACCATGACTCGTTAATTTATTAAAATCTCATCCATGGAATCGTTTATCAGAATATCCGCACTGGAGATTATACCAATCAAAACTCAGTATCTTAAAATAGGCACTTAACTCATGTACACCACTATTTACCTATAAAGCCAATCTCCCTAATCTGTTATTGATGACACAGTTTGCCCTCAGAGATAACCTGTAATCGCCGTGATTGGCAGAACCACCACCAATCGTCGGAGCGGAGCCCATGTCGAAGGTCAAACATAAATCAATAAACTGTTTGGTCCCACAACTTTCTCTGTAATGATTATGACTTGCATTCACGAAATACCTACGTCAAATGAAACACCAGAAACCACACATTAAATCGTAATGGAACACTTTACTTTCATTTTCATTGAGAGATGACAGATTAAGTTCCTTCTACATTTAGAATAAATGTTACCTATAAGACATTGATTCCTTTTTATATAGTCGCATTTAAAGACGGATGAATCTTCCTCGCATTGGTACAAGCACGTACGGTACGGTTAGTTTTCGGGGGGTATGAGCTTAAATGCATGATCCCTCAACAAATTACTGGATTCACATGGTCTACGATATCAGGTAACAACAGGCATAACAAACTTCACGATTACTGAAACTACAGGCTTGCCGGAATTGCGCAATCGCAGATCCAGATGAAGTACAGTACTGTATATCCGCCACACACATCGATGGCTGCAATTGCGTTATCGCTGCTCGGCACGTCATCTGTCCCTGTATAACATCCACCGCCACCGGACATCCGCCGGACCGTCCGTCGCCGCGCTGCGCCGCGCAGGCGCGGTATTGAACTTCTACTCCACGGATACCACTGATGTTGCGCAACTACACTGGTTGCATCTGCAAGTCAAAAACTATCCAACTCTTTTCTTTCCTTTATAATACTGACATAATATTTACAATAGTGAAATCTCTCTTGTATTATATATATTTTCCATGTCGGGTATAGTGTTAATGTAGGGCAACAGTACGTTCTTGTTCGGCAAACAAGCAGCAAAGAGGGTTAAACATTTGCTGGGTTACATATCTCCAGGTTTAATAAAAATCCCCGGGTCCAGGGTTTTTGATGTATGACTTTAGGAGCAGGTTTACGTATACCTTCTGAGACCATTAATTTGTACTATTACAGCAATGTAATTTGCCCTGATTGATCGTGGTGGGGTGGGATACAGTATCGACGGAGTGGAGGTCAGTAGGTTGAGGATGGCGGTGTCAGGCAGTGGGGTGCCAGGCACGGCCCGCGGGGATCTATACCGCGGCCTACAGCACTGCACTACGATGTGTCTGCATCACGACAACCACCGGAGTGTCGGCGGACAACGGCGCATCGCCTATCGTATTATAATTTGCTCGAGGATATCCCATGACTATTTAGACTATAGCCAGAGGCCAGAGGCGCTATTTTTGAGACTACAGCAAGAAGATATCTTAACTGATATTGCTCAGAATGTATAAAGGGGGGATTTTGAATAAACAGTCATAAACACGAAAAAAAGTTCTATTTCGGATCGAAACGACAGTATTTAAATCCGGAAAACAGCAGCATAATTGAACAAATGACTTAAGTCGTCATCGCAAATTTAGTCTTGGGGAAAAATATTGCAATATCAGCAAGCAGAATGAAGCGAGCCGACAATTGTTCACTATGACGTGACGATATTCCATTAAAAGACGGTTATAGGCGTAACCCACCGTCGAATTTGCCAACGGCCAGCAGATGCGTCTACCTGAGCGTGTTGCCAACTAACCGATTTTTTGAGACTTTTTCCCTACAGCCGATACAAGTTTCATCTCGGGTGTCGGTGTCGATACCCGGACCGTGACGGACTTTCCACCGCGCCACCGCCACGGGGTGCGGACACCACTTTCCCCGCCCATTGTCGCCGTGAAAACTACTGTAATTGGTACGGGACGGGCGCTACTCCGCTACCGTGCCGCCGCCCGCCACCCGCCGCTCTGCAAATCCCCCAACCAATTGAAATTGTTTTCGATTGGAACCGGGCGGCGTAATTACAAACCCTATACGGATTCAGACAGTGTCTGACTTCGTAACGGGATTGTAGTGGCTCGAGCGGCGCGCCTACCCAACTACTACAAACCCTATACGGGTTCAGACACATCAACATGGTGACGCTGTTGTGTGCTCTTCTGTTATTACTACTGCGAAATTGTATGAAGCCTAACCACTGATGTAAAATATAAAAATATAGTATAAATTAAAAGTATTTCTTGTTTAATTTAGTAAATGTTTTTTTTATTCTTAGTAAAGGCATATAAGCAATGATTAACAGGACATTCACTATTTTTATGTGATATACAGTATAATGGAACTTAAAACTTCAAAATTACAATTCAACTTTATTGAAACTATTCGCACAATAATGCATTAAGATAGTATAATTGTATTACTGTATGCGTCTATGGTTTACAATACCTATAGACTATTACTTTTTTCATCAATCGAACATAAAGACTTAGTCAATGCTTTCGTTATTTGAAAAGTTTACTTATTGATAATTTCGCACAATACAATTGAAAAGTTAAAAAAAAAAAAACAATATTTTATTGTTTTACTATACTGTAAGTATATAACAAACCAAAATCTCTCTCTGGAACAATGAAACCCATTATTCGATACCGATGTGAACATTACCTGATTATGACATTAATTTTCAGTCTAGTAAAATCTACAAATAAAATTAATTTTTAACAGATATTTCAAGGCATATCTATACTTAAACAAACTGGAGGCCGGAGGGTGTTACATAGTTTTAAGGGATCTAAAATGTTTTGTGAAAAACACTTAAATAGTGAAATGAGTAGACAAATATAAATATTGATTACCGTCAAAAATAAAAGTAGAACTCTAGTGGGTTTTAGCATTTAGTAAATTGTTCCTCTCACTTTCGGCCAAATTGTGTTGTAGTTTTCTTTTGTTAATTTTTAACAACCGCACACCTTGTACTTCTTCCATTTGGCTGGCCTGCCAGGTTGAATTCTTTCACCTACTTTTGTAATTCCCCGTTTTTCTTCGACATATCGAAGCAGAGGCTGTACTCGTATTTTTTTAGTTTTCAGTATTATAAGTTTTTCTCTAAAAAAACTCGTGGCTTTAGCTGGTGCTTTTACATTTTTTAGTTTGTTCACAGTTTTCTTATGGATGGCAAGGTTTACTGTACTTGGACAAAATTCTATTAAGTCAACAGTGCGATTGAGCTCCACTCTTAAGCTATTTGTTGACTCTTGGATGTTTTCACCTTGATTTTCAGCATTAGGTCTGTCACCTACGAGTCCATCAACAGCTTAAGAGTTATCACAAATATTTTTTCCTCTGCTGAAAAATTTTTATGGGTAATTTTAATGTCGCTTCATCTTGAGAATTTAACTCCCACAACTGATATTCAATGCATAACCTACGTTGTGCAAAAAATTACGAAACTGTTCTTCGTACACAACACACAAACATGGAAGATGTAACATATCCATACAGTACTGCTTAACCCAAACAATTCTTTATAGTCATAGCAATGTCGGTCCCAGACTGTGCGCTAAAATGCCAAGCCCGAAAGGCTCTTTTCAATAAGGCCCCATTTATGCACGCGATTTGTGTCGTGCGACACGACCGCGACTTCGAGAATGTGCCAAAAAAATCGCGTGTTTTCAAGTCGCGCGATTTCCAGTACTACCAACAGCTTCACTTCCACGTCAGTCGAGCAAATGGATCCATGCGTGGTGTACGGTTATTTCCTGTTGGTCAAGAAGAGGAGGAGGCGACGATGGGACCTTCACCCTATAAATTCTGTTCGATATGCAGACGGAGCATTTCGAAACTTGTACGGGTTGTTGAGAAACGACACCGACAAGTTTGTTTTTTTAACTATTTTAGAATGAGCGTATTCGGAATATTTAGTTCTATCTTGAACTAATTATTCCGTATTGTTAAAATATAGTTCTCAATATTATTATTAATAGTGCAACATTAGATTCGTTATATTAGTGACGATAACATTCAATATAAAATCAAACACAGTAAATGTGGAATAGGCTTGTAAACTTCTGCTTCAGTGATTTCAAGGGTTGAATAGCTAGCTCTTTTTGGATGTGGTCCGGGGGGCCAGTCTTAAGCCTCTAGCTCATTTCGAATGTGTTTGGAATGCGGCGCAGGTGGATTAGCTCATTTTGCCAGACCCCGCGGGCGATAGCCACGTCTGACTTCGTATAGGGTTTGTAGTAGTTGGAAGGGCGCGCCGCTCTAGCCACTACAATCCCGCTACGAAGTCAGACACTGTCTGAATACGTATAGGGTTTGTAATTACGCAACCGGGCGACCTCCGGTGCAGCGGGCGGCAAACCGAAGCGACGCGTGCGGCGAGTGTCGCTCTCGCTGCAGCTCGCGGCTGCGCTGACCGCATGGTACATTGTGATGGAAGAGCTACTAGACATTATGGTAAACGGATCAAGCAGTGGTTGAACAGATATTTGGGTATTACATTATACATTAAGAAGTTCCCCTCCAATTTATTTAAAATTTTGCATCGTATTAGAGGAAATTTATAAGGGAGAATTTTAAAAATGTATAAAAAACCTGTCCTTAGTTAGAAAAACTTAGAATATTAAGTGTCCATTAGATTATTTTGCTTTTAACTTCCAAGTCATTGCCATACTTAAAAAGGTTGTTTGAAAAAATAAATTATAATAGCAAAATAAAAATAATGTGCATCGTCAGTACTTTATGGTACTTAAAAGAGAACTTAAATTCTTCATGCAAATGAAGGAAGTTTGTAACCCAACTCATACAAATATCGTAACATCATAACTTAAAAAGGAACTTATTATAAAAGTTTTCCCGGTCATTAAAAAACCTTAGTACTCTCAAACGTCCATGAAAATCATTCAAATCGTCAAATGCAACTGACGATAAAGTGACAGTAACTTCTAATTTCATCCCATAAGTTGCTGTCCATTTGCACCAAACGAAAAGTAAAAGCCAATTCGCCAAAGGTGGCATGCAAACGGGGTGATACGCGACAATGGAGACGGTGAACCGATATACAGGGTGTTCGGAAAAAACGTTTCAGGAATTCAGGAGGTTATTGTTCACATCAAAATAAGCAAAAAAGTTCCTATAAACATATGTCCTAAAATGCTTCGTTAACCCGCTAGCCGCCATTTTGTTTTTTACACAAAATAATTTGTATTTCCGTAATGAATCATTGTATTAAATTAATATTTGGCATGCACCTTCATCATAGCAATACCCATTTTCAAGAAAAAAATTATTTTTTTCCAATGTGTATTTTCAAAATGGCGGCCATTTTAAAATTTTAAACTAAAATATCTCAAAACCGGTAAATTTTATGAAAATTTTATTAGACACAAAAAAGTTGACGAATTTAATTATCTAACCAATGATACCAAGTTTGTAAGGATCTGACAACAAATAACGGAGTTATTGAGATTTTTCTGCGTAAAAACATTGATTTTGCATTGTAATTAATGCAAATTAAGGTAATTTTAATTGAAAAATCTCAATAACTCCGTTATTTGTTGTCAGATCCTTACAAACTTGGTACCATTGGTTAGATAATTAAATTTGTCAACTTTTTTGTGTCTAGTAAAATTTTTATAAAATTTACCCGTTTTGAGATATTTTGGTTTAAAATTTTAAAATGGCCGCCATTTTGAAAATACACATTGGAAAAAAATAACTTTTTTCTTGAAAATGGGCATTGCTATGATGAAGGTTCATGCCAAATATTAACTTGATACAATGATCCATTACGGAAATAAAAATTTTTTAGTGTAAAAAACAAAATGGCGGCTAGCGGGTTAACGAGGCATTTTAGGACATATGTTTACAGGGACTTTTTTGCTTATTTTTATGTGGGCAATAACCTCCTGGATTCCTGAAACGTTTTTTCCGAACACCCTGTATATGGGAGCCAGTTTGACCTTGCGTGATGTGATTTTATGTGAACATAACGAGTGGCATAAACTGGATCGCGTCACGCTACGGGTCACCCGTCCCCGCGGCAACAGGTTAATGGAAAAGAACATCATTTTTCTGTTTCTTAAGAAGTTTTTTTTCATCGCGAAAGACCAAGTTTTGCAGTTTTACATAGTAATCAGATGCCAATCTTATTTGAATTTTAGGGCATGCATTTTGGAAACAGAAACTTATGATTAACAATAAAATGTTATATTATTTTATCGTCTTCGGGTGAATATTAAAAGAGATAAAATATAATCCGAAATCAAGGGTAGGCCTAAATAAAACCATTAAATTTCTTACAATTTTTTTAATCCTATAAGGCATAACTTTATAGTTTGAAAATTTACGTTTTAAAGTTAATAATTTTTAGTACACAATTTATATCCTTAAATAATGTTGTAGTAGAATTTTTACAAACTGTGAATAAAATAAACACGCGAGGCTAATACGTTGTTTTAGTGTGCCATGGACGTTAAAAGGTTGATTTTGTAAATCAGGACGAGGAATGTACTTCAAATGACAAAACGTCTTCGGTAAGAATGATGATGATATAACTAAAACTGGTTTAGGAGTAGGCGATTTTAACGATTCCTGCATCAACACTGGAAATTAAACTTTAATCGCATCTTTGCAAAATTAAGACTTTGACCTGAACTAAACGGTAAAGTATAAAAATTCCGTCAGACACACCAGAAGTTCCAAGAACAGAGTTGCGCGCACCATCGCGTCACATGAAACACATCTGAGCGCAATGAATGTGTCGTCAATGCGGGCCGACGCGACGCTCTGGCTGTTGTAGCAGCACATGTTGTCTTGTTAACACGTTCCGCGGGCAGATAATGTTACTGCTTCGAGGATCGGACCATCTCCGCTGGATACCAACCGTACAGCTAACTATGACTAATTGAACCGTCTCTACACCTCGCGATCTGGCGATCACAGCAAATCTTCTTTGAATTATAACGAGGCAAAACTAATAATATGCACAAAATTACAATAACATTTACGCATTTTTCTAATTCGTCACCAGCAATGCAGCAGTTGGTAGCAACAGAACAAAAAGACGATAAATAACGCAATCAGTAGTCGCGGAAGCGGAAAAGCACATCGTATGTTTATGCCATAGTATGTTTACCCCGCTTACAGTTTAAGTAAGTTGTGAACGAAATATCCTGCTTTAACTGCGGATTGTGATGTGACTGCGGGTTGTGATTGTTCCAAACTAAAAGAGTTTGGAATTATAATCCTTCACCGATATAACAAGTGTATGTTGTAAAACTATACCTTCAAAATTAACCTGTATACACATGGATAGGTATTTGATTTTAAACTTGCAAACAATATGCACGCACATGTGTAGTTGCATATGTCTTAATAATTCTTCTCTGGGCCCTAGAATAGCCAAACTCCTAAAGTTGAGACAAGACTATGGTTTCATATTTAGATAAGTGATCACCTTATCCATGATGACACTGCACTAGGAGAAATACTCGAAGAACGAAGAATACACTGCATAACCGATCACCTTTTGTATGCAAATGTAACAGCCCGACCGTCAGTGCTGGCAGTCATGGGCAGACCGGCAATTACACGAGCGAGGTGGAGGCATGGAGGTGCTGTACCGAGCAAAGAGCACGGGGATCACACGGAGTGCAACATCCGGAGTCGGCCGGTCACCGTGTCATCCGGCCATCGTGTCATCCGGACGCACGCTTCAGCTCCAGCCACGGCCGCTGATTGATTGTTAACGTCACCAGAGCAAACGTCTCATATCGAACACCTGGCATCCGGGTTGAGCCGCTATGATCACTGTAGGTTGAGGTTTACATCACCACTAAGAATTCTACGTCTCATCTAAAGGTTAAATGTTATTCCTGATAAAACTGTTTCTGATGTTCCTGTTGATCGCTTAAACTGAGAAAAAAATATTTTAACTAACTGATAAAAGAATATTTTAGAGTTTGATTGCATTATAAAGGGTGCAAATGTTTCATCACCATCCTTATAGGTAATTTATTCACGTGGATTCACCAATGCATAAGTCAACTTAACACGTTCGCTGCGGCATATAAAATGTCGAAACTCAACCCGCACGCTGAACTATATTTATATTCCTCCAACGATAGCGCGAAATTAAAACCCTGTAGAATATATTCTAATCACAAGTAATCTAAAAGCTCAATACCCTTACCTACACGCTAATGCACAATATGTGTTTCCTTCTCAAACGCTAGAGGAAAAGCAGTCGCATTATCTTGACATTGTCATATGTAACCGATCGGATACATCCGCACCCGCGAAGGAACGCATTTGTAACCGATCGGTTACATGCCGCAGCGAACGTGTTAAGGAATGCCATGTTTAATTTGTAAATTAATTACGTTGGTCAAACAAAGCATACACAAACCCTTAACGTAAAAAAACCTTAACGTGTGCTTCCAGAACGCTGCGTGTAATGACAAAGCAATTGGCCTGTACTGTACACAGTAACGGTACGAAATTGTTATGGAATTCCAGTAAATTGTGAACGTCGCACCGTGCCGCCGTGATATTGAATATTTCCAATCACTGGGACATTACTGGGATGTGTGAACTGGTATCCGATTTGCCACAGCTACAGCTATCCCTGGCGATATTACACAGGTCTGACGACCAAAATGGGGTTTGATACTGTATATGGAAATTGTCTGGGAAATTTTGTCCTTTGTGTGTTTTATTATATTGTAGAATCAATTGATGTGTAGTTAAGTCATAAAATTTATTCTAACTAATTATATTATTTAACGTTGAAATGGGACGTTAACATTTCGCACACATAAGTTTAGTTGACTGCAATTGAAATAACTTCGAAAAGAGACAGAAAAAAATTTAACTCTAGGAATTGAAAAACTGCTTTTAAGAGGAAAATTACTATTTACAGAGTCAAGTTTAATTAAAAAAATTCTTTGTTGGATAATTTTAAAACATTATTAACATAATTTTAATCAAACTCCATATAGGTATAAGTATGATTCATGCCATAGAGAAGGAAAGTTGTGGGGCCAGGACGATGTAGTGAATGGAATATTGCGTTATTGAGAATTAATTTCATCGTGCCAAGGACCGCTGTCTCTGGTGCAACTAATTGCAGGCGAATACACCGGTGGTCGGAAGACTATTGGGCCGGCCCGCGGTGAACAGCTGACAGAGCGCGACTCACGACTTGAACGTTTTTATTGTTTTTATGGAATTGACCTACTTCAGTTTCGAGGCCAATTCAAATCTTTCCTTTGACAATGACAACTCATCAATGGACATACCCACGATTCTGTACTTGAGCTGTCCCACAGCACAGATTTTTTCAAGACTAAACTTCATTTAACTTACAATTAATTGTAAATCACGGGGAAAGCGCATCTTCTCAGCGTCTTACCTGTAAACAAAGCAATATATCAGTAAAAGAGTCAAACATAAAAATTAGTAATTGCAATAAACGGACAACATCCAAGTACTGCAATGTTTAGTTTTTTTTTCACAGGCTAAACACAGAATATTTTATTGTGAAAACAAACGTCTACTAGTTGTTTCACCGTTTCTAATACTCATTATAGTTCGGACCCAGTGAAAGTCAGCTAAAACAAAACTTAAAGGGTCTTTCCAATGGTTATCAATCAAAGCTAGGCGGCTGGAGACAATAGGCCGTAACGGGCGGCGTGGACCGCTATACACGCTATACGCTATGCTCCACCCGGGGCTGTCTGGCTCTGGCTGTCTACCTACCACCTGGCCCGGGACCTACATCGACTCGGGCGCAGCAACGGCCTACAACAGAGCAGAGCAACAACTCTCATTGGTGGTCCTCGCACGCTTCTATTCAACATTATTGTGAATGCCAAGACCATAAAAATAGCAGCTTTCGCCCTCTACTGACTTTTTACATTTTCATGGCAGAAAACGTCCAGCAGAACCTGCACGTGAAAACAGTATTTTGGAAAATCTTGGTGGTAAAAACATTGTAAGTTAAAAATCAAACCGCCAAATTAGAAAAAGGCGTATGCCAATCAGGATTAAGGCGAAAGGGTAACAATGAGATAAGATAAAAAATTTGGTAATTTTTGTACCAATAATGGCAGCAATTATCTATGTAATCTGAATTACAAAATGTAGTCTGATTGAAAAGGAAAAAACTAAAGTGTTGTAAGAAGCAAAGTTCCTTGGACTGATCAATTACAAGCAATTATCGGGCCGGTCTGATCAAAGCATTGTTGGGGAAAGAAGGTCGAGACAATATGGTGAATTGGCCGTGAGGCAGGTGATTGTTCCCACATAACACATGCAAATTGGCCGGGAGCTTTAACAAGGCGTGGTGGCCGCAGCAATGGTCCGTGGCGCGATCTCTCCGTCTCATGACAACTTCTCTATACAACAGCAACGCGACCAGCACGTGCACGTGACGATGGTGTACAGCGACATCGCGCTATCGCACATCGCCGCTGATACCCCTCAAGGTCACTGATGCTTATCACCCAGGTGTGAAAACCGAGCTGAACGTCCCAACTGTCAACATGACACGGAGGCGGTGACGAGGCTACACGTCGACAACTTCGGCATCATATCGAATTTATAATAAGTTACAACAACCGAAATATAAGTAGTCATGCATGCACTTATACAGAAATGTATACTAAGTTTCACACTAACTTATACGTGGTGATAAGCCACGATGTTTTATAGACAGCATACAGAATAAAAATAATAATTTTTAATTTAAACAGAATACATTAAATAAGGCATGTCTCTCTACTAAATGCTGACTTTGCATTGTCAATTAATACAGAACAATGTAACATCCGTCATCCTAGATCACTAAAACCAATTTCGTTCGATAATTACGGCGTTCTCCCTCCTTAAATCCATAAGAACGCGCAAGCCAACGAACGATCTATGAATGGTAAGTTTTCAAAATTTGATTTTTTTTAGAATGAGGACAAATAGTTGGCTACAGTGGTGCCCCCGGAGGTTTGAGGGGGAGGTGGGGGGGATGGGGGGTTTCGATGGTGTCCGTGTATGATCACCGGCAAGGTCGTTGTAATTGGTCTAATCCGCCTCGTCCTCGCCGTCCGCGACAAGGCTACCTTTGTCCAATGAATACAGAGTCTTATAAGAAGAACAGACCTTATGGCTGCGGTCTACCCCTGGCGCGCACCCAAATGCAAGGGTTTTTTAGAATCGTGTTATCTTCTGCCAAATGAAGCCTAGAGCTATAAATAAGGTGTCATATTAAAGAAGAATAACAGTACTAGTTTTCGTCTGTTACAATTTTGTAATTAGTTCATTAAAACTAATAGAAAACTTCAGTTAAAAATCGAGAAAAACAGATGATTTTAGACCGGTATAGCTGAAATTAGAAATTTTATTTTAAAATTCTAAAAAGATAGCCGACTAGATCCTTTTTTATACTTTTAGAAAAAGTTAAGAGCCAATCTCTATCTTAATTGGTTATTTTTAAAACACGATCCCCGTAAACCTCTGCATCTATAAAACTCTAAAACAGATAATTTCACACAATTATAACTGAAATTAGAAATTTTATTTTAAAATTCTAAAAAGATAGCCGACGAGTTCCTTTTTTGTACTTTTAGAAAAAGTTAACAGCCAATCTCTATCTTAATTGGTTAATTCTGAAACACGATCCCCGTAAACCTCTGCAGCCATCAAACTCGCCTAGCGCTACGGCCGTGAGGACGGCATATTCGGCATTGTTGTTGTTTTTGTTTTGGTTGGGGTAGACCGCAGCCTTAAGGCTTTAATTCTGCCAGTTTTTTTAATTGGGCAACTCAACACCAGGCTGCGCGCGCTCCTGTGCCGTTCCTTTACGTGAAATCCTCCCCTTCAATCTAGCATCTACGGCGAAATCCGCGTTAATTTAAGGATAGCGCGCCGCCGTTTACACGCCCCTGGACCTAATCAAACTGGTTGATATGCTATAAAACGTATATATTCAGCTTCTGTATGAAATGCAGAATCTAACAATATGAATATTTTTTAATTTGTGAAATATATGTAATTTACAAGTTGGAAACTTTTAATTTTTTATTTAGTCTGACATTAAAAAGTTACTAAGCGAGGAATTTTTTTATTTTTGGGTCAGAAACAAACTTTCAGCGGGAAAGTTGTTGACATTTCGATGAATTTCATCATATAATTGAGAAATTTACGATTAAATGTTTTGATCGTTGGCAATTGAATTAATAGTGCCTTGAAGAAATTCACTTTGAGTCTCGCGCTCTCTTAATTCATCGTTCGGTCTATGATTTCATAAGAATGACAAGGTGTATTGACTATATATTTTTTACTTAATATTTGTTAAGCACGTAGTTGTGAAATCTTATAATTTTTTACACTCTATAGAATTAAACATAACCATTATTTCGTCCAGCAATGCTGAAGTATTCTATGATGCTTGTTTTTCTAAACAAGATATATTATTTTAAATCACGATTAAATAAATAATGTAATGATAAATATTTTAAAATTGAAAATTACTTTTTGTACACATAAAATATGTAGGCTATACAACAGTAATAAACACAACATCTTTCGATTCTAAACTATATTAAAGGCGCTAGATCGCAGAGCGAGGAGTCTACTTGTTTTGAGCCCCAGACTTCTTTGGGGTCATTAACAAAAATTAATATCGAGCTGTTTTATTATTATATTATTAGTATAATCCAGTTTGTAATTTACTTTCTCTTCAATAAATTTCATGGCCGCATAAATATTAAATCAAATCGAATAAAAATAATGAAAACATTTGTTATCCTGTACGTACATTTGTAACAGTGCTATGAAATTGCTATTTCAAAAAAAGTTGATTTATAATAAAATAAATTAAGAATGAATCTATAAAGGTTAATGTAAATTATATAATTAATTAAAAGCAACCCTCTAAGTTTTCGCCGTTAACATTATACAATGTCGTTAAAGTGTGGCCAACGTGAACGTTAGAACCAGAATGTACTCTAGAATTTGAATCAAAAGGTCTTGCAACAATAATTTTTAATGGTTTAAAATTTAATTTTAGTCAGATTTTTCGCTATCCTACCCATGTTATCAGCCTTTTCTGTGGGGAAAAATTAAATAATGTTTCTTGGAAAGGCAGAATTGTATGATGGTAAAAAATTGATTTTGCACATCGTTTAATGTATAAAATTTTACAACTATGAAACGCTCATTGGAATATTAGTTAATAAACTAATCGGTAGTAGCTCCTAGACAAGACAAAACTTTCTGATATGTAAGATACAAGAGTTTAATGTTTATGGATTATTGACCGACCTGGAAAGAATATTTACCTTTTATTAAAACAAACTTTTAACGTGAACGAGCTTTCGTCCACTGCCAAAATACCTTTTTTATGAATGATTTAATAGGCCTTATTAAATATTTTGGCCATGTTCGTTCAAGACATTTAAGTAATTTAAAATCCAAACAACTTATAGAATGAGTCATTACATTCCAATAAACATTTAAATACTTTTTTTTTGAAACATTAATGAGGAAAATTGATAATTAAGTAAACTTAATATACTGTAATTACAAAACTACAAGCTAATTAATCACGGCCCGTCGGCATGGCTCACGGCTACCTGCCAATCAACAATTAAACTTTTACCTTTGAATAAGCATAGAAAGAGTCCTATGGGTTTTAAAAATTAGGCTAACTATAAATTAACTGAAAAAAAACTTTCTCGCAGACCAACCTTTTCATGTGATTAATTTAAAAGAAATCGCTTCGCAATGTTTTTACATATTTTTCATAACGATCATAGATCTAAAATTAAATTAACACCGTAACTATTTTTATTTAGGCCTAGTGGTAGCCCAATTTTTACTATGAAAGATTACAATTTTCAAAGTGAACGATAATTTTTTTTTTGCAATGAAACGCGGTAATTTAGAATTGGTGCTTTAGCGGCGGTGGCTGGAAGGGGGATGTAGTGTAACTGGAACATCCAGCTGTGTGTAGTCCGTATTTTGGAACAGCCAACTCTCGACGCAACCTGGTGGTGAGTTGCCCAATTAATTACAACAATGAGAGGCGTGGGGGCGCGTAGAGCAGTCGGAACAGCCAACGCTCAGCGCAGCCAGGTGTTGAGTTGCCCAATTAAAAAAAAACGGCAGAAAATTTAACATGGGGTCTGTTCTTCTTATAAGACTCTGTATTCATTGCTTTGTCTGTTGTCTCTCCCCCGCACAATACAGGTACAGCCCCCCCCCCCCGCCTTGGGCGTGTGCCTAATACAGCATTCATTATTAGTATTGCAAACACGCCATTCATCAACACGCCGTCCTCGGTCCTATCGCCAGGGAGACGTCAAGACGCCGTCAATGTCGGATGACGACAAATTTGGACCGTTTAAAATTGGTGAAACCTTGTTGGGTGCGTCATGGGTCAAACCTGGACGTTTTTAATCATTCCAAAAGTGTCGGATGCATCATGCGCCAAACCTGGACGAGTTTAAATCGGTCCAGATTTGTCGGATGCGACAGGCGATAAGGTTGGACCTTTTTTAAAAAATAGTCCACGCTTGACGCCTGAAGAACCAGATAAAGTTGGACGTCCGACTTTGGCATGGTCCCCGACTGTTCAGCTTGGAGTTGGGGACTATGGCACAGAAGAGATCCGTCAGTTGCGCAACCCCGCCGGATGGGAAGCGCTCGCAGGAAACGGCCGATTGTGTGAAGGTGACCTGCCGATGCACACTGTTCGCCTTTTGCGCAATTCGCAATTATTCGATAATCATCTCTGCCTACAGTCAACAATGCTATGCGCTCAAAGATTTGCGTGGGACGATGAGTTTGAATGATATTGCATCGTTAGCACGTCTATTTAGCTTTCATAATACAACGAGCAAGTGCAATTAATGTTTAAATGTGATCTGTAAACAAAATTTGTGTTTCTATGTAATCCCTCACAGTTAATACAAAATGAGGCTTAGAAAAATCCTTTAACATCATTGCGGTCGAAAAGTAATCTGTAAGGCTTCGTAAAGCGATATTAGGATTTATGATTTACCCTCAGGGAAATATGACCTTCGTAGGTTGATCCTTAGGCACGACTTAATTACTTAGCCTAAAGGGCTTCCTTGACAGCCGGAGTTACACGCGAGAACGGAGTGATCACGACACGTGTTTGTTCATTTTTAAACGTTAAGAGTGAAACGTCAACTACTAAAAGTAGGGTAATTTACTTTCAAGAAATTCACAATATTTATTTTTCGAGAGAGCTCTGAAGTAGGTGTAACCAGCGGTGTAATAAACGTGAGTAGTCTTAATAACCGTTGGCAAGGCTTAAAAACAGGAACAATATTCTCATAAAAAGGTATTCTAAATTAAAGCAATAGTTATCTTAATCATACTTAAGAGCTAAGAATATTACCATATACGAATGAGGCGGAAAATATGAATTATGAAGTGGAGATCGTTCGGTGTAAACTATAGTCTACGCCCCATAACTAAGAATTACTGTAACAATATATTGATATTTTGTTCGACAAACATTTTTTCGAATTCGAATTCAGGAAACGAAATTCCGTTTGGGGAACACGTTCATCAAGATACAGCTCACAACAAATTGCGTTAAAATAAATAAAAATCTAAACCGTAATGCATTTTGCATTGTTGCGTCTGCCTTATTTCTTCATCTTTCTAAAAAAAAAAACAAAAAAAAAACAAGTAAATGCGCCTCCAATGGTAGCAGACGCTCGCTGTGCAACGTTATTGCCAAAACCGAACTATGTATAATTTCATCTTTACTTTCAAATAACTAACTTCCGAATACACGAAGGCAAACCCCTATAAGACCCCCGTATATGTTGTCTACTATTTACCTCCAGCATATCCCAACTGGCCATGGACCACAGACTGCTGCGGCGGCGGTGGCGGCATCCCCGCACGGCGCCCCCGGCGGTCGCGGCCACTCGGTCACCTTGCATTTCCCCGTGCACCATCACAACACAACACCACAATCGACACCGTCTGCCACAGCCCACATTACACTTGCACACTTGGATGCGCTTATCAATCATACGCTTACTCTGCTTGCGTCATGTTTTACAACCGCGCGCGAAAACAACACACTTGTCGTATTGTTTACGCTCAATCGCTAGGCGAATGAATATGACAATCGAGCGATATCAATACGTCGTCGTCACAATCTAGTTTACATAACGTTTTCAAATTTAAAACCTTTTCACTCGACAAAACTACTGTCTAGACGAGGAATTTTATAGTCTCATTTACCCACACATTGCTCAGTCTTATACTTGATTTTGGATTTTGATATGTGAGGCAAGCTTGATTTACTGTGCTGATGCGGTGCAATTGAGGCTATATTTGTGCAGTTGTTTGTTTCATACTTGATATTTGGATTATGAAATTGCACCAGACTGCGTCATTAGCGTTCTATACATAGTGCTTATTTAGATTGCTTCACCAACAATCTGCATATGCCTTACAAATTATTAACAGCCTAATTGAAATGGTTTTTAATGAAAAAATATTACTACATTTTAGTCAAAGATTTATGGATGTTTTTTCTTAAATCAACAGACCATTTGCCCTAATTTAATGTTTAATATGATATCATTGGAGAAATGCCTTTTATTTATTACTAAACATAAATATAAATACAAAGAAAAAACCTATGGCTAAACAACGCGTGCACATATTGCGTCACTCTGGTTGAAATGAAGTACTGTGCTTATTTTTCTGATGACACGATCTGTCGCAAACATGAAAACGTGAGGATCAGGTACGACAATAGAATAACGTTGGAATCTTCCTTATCGGATCACTCCTGCTATAACTTTAAAATTATCTTGGACGTCATGCAATTTATAGTTTAAATTATCGGGTGGGTCGAAATCTCTGTTGAGGAGTGTCTCATCATCCACGCCTTATACCAAAGTGCGGTGCGTATCAGGGCCGCGCGAGAGGCGTAGTCCCTGCGAGGGGATTATCCGCTAACAAACGCGGTCGATTGATTCGGATCGTCGGATGAACGTGAATGTTTCCTGGGAGCGGCGCACACGCCCTCGGCGTCGATACGCGCCACCGACCACCGCACCGGCACAGCGCGGCGGGGCCACCTGGAGGTGTCACTATCACTATACTGTAGTAGTGCAACAGCGGTGCTACTGCTACTGCTGGGGACGCAGACGCAGGTGTGTAACTGACTACAGTGCTGTACTGCTGGACGGACCTACACGTAACTAACTAGCCCTTTGATAGAAGTGAATAGTACTGAAGATGTATTGAAGTTGTATACTAATAATGAGGCAGGTGTAATAAACTAGCCTAAAGACGTAAATAACTACAACTGAAGCTAAATTTCAAGGCACAGGAGTAACAAACTGCAGTACTACGTCCCCCTGCAATTGTACCAATCTAGCGCTGCATAAGTAATTATATAGCACTGGGGATGAAGACTCCAGGACTAACAAACTAAAGGTGCACGTGTAGGCCTATTACGACACTGGAATTTTATAACTACTCCAGAGATGTTGTATATAGGTGTAACTACAATAGCACAGACGCTCCTCTGCATCTTCGAGAGTGACTACATGTGGTCTTTCGTGCGTGACCTAAAATCGTCGTTATCTTTAACACACAAATAAACCATTTAAGGGAACCAGGAAGCACACTGAATGAAAATTCTTATGATGAAATTAATAAATCTCATCGCCTCTTCCTGTCAAATATGAGAACAGTAACATTATAAAGCAATCTCCTAATACCATAAACGTAGGAGGAAATATTAGTTTTGGCACTGTAACAACGATTACTGTCTTTTTAAACAGCTATATTCTTAAACATTACGGACATGTTTACCGATTACAACCAGTCTTGCTCAATTTTGAGTTTTAATTGAAGAAAATTAAGTACAGAGTTCACGTTTGTTGGATGCACGTCTAGTATTAGTATATTTTACATGAAAATCTAAAAAAAATGTCGAGTGTGAGTGATTCCTGAACATTGATCGTCATTCTGACAATATAACTCGATTGATTATATTTTTCCACTTGGTGTAAAATTTAAAGTGATCCTGAAATTTACGATATTGATGTATGCAATTCATGATGGAGTTGTTTGCTGGCGAATGTCAAACAACACAGTCTGGACGTCTGCGTCCTGGCCCAACATTGTGTGCTGGATGCCATGTCGTGATGGCACGGCACGCCCTCCGAGACTCCGGATTTCCGTCTTTGCTTGGCCGATCAGACCGTGAACTGGCAACATGCAAGCTCTGGCTGCGGCATCATACAACGATTACACCCGCTCCTACCTTCCCCTCGTTCGCACTGATCACTCAAGTAGGTCTAAATTATGTCTAGCTTTAGGAAAAGAAGAACCAAGTCATAAAACTTACAAAACCATTCGGTCATTGATGGATTTTGCGTTTTGTACAAAAATGAAACAAAAAATTTAGAACAAAGAAAACATTAGGTCTACCGTAATTAAGAACGCTAAATCATTTATATGTCATTGTGTTTTTGTGAACATTAAGGACAAGAGTTTAAAATTTAAAGTATTTGCTTATATAGAAATAACATTAGCATCACGAATATACTACTTACTCTTTAAAGACTAAAAAAAACCCTTTTGTTAAAACAGTCCTACATACAATCAGATGCCTTACTTGTGCTAGCCCAGGTAGTTTTTCTTTTGCCGTACTCATTGTTCCAAAGTAAGTTAGAACACAAAGAAGTTAAAAAGGATATATTTTCTGTGGTTAGAGACACTTTTACACAGAAGATAAGTGCACAACCGCCAAATATGTGACGCAAAACAGAAGAAGATTGTAAATGATTCACCACTTATCTGTGATTAGTGAAAGGAAAACAATAAGTTGACATTGATTGTCATCTTCGATATCTAGAGACATGATAATGTGTACAGTATATGTAATTCTTTTTCCCCACTTCAGGCGATACGTCAGCTTGATAGAATGGTCTAGAATTTATCATACTTATTTAGTGATTATTAACAGGATTTCATTGTGTACACATTGTATGTGAATATTTACAGTCTCGGGACGATTTTATAATTTTTTCCCGAGAGCTTTTATATCGACGCAACTCACCTTTTTCGTAGTAATACAACCACAGAAAAGAGTTGCTTTGAATTTAGGAAAACCACTGATTTCTCGCTTTAGGAGTGGAGGAAACTACGCAGGATTTAAAATTAATGAGGACAGAGTTCCTCCATCCTCCATCTTTCGTCGGTTGTGCAAGAAACACATTCTTCCGGTTTTCCCAGTGTCTGGAGAGCAAAAAACTTTAGCGTTAAGAGACATCGCTAGAAAAACGCCCCCCCCCCCCAATATGATCTGAAAATATGACTAAAATATGGACAATACCTGAAGCACAGTTCTGGGAAATAACATACTTATACGTTTTTGTTTTTACTCCTATATGTTCCCAGGAGAACAGGTCGCTGAGAGTCAGAAAAAGAAATAATCATAATAAATGGTATAATAATAAAATGGTATATGAAGTTTACACCAAATTATAGGAGCTAAGTTGATATGGGAATACTCAACCAACTCACAACGAGAAAATTTAGTTGACAATTGGAGGCGAATGAACACATAACTTTAATGTATTTACAAAACGTCATAAATTTTTGTTTAAAGAAAAAATAAAAGGTTGGGGGTTGAAGATTACACAAAAAATGCAATAGGAGACTTCTTTGGCTTTTTTATCTATGTTTGTAGTTATTAATATAGCCCTAATGCTGATATTAGTGGTTCTTTATAATCATTAAATCACTATTTTGAGACAGGGACCTCACATAGTGGTCAGCATGTGTCACAAGTGAGTCACGTAAGTTTAAAAAATAAAATATTAATGAGGGTAAAAAACGTAGGGGTATGATTCAGTAGGGCTGACTGGGCCATTAACCACGGTGTTAATTAATAACGGGAGAGGCAGGAAGTGTTCCGCCTGGTTGTCAGTTTCTCCGCCCCCGCGGCACGCGCTGCTCCGGCACACGGACACAGGCGCTGCTGATGCCACTGTACTTGGATCGGGAGGGATCAAACTTTGAGGGAGCATGATGAAAAGATACTGTATCGAGAGATAAAAATAATTACAGTGAAGAATTCCAAAGATATTTTTAATTAAACCGACGGTGTATCATGATCACTGTACCTTCACCCGCAACTACTTTTTCCTACCACTGCATGGAAATAATCACATTGCCACTCCTGTAACCCCTATGCAAACAGTTCATTTCCGGTTTCCGTTTCTTTTCCGCTCTAGAGCGGCAATGTTCTTTACCGCACGCTAGATCAAACAGCAATTTTAAGTCAGCTGTTATTACAAACCATGCCACAACTGTTGTTCATTGTTGTCATTTAGTAATTGCTTACATTTTAGTTTGAGGTTATGTCTGATATATAACAGTGTGGTCCAACAAAAAACAAATAAAAAATAGTCTAAATGACATTCTGTATACAATAAAACATGTAGGCCTAATCTGTAACTATTATAGCCTAATGGTAGGAAAAATCTTGTGTGTATTACGAGCGCAAATATTCATTGCCGCTCTCGAATTGTTTGGGCGCACGAAGCGTCCTCGAGTGGCAATGACGTATTTTACGCTCTTATTACACAAATAGCTATTCCCCATCACAGGCAATAGACCTGTAATGAGATGTAACTATCTATGCATTTCACAATCATAGCTGGTTCCCGGTTTAATTACAGACTTGGTAAGTTGTTAAAATTGAAGTAGTTTGGTAAAAAATATAATGAATATGATATGATACGGTAGTTTACATGTGCTAGTGCTAGAGTGTTATACTTTTTAGCGTAGAATTGTGACAACGTTACGGCATTTTTTTATCACACGTTTATATAGTTGTGATATGTCTGTTACATATATCTGATCCGTCATCGCGAATTGAGCATCATCGTCCAAACGTGCCTGCAAAAATAAGTCTAAAACAAGGTTTATCAGGGTGTCTACTGCCAAAGAGATATAAAAATCAGTGACATGTTGGTGACTTTTGGGGGTGAAAATTTCTAAAAATCAGTGACTTTTCCGTCTCTAAGAGAGAAAATGTTCGGGGAAAATTTTAAAAGTCACAAAACTTTTGCACACAATCGCATTATTATCGCAATTTATAATAAAAATGTGTGACTTTTCTTGCATTTCAAAGAAAAATCAGTGACTTTTTGGTGACTTTGGTGATCATTGACTAAAATCAGTGACTTTCGGTGACTTTTGGTGACTTCAGTGACCAGTAGACACCCTGTTTAGAGACATATTTCTTATGTGCTGAAAGCAGCAGGCTACTAGTCGTGTTGGAAGTTAGTATTAGTACCATTAGTTTTTGTTGTTTTGTGTATCAGATGTGTCGCGGGGGAGGCGACTGCGACAGTTGAGGTCAAGGGTCAAGGTCGCTCTCTCCGGGTCACCCTCCCACCGCCGCCGGAGCCGGACACCCTGGGCTCATCAGACACCACCCACCATCATACACAGCCCACGTGTCATAGACGGGCCGGCGACACGAGAGGATGGGACCCGGCTGTCACACAAGTTACGTAACGGCGGATAAGTGGTTTATTAAAGAGAACCGTTCATTTGACGAGATCAACAAGGCTTTCTCAGTAACCACGTTACGTCATGCTGAGCGGTATTGAGTCATAGCATTCAATGTATATCTGCCAGATTGCAAAGATGAAGACAGATTTTATTTCATGGTAAAACGACTATTATTGAGGCTATGTGTGTAGATCGGTCCGATAAAACTGCATACTCGATCAAATTTATTTGTTTCTTGGAAATGTTAAACATTTACAGAATACATTATAACGAACAACTAGAAAACAATCAGAGTTTTAAACAGTCTACAGGTCGGCGGTTAGCGGTGAGGATGTGTATGTGCATGGTGGGATGGTGATGCTGAAGGCAGCGGTTGTTATGCATAGTGGCCGGCGGCGTGGCGTGGCGGTGAGGATGTGTGTGTGCATGGTGGGATGGTGATGCTGAAGGCAGCGGTTGTTATGCAGTGGCCGGCGGCGTGGCGTGGCGGTGAGGATGTGTGTGTGCATGGTGGGATGGTGATGCTGAAGGCAGCGGTTGTTATGCAGTGGCCGGCGGCGTGGCGTGGCGGTGGCAGAGGGCAGTCACCGCGTGTCCAATCACTAATGGATTGTTGGCGTTGGCACATTATACTGTACTGGGGGACGACTAATTGTGTGCTGAAAAACCTCGGCAGCTAGGACGTGGTCCGTCCACAGTACTGTATACGGAACAACCAGCTGAGCAGCGGCCGCGCGGTATGGCATCACTAGCGGGATTGTTTTATCCTACATAATAGACCACAACGAAGAAACGTGTAGGTTGCAACGATGGCTGTACTGAACCGACCTTCAACATTAATGTAAAGAATTTCAAAGGAATGATTGCCATCTATAAACGCTATACTATTACTATACCATGAGTTGGGTCGATACAATAAAATGATAACGGGGGGGGGGGGGGGGGCAAACATAACTCTTATAAAAAGTTAATTTAATTCTCTGTCCAGACCTTACACAACAGCCTTTTCATTAAAGCGAAAGCCTGACCTTAACGGTAAAACTAATATCTGATGTTTATTAAGCTCTGCCTATTTATTGAAGATTCGTTGGTTATTTAAAACCATATATTACATGTTGTACGAAAAATGTCAGTTCCTTTCCACAGAATACTTTACACGCTGAATAAAAGGGTGATACTTCTTTAATAATCTCAAGTTTGGCAAATCGTGTGCAGATATGATATTGTAATTTGGTAACCGTCAAACACGATCCAAATGATGTCCTGGTACGACGGCCGTTTAGGAGCCTACTCCATCGACGGGTACACGTCCAGAGTTTAGTATGGTGCGACGTGTACCCGTCGAAGGAGTAAGCTCCGAAACGGCCGTCGTACCAGGACATCATTTGGATCGTGTTTGACGGTAAGCAGTAAAATTACAATATTAAAACTTCTTAACTCGTTTGGAATCGAACCGCTCAAACTTATAGAGTCGCTCAATTTCAAATAAATCAAATTAAAATTAAACGAGTGAGTTTTACTCATTTTCTTTAAAATCGCAATAAAAAATATGGCGGAAGAAAACGAATCTGAACATGGGCTTAAATTATATGCTGTTCCTGTATTGTAAACATGACACTATCCCAATGTCACGCCCGTCATATCTTTTAATTGGCGAAATAGGCTACGTAAAGAAGTCATAAAACTGCTCATTTGATGAAATAAAATATATTTAACAGATAAAATATACTAATAACTAAGTTTAATCACTAATGTAAACACACCTGACAAAGACAAGGAGGGCACATAACTGAAAATTCCAACGCCGCCTAATGCAAACTGATGACGAATGACTGTGACGCTGTGTGTGCGGACTACCACTACACTGCTGCAGCACAACTGGCGCCGCCTGCCGGACTGCTACTGAGAGCAAGAATGTAGATGAGTGTGCGACGATAAGCATTATCGCAGGATTAGACCTGGGATAGAGGAAGTGAGTCAACTGCTGAGATAATGAGACGATAACAGGGCCAAGGGTCGGCGCGTGCCGCCATTTAGGCTCACATCACAGTACACTGACAGCATCGTCAATCATTAAGAGGCGGCAGGAGTCAGAACGAAAACCGTCTATACGCGTCGCCTGCAATGAAGCGTTTCGCAACCCGCACTTCATATTCTTCCTTACCGACTGGCGACAACTTGGCGACCGCTAGCATGAACACCTGTGTGAGCGAGATAACGCCAGATAACGCGTACGGTCTGGCCGGGCCGGGTCAGGTTAGAGAGAAGTCTACATCTGAATATACTGGCATTTAATTTTAATTTTATGTTTATTCTCTGTTAGGTTTTCGAAATGAATACTTTACTAAATTGTTGCCTATAACAACAATAAATGGCCATTTAATAAAATATGTATTGGCGTTATGCCTAATAGTTTTCCTTTAAAAGTTGTAAGGTACTACTTACAAGTACTAAGTTGAAATCAAAACTTAAGGCATAAAAAACACAAATTCAAGCCTAATCGTATATGCATAAATTATTAGCTGGTATTGTATTTATTTATAACACGTTCTTAAGCGTGCGCTCTACCCATCTGCCGCGCGCGAATGCAAGGGTTTAGAATCTCCGTGTTTGTCACCCCAGTTGTAAACCGATTTAAAATATTTTGGTGTCATTCTTTTCGTTGTATAATTTTGTACTCCGCTATCGTCTTAAAATTTCGATATTAATTTAAATTACTAAGCAGGGTGCTTGCTAATAATGTTGAAATAAGCTTTTTGTATCAAGTTTTAACGTATTAAAACATTTTTTTGAGAAAAAATAAGACGATACGTGAGTATAATATAATCTTAAGAACAAGAATCTGCAATAAGATTGGTAAAAAGTTTATAGGGCCTAGATAACGATGCAAGAAGGGAGATGCGAAAGGTCTGCTATTTCAAAAACATCGTTTGTATTAGACCAGCGATCGATTTCGCACTGAAACCAAAAAAAGCATTAAAGTAACAAAATTTAAAATCACCCGTCATATATTTTCCAAAATGTGAGATTCCGCGTATAGCGGCAGTTAACAGTCTCGCTCGACGATTTTGACGCCGAGGTAGAGCGCGCGCCGAACTTCTCGTCAGACAAAATCATTTCTTATAACATTCCCCTGTTATTGTTGACATAACAAACAGGCATTGGCACGAATCCCTTTTTTATATTCGAAATAGTTTGGTTTGTATGGAATTTTGTTCTTTGTGTTTTATGTAAAGTCTGTTACTGTAATTTTCAAACTTGTATTGGATATTGGAAGCAATTTGAGGATTAAAAAAAAACCAAACAGTATATGATCTTAAACAAATAAATAACATTGGCAAATAATGACGAGTGTAATTTCAATAAGAACCAATTATTATTTAAAATAATAGATTTAAAGTTGTTTAAAATATCGAAATAGTACAGAATGTATACATATAAAATAAATTTTACACATATGTAATGCATATATATTAATGGTCTGTAGACGTAATGATACAAATTCATAAAAAAAATTCATAAAAACACACATATTGTATTCAATTTAGAGTATAATCATTATAGGAAATGTATACAAAACAAAGAATTGTCGCCTTATATCCAATATTACATTATGAATATCGGTTGTCTTCTCGTTATTATTTAAAGATAAGTTATTTCACAACAGGGCGCAATTCATTATCAATTCATTAAAAATATGGCGATAATGCATATCAACTATAATATTAATATATATTCATAATATTGTTCTTTGTAGATGTTGTGGCAATCTGTCTCAGTTTATTTGAAAAATCCCGTAACAAATGATTTTTACACTCAATTTTGTCAACAGTAGTAGATTTGTAAGGCCTACTTTTTTTGTTTTCTAAATTTTTTTTGGACACTGCTGTTTCTGTCAGCTATCAAAGCGAGCATACCTCACTCCATACATTTCCTCACTCAAAAGAAATTCGTCTGCTATAATAGCAGGTTTCATACTAGAGGAACTTTGTGTGGTACCCCAGTTTTTATAACATGTGTGAGTTTTCACTTCCTTTCCCGAAGTTGCTGCTCGGGCACAAGCCGTGCAGTATTTATTTTTTACTCCCATATACAGCACTTTCTTCGTATAATGACCCACAATAGCTACCTGAAAAACACAACAAAACTAGGAAAGTATAATAGGAATATCCTACAGTAATTGTTATTTATCTTATAGGCTTCGGTTGGACATAAATCAAAAGTTTTATGGTTAGGAGTTATACAGGGTGTTATTGAACTCTCTTAAAACAAAAACTGTTGATTTGTTTCTTGGGTCAATATTTTTTCCGATTCGTATTTTCAAAATCAAATATATTTATTGTCATGAGGCTATAAATTATAGCATTGACAAGAAATCAAAATAAAAAAATGTATAAAAATCGGCGGCTATTTGAATTTCAAAACTCATATATCTGTGATCAGTAATTTTTTCAAAAATTTACAAGAGACAATAAAGTTGCCAAAAAATGAGGGTATCTGACGAATGGTGCCAAGTTCGTAAGAATTTTATAACAAATAACGGAGTTATTGAGATTATTCATTTATGACCTTAATTAATGAAAAATCTATGTTTTTATGGAGTAAAATCGCAATAACTCCGTTATTAGTAGTCAAATCCTTACAAACTTGGTACCATTCGATGGATTACTTAATTTGGAAACTTTTGTTTGTTGTAAACTTTTATAAAATTTAACGGGTTTGAGATAATTGAGTTAAAAAATTTTAACTGCCGCCATTTTGAAATTCACTTCGGAAAAATTATGGGGTTTCTAAAAATATTCATTGGAATGATAAAGTTTCATACCAAATATGAACTCAATACAACCATCCGTTACTGAAATGAAAATAATTATGTGATAAAACAAAATGGCGGCAAGCTGTTTAACAAAGGATTTTATACACATCTTTGTGCAATGTTTTTTGTTTATACAACACAAGGAACAAACCTACTATTTTTAAAGAGAGTTAACTAACTCAAATTTAGTATATCAAAAGGATAATAATTTCCTTTGTCGTATAACTTGTATATTCTTGAGATATTCTTGAGATGACCCATAATAGTAATGTCCACTCACAAACAACACGTGCAAACATGTAAACAATGTCAACCGCCGCACTGCTGTGCCGACACTGCGGTGGCGCTACACGTCGGAGAAACGGTGAACTGCTGGGTCCCGCCGCGCATCACAATCGAGCGCTGTCGTTGCAATGCAATTTTAAATCTGAATAAATCGCTAAAAAACGGTTTAATATTTGAAAATGATAAAACTCAACTTTATTGCGAATATGTAAATTTAATATAAATCGAAAGAAAATAATTTTACACTGACAGATAATTATTGTACAATAGAACTAATTTTGTGAAATCCTTATGGGAAATTTTATTTCTTATTTCCAAAAAATAAAATATTTACTACTAGTAGTTTTAGTTTAATATATGACCTTCATCTTCCTGAAGGTTCATATAAAAATATGACTGTTTTTGTTCTTTAAAATAATTTTCTTCTTTGTAGAAAACGCGAAATTATTAAATGTGCCCTATGTTAAATGATTGCAGTAGCCAGTGAGCGCGCGGTCTGAGTCCTGCCGCCTCTTAATAACGCAGAGAGATTATCAACTGAAGCATGGATGCTGGCCGGGTTATACTTAGAAATTGACATACAGTAACTTACTTTTCGGGGGAACTTGAACAGCTGAATTAGATTATGAGTATATTTAAACTAGATCCCCATCAATGTATTATTACATTGATGGGGAAAACAACTTCCAAAACAAACCGGTGCATCAATGAGAGAAAATTGCATGGCAATTAAATTGCCCATGTAAATTCGCATGATCGGCACTTAAGGTTATTGAAAGTTAAACAACTTACATTTATTTGTTTATTTGTAGCCTATCTTTATTGAGTTTTCATTTGAAATACATAGTACGATAGGCCAACCATTTTCCGTGTTTACGCTGGTACAATCAACAGTGCCGTTACTTTACACACAAGATGCTTTTAAATTGAAGAATTTAAACCAACCCATCAAATTTTAGTGGCAATATTTGGAGTCAACCACGTCACTTCTTTCATGATTTTAACCAAGGCTAGTCGGCTAGTCAGATGGACGTCTACGTAGCAGGAACAGGAATGCCAAAAATAAGCCAAAACCACGCAGCTATCTCAACTTATATGGAAACCTATACCTTGCTGACACAAAGATGAAACCCTGACGAAGCAATTTAGAAATATACTGCGGGTTACTCAGGTATACCAATTTTATATTATTTTCGCCTTGGACTATGGTATAAAATATTTTGAAAAGACTACATCCAATCGTTCAAAAGTTCTGTAATCTTTGCGTAATAAAGATTTAACGATAATAAGATTAAAGGCGATCTGTATATAAAGATGAAACGATAGTATGAAATTACAGAGCAAGTTGAACAAAGCTACTGTACTTACAAGAACCTCAACCATCTTTCAATCGCCATCTTTTCAAATCATCTTCTAAGAACAATCTCACCAGACTATACTCATTAATATCGAGGTGTTAATGCATTGACGATTGCACCAATCTTATCGTTATTTGCGCAAGCCATGGAGTTGGATGTAAAACACGTTTGACCAGCAAGCAAGCAACCAACCGATAGCATTTCTCGTTCCTTAAGAGTCATCTTCACCTTTGGGCTAGTTGTGCAGTCGGCAATGTTAACAATACGGCTTATGCAAAACATGGTATTTTATTCCCCTGTTTCGGACGCCGTTTTTCATTGCAGATTTTCTTTAATCTTGGTAGGGCCTAAGTGTTTAGTTGAATAGTTAGGTATAGTAGGTCATTAGGTCCATCATACCTCAACATTTTGAAAATGTGAAAATATTACTCTCTGTGATGTCGCAAAGTAACTCAATTTTCTTTACTTTTAAGATTTGTTTCTACTTATACCATTTATCTTTACTGATATATCAGGCATGAGGGACATAGAACCTTAATCTACAATAAAACATAAATTTTACGAATAAATATAGATAAAAAATAAAAATAAAACTAAAACAGGGGATGAATACGGAGGCATGTTTTCAGTGTTTTTACAAGGGCAAAGATGACTCTTAACGTTGGAGTGGTCACACGCAGTCCCGCGCCGTGGTGTAGTGCAGCGTCCTCCATGTGACGGTTACGTTGATGCGGGGGAGTGGTGTGGCGTGAGGCGAGCGCACATCCACGCCGTGTTGTGCACACCATACGGCAGGGGTGGACTGACACTATGAAAAGGGCGGTGGAATGCGCACTGGAGGGGCGCCATATATATATATATATATATATATATATATATATATATATATAAGTACGGGACCCAAGATAGATCCACTCCTCGAGGTGGTGGGGACATGATATCGTGCGTATAGTGGTACTCCGGTGACACCTTTTGAAAAGCGAACTCCGGAGTACGCTTATGTGAGAGTCTTTACGTATAAAACTTTACGTGCTTGCAGCCCTTGCCGCTCTCTGTTGCAAGACGCGCGCGAAAAGGAGGGGAGGTAGCCCCTGGCGGCAGGCGCTGAAATCAACCAACCCTTGCTATCCAGCCGTCCGCCTGTCCCAGGCGTCCGCCATGTTGGAGTTCGTTGTTGTGACGCTTTACACGAAGGGACGGACTTCACGTATATATCCTAAAACTGGTTTCTCACTGAGGGCCCAGGCACACGTGACATTCCTGGCAATCGCCGCGGCCCGGTTTTGTAACAATAGGTGGTCCTCGCTGTTATTTCTGTTGTTGAAAGGTGCAGTCCCTCGGTGAATTTGGCAACCTATTACTCATTACTTAATACTATTTCTTGTAACCCATAAAGGTCTAATTTGGAAAAATTTTATTCCTATGGTATTGAACAATCCAATACATGGTGAAGCTACAATAAAAAATAAAAAAAAACAAAGAATAACACATATATGAATACTATCAGAAACAAAAATAAGAGGATTATCCCGTTAATAAGAAAATTGTCAATTTTAAATAATCATTAATTTATTAAAATGTCTTTTAGCACTAAGCATATTAAAATATATTTAAAAAAACCCCGACCACAGACGAAGAAACTCATAACACAGACGGCCGTCACTATTTTCAAAGAATAAGAGCAATGATAATACAGTATGGCCGTTACCATGTAACCTGCGTATAATCTGCATGTGACAGTATAAGTTTTAAACGGTACACTGATTAGAATGTATTGTTTGGATACAAAAAAAATAAATAAATAAAAAAATAAAAATACTGGCCTAAATCTTAAGAGCTGTAGACTAATTCATGCGATGTTTTGGGTTGTTTTGAAAATAGTACGCTTCATCCAATGTTCAGGTCGAACAAAAAGCGTCACTAGTACCCCCCAAACGGAGCTGTCAAAATAGACCACTTCGTCTGACGGCCGGCGGTCGGTGGCTAATCGCCGCGGTAAGCCGTCGCTGTCGAATATCCCCCCCCATGCTTAGCGGGATGGGTCGTAATGGGATTATCATATAACTGTTTACATTATAAACTTTATTAAATTAATTTGAATTGCGTTGATGTAAAATATCCTTGTCTTGTCCTGGCTGAGTGAGATGGCTGGTTGACGCATGGAAATGATTTGTTGTTTTGAAAGTCAGGAGTGGTAGTCTTGAACCCCCATCCCAAACCCTTTCTTAAGTTTGGCATTCTCAGGGAATTCTTAGATTTCTTCATTTCTAGGAACGCAGATGATCAATATGTTCAAATATCCCTATAGTTTAAAAATAATACCATCTTATTCAAACGGTGTTTAAAATAAAAAAAGTGTTATAAAACATTACGAGTCCATCTTCACCTTTGAGTTAATAGCGTAGTTGGCGATGTAAATCATACGGCTTTTGGGAAAAACACGGTATTCCATTCCATTGTTTTCGGATGCCGTTTTTCAACCGATTTTCTTCAAACTTTGTAATTTTTTAGATGAATGGTTATATAAGGGACCTAAATGCCTTAAATTTCTGAAAATATGAAAATATTTCTCTTAGTGACTTCTCAAAGAACTCAATTGTCCTTACTTGTAAGGTTGTTTTTAATAGTATACTCTTTATTTTTACTGAAATATCAGGAATGATAGTCTGCGATTACTGTAGAGCGTGAACCATAATCTAGAAAAAAATATTTATTTTACCAATACCTTAAATATCTCAAAACACTGTCCGAAACAGGGGAATGCGGAGGCATGTTTCCAGTGTTTTTACAAGGGTGAAGATGACTCATAAATTTAAAAATCAATTGAGTGGTGGAAATTGTATTAGAATAGGGGGCCCGTGCGCAAATTGCGCATTTTTTTATTCTGTATGAGAGAAACTCACGTACAGTTCGTGAATGTTGATTATGAAGTGACAGAGATATATTTTAGTTCACTATCTGGCTTTAAAATTCATCTGAAGGTAATCAGCTGTTAAATTACTAAATCACATTAAAGATCTTGTAATGAAAGTTGGTCAAAATTTTAAAGCGCTCTCTAGAAATAAATTAACAGCCAGGGGGACGAAGCCCGAAACGAAATTAAGTTTTTAATCATCATTCACCCACGTGTTACATCATAAGCTTTAAAGTGACACCTCAGTCTTAAAAATCGATTAAGTAGGTAGAGAGAAAAAGGGGTGTTACATACGAAACCCTTATATAAATAAGTATATTAGTTACTGGATAGCACCAATAGTAATTAAAATTAATTTAGTCTAATACAGTTCCCAATGTAAACATATATTCAATAAACCTAGAGCAAAACATCCCTTTCAGTTAGGGTGGAATATTCTACCAGAGCGGTAAGTCACCGACCGTCGGCCGTCGGTCGGATGAAGTGGTTTATTTTGGCAGCTCCGTTTGGAGGGTACTAATTACCCTTTTTGCTCAACCTGACCATCAGATTAAGTGTACTATTTTTAAAACACCTCAAAAATCGGATGAAGTGGTGTATAAGCAACCCTTAGACGAATAAAATTAGGGATTTCACCGGATAAAACATATTGCTTTAAAAGTTCAATTATTTTATTGGTATTTAAAATTACTATTGTACATGTTGCTCGAAATCGAGCAATTTAGTTACTATACAGATAAAACATTTCATTTTCTATAACGGAGCAATTTTCATTTTCCATAGCAACTCTTGGTAAACATTTTTGTAGGCCTACATCTACTTTGTCATCGTTACCGATGGCATAATTATATACCGATGGTATAATTCAAGGATAATTAGTTACAAGTAAAACGGGTTCATTATTTTAATTTAAAAAAGTCTTATTAGTATTATAGTTGGTTTCTTTACGCATTATTAGCTAGTTCACATATGTAACATCTATTTTCCGTTATTCAAAACCAAACAGGAGCTGATAAATCGGAATGTAACGAAACCCTTGCTTTCTTAGGTATTCGCCTTCACAAAAGACTTCTAGAATTAGGTGGTTAAAAAGAGTAAAACTATTAATCCATAATTCAAAACCAAGGAGGGACCTGGGTAAAACGACGACGGGTCGTCGGAGCAAATTTTACCTGCGGCCTCACCATACCTGCTTTGCGGGGGTGTGACATGGTATCGTCGCCGCGGCTTGAGGCGATTGAATATGAAATTATAATTATTTGTGAGACAGATGTCCCGCAAACATATTACTTTATAATATAATTACTGAGGTACGTTAGAATGTTTAGAAAATGTTTCAATATGAAATTATAGAAATTATAGTTATTTGTGAGACAGATTCCCCGCAAATATATTACGTTATAATATCAAATTTGAAATTAAGGTGTCCTGATTATTTACATATTAACATTATATGGTCCCAGAAAAATAACTAAAATAACGACTATTCATAACGACAAAACGAAAATCACTCATTAAATAAATTAAAACACCTTCGAATGAAAAATGAAACAGATACTTAACCTAAATACAACATAAAAATAAACACAGCATAAAAAATGAAGCTACGACAATGAAGCGGCTGAAATTCACCCTGTCATCCAGCTCCCTGGTGTTGACGGCGGGCTGTTGATGGGGCTCCACGGGAGGGGAGAAATATTGGTTGACCGCATTAAGGGAGACATATTCCTTTCCCGGCTCTCCAGGTTCCTTCCTGGGGTTGGTGGGTATGGAACGGCAAATTCAAAAGGTTGTAGTCCCAAGTCGGAAAACAACTCCTCAAGCGGTGGGGTGTCCAGCTCTTAATACATCTCCATCTAAGTCGGGTACGGGCGGTACTGTGGGGTTGCTTGCCTCCTGGGTCGGTGGGTCTAGTGGTTTGATCCCCAGACAGACCGATGGGGATATCGACGGCTCCGCACATGGTTCATCGTCTATGGCCATCTTGTCAGTGATCCACACTGTTATCTCCGACACTTTGCAACCGCGTCGGGAACAGCTAGATACCACGTCTCCATCCTGCAATGGTGTGCCGGGAACTAAAAGAGGGGGCGTTAGTTGTATAACCGGATTGGTGTTAAGCTCCACACTACACCGTAGTGATCGCCTCGGTGTTCGGGAGGGGCTCAGCATCATCAGTACAGCCGAAGGGCTCCACTGGAGGGCCGTCTCGCGGTTTTTGTTACGAGATGGGTTCGGTAACATTCTGTCCCAGTAACATTTTGTCCTAACTCGAATTTCTTGGAAAACCAGTAACATTTTGTCCCAATCTTTTTTACAGTTGAATAAATCAGCTAACGAGGTAACATCTTGTCCCAACGGAAATTTGACAAGGGTTGAGGAACGCAGCTCAGGTAGTAAGAGCAGATCAAGTCCGAGCGGCATGCGGCCGCTATTTAATTATTAAGTATTATTTAATTTTTAATTATTAATTATTAAGTTAACAGCCCTTATCATCATTCATACTAAAGCTTTTGTTTTTAAATTCAAATGCAATTCTACAAATTGTTTAGTTGTTTTATACTTTTACATAACTGTTATTTATTTAAACATTAAGTACCTGGGGCCGAGCATTTTCTCGGTAAACACTTAAACAATTCTGTATTGTAATATCAGTTATAGATAGTGCGCTAAAGTAACAAGTAGCAAAAGATTTGTTCAAAACCAAGACGAGCTCGTTCGCTTCGCTCACTCGCCTTTCAGACTATTTCATTGTAGGCCTACGGGTTTTGCACTCCGGTGTATATTTGTTGAACCACATGTTGAATTTGTAACACAGGGAATCTACCTATTTGACTAACAATATAAACTATTGTTATTATAGTACAATTTTATAATTTACTAACTGGCTTGCTATCGCAAACCACATATTTACAGTTTGACAGTTCATTCCGCTGTTTTCATTGTTTGTTTGTTTTGATTTTTAACTCCATTCGACCAATGTTAAAAGATTAAAACGTCAATTTATGATTATTACGAATTAATATTTTTCCTGACATAGAGACCTGTATTTATATTATTATTATCCCAGAGCTAAGTTATTTGCAAACATTTTAAGAAAATCGTTTGAGCCGATTTTGAGATAGGCCTACGTGTGCAAACATACATTCTTATATAAATACATACAAACATACCTTACTCGTATTAGAGTATAGGATATTGTACTATGAAAGGCTACCACCGTACTAAATTAAATTGTACTCTGCTCCTTACATCCGCTGAACATTTTTAAGGGCTGTTTCATTCCTTTGATGTTGGAAAATGCCGCTTTTGAGTCAGGCCGGTGACGTAATCAACCTGATGTCCATAAGAATAACAGCTGATCAGGCTAGTGACGTTTTGGGTACTAATTTTTACATCGTTTTACCCGCTAATGAAACAGCCCTTGTCTATTACATTACAGCAGTTTTCCCCAGTCCTGGTAATAAACCACAAAATATGCAAGGTATTTCTGTTTATTAACATGTTCAAAATACAGATGTCAGGAAAATATCATGTGGTTAATCTATACTTATTTAATACGCTAAGGGTTATTTGTCTTGAGAACTCCTCCTACAATTTTCGACCGATTTTCAAGTTTTTGGTGTCGTTGGATAGGGCTTGGTCTGTAGTTGTTTCCGCCAAAAACTGATGAGAATCTGACGGAAAATAAAGGCGTTATCCACCATTGAAATCTCAAAATTTCCCATTTAAATAACATTGGGATTGAATGAAGCATTTTAAACATATGTTAATAATCAGCTGTAAATACGTGTAGTTTTGGTGATTGCAGATATTCACAATATTGGATTGGTCGGACGTCAATGATTTAGAGATAAAAGTAACATTCGTATTGTATTAAAATAAATTGATCGATTTCGAGCAACACATGTACTAGTAATAGTATATTTCGTTACAAAGGGCGAAACACAATAACTAACCAAATCGAATGATATACATATTCCTGTTTAATCCTAGTTGACAAACAACTGTTGTGGTTCTTTGATATGGATTTTACTTAATGTTAAACTAAGAAGCTCTAGGAAATTTTCAATATTTAAAAAATGTTATGTTATCTGTTCATCCTGTGTTCTGCGAAGGACAAATCCTGACAAACAAGAAACAAGAAAATCCTGTCTACCGCAAATGGAACGGATACCTTCGGCCTGCACATACTAAAGCCTGGTTTCGACTCTGTCAAAATTTGTCGCCAACACTGTTGGCAACAAAGTCGGCGATAAAGTCGGCAACTTTAGCAGAGTGGAAACGCTCAAAAAATGTCGCCAACAATGTCGGCGATAATTTCGTGTCGCCAACAGTTTTGTGGGGCAACATTGTCGCCGACTGTTTTTGGGAGTGGACACAGCAGAATGTCGGCGACAGGTGGCAACACGACTCCGCGCATGCGCACTCGGAGCAACACGCCTGTGTAGTCTGTCAGACCCCTGGATTCCCTGTACTGTGCAGGGTGTATTTGTTAATTTTACATTTTTTTCTGTTTGTTGATGAACTTTTCGAACAAAATTGTCGTACCCGCTCTAGAGTCGCAAATCAACCATCAAACTTGAGTACGCACCTTCCCTTTCCCGTTTCGCCAGAAAACTTCGCACCCACCACATTGGTCAATTACGCCTTTTTTAATTAAAATGTACGCACCCACCAAAACGAAGAACGCTGCACTGGTTTGATCATGCATCCAGAGAGTAGTGCCAGACTAAAATCATAGAATGTTGCTTCAAATGTGTTGCTGTCAGCAACTGAGTGGAAACAGCCAAAAAATTAAAAACAGTGTTGCCAACAAAGTCGCCGACAGGTTTTACAGGCCGGTTTTTGACCAGGCAACTTTGTCGGCAACAGTGTTGGCAACAATGTCGCCAACTTAGGCAGAGTCGAAACCAGGCTTAAGAGGAAGGGGGCGCATATCGAAATACCGTTCCCTTGCTAAAAGTGCCTTGAAATTTTGTCATTTTTATGACCCCAGTTAGTGAAGACCTGTCAAATAATTTTTGGGACAGAATGTTACTAGGGAGCAGGTAGAGAGTTGGGCATCTGAGGAATTTAGGACAAAATGTTACTAGGACAAAATGTTACCTGGGACAAGATGTTACGACACGACGAGATGGAGTGGCGGGGCTTGGTGGCGGTGCGACAATGCGACCGCTAGCGACTTTATTAGGCGGAAACGATTTTTCCTCCTTATCGGCTTTTTTTCTTGATGAGGTATTTTAATGAAGAATGCCCGTGAGCACCATATTTAATTGAACACTGAATGAAACAGACAAACAAATCGAATGAGTAACTTTATATAAAGATAACACGGGATAGTATTTACAATTTCGTTCACTAGCGGTACTAGCAGATTAGTACACCTTATTCAACGACACTATTTAGGTCCTTTATTTGCCAAGTGCCAATTTATTTATTGTCTCTGGGATCCTTGAGCTCATACACCCGCGGTGACAGTTTGCGTTTGATGAGAAAAGGGCCTACAAACTTAGGCGTGAGTGAGGCGACAAAATGTTTGGCGGCAGACGATAACACATAGTTTTTCTTTCAAACTTTGTGGCCTACTTTAAATTCCATTGGTCGCCTACGCAAATCGTAGTAGTGCTTCTGCACATTACCTGCTCAGTTAATATTTTCCTTTGCGGCATTCCGGACCTTAGTTAACGTTGAAGTTAATCGCTTTACGTACTCGGGGAAGGTGATTAGATTAGGGCTATCCTTATCGCAAGGCTCCCACCTTAGAGACTTCGGTTACGTGATCTCGCGGCCAAAATTTAAGAATGCCGGCGAAAATCCCGTAGTAGAGTTCCGGGCCGTATTCGAAGCAAATATATTTCTGAAATATATTGATCTCATTTCTTATGATCTTCTTCACAAAATTGCCGAATAACTGTCTTAAGTGTTCGATTTTTTTGTTCAACAGGATTGGCTTGGGGCGGGTGTCTTCTCGATTGCGGTCAGTTCTGATTCCGGTCAGTCCCGATTGCGGTCAAGTCTAGTTTTATGGGGGCTGGTCGAGGTTCAGGTGGTGGAAGGGTGTCCAGATTGCGGTCACATTTTGAGAGACCCCTTCGTCGCGTTTTTAGAATACCTTACCACTTATATAACAGAATGATTTGACCGTAATCACAAATGGAGTCTAGTTATATTTAGAGCGGCAAGGATTCTGAAATGTGGTATATGTTGCTGACTCATATTTTCATGTGGTAGTTATGTAGTAATAATACATTGCCATTGTCAGTAAAAAAGGTTTTCAAATTTTACCATTTCTCAGAATGATTTAATTAAAAGTTAGAATTTTAATTAGTTTTATAAATTATAACTGTTTTAAGATAACTTATTTTGTTAAAAACTAGATGACTGTATACAAACTGCACAATATAAAAATATAAAATTGATTAAGTTTATTTTACTTTATTGGATTTGTTCGATTTTAGAAATGTTTACATTAACTTGAAAAATGCCGTACCATTTTGATACTCACAACGCTATAGGTACAATACAAAAAGTGATTTTCTTATTTACCTTAGACTATTGTCCCAATTTAAGCGGTATAAAATTGTCATGTAAGTTAAATTATTTAAAAATTTAAGTAAAAACATGTAAACTTATCTTTTCAATAACTTAAAACTGATTACAGTACAAATTTTCTCAAATAAAAGTCAGATTTGAGACAGGACTGGGGAAAATTGCTGTAATGTAATAGACAATGGCTGTTTCATTACCGGGTAAAACGATGTAAAAATTAGTACCCAAAACGTCACTAGCCTGATCAGCTGGTACATGTTATTCTTATGGACATCAGATTGATTACGTCACCGGCCTGACTCAAAAGCGGCATTTTCCAACATCAAAGGAATGAAACAGCCCTTCTTTTGTTCATATGTTCTCCGCAGTCCTAGATTTGATATATAAAATTTATTTTCTGTGTTTTTGCCCATGAATTCATAGCTGCATTTCAGTAGGTCTAATTGTCCATTAAAACCGATTCACCAGGCAATTGATTCACAATAAGTTTGACTAATTTAGTTGACACATTGCTTTCGGCATATAATTTAATTTTGTATTACCAATCTAAGCAAATCAGAGGCACGCTATTTTAGTATTGAGTGTTATCTCCAGTATTAGAATATAACCTCCTTGGGTGGATAGGTTTCTATGATGAGTTTACGCTTTACAGCTGTTCACTTTCATATTAATCAATTTCCTTAACCATGTTAATCAAATGGGAAAATGATGAACTTTTGAGGAGACTTAGGGCCCTTCCCCTTAAATGAATATTTACCAATTTACTTTAGAAACAACTTCACGCCAAGCTCTATCGAATGACACAAAAATCATAAAAATCTGTTTAAAAATGTGGGAGGAGTTCCTTGTTCAAAAAGCCATGTCGCGTATGAATAGATTTATGGCGAAACAGTATATATGTTTATGTAGCATATATACTGTACATATATAGTATGTTCAAACGTATACTATATATGTACAGATTGATTTGTAAATTAGTATATGTACATTAATTTGCTGTATGTGCAAAAATTCTGTTTTAAAGAAAAATTCATTAATTTTATTGATTACCCAAACAATGTGTTAACGGTGCTTTCAAATGCACATTTCGAATGGATTAAATAATAAAAAAAGCTTCAAAATATGCATCTTGCAATTGCGCATTTACCATAGCCCTCTAGTTTTGCTGGACATGGTTCCTGGTTAGCTTCCCCTGCAGGTGACATACCTGCTGTATGGGTCCGTCGTTGTGCATATAAATCAGGGTGATTGGCTGATTGATGTTGAGTATGTTGTGAAGGAAGGAAGAGTTAGGGTACGAACAGAACGAGTGGGTCGAGGTGGAGGTGTAGGTCGCGGTCGATGCCACAAGTTAGGTCGCGGTCGATGTTGACCGCACATAGCGAGGAGGTCACCCGCGCTGTCAGTGCAGCTCAGACCATTGGAGAGTGATGTGTGTAGCGTGCTTATAAATAAAATAAATAATCCTATATTTTGAAAAGTATAAGTCATAACTTGCGATTACCACTACAGGAATGGTGATATTTACGTTGTTATACGTAGATGTTACATTTTGTTGATATCTAATAAGAAGTACAACTTTGATAACTACCGTAAATGTTCAATATGTAAGAACAGATTTATTTCTTTAGTAATGTACAATAATTACATATTGTGTTGACTACCAGTACAATAATTAAAAGAAAGGGCCACCAGGTCCACTTTGCTAAGATTCATAAAGATTTCCTTTGAAGATTAAATACTCTTGAAAATTTACAATCTGCACAAGCCCCCATACTGTAAAGCTAATAAATTAATAATTATTAAAATTAAAATTAATTTAATTCTGATGTCAAATAAAACTATTTTAACCTTAAATCTAGTTAAGAGTTACACTTATGGCATACCTCGTATTTACATGTATTTTGGGTTGCTATTACTATTACAGGATGGAGAATTGGAAATTAAATTAAGTATAACAATTAAGTTAACAGAGAATCACAAAGTAATAACTGGTTTGTGGTTACCTTGAGGGGTGGGAAAGGTTCAGGCGTACGCGACGGGGGACGCTCGACTTTAAACGAACCAATATGTATATGTATCGTATGGCTATCATAGCCAGCTACCATCTTAAATAATAATAAAATAAATAAAATATGTTCTGCAGTTCAAAGCACCTGCGTCAGTACATTTAATAGTGGCCCGGGATCGGGCCGTTAGGATTTGGTCTGACATCTGGCATAGCTGAGAGATCACTTGCGTAATAGTTCAGCTGCCAAAATTTGTTGTTCGTTTAGCACAACCCGGGGAGTACGTGCAGCTTTAATGGAATGCTGCGGACGCGAACAACATCACCCCCCAAACGAACCAATCACAACGAAGCATCCAGGTAAACCGCGAGGTAAGCATCCATGTAAATCAAATGATTTTGATTTTTAAAAGCATCGCTGTAAACCTCCTGGATGGCATCGCGAGTCACCTCCACCGCGACTTACTCGTTATGCAAGGCCTCGTTAACTACAATGTGTTTGATTTACATGGATGTCGACGGCGACCGCGACCGCGACCTACACCTCCACCGCGACCCACTCGTTCTGTTCGTACCCTTAAAATGAAAAACGTATAGAGCAGTAGACCATTAATAAATTAAACATAAATTGAAAATAACAAATATAGTAATGAAGAACAAAGAAAGAAGAAATAAGTAGGAAGAAAAAGAAATAAGAAAAATTTCAAATAAGTTTAAAATGAAGAAAGAGTTTTGAGAAAATTAGTAGATGAAATTGTAATTAAATGAAAATTTGTAAAATTGTCAATAAGTGCAAAAACTTGAAATTTGTTTTGTAAATTCCCATACATTGTGATACTTTGTCAGAGGAATAAATTTATTATTATTATTATTATTATTATTATACATGGGGTTCAAAAATGTGACCGCAAACTGGACAAATGCCATTCTATTAGCCCACGACATTTTTGGGGTGACCGCAATCTGGACAGTTTTACCCCTGACCGCAATCAGGACACAACCTTGGGGCGAAAATGCCGGCGTGAATTTAATTTCAAAGCGTAATCTTTCGATAAATCTTTAAAGACCTTACTACTGTACTGGCTGCCGTTATTACAAAGAACCGCGTGACGAAAAATAACTAGATTTTTTTACGCTTCGCCGACAGTATTAGCGGTTGCCCGTCTAAGAGTAGCAAACTCTAACCATTTCGTAAAATGATCCTGGAAAAATAACAGATAACAGTTTCCTTTTGAAGAACGTGGTCGAGACCCGATGAGATCAGTTGCAACCTCCTACCACGCACCTGCAGTTGGTCTGATGCCCATTGTACCCGTGGTTTGCCGCTGCTCCACCTTGTGTCGTTGGCAGACGTCACACTTATGCACGAACTCGCTCACGTCCCGCTGCATCACGGGCCAGTAGTATTGATCTGTAACACGCGCTAATGTTTCTCGCATCAGTGACCGGCAGTTGGGGTCGAATGACATTTTACGAGAACGCGATCTCCTTCGGGGTCGCGAACGCATAAATTCCATACACTGTAGGAACTTTTGTTTTGGTCCTTTTGGTTTTTGTAAACCTTCGTTGGCTGCCTTCGGTACAGAACAGGGAACTCACTCCACTAAAGGAGGGGCAGGTTATTTACAAGTTGCGGGATTCCCAAGGCCGCCGCACAACAGATATGAACAGTGACACGTCAGTAATAACGAGAACACATACTTCTAATTCTAACCACTTGGCCGCTGAACCGTATAGCATAACATGAGCATAATTGGGGACATATAACTTTAATTTAATTCAAATTTGTAAAATTATAAATTTGAACTATATTAGTCGTTAACACAGTAAGTAAATAGACAAATGAATGCTGATGCTTGGTGGTAAATGTGTGCGTGCATTATTAATTACTACCTTTAATGTAAGACATAAGTTATGATAGGTTGAATAAAAGATCCAAACGGGCTTTATAAAGAAAAGCCACATAATTTAATACATAAATGACCACAATGTCTTGCAAAATCAGAGGTAGTATTTAGGTAAAACTGTTAAACCTGAAAACTGCTATCACAGAGTAAGGAACCTTTAAAGGCTCCTTACTCTGTGCTGCTATCCACAACACAATAATCATTGCATATTTCAAAATAGTAGCCCTGTCCACCACAAAACTGTTTAGACAAGGTAAACCACCCGTCCTTCTGGGAAATGAAGAAAGCGTCGGTAACCCTTGGAGCTAGGATTGTCTTTTCAGAGCCACCCGACGCGACGGGGAACCCCGTCTCTCCTCAGTACATAACTGCTTTTGTGCCGACACTAAGTGGATTTTCGGAAACCCTAATATTTTTCGGCGGCCTTGTAAATTGTTGAATACCATTTCGAACCATTTACCTACTTGGTTTTTAAACTAATATAGAAAACGTGACACTTGGAATAGATTTTAAACTGCTTAATACCGATTTTAAATGGATCTTTTTTAACCCTAAGGTTTCCGGCGGCCATGTAATTGTTTACAATTCCGCACTATTTGCTTAATCTGTTACCGTATCAAACTCATGTGAAGTACGTGACACTTTCAATAAGCTGGTAAAAGCTTTTTACTGGTATTCCTAATAGTTCTGGTGGTCCTGGTTTTACTACAATCTAAAATAAAACTGATTTCAATTTATTTAGAAACATTTAAGACAAAGAGGAAAATTAAAATTATAAAATATTGTTATCAAAATGTTTAGTCCGGTAGAAACTTTAGGCAGTTAATCAATCATCTTTCAATGTTTATTAAATAACAATAAACAAAACCCGTGTTGTTTTCCCTTTTTTCCTTAAAAATATAATACATTTTAATTGGCTGTTATTTTTTACTCGCTCATACTTTTGAATTCAGACTCATATATTACTAGTCTATATTTAAACGGTGTTATATTTACCTAAAAAGTTTTACCAGCTGCAAAAATCGATTACAAAATTCGCTTTCTGCAATTCATATGTTTGTAATGCTGTTACTATTTTTAAAATCTATGTTTTAGTACGCTTTTCAATACGTTTTATACTGCATTTCAAATTAACTTTCTGTTGTTTTAAAAATTAGAAGTTTAGTATGATTTTCAATACGTTTTTGTTTACTTTAAATTAAATTATTAGATTGATAAATTAGACATTTTTTTGTGGGATACCTTTTTAACCAGTTTTATTGTACAAATTGACTCTGGCTAACCTGAAAATACTTCGTGGCTTGAAAACGTTAACATCGTTTAGCCTTAGTCATATCACTAATATTGCTTCAACGTGAAAAGTAAAACATATAGTCCTAACAACTACGATCCACCAGTGTAATATTCTGTAAAGCATTGCATTTATTATTATTATTATTAATTACATCAGCTAGTATATTATAACAGTTTAGGCTATCAGAAAAATTAAAAATGTAGTTTGCCTACAAACCTAAGCGTAGGGCCTATGCATCCACCGGACACTTACAGGGTACCACAATAGCTTTTGGTTAGCAAAACACAATTTTGTTTTTGTGGTTTTCTTGCCAGGCCTCGGTATGATTGGTCGAAGTGCGAGTATGTTGCTTTTTTACAATAGCAATTAACATGGCAATAGCATTTTTTACAATAACATTGAACATGGCATTTGTATAAATTATTTATATAGACTATTGAAAACAAATCAAGACATTAAGAAAACCGATTGCTTCACTGAAATCAGCATAAAAACCTAGTATAAAATAATTGGTAGCAAAGTCACTTTTAATTTCTAAAATATTTTCGATTATTATGGCTGATCCAAGATGGTGACTGAATTTTTTTTCTGATTCGACCCATAATTTTAAATGATTTTTCATGCTAATTTCAGTGCTGCAATCTGTTTTGAATAATCTCAACTCATTTTCATTGAACTTGGCTTTTTAGGAACCGAATTTGTTAGAATTATGATTATGGCTCTTAAATTAAAAAGATTTATAAAATTATGTGTTCATAATCTCATATTTAAAGAAATTTCCTTCCCAATGGCGGGCGTCGGACATTGTCTATACGCTTTTCGCCTGCTAAATAATTGTACTAATGTGACTTTTAAAATCCTATTTTGTCAATTAATAAAATAATATACAGGCTGTCCTGTAAGTAAGAACGAAAACTTAGTAATTTGGTTCTTTGGGTCAAAATAAGCAAAAAAGTTATTATTTACACAGATCCTATCTTGCTCCTTGTATATTACCCAGTATTCGAAAATTCGAAGAAAAAAATAGAAGCATCATACTTAAATGCTTACATCTTAAAGAATTACAAGCACCAAGTCTTTGAATCATGAAGAACAAGGGGGTGAAACTAAAATTTTTAAGTTGCCTGATTTCAGTGGTATTTTTAATTTTTGTTTAAAAGCTACAATATAGGAACAAATTTATTTTAATCATACAGTATGGAAAACAGCCGTTTTTAGTTCTCGAAATCGTCCACAAAATCATTTTTTTAGGTTACCTTGAAATAGAGAACAGAAAAAATATAGTGTAAATTTTTCAGTTCGCTAACCTCAACATTTGTTTTGATTTCATTCATTCTTGTATTCATTTGTACTAGAGATCGCCTACTGGTCGAAAGTCGACCAAAAAAGTTGATCTTGAGCCAATTTGTTTTAAAATGTTGTATAAGTGAAACATCTGTTCTTCCCGATTTGCTAACATTTGTTATTACAACAGCTGTCTTATGATTCAATCAATTATCCTTCACCCATAAGATTATTGAAACTTTGAAAGCCTGTAGGACGTAGCCCTAAGGGCGGATGAAAATTATAATGGGATTCTGCTCATCTACAGGACTATACCTTTCTAACGGTATACTCGGACTCCCCCTACGATGCACACAAGCTGAGAAAAAAGGAGGAAATTAAACATGCTTGCCTATTAATATATAGAAGATGCTAAAAGTGTTGCTCCCGTAATTATGAGTTATGTTTGTAAACAACCGAAAGGTAAACATTGATAAGGTTTACCCGTTATCAAGTTTTAATTAATTGTATATTTAATTAAAATATAATTAATTACATTAATTAATTAAAATAATTGTATATTTAATGCAATTAATTAAGATACAAGTAAACAAATAGTTTATACATTAGCTAAGCGGTCTTGAATAATTTAAATGTACGAATAATAGAAGCTGTAACAAGTCTAGTAACACTTGAAATTTGTTCCGCTTAGCGACTCGGTTAGGGAAGGTTGACTGGACAATGATGACCACACAGGGTAGGTATGACTCAACGCCGAGCGTCCGAGCTGCCAAAACCGGTCGTGCATGGGCGGGGCGAACTCCCTGCCTGCTAGTCGCTTAAGCGGTAAATAGCCTATTTGGATCGGTAACACGTTGTCCCATTAGCATATTGTCCCAAGTCAAATTTATAAGAAAAACAGTAAAAATTCGTCCCAATTGTTTTTACAGTTGATTAAATATGCTAATGAGGTAGCATTTTGTCCGAAGAAAAATTGACAAGGGTTAAGGAACGTAGCTTAGGTATATAGTAAAAGCAGGGCCAGTCCGAGGGTTGTGCGATTCATGCAGGCCGCAGGGGGCACCGGCCTGGGAGGGTTGCAGATTAAAATTACGGTGCTATTTTATACTTACAAAAATTAACGCCTTAACAACCATGTAGTCTATATGTTTAATATATATTGTTTATAGTGTGTGTCAAAACGCCGCTAAAGATCAGGGATACACGGGACGGCAAAATTCCCAGAAGGCTGTATTTTGAGAGTCCGAACACAAGACAACGGCGAAACAGCCGGGCCTTGCGAGACAACCATGTTACTCATTATATTAAATTTATTCTCACTTGAAATTATGCTGTGTTTATTCAAGAAAGTGGTTTTCTGTGTCCTAAGACATAGGAAAAAGGGTAGCCGAAAGGAGAGTCGGGGATTCATAAATGACATGGAAATTGGTGTTTTTGTATGTTATATTGCACCATGAAAGGCTGTACATTAATTTGGAAGTAAAATTCAATATGAGCTTTTTATACTCATTCCATCTGTCGAACATTTTAAAAGAATCTTAAATCACAAAATATTAAGTATATCTATTTATTAATATGTTCAAAATCCAGAGGGCAGGAAAATGGCATGTGGTTATGTGCGGGGCCGAATTTAGGGGAGATGTCGAGGTGCGCCGATGGTCAGGGAATTCCACAGCGGATTACCATCGACCCTCGGAGGGGCAGGGTCGAGGTGCGCCGATAGCCAGTCGGGTGGCCTGTTCTCCATGTTTTGCTGCCACGCTGTTACTAATTCATTCCAAATTAAATATAAATGTTAGGTACGGTATGTTGTTATTTAAACTGTGGGAAAGCCCTGTATATAAATAGAAATGTTTATCACTATGGCGAAAAGCGGGTTTATATTGGGTAAAATGGCGCAAATCAACAGGGGACAAAAATTAACATGTGTTGTTAGGTTAGGTTAGGTTAGGTTTTTTTTTTCTTGTATAGTTGACTGTAAATATTGATATTGATAAACAGTCAAGGTAATATTTTAACATGAACAAAAAACTGCATATGCATATGACATATTAAATTGTTATTCTTAAGTTGACTTTAAATATTGATACAGTATTGGTAAATGTAGCCTAATAATAATTAACACGAACAAGCAACGAATTGAAGGCAAATCTCAAACTGACCATCGGCGCACCTCGACCCTGCCTCCCAAGAGACCAAATCAACCATCGGCGCACCTAAACCCTGGTTTTTATGATCCTGACTGACCATCGGCGCACCTCGACCCTGCCCGAATTTAGGCATGGGCCACATGGACCCGTGCCCAGGGTGGCAAATTTTCAGGGGCACCAGATTTTTTAGGGATTAGTTTAAATTATTCTAAAATATCAAGCGCTGTCCATGCGGTTACGAGTGGCGAGTGCGCTGAGCGGCGTACCACAGGTAGAAAAGGGTCAAATGGAATTTGCGGGGAATTCCTCGCTTCGGCAGGGAGAACCTCCTGAGCGGCTCTGAGTAGAAGAACTCTCAGGTGACTCTGACTTATCTATGCACTAGCATTTTCAGTGTCTCTACATTAGTTCACTAGTACAGTAAATATAAGATACTGTAGAATATAATTTTACTCTTTATGGATAGTGATGTGTCAATTGACACCGTCCACGCTGATTATTTGGTTTCACTAAGGTTTCTACACTGAGTAAAACTTAAAAAAGATCAATGAGCTTTTTAAACAATAAATAATTTATCAGATTAGTGTTAGCGTCACTAAGAAGGGGCGGCATCCAATTTACAGGCAACCGAAGGCACGATCCTCGACTCCATAACAAATATTGACATTATTAGGCTGAGCGTCTTGCCACTTCAGCGTATCCACTCTGGCCAAGATCAAAATCCCGGTGGTCGCGGGCTGAATATCCCATTTATTTCATCCCACCTATTGTATAGATATAACATTTTATCCCGACGCTTGCGTTTTGAGATGTTTTATCTTTAAACCTCCAGCAATAAGTTATCTGCTGATTTTCATTTTGGTTTTTGTTGACTCCATTTAAAAACAAAGAGCCACTGATGGTAATGACACAATATTTTTCCATTTCATTTGTAGGTATGTTTATAAAGCAACTAACGTAGCTTAGGCCTACATTGCGAAACTAATTTCTCATATTTTAATATCAACTATACAACAATTGCCACATTCAAGGGCTCTAATATCAGGATAGGGATTCTATAAGGTTATTTTTCTTTTTAGCTAATTTTGGTGATTTCATTTTGCTGTCTTACGAACCAATTTACTGAGTTTTGAAGATTAGCATTTAGCCTTCTTGCGTTTAAAAGTTCTGGTAGTTTTATTACTTTGTACGGAAATATTATTTTGTGTATTGGTAGTAGACAAATTAATGTACGACCGAGAAAAATTTTAATATGAGGAAAACATGAAAAATATACCACAAGGTATATGGTTTTTAACTTTCGTTATCAATGAAGTCGCAAAAGTTTTGAATAATCGTTTATTTTCTTCACTATTACTATACTATTTTTTTTAGATTTACCTAGACCATTTATCAGTTTTATAATAAAAGCGATATCTTGAAAAGGTAGTACCAAAGGATATTAAGAATTCTCTGTTCATTTCAAATAACATGCAGTCTTGTTTGTTCAATTGATTCATTATATTTATGATTGGCTAATCAAGAAAATTTAATAGTCTTATATAATCCATAGTGTAATAGTAGTTTTCATCACTAGGAGCAAAAGTGGATCTTTTTGGTGCGCAATCGTGTTTTAAAAACGAGGCGCAGCCGAGTTTTTAAAAACGATTAAGCATCAAAAAGACACTTTTGCTCCGAGTGATGAACAACGTTTTTTATCATAATGCGAAATTAGACTTTTGATCGTTAAAAATATTAACTATAAAGTTGTATTTTCCAGGTTATATTTACAAAGTAAGTAATATGCAGTGTTTACTGTAGTAAACACTGCATATTACTTTGTTCTTCAACAACAACAACAATGTTCTTCATAACGTTTGAATTCCTAAATTCTGCTCCTCAACATCAATAAATCAATAATAATATAATTAGCAAACAGCTGACTTTTCAGTCCTAGGACCTAAAAAATTCTCCAGATGATTTTTCAGTCCTAGGACAAAAAAGGAACGCTTTTGGTACTATTGAGAGAACAAAAAACAGGCTGATTTCGTGCAGAATGATAAAAACGGTATTTAACTGTGTTGAAAGAAGTTTATTTGTGACATGGGTGCTGGTTGCCGGACACGTTATCTATCTTATTGCCATTATAATGGCTATACTAATATCATTGACTAAGTACACTAACGTGAGTAGACTTCTCATAGCATAGGCGTGTGTGAAGGTGGTGCGATCTCGTGCGGCGTAGCCTACATGGAAGTAAACGTAACAAATAATAGATACATCAGTATTACCACTCTTCTCAATCAAGGATGAAACATTTTATAACTGAAAGTTGTGTTTATGTTTTGGTAAAGTGTTTTTGCAGCACTTAATTCAGCTGAATAATAATAAAATCGATGGCAGCGACTCTGGTGCCCACCGAACTTCAAAATTGTTGCCTCAAACTAAATGCATTGGACGAGAGGTCTATTCACGTTAGAGTACATAGTCAATGTCAATATTCTCACTAAATTATGATACGGTGATCTTTAATTTTTAAAACTTATATTTTCACTTCGAGATTCAGAAGTAAGAGGTTGAGGCCAATAATTTCAAAAAATGTTAAATTGAAATTAAAACCAGTGCTCGATTTCAGGGGGAACGCGGCGGAATGGCGTTCGCGTATACCTTTAAAAAATAATTAAAAAATGTATAAAAAAAATAATTATTTTAGAAATTAAGGAAAGACTTAGTCAAGTATATAACTTAAAGTCAAGAATAGTTTGGTAAATTTACGTTAATAATATTTTTAGTTTCTTCCCATTAATTTAATTTAGTTTTCTTTCAAATAATATTGGATGTTCAATAAACAGTTTTTAATACAATATGATGTTCTTCTTAAGCCGCGTCCGCACTGGCCGAACATTCGTGGCGAACTTGTTCGGCGATCACAAAAAATCAACAAACATTCACAACGAACAATAACCGGTCATATGATTTACATTCTAAAAGGTTAGCAACGAACAAACAAAAGTTCGGAAGAACTTTGTTCGTTGAACATGTTCGGCCAGTGCGGACGCAACTTTAACCCAGATATTTTTTAACTTGCAGAAAAATTAGGCCTTATCTAGATTTTACATTGTTATGTTAGTCAGTATGAAACACTCCTGCTCCCGAAAGGCTTAATATTTTTTAATGAATCTTTAAAACTGTATTTTGAGTGTCATAAAAAAGGTGAAAAAATAATCTCAGGTACGTTAAAAACGCTGGAACTTAAGAGTATTATTTTTAAATCTTCCGGGGGAGGGCCCGTGGTGAGCCAATTCCTTCACAGTTCCCTTGCCTATTTTTCTTACCTCTTTTTTTTTAGAAATCGAGCACTGATTAAAACTATTACATGGAATTATTGGGCGAAACAAAGGCATTCATCTAGAGTCGAATTCTTACCATATGTATCAAATTCTGCTATTAATTAACAGTCCTGTTTAAGGAGAATGTCGGCCTTAATCAGTAACAAGACTACAGGATCGCGCCACAATCATCCTACGCATCTCTCCTTCATACTTGACTTAAACTACGTATTTATTGTAGTTAGGTCACCATTTCTTTACAGGTATTAAAGGTAAAGGTGAAGGTATTAAAGTAACGAGCATTCTTGTTGCTAGTGATCGAGCAAATTTGATCAAGACAATCACATGAATTTACTAAACATTTTGTATATTTGAAATACTAACAACGTGTATTTCTAAATCAACTACACCCGGCTAACCCAATATTGTGATTATCAGTAAAAAATGTTGTTGTCCCAAATCAATTGCAATTTTATTGTAATGGGAAATTTACTAATATCAATCATGGATAGTGCCAATATGACAAGTTTTATTATCATTAATTTGTTACGAAAACAAGCCCCGTCGTATGGAAAAAAAATTGGGAATCGCTTTTAAAAGAGGGTTTTACTAATTTAGTATTAACAGAAGCTACTGAGTAAGAATGTACACTTTTTTATACATGGATGGTAAAACATGTCATGTTTAAATGCTATGTTACAAGCAAGCATTCGCTCTGGTAGGCTACACGCGAACGGCCGACGTGCGTTGAACGCGCGGGGAAATAACATTGTCATTTTTCCCGCCCCTGTGAGATCTGGCGGTCTATACCTGTCCGCGGCCGCGTGGGTATCCGATCGTTCCTCCCTTCCTGGAGTCGACCCTTATAATCCTCACTAATGCGCAGGGGTATTCGATCAGCTCGAGGAGGCCCAAAATCACGTGGGTATTTGATAGCAGCCGAAGTTTTAAACCACCCCACCGGTCTCACAAAACAATGAGGGCCGTCCTCCTCCTTACAAATACTCTACCTCAAGGAGGCCCAGCTAAATTCGTGCATTTATTATTCATTGTAGTTATTGTAATCATTGTAATAAATTTATTGTACTCATTGTAATTATCTAACCGGTGGAAGTAATTAGAAAACGTTGCCTCGTCACTTCGGAGGTCACAAACAAGACAAACTATTGCTCCTTTTAGTAAATAGGAACTCAACAAAGGATGTACCCAGTGCTTCCTTTTCTTTATAGTTAGGATATAGTTATAAACTAGGAGTGCAAATACTACAGTTTTCTTTTATATGCCTCAATTATTTACCTGAATACTAATCGATATTTCGAAGCATAACATGAATTTTCGGTAAATTTTAAAAAATGCACATGACTATTATGGCAATTCGTAAATATATGTTGCTAAACGCCTAAGTCAACGCCAAACTAACGCTAAATGTAAACTGACTATTTGCAGCACGGCCGAGTTGACGTAGCATGCATGCAGAGTGTTTTGGCTCGTGTGAACCGGGGCTAACTATACTATATACTATGTTCAACGTTCGCCTTTCAGTACAGGCCTTATGAGTGTTTACTATCCTATTACTTGCACTTTGCTGGATACATTTGTAACTACATTTATAACATGTGATTATAAAATCATCAGCTGATTATTATGTAATGCGGTTAGTACCGTGCAACTTTATTTGCCATTTGATTTGAATGGCTTATGGAAAATCCATACTGAAAGGTGAACGTGGAACCGAGTATAACTTGCAACTCGAAAACAATAGTAAACTAAGTTTACTCAATTTTGAAATATTACGGCAGTCTCAATTTCAAAATACATAAACAAGACAAACTGCCAAATTAAATAATTTAAACTCCCTTTTCACTAATAGAAAGAATACAATGTAAAATGTCTCACGTAACTGAATTCCACTCATTAACTCCAGCACGAGTCACCATGTTATAGAGTAAAATACACAATTAGGTTGAACTCCGAGAGTTGGCCAAAAATAACCTCAATCACCATGCTCATACAAGGTGAAAATGTGTCAGGTAACCGAACTCCTCGAGAGAAATAACCTCTAATACTTGCCTCATTATAGAGTAAAATTCATGAATTACTCAAACTCCGAGATGAGTCAAAATTAACCTAAATATTTTGGATTAAATAGATAAAAAAGTGTACATAACCAAACTCCGAGAAGAGTCAAATATAACCCCAATATTTCTACTTATATAGAGTAAAAAGTGTCGCATAACCGAACTCCGAGAGGAGTCAAACATAACCTCAATCTTTGGGCTTATATAGAGTAAAAGGTGTCACATAACCGAACTCCGAGAAGAGTCAAATATAACCCCAATCTTTCTACTTATATAGAGTAAAAAGTGTTGCATAACTGAACTCCGAGAGGAGTCAAAAATAACCTCAATCTTTGGGCTTATATAGAGTAAAAAGTGTCACATAACCGAACTCCGAGAGGAGTCAAACATAACCTAAATCTTTGGGTTTATATAGAGTAAAAAGTGTCACATAACCGAACTCCGAGAGGAGTCTAACATAACCTCAATCTTTGGGCTTATATAGAGTTCCCTTGGAGTTCGTCCTACTTCGTCTATATGTCGGAGTACTACCTACTGAGGTAACGTGAATATATATATATATATATATATATATATATAATATATATATACATATATGGCATTTATATTATTATGTATATAATAAAGAACATTTATTATTCATGTTACGACTATCATATAATTTTCTAGCAATTAAAATTGTAACCTTACATTATTAAAGAGTTTATAGTTTAATTACTTGAAAATGACATAGTTGAAACGTGTGACAAAAAAAAGAATACTTTGGTATTTATTTCTAGTGATTATAATAACAGAATCCCTTAAAATTTAAACAATTTAAAATGTATCTATAGAAGTTTATTATACTGTAGTTTTTAAAATACAGTAACTCAAACAAGTGTTAAAACAGTAACTTTTTAATTTTCAATAAACATTATTTATAATGTTTATTGAATGTTTGTTGAATGATTATTTGAATCTTTATTTTATAATGTTTATAAACTTATATTAAAAATCAAACTAATGAAAGTATTAACCTACAAAGTAAGGTTCGTGTATAGCCTTGAAAACAAACACATTGTGCTCAAGTAAGACGTCGAATGCACACTTGAAGCAAGTAGGTCTATTGCATTTTTACCACTTTTACACTGAATATAGCCTACTGCAAATCGTTTGGGTCTCTTTATTCGTCATCATTTTAAGTTGGTAACCAATTCTTCTTCCGAGAGCTCACCTTCAAAGTCATCTTTTGGTTCTGTTATGTTTTACCGGCTTCGACAACTGGTGTTGACACGGTACTAATTCCTCCTCCAGTTTCCCCTCCTCAAAATTGGTAACTAATTTAATTATCCTTTGAAAGCTAGAAGAGTTAATGTCAATGCTGTTAAACCGCTTGGGATCAAAATATTTTAAATCTAAGCATAGACTTTGTTTTTCTGAAAACTTTTCGTTCATACATTTGACAGCTTGATCTATAACACAATTAAAAATGGTGTTACTTCAAATTGGCGATTGCTGTCCTCAGTTAGGCCCGGTTAGGCCACGTCTCCTGATGAAGTTTCCCCCGGCATCTTCTTCTTCTTCTTCCTACTATCACCCCAGGCAGTTTTGTTTCTATGATTATTTCTTCCACATTTGGAACTGTACCCAACAAGTGTTCGATTTTGTTCGTTATTTCAGTGAAAAAGACCTCTGCAGCTTTAAAGACATTGGCAAACTTGGACCTAGCGCCTTTTAAATCGTAAAGGCGCCTTTTTTCCTAAGTGCAGCTTACTAGTCTCAAAGCTTGAACATAGTCAAGATCCTTGGTTTGCAGGTAATCTGTAAGTTGAGTGGTGTGCTAAAAAATCATCAGGAAAGTCATTGCAAAGAATATTGCCTGGAAACTGCATATAGTTTCTGCAAAATGCAAATACAGCATCGTTCATAACCTGTTAAAATTGTCGATTTATTAAAATAATGGATTACAAGAGTCGTTTTAATACGCGTATTTATTATATTCAAATTTGTATGTATTACAGAATAAATACAAATATACACTTTGTGTAAGGTTTAACAAAATAATCCTCCCGAAATTGACCTTTACTCGTATACTACCATTATACTACGTCGCAATGGTAGCGCCCAGGCTGACTGGCTGACAGCTGTTTCGCCGCACAGGTTAGCCAACTATGTATAGTCATTGCTATACGAAAGAGTTCCCAGTTGGAGCAATTTATCAAAGTTGAACATTCAATTTATATGAAGATAAACATATTATGTTCAAGTCACGAAGTGCAAACACGTATTAATCGTTTTAGGAAACATTAAACTTTCAAAAATTATTTTACAATTCCTTATAACGAAAAAAACTCGCCCTAGGGGCGCCGGGGCGCCTTGATAGGGAGGGCGCACCAGGAATTTTCCCGGTGTCCCGGCGGCTCAGTCCACCCCTGCCATACGGCACACTGTACAGGATGCGCATAGCCCACTACTGCACACGCAGTCCCGCGCCGTGGTGTAGTGCAGCGTCCTCCATGTGACGGTTACGTTGATGCGGGGGCGTGGTGTGGCGTGAGGCGAGCGCACATCCACGCCGTGTTGTGCACACCATACGGCACACTGTACAGGATGCGCATAGCCCACTACTGCACACGCAGTCCCGCGCCGTGGTGTAGTGCAGCGTCCTCCATGTGACGGTTACGTTGATGCGGGGGCGTGGTGTGGCGTGAGGCGAGCGCACATCCACGCCGTGTTGTGCACACCATACGGCACACTGTACAGGATGCGCATAGCCCACTACTGCACACGCAGTCCCGCGCCGTGGTGTAGTGCAGCGTCCTCCATGTGACGGTTACGTTGATGCGGGGGCGTGGTGTGGCGTGAGGCGAGCGCACATCCACGCCGTGTTGTGCACACCATACGGCACACTGTACAGGATGCGCATAGCCCACTACTGCACACGCAGTCCCGCGCCGTGGTGTAGTGCAGCGTCCTCCATGTGACGGTTACGTTGATGCGGGGGCGTGGTGTGGCGTGAGGCGAGCGCACATCCACGCCGTGTTGTGCTCACCATACGGCACACTGTACAGGATGCGCATAGCCCACTACTGCACACGCAGTCCCGCGCCGTGGTGTAGTGCAGCGTCCTCCATGTGACGGTTACGTTGATGCGGGGGCGTGGTATGGCGTGGGGCGAGCGCACATCCACGCCGTGTTGTGCACACCATACGGCACACTGTACAGGATGCGCATAGCCCACTACTGCACACGCAGTCCCGCGCCGTGGTGTAGTGCAGCGTCCTCCATGTGACGGTTACGTTGATGCGGGGGCGTGGTGTGGCGTGAGGCGAGCGCACATCCACGCCGTGTTGTGCTCACCATACGGCACACTGTACAGGATGCGCATAGCCCACTACTGCACACGCAGTCCCGCGCCGTGGTGTAGTGCAGCGTCCTCCATGTGACGGTTACGTTGATGCGGGGGCGTGGTGTGGCGTGAGGCGAGCGCACATCCACGCCGTGTTGTGCACACCATACGGCACACTGTACAGGATGCGCATAGCCCACTACTGCACACGCAGCACCGCCAGTTGCACAACTCTACCGGGAACCGACTCTGTTAATGCAATTAGTGGTACAGTTGGGCCCTAATTAGACTCACTATCTTTGTACGACATTTGCAATTTGAGCAGCAACCTCCATTTCGACGGCACGCATGCACCTTGTCCACTGGGTACGTACGCTATTTCTCCAAGTTACGAAATACTCGTATGTCTACTCGTTTGTAACACTGTAATTTAATTTTACATCCGTCTGTATACAAACTCGAATGAGCTAATGGGAATAGAAAAGTCAAACGAGTCATTAAAACAGCGTAGGCTACTCCACAAAAACTTAAGCAAGTTGAACAAGTAAATAAAAGTAATCAATTAACATTGTACCTCTCTGTGCCATTTCAACAAAACATCTGCAAATGATTTTTTTATTTATTTAAATATTCAAGAGCAATGTTATCATGGACAGAGATTACTAATCGGATAAAAATTAAGATTAAAGATTTGAGACAAACACCTTGAATACTGATAAGAATATAAACAATCTGATATCACTTAAGATTAAAAAACGCAACTTATTCTGTTAGCTGGTTTCATTATTCCTTTATTACTAAACTTTTCAAGACCCGGAGTTAGTATTAAAAAACATTTACCAACTGATAAAAGCTAAAAAATGCTTTAGAGGTGTTTTTAGCCACAGCATATGTTTCTATAGGCAATCCAAAAGGTCGTATCATAAAAGTTTAATAGCTGCAGTTAAATTATTAAAATGTATGAGCAAATTGAAATTTGTTATAGAAAATACTTTCAGACGAGATAACTTCGATAGTTTAAAGATCTTTGCTTGTACAACATATTCATAAGTGATCAACAACTTCTTAATAATTTCTTCTTATTAGATACAGTATTCACAAATGACATTTAAAATTCGTCAGTGGGGTGCCAGCAAAAGAGAACTAGTATGGCGTGGTAGCGCATCGGAGCACGCGCTTTGCTGTGCCAGATACTGTAGTACAATAACACAACTTCCGGCATCAACAGTCGAGAGCCGACAGTAAAAACAGCAATGAACCGCAGCTGGTGTGGCTGTAGCGGCAGCGGCACCCCGTCCCGGACCCTGCGCGGCACAGCTACAGCAGCTACAGCTACAGCGTTGGCCAACTGATACCGGGGAAATACACTCGGTCTCAAACGAGATTGGTAATAAACCCCGACCCGCAATCCAACTACGCTTCGACTACCGACATTTCCGTGAGTGAAATTTGAAAACACAATCACTGCATCAAAGAGAGAGGGCCATTTGCTGGCAACACACCATTTTGTCGAGTTTGTGATCGGCTTCCGCCCATTTTATGCCCTGCTAGAAGAAGTAACTCGCTGAACTGCTGAATTGCAGTAGAGAATTACAGCAAAAGCGACACCTATTACGATTAGGTTATTTCTTACATTTCAATTATTTCGACTTGTCGGTGGCGAAAACAAATACAAATCGACCTACTTTTTTCGACATCTGTGTAGCCAACGTGTACAGTACCGTACTCAAAAATGCCGTCAGTGAACATGAACCTAAGAAGGGCGAGTTTTCAAGCAAAACATGCGTACAAAACGAGATCTGATCAAGTGGTTTTTAAGCTATTGAGACCCCTTCATGAAACCAATTATGAAAACCTAACATCCTTAGAGAAGAAACTACACCATGTATTGTGCGGAGATTTAATTTGCTTTTGAATAAAACTCCCGATCTATAAAATTACAAGACCAATTTTACTGTTTTCATATGGAAAGGTGGACATTTATCTGAATCGATGCTATCAAACGTATTCAGAACACAGCGGATATAATGTAAATAAGCACAACACTGGCGGCAGTTTGGTGGCTGTTGTGTGGTACGGCGTGAGGTGAGTGTACGTAGTTGTGTACGTTGGTGTTGGTGTTGTGTACGTAGTTGTGTCGTGTTATCGGACGACAATGGGACTCGTTGTGGGTGACCCCCTGGCCTCTAGACCCCGCCCCCGCCCCCCACCTCCTTCAGAGTCGCCCCCCGCCGCGACAATTGGCTCTTTATTAATAGTCATCATACTGGTGGCGGACAGACGTCACACAACACAAGAGCGCTCCACTGACAACGCGGAGATTTAAACTTAAAAATACTGTACAAAACACGCATTTAAAAAACTTCCGTAATTGCAGTTACTCGTAGTTTGTATTGGTTGAAAGGCATCTGACAAAGTAGCTTGAGAGGTGATCTAGAAGCGAAATATATTATAGCATATTATTTTGTTAAACATATGAGTGGCCGTAACCGCAACCATAGGTATGAAAAAAGACTAGTCGGTCAAAATTAATTAAGATCGTCGCCCAAAGACCAACATGTGGATACAGGGAAAAATCAAATGTATTTAGAATGTACACTCAACTTGGCGTCTTCCAAGAAAATCACGAGAGTTATAGAATGATTTCATGCATAGTCTACTCAGTCACGTACGAGCAACACATAGTGAAAGGCAGATCAAGACCTTGGTGATACAAGATAACCCAAGATTATAGTTAAAGAAGGAATTTATGAGATATCGGCTTTCGAAAACCAAAGATTATCTTGAATAATAGTGTGCGAAATACCTACTTAAAATGTAACAATCTTTCATAACCTTACTAGCCAATACTGATAAAAAATGAACATTTAATTAATACCCCCGTCGCAGCAGACGTGCGTACTCCAGCGAATTTCCAATGGAATTTTGGTATATTTTCTATTTCCCCATAAAATCCATGGGGATGAGAGTATGTAGGTTTGCTGCCATAATATGGGTTTAGTTGGTAAATATAAGTTAAATCCTACCTAGTGATTGTACATAGCAAATTTTATAAGGTTATGGTGTTCTGTTTATTTTCCCCATAAACCCCATGGGGGTGAGTATGTAGGTTTGCCGCCATATGGGTTTTGTAAGCAAGTATAAGTTAAACCTTATCTAGATAATGTACATACCAAATTTGATTAAGTTATGTCAATAAATAAGCAAGGTATAGGCTTTTCTTGATTTCCCATAAGAATAACATTGAAAACACATTTTTCTATTTTCCCCGTAACCAGTTATGCTAAGATAAAAATTCAAAATACCAAATTGTTTGTTTTTTAAGCTCTTTTAAATGGTTTCAGTTAAAATTGTTGAATTTTAAAAATTAAGGTCGAAAAATGCCAAAAACCCATTTTTAACCCTTTTGAAACCCCATAAAACCCCGTTCCAATGGTCCGATCATTCTGGTTCGCGAACTCAACCTAGTAAATGCTGGCTTACACCCCTGTACCAAATTTCATCAAAATCGGAGGTTCCATTCAAAAGTTATCGTGTTCACGGACACATAGATATATATATATATATATATATATATATATATATATATATATACATATACATATATATCAATTTGAACGAACGGTGTTTTTGGCTTCTAGGGACCTCAAAACGAAAAAGTATCATGGTCCCGGGCTTAGGTCTTACCGTGACTACTACCGTAATAGCGTATTCCCTATAGGGAAATTCGCTAAAATTTGTACAGAGGTGAGTGAGCAAATCATTGATATTATTAGGAAGCTTGCATATTACACCGAGTCAACACTTATCTTCATTTTAAAAGTTATAAAACTGAATATGTTTCACCATTCTTGATTTAAGAGAGAAAGGAGAAGAAATTGTTCTCTGTTCCCCCCATTCAAAAATTTATTTTTGCAATGAGCCGTAAAATGTGATCTTTCGCTTGAGAGCTGCTTGTTGTCCAAGTGACACAGTTAAGAATACTGGAATTATCTTTATTTAAATTCCCGTTATAAATGCGCACTTCAAACGACAATCTGTCTATCTAGATTTGGATTCTTAATATTCGGTTACCACGTTGGATGTTATCACTATATTACTATCACTATCACTATTTTGAGACACGGATCTCCCAAAAAGAAAAGGGAAATCCTCACTTGAGAGCGTACCTTCTAGATAAAATGAGAGAGGCGGAAACAAGAGGTACCGCCGCTGATGTACAGCGATGTTACACAACACAAGAGCCGCGACGCCGATACGCACGACCGACGCCGCGACGGCGACACACGTAACGCTACACTGTCTAAACAGTGAAGCCATCAACGGTCACTAGCCGGTGACCTCAAACGGATCCGTTAAAAATCACAATAAAATGATACTTACAAAGCTTGAATATTGGTCAAATATTGCGATGTACATTGCTTACCTGTAACAAAAAACATTTATTACCAAACAATTCTTTCAAATCGAATTGCAAAAGATCTATTCGTTAACCTTACAAGAAGATTAAATGGTTCAACGAGCTGTCAAAACAATACAGGCTACAATATAATATAATTAACACACAACATAAAGGAGTCAATGCAGCCATTCAGCGCGGAGGTGATGCCAGCTCAAGCAATCATGCAAAATTAATTAACCCGCGAACGTGGCCGCCGGCGGGGAGTCGTGGCTGTCGAGTTGGCGTTGGCCAATCGGCGCCAAGATTTACAATAACTATACAGCTTACAGCAATGTTCCTACAAACATTTCTGCAATTCAGCTTATTTATGTTTTGAATCGGTTCAAACAAAAATTGAGCCCACGTTTTGTGCATACTAATTACAAGCGTTTCTATAGCGTTTAAAGAATGCGTTTACAGAAGAATTACATGACTTAGAAAGGGGTTTCACTAGAGTAAAAATACAAGAACCCCCCAGTCTAAAAACAGCAGGCGTGACAATCCGTTGTCACGGCGTGACGCAGCGTGTGACAGTGCGTGGCTGGGCGGTGCTCCGCGACTGCTGTGCTGTTCACACTGCTGTACTGTTCTGCAGCTCACGGTAATGCTATGATACAGAGATCATATTATTACTAAAGGAATGCCTAAAATACCTTCGCCAAGAAAAATATTTCGAACCGGGGTTTCTTTCTTCGCACCACCTACAATTTTCTAGAAATACACCAAGAAAGGCCTACGAAGTTAATGATTAACATTTGAAATCATAACCTTCATTGGTGTTAAATTTAAATATAGTACGAGACCTATGGTACTTCATATAATCAAAGCTTCAATTTTTTTAAGACCTATTGTAAGTCCTGCCTAGGGTAAAAGCGTTAAGAATTCTATTAACGACTGTACATAGTATAGGCAGTATTAAAATAGGGCCTTTACTGACGATCCGGGGTTTACCAGGAATACCACAAGATGAAAGAAAGAAATAAGAGGTAAAACAAGGAATACATGCTGTTCGGTAAGTAAAATAAATCACTTACTCATTATAACATAAAGGTAACCAACATCATCCGGGAAGGCATTTCGTATTTATAAAACTAAACAGAAACATTAGGCAATAAGTTTTTTTCTGTGGAAGTAAATTTAAAATTTCCCGACTCCCAAGGAGATGTGAAATACAGTAGCGACGTGTGCGGTGGCGGCCGCGGGCGGTGCTGTGACCCGACAATCACCACAGCATCACCTCACACCTGACTCACCGACAAACCGGTCACCGACGTACCTTCGACCGCTCGGTGGAAAGTAGGCTCCGGCCGACACGCTATAAATATCATACTCACGAGGCGTTACTACCGCCGCAATGACGGTGTGCCGGTGACGTGACTCCCGGACCTGACCTCACACCTGACTCACCGTCGACCACCATCACCGTCACCGTCCGACCTTCGGCTGTATTGACCGCTGCACTTGCCCTGTAGTGCTTGCTCTATAATCTGGATGCAAAATTGCTCAAAGTTTATCCATTCGGATAGCATAAATTGTCCTGCGATTCATGTAATACTCTCACCTCACAGAACTAATAACGGTTTTCCGTTAAATATACTTTATTCTGCAGAGGTCAAATCCTCAGATTAAAGTAAGAGGTGTGAAAGTGAAATGTAGTCGACTATTTTGCACCGCCGAGACACGATTCAACGACGTGATGCTATACAAGCGCCGTCCCGACGCCGCGCCGACGCCGACTTTCAACAATCCCCTTTGTTATTCAGTTTCCGTGACAAGTATATCAACCCGCCGTTTCACTGGTCTCCACGTCCGCGTCGCTAACGAGTATAAAACCTCCGCCGCCGCCGCCGTCACAACGCACCACATTAAATATCACTTTGTACGTCACGAACAGTGCGGGACAATGACGCCTATCTCCCCGGAATATGATGTAAGAGGGAAACGTTTAGCGCAGTTTCACCGGCCAGTTTTGTAATTGCGTCACTTCTAGCCACCGATATTACCGTCGGTCGCACGGGACAGTATCCCTGTCCCAGTTTGTCCCTGTCCCAGTTGCATGAGACGTCCCGGCGTCTCGGAACCTGCCCCAGACGAGAGTCAAGTCACCTGGCTAACGACTTGTGATACAGTGGAAAGTGTAAGATAACCTATTGTGCCATTCTGATCAAATCTAAAAATCTATTATTGTTTTCTTGGTTGGGTCAGCTAGTTTTGTTTTACGATCCAATAAATTAGCCTGACTATAATTAATAATGTCAGTACTGCACTGTGAGCAAATAAAAATTAATGAAAAACAAAAGAACGAGGTAAATGATAGCGAGTAATAAATATATTACTTGAATATTAAAATTAACGCCGGTGAATGCGGGTTGAACAACGCCGAGTAAGTTTTGTCATACAATGACATCAAAGTACCTTTTTATGGATTTTGACGTTATCTAAACTTCTTTTACACTTGAAAATCTTCAAGAATCGTATTAAATTTAAACAGTACATCTCGATACTTAATTTATATGAGTATATTTAGATGATGTAGGCCCTAACAACCGAAATCAACAAGAGTTACAATAGTTCTTAAACGATTGTCACTTGATCCTTAGAGTGATTTGTCAATTTTATTAAACTAATAACATACTGTACTTCAGATAATTTATTTGAGGCACTGACGCTGTCTGGTGTGTTTATTAAAAAAGGGAATATGATTTAAGAGCGACCATGATGAATCAGATTAAGTGTAGCTTTTATACTGACAAAGACTAGTTCATTAGTTTGTCATCAGATTCATTATATGAACAAGGTAGCTATGTCCAGTTTCGGACCTCAAAAAACCTACTAAATTTCCTAGTCATAGAACTGGAAACCTATTCTATGGCGAGCTATAAACATTTAGCATTCGACCAATCAATGTCTAAAAAAATCTTACACAAATACAGTATGTATAGAAAGTTCCATTTTGGGATTAAAGTGACTTCATGTGACAACAATTTCCACACCGCTGTAGCAATAAAACAAAGTATGACAGGTGATAGGCGATCCTTTTTTCGATGTTATTATAAAACGGAGTTGACGGCTATTGTTGGCGTTTTTATTGAGCAACGCTCTCTGTGAAGACACAATGGTTGGTTACATCACGTAACGTATTGTCGGTGTCCACGCTTCCACGCGACACGTTGCCCCATCCGGTCCCCATATCCTCCCGTGGCACCGGGGGCATAGGGCATGCAGGCACACGGGGGCGACTAACCGCTGCAGTCAACGCGGCTCAGCATACATTGTACTTACTGGCAGGATTCATGATCATACTTTTCTTCTCCGAACCAAGTTGCAATTTTTCCCGGGGCTCTCACCAAGACAGTCCAAGAGATAAGCTAGGATTGTGTCAAGGTGAAATTTGTATATAATTTACTTTGACTACTATCAAATTTACTTGGGAGTTTCGGTACAACAAACTGAAGTTTCCACAGTCCCGATCAGGGAGATGAGTAGACTAATTACATGTCCAAACATTTCTATTTTAAGGGGAGGCCGAAACGGATATAATGCGATTGATGCAACAGTCACAACAGTTGCATCAGCTTAAAATACTGGTTTAGGCCGACGACGGGACTGCGGAGTCCTTGTTTAAGTTTGCTGGTTGGTCATGATCTACCCATACCCTCAAGAGCACCTTCAACAACCCCACCCTGCCACGTCCAAAGGAGCAAGCACAGTTTTCTGACGATGTCAGGAGCAGCATTGGTGTGGCACAACCTGGTGTATTGCTACCACAGGCCGCTCTATGAGGCGTAACGTACACACGCGTGCAAAGTTAATTAAATTTTAATCGATGCCATTAAATAATGCAAGGTCTTGCCGAGTAGTTTACAGCCTTTCCCGCCCCGTGCCGCTCCATGTACACGCTGGCGTCGTCGTCGAGCCTATAGTGCAAGAACAAACACAACGTAGACAGCACAATCAAATCCGGAGTCGCCATCACGTGTACAAGATCAGTATAAACAATTGGTCGAATCGAAATCTCAGAAGTGACGTAATCTTCAGAATGAGTTTACTTAAAGGCACGATCTGAGTAAGCCTACACAAGACGATCTGACGATACGATCGATCAAGATTTGCCTTCTTGGTATGAATCTTTCATAAAGGTCATAAAAATTTGCATCTAATAGCCCGATGACCGGTCCACCCAGCAGAAATGCGTGCCTGATGGGCATAGACCGAGTTGGGGCAACCAGAAGGAAAAGAACTGTTTCACTAACTTTTGGTGCATATGAATAATATACTGAAACAACTTATAAAATCTTGGATCTATTTCAAACTATAGCTGTTTCCCGTCACGGCTTCGCCCGTGATTGAATTTATTTTATCTTATACTCTAAAACAAGCTCCGTTTGTCTGGGCAAAGTTTTTTTTAGCTCCAAGGATTTTTGATTTTTTGATTGAATATGGGGGTTTTGGCCACCAGAAATCGATTGGAGCTCGTCCCATGTCTGGGGAAAATCCGGTTTTCGCGCTAGAGCCCTTCAAAGATCCCATGTTATCCTTATGGAGATTTTTAAATTGAACAAAAATCAGCTGATAACTGTAGATAAAATAAACCAATGTGTTACATCTTTAACCTGTGGTTTTAGGAAAATCATACCAATGTGCAGCAAACTCCGCCTGGCGAGTGAGCGGAGCGAACGAGCTTTGTGTGAGAAACGAGAGTAATAATTTTACCGAGCTTAAGCTCGGCCCCCCTGGTACTAGGTTATTAATTAAGCTCGTTCGCTACGCTCACTCGCTGTCATGCTCACCTTATATAAAAGAAATCGCTGGAATACCCGAATGTAGAATATTTCATTGAATTTGTTTCTTAGCAACTAATAAAAATAGATAAAATAGAGATTTTCAGATTTTTTTACAAACTATTGTATGCCCTCTGGGTCAGAGTCCTATGGGCAGATTTGCACCAAACTTCACACAAAGCATCCTTGAATAATACTTAATAATGCCTGAAAGTTTCATTACATCAATCTGTCGAGCGGTTTCGGAGTCCATAGGCAACATACATATAGGCCTATATATACATGCACACTTCCTCTTGTATAGATATGGTAAAGATAAAGTCAACTGCTGAAATGAGAATGCCAAGGAGAAACCGGTGTACAATTTCGCTTTCCATAACACGAAGAAAAGTTAAATCGGGAAAACCGAGTGTTTCCTCAAATCATTGTATGAAACTAAGAGAGAGCTCTCGGCGAGATTACGGAAAAAAAATTCATGAATATTACTGAACATGACTGAACATTCTCCTCTCTTGGGTCGGTATAGTTTACTAAATTCTATGATTCGCAAATAACTAGTTATTTAACCACTAAGTGCAATGTATTTGTAGAAGACTGCGAAAACGACCTTACTAGATGATTTTGCCATAAAGTTTTTTGTATTGAAAATAAGAACTAATTAGGTTTAGTACAAGAAACGGCACAACCAACAAATACCAGAGCACATTAACAACAGGCTTTGCCAATCAAGAGCATTTTTTTTTTTTCTTTAATTTCTTTGATACTTTTTAGAACTCCGCTTAGGAGGTCTGAAAATGCAATAACGCGCAAAGATCCTCATAAAATACGAAATATTTAGGATTAAGGATGAGGAAACAAATTGCCTGGTTTTCATTATATATATGCCTAATTAACAAGGACACACTATATCTGTGTTTAGATACAATGCCATACGAAAGGATGCAGCCTACTTTTTAATGATACAGTACAAAACGTAAAGTGGTTTTAACTCAACTCGCTGTCTTGAAGCCCGCGGGCGGTGGTTCGCACGAGTATATAACGATTTCATGTAAAACCACTTCTTTGAATACCACATCTTTAATCAATTTCATAGTTAACAATTTTTAATTATTGTTTACGTCTATGTACTCCGCAGTGACACAAGAGCTCGCGATCCTGAGTTTCAATTCAGTTGCAGTTAGTAGCGACGACTGGTTCGCCCGGTACGGCGGTACAGTAGCGGCAGCGGTCATGTGTAGATGACAATCAGTGCGTTACCGAGCGGCGCGGCGGCGGCGGAAGAGGCGAGCCAAGGTCATCTCCGGACCGGAAACACTGTTATAATCACCTGTTACACTCATTAATAACAAGCGGTGCGCGGCGCCCGCTACCGCGCTGGACCCGACCACGCTCTGATACCGCGCCCGCGCCCCGCCTGCTGGGGCCCAACTAATTACTGTAGCAGGTGAAATACAACAGATCTGGGCCGAGAGAGTAATACATGGGACGTTAGGACAAATTAATGGAAACAAAAACCGCTAAACGTAAAAAATCAGTACACCTTAAGGCCAGGAAAATCCGACATTGATAAAAATCAAAGTAGCTTAGTACAAATATCTCACCACGAAAAGATAGAAAAATTTATTGTAAAAGGCCCAAATGAAGAAATTAAGCTCAAAATAAATAAAAGATGGAAATAACTCCACACAGAAGTGTTAAGTAATCATCATTCACTCATAAATTCGAACAATTTATAATGTTTAGTACCGGGTGACCAAGACTTAATCGATGGTTTTAGTTTACTTTTGTTAACTTATCATGGTATTAAACAGACTATTACGTTTATGCCAACAACCAACACAAAATTTAAACACAGGTACAGCTCTTTGAAACCCCGAGTCTTAATCGTTTTTCAAAACCCCTCCCACCTTGTTCGGACTAAAAACAAGGTGCAAAATGGAAGTAGGTAAAGCACTACAAGATGCATTTTTGATTTGCGAGACCCTTGGTACTGACAGCCTCTATCGGCAATCGCTGAACTGCTTGGCACGCAGGAAATGAACGTAGTAATGAATAGCATGTATTAATAAAAATGAATACTTTCCGCTGCCAAATCTCCTCCCTCAATATCATCTACCTGAGTCTTCGGTTTCATACGTGCTGAAGTGAAGCAGCGTTTCTTTAGCCACAGTGTTTAACACCCAATTCTTGATATTGCTTCTCGCCCTCAATATGGTTGTGATCAATGCAAAAAGTATTTATAGTTTCCGCAACTGTAGACCAAATAACCGCTCTATCCCTTTTGGCCACTCTTAACCCTGGAACTGCCTAACAAATTTCTTCAAATGCCGGGGTATTTTTGGGCAATTTGCATGTATATTTTTAAAAATTCGCAAAAAATATTTCTAACATGACTATAATGATGTATTATACATCATTTTTTTCAGAAAAGAACAAAGAATATAATGATAAAATTTACTTTGAAAAATACTAACACATATCTTTGTAATTATTTTATATATATATATATATATATATATATATATATATATATATATATATATATATATATATATGGGCGGCTGAAAGGCAAAGTGGTCTAAGTCATACAAACCTGTTTCTGAGATAATTGATGTTTTAGATTTTTTGCAATAATTTTGTAATGACTGACTTTAGTTGAACAATTATTTTTTAGTTACTTTTGTACAATAATCTTTTATTTTTTAAAGCATATAACGTTTGTTTAGCGTGTTTTTCCTTAACACTATAGCCAAAAAACTGACTTAGACCACTTTACCTTAAGTAAGTTTAAATACCAATTTTAATTAATTAGATGGGTAAAAGTGGTCTAAGTCAGGACTTAGACCACTTTACTGTAAAATGTGACTTAGATCACTTTGGCTTACATTAGTTAATACTTTTAGCTATCTGGGAAAATGGAAAATAAAAAAAACTGGTAATAATAAAAAGTAGCTTACTTTATTACTTTATTGTTCAACTTGTATAAAAAGACATGATAGGCCTACATCAGATAAATGTTTTTTTTATCAATGTTTTCGTCTTGCTCTGGTTCAGCCACCTCTTCCAGAAGTCCAATGTCCTCAACATCATCACCTGTGATCAAGTTATGGTAGAACTCATGATGAACGGGTGGAATGTAGTCCAAAAGGTCTAACATATCCCTTTTCTTCTCTTTAGTCACAGGACGGGGAGCATTGTACAAGTGACTTTGTTCAATCAACCCAACAGGTATTTGGTCATTGTTTAGATTTTTCTTTGTTTTTTGTTTTGACCAAGCGAGAGACACTGATTCAAACTGTACATCTTTCTGTAGAGTTTCCTTGTAGAAAAGAGTACTGAAGAACGCTAGGTTCACTAGGTGTATCATCGTCTTCCATCACCGTGAACTTTATAAACACAACAATAATTGGCAAAAGAAAGCAACTGTTTAGAGCCTCAGCTGGTATGACAAGTGAATGAACCAATCGATTTCAGGCAAACTGGTCTAAGTCTGACTTAGGCCGGCGCCATACTATCCGCTTTCACTGGATGCGGTGGAGACGGATGCGTTTTGACGGGATTGACATTTACCTGTCAGACCTTCCTGCGCTACCGCCATCAAGCGGTAGCCCGAAAAACACCAACACCTGCAGTGAGTGCATCGTGTGTCTGAATGATTATATTGTCCAATGTTAAATTTGCCTGTGCCCATGAAGGTTGTGGTTTGTTTCGAAGATGTATTTTGTCTAGACGTTATTGGGCTCACCCTTTTCACTGTAAAAAATAATAGTGGCGCATAGTTTAAAACAATTAAAAAAATGTAAGGCAGTATCCTTGCAACGTTTTTAAATTTATTTTTGGATATCCATTAATTTTTTTTGCTAACGCTTCATGCGGCTACCTTATTCTCGAGCGGCAATGACGCACAGTACTTTGAGCTCTTAATACACTAATAGCTATTTCAAAACGAGTACAAAAAAATCGTTATATCTGTAAAATAAAGCATTTTTTCATATTCACTTCTAGCATCCTTCTCATTTATATTTTTCTCCAACTAAAATCAAACAATTCTCTCTCTCATTCCTATCAGAGTATTCTTGAAGTTGTTTGTCCCAAAGTGCAGGAGTGCAGGCTGATTGTGGACACATTCTATTAATCTGTCCGTGTCGAACATAGTAATGAACGTGCGGTACAACAGGATGGTATGGCCGCTCCAATTCAACTACATGTGTTTTGCCCGTTCTTCCGTTGTCCGTTTGTCCCGCAACACCGCAGCACCGTGCGTTGGTTTCTGACGGTGCGTCGCCACCGCAGTAATGTGGCTGTGCACATTTACAACAATGGGTTTCAATCATCCTTCTAAAACGGTCCCGTTTCACCGGAGCGTTGAAAGCGGATAGTATGGCGCCGGCCTTAGACCACTCTGCCGGCCGAATATACAGCTGACATCAGTCAGGCACAGTAAGCTTCTGCGCTCAAGCGGATTTTTAAGCGAACTACGACTTTGGTCTCTTTGCCATAAAATGAAATCAGCTGCTGGCAATCCAAATATTACCATAACTTAAAATGACAAAAAAGTGACTTAGACCACTTTGCCTTTCAGCCGCCCATATAATGAAAAAAAAAAAATTAAACGTATCCATATTTCATGGGTCATGTACAAATCACAAAAGAAGTGATACAGGATTTTCAAAATATACATTTTGTAGCAAATTTTATCTACTTTATGGAAATAAATATAGTTTTTAGAAACTAAGTACAATTTGAAAAACATACTGCAAGTTATGGGGAGCGTATCCATAGTAACGGTATACTCCAGTAGGAAAAAATGTGCACAAACACTCTCAAACAAATAAAAAATTATAAGTTGTAATACACTTTTTATTATTTGAACTAACCTAAACAAATATGAAAACTAAGGAAAACTCATTTTATTGTTATTCCAAATAATGTTAAAATAAATATAAACAGTAAACAGGTTAACCTATGACACTACTGCACAGATGCAACAAAGAAGTAAAACAGCTGTTGAATTACTTGCTGCCAACGTGATAAAACGAAATAACTCAAGTAGGAGCATCTGGAGAAACTCTTTGGCTTTACATTGACTATAAAAACAATTCGAAACAATGATCAGGAGCATGTATATAGGGAAAAAATCAGATCGGTCACATTGTAGCCGTTGGCACTTCACAGTAGGGGGCCGGTCGGCTACAATGTCGACGACTGGCAGTTCCAGGGTTAAAGTTGTCCCTAGAAATAAATTTAGAAATAAATTACTCTTAAATCAAAATTTTAACCAAATCTACCGGCTATATTTTGAGACTTCATGTTATAGTTGAGAATATGTACGGCGTGAAGTTATTTGAAGTTTTTCAATGATGACTGAAATAAGAAATTTGTTATTTAAATTGCATGTCATAACAGTCACTTACTTGCCTGTAATGAATTCACAGGTTCACTCTTCAAAACATTTCACAATTCGCAGAGCCTTCAATAAACCCTGTCAAAACCAAAGTTTTCTGGGAAAGGTGTCTAAGTGTTTATGCAATTCAGTTTAGTTGGGTGTCTGGCAATCTTTCATTGAAAAGGGCGCAGAAGGATGTCTAGATTTAGGATTTTGGACTGTTCTGCGAAATTAAAGTTACAATGTCAGTATTTTTTTTAAATATTTCAAACCGACTTTATTGGCAGGAAACATTTTGCGACCCGAAACATTTTCCGCATCTCCGACCAACCCAGCTTACTTGGCCATTTCCCCTGATGCGATAAGGAGATTACCCGGTGAACATTATTTAACGCGAAACACGGTACTACAACTTTATAAACTTTCTACCCATTATTCCGTGTTCCGGTTCGCACGGAGGGAGGGGCTCCCGGCCGGCCGTGTACGGGTACGGGCATGGGCAGTGAGGAGAGGAGAGGCGCCGGGCCGCGTTACCAACTGGGCTGTGTTAACGCTGATGCTTACAGCTTCCGGACACCGCGTAACTGGCAACTAGTCCCCGACCCACCGTGACTCGGCTAATTGTCGGCGTGGCCTCGTGGCGGCAGCTTCCTCGTCACGAGTCACCCCGTTCGGTGCGAGATGGCCAAATTAACTATTTAGCGCATTAAAACAATGATTTTGACATTTCTACGGATGTGAGAGTCGCAAGAGTAAATTCCTTGAAACGTTCAAAACGAATACGTATGAAAATTATAGCCATTCCCACATAATCTTGGAGTGTCAAACTACACAAAGTTATACAAAACATCTTTAACAAATAGACAAAATTGAATCATGACGGTGGGATGAAACGGTTTAGCATTACAGTATTACTTTGCATGGTTGTGGGTGGCTCGAGATGATTCAAAACAATCAGGTTGAATTAATTCAAAATGATTGTTAATTTTCATTAATTGATGTCCTGCATATCCGGCCCTATGATGCTATGTATAGGCTACTATTTCAGGGCAAGGTACTTAGATCTTCTCCACACGTAACTGATAAGCGACAAGCCTACATTTACACTAGAATACTCTCTTTAGAATCAGTCAAGTTCAAAGTCTATGCATCTAAACCAAATAAAAAATCCATTACACGCTTATAGAGAAAATTGCTCTCTATCAAACGTCATGGATGTAAAAGCCCCATTGTCTCGGAGAAAGGAAACAATTCGTGGACCCGGCGCGGCGGCGGCAAAAAGCACGGAAATCGCGGATGGCTAGAGACACATCCAAATATGGCGGTGTCGTTGCAGGGTGGCAGTTAAAGCATACCGGTCGCGGTGTGCCAGGTCATTAGTCAACTCTCACCTCTATAGCAGCAGTCGTGCCATTGACTTTGACCAGGTCATGTACAAGCACATTGCTCGGCACGTGATGTGTACTGAGCGATGCTTTGTCGCACAGCTCTCTGGTAGACGGTGCAACACAGAACTGCTCAATTGCATCTTTTATATGGCGATCAATCTTGAAGTAAAAACACGCGCACTGCGTCTATACTGCGTCGAGCGGCAGAAACCAGGTCTCTTTTCCCCCTACAAAGCTTCTGGCTCGTCAAAGGCGTCAGGCCTTATAGCATAGGTAAAGAAAGTTCTATCAAACACTTCGGCTTCCAGTTTGTTTCTTATTTACTAATCGCAACCTTTAATTTATAAAACGGTTTAATCAAACCAACAGGAGGCACTCGTAAAACACTTTTGGACTGAAAGAACCACTATCGGTATTCCAAAATTCACAAAATTCACTTTTGTCAGTTAAAGGAAATTTGTCATTCCATTGGTGAATTTGAATGTTAACGATAATTAGTCTTGAAATTTTTTAAATACTGGTAATAGACCTATCAGTAGCAATAATTTTTAATGCCACAACATAATAGGATGAGTGGACATAGGCTATTAAACCTATAGACCTACACCAATTAAATAAACTAAATCCATACTCTGCCATACTCTTAGGATCCAAAACAATATTACTTTTAGTCAGTTTCATACTTAAAATGCCCTTAATACCATGAGATATTTTTGCGTAAAATTTATTTGCTATATGCATATTACGTCAGTAAAATTGTAAAACAGTTACAGTTCGAAAACGAACTTTTTAGAACTCTGGCCTTATAGACTAGCCTCGTTTACACGCTACGATACAAGTTTGTGCAAACCAGGTTTGAGTTGGCGCGACCGTTTAGACGTTACGATATTTAACTCAAACCTCCCTTCCGATTTGCAAACTTCAGTACCTGCTGTGATCGCCATCATGGAGGAGGTGTTGTTGTGGTCGGTGTATGCTATTTGTTTAGCAAGAGTAGTGACCCTGGAAAGACGAAAACCGAGGAGTAAATGGTGTAGGTCTTGGCTTCTGAAACGAAGCAAGTTTTCCCACGTGAGGCACTTAAGATAATTGCGCGATGAACCAAATGATTGGCGAAATTACTTGAGGATGACTGAAGATTGTTATGTGGAACTTCTGAACTTAGTTAGAACTCTTAAAAATTCACGAGACTCGGCCATGACGCTTGGTAGGGTATAACAGCGCACACTGCACTCATTCGTGGGAACACTGATTTTAGAAAGCCCCGTTTACACGCTCCAATATATCGGTGCGATCTGATTGCACCAATATATCGGTGCGATAAATTGGAGATTGAAGCCGCGTTTACACGCTACGATATATTGGTGCGATGTGATCGGTACCAACCATATCGTAGCGATAATTGGAGATTGATGTTCCGTTTACAACTACAGAACTGATCGCATCGATTAAGTTGGAGCGCTGTTTACACGTTCCAACCTCTCGCTCCAACCTTGCGATATCGTTGTCAATCTAGTCAAAAAAATGAAATTTTCATTTTTCGTCCAACCTCGATATATTGGTACGATCTCCCGTCTACACGCTCCGATTATCGCTACGATATGGTTGGTACCGATCAGATTGCACCGATATAGTATTGGAGCGTGTAAACGGGGCTTAAGACCATGACGTTCGCTGCCTCACCTGTTTACGCGACGTTCAAGGTCATTACACCCCTAAGGTTTGAGCAAAATGGCATGAACGACCGTTTACACGTTTCAACCTGTCGCTCCAACCTTCCAATCTGATCGCAAGGTTGATGAAAATTTCCACAAACCTTCCAACCTCGCTCCAATCCAATCATTTGCGCAAATCTGCCGTTTACACGCTACGATATCTGCGCAAATTTGGTTTGCGCAAACCAGGTTTGCGCAGATAAATTGGAGCGTGTAGGGGCTTAAAATGATATCGTAATCTCTAATCACTGAGCGTCAATTTGAATCAAGTAAAAGACTTTCAGATGAAATGTCTGCCATCAGACGTAGTAACGAGTCGGCTGATAGCAGCTACAAAGAGCGTGCGAGGCGAGGATGTTTACTAGGGATTGTTTATTGTTTACAACGACCAGCTGGACGGTATAAACACGAGCGAGAACGAGTACACAAACTTCATATGTTTACTGGCCGAGCAGACACGCGATCACTGCCCTCCTTCCTTTGTGTGACATTTTGAATTATTTTATTATTAAACATCCCTTTAGCATTACAATAAATTAGTTTAAATGTGCGGCTAAGTTATTATTTCTTAATGATATGAAAGAGTATTGTGTGAAAGAGAAAAAGAAAAGTATCTTATTTGACAATGGGTGAGCGCTACCACCGATACTATAGAATGACGACTACAGCTGTTTCCAATGGAAAGCACCAAGTACATCTGATGTAGACCTACTATTTGACAGTTGACATCAGCTGAAGCACCAGCTGTGACGTCACTGGTGCTAACAACATTATTTGTTATATGTTGTTGTTGATGTCACCTATCTTGTTTTGTTCTAGATATTGTACACTGAGCTTAACAATTAATTAGCTTTCGAACTGAGAATTCAAAACAACACCTATAGAAGCTGCTTGCTGCATTTCAATGGTTTTACTTATGAGTTTGGCAGGAAATAAAATTATGAAAACAAAGTGAGCAGGGAAATCATATAAGTTTGGCGGAACGGTAAATAATTAATTGTGGTGGTGGTCCCCTGAGCGGAATTAAAACCATGCCAGTCTTACGCCAACCACACTTGTGCGTGCAAACATGTTGGTGAATCGTAAAAATTATATACACAGGTAGAATGACTGATTTAATATGTAATTAAAATTATGATTGAATCCTGTTGCTACCTTACGAAACAAAATTACGAATACAGTAATTTATATGCAATAGGGTACACCCCAGTGAATTATCTTCAAACAAACCAGCAAATTTAGTGCCAATCTGTTCTTCGAACTGTAGAACGTGGAACACAATTTGTGGAATATCATTTTGGCAAATATTTCTTTGCTGTTAATTGTTAAGTACACTAACAAGAGACTATTTCCTTTTAAGGCGACGAAAGAAACACGACAATTTTACAACGATCCGAGTTTGCGACCGCCACGGCGCGGCGCGGCGCGACGCGGCTAAACCAAACTTCGCCCTTGACATGATCAATTTACAAACGACAGAGCCCAACAAAGGCCCGTGTTGTTGGTTCCAACATGGCCGCCATCAGACCCAGCTGATCATGTATCAAAACCGCTGCCGTATATCAACCTTGTTGCCGCCGAGGGGACAGTCCATTTGTCAACATAGGGATAAGGGACCGGCGTCTCTCTGAGGATTTAAATTCTGTCAAGGTTTTAGTGGACACTGAAGACGACTTGGACAAAGTTACGAGGAGCTTGAGGGTCCTCGCGACTCTGACTAACCAAATAATATAATTCTAACATCATGATGAACCCTATTGATTGGTTATGCGATTGCTAGCAGGCAGAATTTCTCAAGCAAATCGTTTATATATACATTGGACCCGTCGATAACACACAAGCGATTGTGTGTGGGGCGTAGCGTCATGTACTGGCGGAAAACTCCCACGTGCGGAGGAATGGGAATCACACAGTCGGGTCGGGGAGTCGGTGAGCAGAACCTGTCACGTAGCCGCGGAATCAAAAACCAGTCTCCACCGTTATACATTACCTCTACCTCAGCTGGGCCGGCCTCATCGCCGCTCCCTCACCCATCGCTGACACCGGCGGCGCCTCGTGGTTATTCTGGGAGAAGTTTTAAAAAAACGAATAAAAAAAATAAAATAAAACGCATGTTAAAACATTTTCAAATACAATAGTATTAGTTTGTCACACTTACCGACCCGATCATTGCCTCTATTTAAGATTTTACTTTGAAGTTTACACATCTAGTTAAAAAATATATTCACACTGTTAAAACTGAAGTCTCGACCTTGTTAGTAGTGAATGTAAATAAAACAAATTGATCGCTACAACAATCTCCGATATACAATATTTTAATCAAAACTTGTATTGGAACAAAAATGAAATACAATAAGAATAAACGAGTATGATAGGAATCTAAATTTAACAATTGACATTTCTAAAAGCGATCTAGGTTAAATCCAATTTATTTAATATTTATTTATGTTCTATATTAATCAGTGCCGAAGTTGACAAGCACAATTAATCAAATGGAATCTCAGCAGATATCAGATTTGATCCGGGTCTAGCAATCAATCAGTCAAGCAAACAACCCACTATTCACGATTACTTCTACTTCAAATAAAAGTCAAACTCCATTGATTGAAGAACTCATTTCTCTTCAGGACCCATCTGGTCGACTATTTATATCAAATGCCTGATTTTGTTTTAATTTGTAGTAATTGTTGTTCGCAAAACCTTCATAGGGATTATTTTTACTCTGTTCCTGAAAAATTCGGGCCAGTGTTGCCAGGCGGTCATGATGTAACCTTTTGTAGTTTCCCTTGAAAGGACGCCACGTCATGCTCACCATTCACAACCATGCGTCTAATTTATTTTTTGTAAACTAACGCTAATGGGTATTTCGACCCATTATATAACGGTGTGGCAGAGTATCACACGGTAGAGCATGCTGCAGCATAAAGCACAGACGGATGATTTCCCCAGCAGCACTCATGTACCGCCGACTCTCTCGCCCCTACTGCAGCATCTTCTCAGCACCGCTCAGCATCCGTGCTGCTGCTGCGATCACTGCTGATGTACGGGTGACTCAGCACAACTCGGCCATCGCATTCCCACCTCACAAAGACACAGTTGACTTTCAGCCATCACTTTCTACTGATAGATGCCGCTGCCGGCCAATTACGTGGAAAGCCACACCACATTCACCACGGTAGGCTAATGGCTAATCATTGTCAATCCGGCGAATTACACTTTCCTGACAAACAAAATAATGGACATCTCACAGATAATACACTTTCTAAGCCAAGTCGCGGTAAACAAAAAGGAAACTGCCAATCTCGCGAGTTAGCGTCGAATCGATAATGTGCGGTAAGTCGCAATTAATAGAAAAAGAAATTTAATTCGTCGAGTAATTGTTATACATTAGAATTCACACAAGATTTCAAGGTCGTAAGTGCGAAAAATATATAGCAGAGGTACGGTGTTTTTAGTGCGGTAACAATTAATTTCAGTATTTTCATTGAAATCTGAGAGCAATTTCAAAACAAAACACTGTTCAGTAGGCTACTATTGAACCATGTATTGTAAAAGAGATGGTCCACACAAAAAAAAACCGATCATGGAATCGCACAAATTACGCAAATGGCAGGCACGAGAGGTAAATTTAGTCACTAAGGACCCACCGAGCTGAAGGCCAAAATCAAGGTCGACCGCGATCGCAAGGTCACATAGTTAACCAACACCTCACACAACACTTTCTATAGGCTGGGCCTCCAACATTATTGTGCCTCGTTATTGGATACAAGGGATTCGTCTACCACAAGATGACCTATGAAAATTAAATTTTTCACGTTCATAAACAAATTACTGTATTGTGTTACTGTACATTTTAGTGAATTCTCACTATAGAGGGTAGACTATAAGAGAACTATAATTTCTGCCTGCGATAAGCTGGTAATTCTCATGTTCTGGACAATCTCGGGGTAGGATTACTCTTTGAGAAAATACACACATTTACATCAAAATAACCAATGGGCGTAAATTATGATTTGAAACCATACTATTCGAACTCACATTCAAAATTACATCCACCTAAATCGTGGTAGTGCAGTGAACCGGTGCTCAGAAGACATTCCAAATACAGAGAGCAAAATCGTATACGGCTCGGACCGGAATGTCGACTTATCGTCTGATGGAGCGCGGAGGATCTGTACGGTGATGACGTCAGCGGCGGAGGTCATATGCGGCGAATGTGTGTCTAGGTGTAGGAATGCCGCCACCCGGGCGAGGGGTCAAGGTGCTAACGGGGCGCGGGCACTGCATGCATACACATACACTACACTACACACCACCATGGCACGGCGCGAGCCTCCATTCAACACGCGTGATGGATCACGTGTACCAGTGCGGGGATAAACAACCTCGATATGCCGTTATGAACTATTGCAATGGATGGGGGTGCAACTGGTGGCGGATAACGCGTTGAGTTATGTTGTCGTGAGTAAGTCATGGTACGGGAATAACTCCTACTGTGTCTACGGTTTAAAATTGGTCTATTCATCTTTTCACAAAACATTCTTGGCCAACATGATCAGGAAAAAACGAAAGCTGTTGCGATTATATTATGAGTGATGTGCCAAGTCTGATTAAGTTGCTTTAAAACATGCCTGTCTCTGAAATGTTTAGGCTCGTTATGACTGAAAACCATTTCAAGCAGTGTTATGGCGATCTTGATTCCCTAAACAGTGGCGATGGATGGTACTCGCGGATCTTCAAATTAGGTTTTAAGACATAACTACGTTGTACGGAGGTGGTTTCAACGAAAAACTAGGGCGGGCCAGTGGTCTTAGTTTTAACGCGCCTAATCTCTTTAGAGTAAATTTAAGTTGAACATGGATAACTTTTTTAGAAAAAAAATTAGGTCTATTAATATTAATAATTATACAGCCTTTTCTACTAGGAGGTGATTTATAGTACAAATTGTAAAATGTTTCATAGAATGTCGTGTGAAAACGGAAATTTTTATGAAACACGAACAATGGAGAAGAATTATTCTCGGAAGAGAAGTAAGCAAGGACGAGCAAATATGCCGCACAAACAAATACAGTCAAGAACTACAAATAGCAAGATAACTAGTATCAGCTATGACTCATTCGCTCCCAGGCTACATCAAGTGAACTAAGTGAAGATAACTTTCCGGCTACAGGGCACATGTTAACTGTGACTGTCACGATCCAAAATCAGAACAAACTCCAATGTAGGCCTAATGTTCTTTGCCAAAATGTAGGCTTAAAGTTCTTTTACAGAGAGTAACCAATTCAAGGCCATTACACAACATCAGACAAGTTTCACTGCGTCGAATTGTCGTAGTTGACAAAATCTTTCTCATGGATGGAGGAAAACAACACAAAGGAAATGTTCTCATCTTATCGTTTTATGAAAAGGCAATAAACAATTTTATGAGAATTTTTCCCATTGACCGTGTATTAAGATTATACAAAGGACTTGATAAGACAATAATCTTATACTCTAAAACAAGCTCCGTTTGTCTGGGCAAAGTTTTTCTTTACTACCAATTAACACCAAGGTGAAACACCATACTTCACTGTTTTGAAGCAATAAATATGAAAACGAAATTTTGGTGCGTTCAATATCACCAGGCACGACAACTAAAACCTAAGGAACTGATCATAGACCTGGTTAACAATTAAAACTTAATAATCATTGTAAACAGTTACCCAGGCCCGGGGAGACAACTCTTTTTGTTTCTTTTTTGTGGATTTTCGGTTTGTGTCTGTTTAAAAGCTTTTTATCATCAATTAGGCGACTACAGTGTGTGTTTGGTGAAAGGGAAGCCAGAGTCCCACGGTTGTCGTCGCCGTCACCGGTCACATGGCGCATGTCGCATGTGAGCCGCACGTGACGTGACGTCACGGACGTGCAACGTGCATCTCGCTGCACACACGTGCATCGCTCAATATGGGCACTGGATGGGTGTACACCATCACAGCCAGGGATGCGGGTAAACTGAGGGATCGAATGTCAACCGAGATGCTGTACGGAGCTCTGACTGAAGATCGATACGGGGCAATCTACTGGCAATAAGTAATCAAAATAAGACATGATTGGAGTTTACATTTATGTTAGTTGCGTATGCCTTGCGAGACACCTGTGATAAGTTAAATCCAGCATAAATATGAACATCACGGTCGCCTTTAGAATATTGATTGGTTCTTCACTGTAAGTTTGTTTATTTAATAAAGCCCAATTAAATTACTGTATTTAAAAGCTCTTAAGGTGGTGAATTATTAATCTAAAGCTTAATAACTTAATCACTTTCTAAGACGCCTACGATACCAGAACATACTTTAAAGCGAATAAGAATGAAGGATGAGTGTAGAATTGATGTGACGCCTTGTGTAGCTTTGGTAGTGGTATAGGACCAGTTAATTCATATAGACAGGGCCATCAATCAATAGCCAAACAACTAATAGCAGCTATATGCCCAGTTACGAACCATTCATTAAGTTGCTACCCTTTTCAGGATCGAACCGGCAACCTCGAAATAAAAGGCAAACACTCCACTAAGCTGTCTGACCAATCAAATTAATAGAGGCCTATCTATACTAGTACATGTGTTATTGATCAACATCATTCGAGCAATTTATTTTGATACAATATATAAAAAAGTTACATTTAGACTACTAAATCAATAAAATCCAACCAATCCAATATTTTGAATGTCAGTGATCACCAAAAACTACAGCCATTGACTATGGTCAATGCTACTACAACTGTTATTCTAATACGAAAATTTCAAATTTAATTTGTGAATTGCGCCCTTATTTTAAGTCCGATTCTCGTCAATTTTTGGCGGAAACAACTACAGACCAAGCATCCAACGACACCGACAACTTGAAAATCGGTTGAGATATTTTAAAAGGGTTCTCTACACAAAAAAAAGAAGAAAAGAAAAAAAAACTTAGCGTATTAGATAAAACTAGTACACGTGTTGCTCGAAATCGAGCAATTTATTTTAATACAATACAAATTTTACTTTTAGCTCTAAATCAATGACATCCGACCAATCCAATATTGTGAATATCTTTAATCACAAGAAACTGCACGTATTTACAGCTGATTATTAACAGATGTTTAAAATGCTCAAACCAATCTCAATGTTATTCTAATGGGAAAATTTCAAATTTAATTTGTGAATAGCGCCCTTATTTTAAGTCCGATTTTCATCAATTTTTGGCGGAAACAACTACAGACCAAGCCCTATCCAACGACACCAAAAACTTGAAAATCGGTTAAAAATTGTAGGAGGAGTTCTCAAGACAAAAAAACCCTTAGCGTATTAAATAAGTATAGATACGAGGTATGGCCCGTGCGCAAATTGTGCATTTTATGATTCTGTATGAGTGAAACTCACCTACAGGTACGTGAATGTTGATTATGAAGTGACAGAGATCTATTTTTGTTTACTATCTGGCTTTTAAAATTCATCTGAAGGTGTTCAGCTGTTAAATTACATTTCACATTAAAGAACTTGCCATAAAAGTTGGTCAACATTTTAAAGCGCCCTCTAGGAATAAATCAAAGGCTATGGGAGCAAAGCCCCAAACAATATGACCTTTTAAATTACGATTCGTCACTGCGGCATATCCTAGGCTTTAAAATGACACCTCAATCTTAAAAATCGGTTCAGTAGGTCGAGATAAAAAGGTACGTAACAGACGAAACCCTTATAGAAATAAGAAGATAGAAGATAGGTCTGAGAAAGAATAGTTACTGTGACCAATCTCCACTCAGAAAAGTTAATTACGAACTAAACCAAAACAACAACTTGACTAATGTCAGTTTCATCTACGAACAAATCTGACATCCACACAACAATAATCTACAACAGATTATGACCGTTGTTAGACGAAATCGAATTTTAATCGGTAACTGAGCCAATTCGAGGCGATTCAAGGAGCATGTTTATTTCCAGCATCATTTCCTCTTCACACATATATAATTATGGCGCCCAAGGTAACAAAATAACCACACGTTGAGTCACACGTGGATTGCGGAACGTGAAATGCCAACAAAGCCGTACTACAATTCATAATTGCACACTGATATCCACAAAGGCGGCGTGGAGGGGGGGGGGGGGTCACAGCTAAAAATAGTATTTTGGTCTAAATTATGGTTAAAACAAAGGCGCCTGTGTTTAGTTTGTTGTATTGGGGGGTATCGACGGTGCTGCGGTGTCGAATGGCGCGGATGAAGGCCGCATCACCGCCATTCGACACCGCCGTGAAGGACGAGCATCGCAGTCTCGGTGCCGTCTAGATCCTTCCTTCGCCGTCAACGTCAGCGCCAATCACATTCCGACATCGTGACTCGACCAGCGACCAAGGAATACTATAGACTGGCAATCCCTATCCTTTAACATTGATAGGTGTTGAAGCCACTTTCTATAGTTCCACATAGGTGCAACTAGCGGGTCCACTGCTCGCGACGGGCGCAAATTTTAATTCGCCGCGTTTCATTAACACTGTAAAATATTATAGTTATAGTCAAGATAAAATTTTGATATTTTAGTATGATGAACACTACTATATAACGGTGCCTATGGTAATGTTTTTATGTCGAAATTAAAATAATAACATGAAGAAAAAAATACAAAATTATAACAAAGCACTTTTGTTGGAAATTCATGACATCAAAAAGTTAGTATGCGAGGAAGATTTTTATTTATTGGTCAGGTGAACTTTGTCAGCGAGAAAGCTGTTGGAAAAGACTTAAATCGCAACTCTGTAATTTACAATTTTGTTGTAGAACGCTTAGTTTTGGTTTTATTCTAATTCAAAGTCAATAGTTAAAACTCCGACGGGCCGGCTGCCGCGGCCCGTACCGACGACGCTCGGAGCGCTTGTCGCACGTACAGTATAAAACTTTGACAGTTTATTAATTTTTATCATTATTTTGTGAATTATTGTTTTTTTAAAGGTGATTGTATCCAAAATAATTACTGTATAATTACTACAAAGCCTGATTATTGAATAATGGCAAAGACATTAATCAACAAGAAAAAACATTAGATTCCTTGAAAACAACAAAATTTATTAACAAAATTTAAAAATGTATGATTTTTTTAAATACGTATTTATTTCAAACGAAAATTAACTTAAACAAACTTAATAAGATCCTACCTATTACAAAAAATACGTTCAAATATACGGCGTATTTTTTATTAAAGTTTTTTATTGAGTTTTTAAATAGCAAATTTTACTAAGATAGCCTATTTATTAGAAATAAAAACGGGTTCTTTTTAAAAACACAGAAAAAGTAGCCTCCCTTATTCACTTTATAACATGGCTGTTAAAACCAGCCTATCAATATTTTTACATAAAAATTATTTTTACAAAAAATAGTTATGCCTAATATTTAGCAACTTTATGATATAAAAAAGTTCTGAACTAAAAATAAAAAATAAACTGACAGTAAAGGTTTAATTTTGTCCTCTTCTCTTAAAAAGTAACCACACTAATCATATACAGTATAACAACAAATGATCTGGTAAATATCAAATGACGTTGCCATGCACCAACGAGTGGACAATTCTGACACTGTCTCGCACACATGTCTTATAGATAAACGTCGTGTAGGCCTATTGTTGTTTGTATACGTACTGGTTGTGTAAACAGTTGTCCAGATGCTGTTTGTCTAAATTGTGTCTGCAGTTAGTATTCAGTAATTTAGTGACAGTCTATAGTTTTATGGTTTATCATGGAAGGAAATCGTAATAAACGGGGTCGTCCACGTACACGCCCAATAAAAGAGGCAAAATCTTATCATTCAATTATTTGGAACGGGCGTACCACTTCGCAGCTAAGCTCATGGCTTTCCATCATAACAAATTTTATAAATAGTTTAGGGATTTCTTAATTCCTAATTATTTGACGAAACTTTTAGTCATAGTGATGGGTAACGCTTCTTATCACAGTATAAAATCCTCGAAAAGCGCAAACAGTGTCTTTTGCCAAACAAGTTAAAGCAATACAGTAGGCCTATTTCGTATTTTGTAATAGTATATAGTTAACATAAATAAAGTGTGTAGTAAACAGTGATAAATTTTAAAGTATTATGCAGTTCAACAGTGGGTGTAAGTTATGGACTGAGCAAACTAAAAAACAAATTTACCGTAGACCTAAAATAAGTTGATTAGTTGGTAGCTATTTAACACATTTGCAGCTAATCAACTGCATACCTGTGAAAAGTTACACCAACCGGTTTCTTTCTTGAATTATTATTGCGCTCGTATGCGACACAATGCCATCGTAAACCAAAATTACTCAAAGCGCAAGGGTAGTCGCTGCACTGACAGTGACAGTTCATAGCCGCTCGACGCGCGGTATTGTGCGACGCACGCGCACTCACGTGCCTCTCTCCCCTCCACCATTGGCGCAGCCCGGCTTCAATCCGCGAGCCACATTGCCACTGCCAGTCTATAGTATTCCTTGGTCGCTGGACTCGACGCGGTTGCGAAAATAGTTGCAAGTTCGAACACGTCGCACGGCTTATCTTCATTCGGGGGATTCACCGTGCAAGGGTGATTAGTTTTGTGGTAGGTATCTAATTCAAATTCCGTTACTCAAATCTCTCAGCTAATTAAAAACCAGTGGACAAAAATAGCAGAGAAATATAAATTTACTTGACAACGCGTTGAGTTGCGCTCTGTTTCAGGGATGTGTAGTACTCCTATACAAAGTCAGTGCTCAGTAAAATTAATGAAATTGCTGTGCTGATTGCATTATTAAGATTAGCTCTCTATAGAAAGAAAACGATAATACGGATAAAACAGAGTCTACAATTTAAACGACAAGAACCAAGAATTGCTGGATTAAAACAACAGTATACTCGCTTATTAACAGGTCACAATGTACCAATTTAATAAAAAAAACTTCAACTCGCGATTTTATGTTAACAATTAAGATTGGTTTTAATTCTTGTAGATCTGCTAACCGAAACTCACGAGTACATAGCCTAAAACGAACTGCATGTTTTTTTTCACAGCTCCTTGATAGATTTCCCCACTATGGCAATTTATTAATCAAATTTTAACTTTTTAACAGATCCAAGTGAAATGTGGGCTTTGTAACTAGTAACGCTTGTGGAAACTAATGACACGATCCCCTTGTTAAATACGAATTCCATAGTACATTGCACATAGTAGCACATTGCCCCTATCGCTTGGTAAGCATGTCGGATCGTATGCGTCAGCTGTACGGATTTCAAGGCCACATCAATCGGCTGAGACCGGGGCTAACGACTCTTTAAATCCCACTTCCGCCCAGCGATGACGCAACTGCGTCTACACACGCGTACCCACACACGCACACGCACAAACATTCGGGGGTTCACAATTGGCTTAATCACACACTGGCCGACGACGTGACGCATAAAAGGGTATGATTAATTGTGGGAACACTAAACAGTATGTCGTGTAGTGGATACAACGTAACTAATGTATTTGCCGGAGTAAATGGAATCAAAACTGGCGCCAGAATGTCAACTCATGGTGAAGACGATTTATTGATGATGCCTTGGTGACATGGTGGGCGTTAATGTTATCGGTTAAATTTATCACAGCTGCTTAGCCGGTAATTTATTCAAACGATGAATTTATTTGCTCGTAAATTCGTTAATGGCATTCCAAACACAGACAAGCGGGTCCAACCATTGTTGTGTTTTCGTAAATCGTTATATCTAACAAAAATTGTATTGTTTTAATTTATTCCTTACATGAACATGTTACAGAAGTCTCAGCGTATCTGTGTTCATGTCTTTCAATGAGTATATTTTAAAATTGATTTTATTCGAGTTTTGTCTCAGATTAAATACAACATTTTTGTATCTTGATGACGACGTTACAACAGACAACTATGTCGTTTGTCTATGAAGTAAGAAGTTTTTAGAAAAGTAACCCTACCCTCCTCGTCCATCCTCTTTTCGAAAGCCATGAGCCGAGATACACTGAGCCTTCTGTACTTTAGTACTTGTTGACACATTTAGTCTATTGTAAGTATTGACTGCTTGAGCCATAGATTCAACAATTTTAACGGAATCAAAAATGGTGTGTTAGATGTATGTGGAATAATCTTATTACAAATAATTAAATACACACTCGCTATAAAGGAAATCAATTTGTGTTTCAGTTCAGTAAGCCTCAGCTGACTTAGCAAATAACTTGTCGTAAGAGTGTTTTTATTTAAACACATTTGTTCTAAATTAACAATAATAACAATGTTAAATTGTTGTAATAAAGTTTGCCTTCAAAACTTTCCCCTCAAAACTTATTCCCAAACAAAATAATATTATAAAATTGTCTTTTTCAATCAGGCAAAGTTAGATAACTAACCTTAGCTAGGTTAACCAAATACTTAACCTTTTATCAGTAATACAAGTTCATATTCGAGACTTGCGGCTGGATAAAAAAGAGTACAGGCCTATAGGTTTAAACTTTCTTACTGTATCTACAACAGTAGGATTAGTGGAAGTGACAACTTACAAATTCGCAGCAAGATGTGCACTCTTACCTGAAAAATAATAACAATCAATAGACAGCTAGAATACATAAAATAATAATCTATACTTATTTAATACGCTAAGAGTTTTTTTTTGTCTTGAGAACTCCTCCTACAATTTTCAACCGATTTTCAAGTGTTTGGTGTCGTTGGATAGGGCTTGGTCTGTAGTTGTTTCTGCCAAAAAGTGATGAGAATCGGACTGAAAATAAAAGCGCTATCCATAATTGAAATCTCAAAATTTCCCATATAAATAACATTGGGACTGAATAAAGCATTTGAAACATCTGTTAATAATCAGCTGTAAATACGTGTAGTTATTGGCGATTGAAGATATTCACATTATTGAATTGGTCGGTTGTCATTGATTTAGAGGTAAAGTAACATTTGTACTGTATTTAAATAAATTGCTCGATTTCGAGCAACACGTATACTATAGTCCATTTTTTTAAATCTGATCCTCCGAGGAAGTGATGGTGGAGGGGGTTTGTTTTCTTGCTACTATTACATTGGCTGAAGCCTTTTGTTTTTATGTTGGTTTTTTGTTGTTCTTGTTTTATTTCACTGTTGCATACCAGCTGGTAATTTCACATGACAACATATTATCATTGACTATGTACACTAACGTGAATAGACCTCTCATCCAATGCATTTAGTTTTGAGGCAAAAATTTGGAAGTTCGATGGACGCCGCATCAGAGTCGCTGCCATCGATGTTGTTATTATTCAGCTGAATTTACAGTGCTGCAAAAACATTTTACCAAAACATAAACATAACTTTCAGTTATAAAATATTTCATCCTTGGTTTTGAAGAGTGGTAATACTGATTTATCTATCATATGTTACGTGTACTTTGATGGACGCCGCACGAGATCGCACCACCGTCAATATGCTTCACACATGCCTATGCTATGAGAAGTCTACTCACGTAGTGTACAAAGTCAAGGATATTATGTATCAGTTTTGCAATATAATTGGCAAAAGTTGCTTTTTAATCAGTTTACTTTAGTACTGTTACTTTTTAACAAAGTATATATTTGGCTTTAAAAAATAACAGCTGACTAGGAGTTACTGAAAGGTATTATTTCTACCAAGGCAAATCTAATTGCCTTGATTTCTACTATATATTTGTCAAATACCACTCACTCATGTATCAGAGAATCTCCATAACCATGGGGTATCAAGGGTTGAAATTTTGCATGGACGTACCACTTTGCTCAAAAATGCTCACTAAGAAACAGTTTTGCGAAATTCCTTCAGGTCTCCACCCCACAGGACTTCAAAATTTCCATTAAATGTTAATCTTATGGCCAATTTTTAATACAAATCAAAGCAACAACGAATCTGAAAAACTATGGGACCTAGAATGTTAAAATTTAGCACGGGTGTTCTTCTTTGCTCATAGGTGCTCACTAAGAAACGGTTTTGCAAAATTCCATCAGGGCTCTGCCACACAGGACTTCAAAATTTCTATCTAATGTTATCCTTATGGCCATTTTTTTATACAAATCTAGGAAACAATGAATATAGAAAACTATAAGACCTACGATGTTGAAATTTGGCATGGACGTTCTGATTTACTCATAGGTGCTCACTAAGAAACGGTTTTGCAAAATTCAATCAGGGCTCTGCCACACAGGACTTCAAAATTTCTGTCTAATGTTATCCTTATGGCCAATTTTTGATACAAATCTAGTAAACAACGAATAAAGAAAACTATAAGACCTACGATGTTGAAATTTGGCATGGACGTTCTGCTTTGCTCATAGGTGCTCACTAAGAAACGGTTTTGCAAAATTCCATCAGGGCTCCGCCACACAGGACTTCAAAATTTGTAATGTTATTCTTATGGCCAATTTTTAGTATGAATCTAGGAAAATCAAATCCGAAAAAGCCATATGACCTAAGAGAACTATTTGGAACATTTTCAATGGGAGATCCACTTCGCCCATCGGTGCTCACTAAGAAACGCATCTTTGGTGCTCTTGGAAAGCATCTTCAGGGCTCCACCCCTCGGGTCTATTAAATTGGTCTAGGGCCAATGGGGTTGAAATTTGGCATGGACATTTCTCATTGTTCAAAAGTATTCACCAAGAAACGGTTTTGCAAATATAGTTTTTGAAGTCCTTTAGGGCTCCGCCCAACAGAACATCAAAATTACTCTATTGCATCCATTGTTGAACTTTGACATTGACGTTCCTCTTTGCTCACAAGTACTCACTAAGAAACAGTATTGCAAATATAAAGATTATTATTATATAGTTTTGGAAGTCCTTTAGGGCTCCGCCCCACTGGACTTCAAAATTACTCAAGAGCATATGGGGTTGAAATTTGACGTAGACATTCCTCTTTACTCATATGTACTCACTAAGAAACGGTTTTATAAATATAGTTTTTTATTTCCTTTAGGGCTCCGCCCCACAGGACTTCGTGATTACTATAAAGCCTACAGGGTTGAAATTCTACGTGGACGTTCCTCTTTACTCATGTGTACTCATGAAGAAACAGTTATGCAAGTCCTTTAGTTTTTGAAGTCCTTTAGGGCTCCGCCCCACTGGACTTAAAAATCACTCTAGGGCCAATGGGTTTGAAATTTAGTACTGTATTTATTTTCCTCTTTGCTTATAGGTATTCACTAGGAAACGGTTTTCCGATATAGCATAGTTTTTTGACAAGTATAGTTTTTGAAGTCCTTTAGGGCTCCACCCCACTGGACTTCTAAATTACTCTTGGGCATACAGGGTTGAAACTTGACTTAATCGTTCCTCTTTATTCATTTGTAGGCCTACTCACTAAGAAAAGGTTATGCAAAGATAGTTTTTGATGTCTTTTAGGGCTCCGCCCCACTGGACTTCAAAATTACTGTATAGAATACAGGGTTGAAATTTGACATATTCGTTCCTCTTTGCTCATATGTGCTCATTAAGAAAATTTTTTGCAAAATTCAATGCTCTGCTTACACAATTCTTAAGAAAGATGATTTCGTTGCTCTTTAAAGAGGTATTATTACATGTAAAATGAATTTAATCACGGGCGAAGCCGTGACGGGCAACAGCTAGTTAGTTATAAAAAACGTTATTGAAGTAAATCTGCTACTCGAACATCTTTGTCACGAGTTTAGGGCCTAAATGTTTTGTTTAGTTTAAATCTTTCCCCCACCCCAATTTTCTCGAGAAGGATCAGGTTTAAAAAAACGGACTATAGTACATTTTAAATTTTCACTGTAGTATATTCATTGTTTATTGAAATAGGCAAAATCACATTCTGCGGCAAGAACATCGCGCTGGGGCTGCTGGGGTCTCCGCGAGGATTGGCTCCCAGAGGGCCTCTCAGTCTCAGTAGAAGCGATTGCGGGGAAACGGGTTCATATAAATTTACATTTATAACAACAGTTTTTAAATTTTGACAAACATATAAAATCACGTAACAAAATTGTAAATCTTAAGCCGGGTCCGCACTGGCCGAACATGTTTGCCGAACATTTGTTTGTTCGTTGCTAACCTTTTAGAATGTAAATCACATGGCCGGTGATTGTTCGTTAGGAATGTTTGTTGATTTTTTTGTGTTCGCCACGAATGTTCGGCCAGTGTGGACGCGGCTTTAGAATGTATAAAATAGACTACTTTAATTCGGGTCTTCCTCTGGTAAAATATAGAGTTGTCAAAACGGCCGAACGGATTGTCACAGCGGCAGGGGCGGGTCGCTGACCCGGGTACCGGAAACTGCGACAATCAGGTGTCGGGGGGCAGTTCGACAATCGGACTTCCGGCGGCCGCGGCCCCAGCGCCGGTGACTGATGACTTGGTGGAACCGAGGCGAGGCGGGGAAACGGCCGCAACGAACGGTGAACGGGACCGCGCCGCCGCGCCGGGCCGGGCGATATGGCCACGCTCGGCGCGGCCATCCGGATCCGGCGCGATGATGACACTGGTTTTGTCTGATTGATGATTAGCCTATCAGAATTATTTGCAGAGATAAAACAAGAGAAATAGGTAGTGGTATCTCAGAGGAGAAGAAACAGTCAGAAGGAACATTGTCATTAACCCTGTAGACACAAATAAGTTGATCTAAGCACCACACACAATTCGCGTACACACATAGGCGTCATTTGGGGGGGGGGGGGCAAGGGGGGGCAGTTGCCCCCCCAATAATTTCTGTGATTTTGTTTTAAATTGGAAATTAAAATGTTAGGTTATGTAATATGGTGAAATATTTATAACAATTATAAACTTCTGAATCAGACTTTAACAAAATGTCTACTTTTTATTATTTACACAAAACTCTTAAATTGACTCATTCTGCAATCGTCATCTGTAGCAAGAAGTCCCTCTCCGGTCTACCTGCACGAACGACGTTACCGAATGCCGCCTCTCGGCCGTAGCGCTAGGCGAGTTCCACGAGTTTGATGGCTGCAGAGGTTTACGGTAATCGTGTTTTAAAATTAACTAATTATGATAGAGATTGACTCTTAACTTTTCTAAAAGTAGAAAGACGGATCTCGTCTTCTCTGGTTTAGAATTTTTTAATAAAATTTATAATTTCAGTTATTTATAACTGTCTAAAATCGTCTGTTCTTTCTAGGGGCAAGTTTTATAGATGCAGAGGTTTACGGGGATCGTGTTTTAAAACTAACCAATTAAGATAGAGATTGGCTCTTAAATTTTTCTAAAAGTAAAAAAACGGATCTCGTCGGCTCTGTTTTTAGAATTTTTAAATACAATTTCTAATTTTAGCTATAACTGTCTAAAATCATCTGTTTTTCTCGATTTTTATTTTAAGTTTTCCATTAGTTTTGATAACACTACCAAAGTGAGATTACCAAAGTGTAAGAAAGGAAATTTAGCACCGTTATTCTTCTTTAATATGACACATTAGTTGTAGCTCTAGGCTGCATTTAGCAAAAGATAACAGGGTTCTAAAAACCCTTTCATTTGCATCGAGAAAAACGGATGATTTTAGACAGTTATAGCTGAAATTAAAAATTTTATTTAAAAATTCTAAAAACAGATCCGAAGAGACCCGTCTTTTTAATTTTAGAAAAGTTAAGATCCAATCTCTATCTTAATTGGTTAGTTTTAAAACACGATCCCCGTAAACCTCTGCATCTATAAAACTTTTTGCCACTAAAAACAGATGATTTTAGACAGTTATAACTGAAACTAGAAATTGTATTTAAAGATTCTAAAACCAGAGAAGACGAGATCCGTCTCTCTACTTTTAAAAAAAGTTAAGAGACAATCTCTATCTTAATTAGTTAACTTTAAAACACGATTCCCGTAAACCTCTGCACTGTCTGCAGCCATCAAACTCGCCTAGCGCTACGGCCGCGAGGAGGCATTTGGTAACGTCGTTCGGGCTCAGGTAGACCGGAGCCTTGCCTTGGTTAAACATAACCTCTTTCGTGTGAAAGATGTCCGATGTTTACACTTTACTGTTGTTTACTTGAAAATCTATCAATTTCCTTACTGATGGGTAATCAAATGGGAAAATTACAAACTTTAAGGACTTGTAGGTCACCTCTTTTTAATCGACAATTTACCAATTCTCTTTAGAAATAACTTCACGCCGAGCTCTATCCAATGGCACTGAAATCATTGAAATCTATTGCAAATTGCTGGAGGAGTTTCTTGTACAAAAACGCGTATCACGTATTAAATATGTATAGATGTTTTTGTAAATCATTATTTATCTTTTTATAATCACTGAGTAATTTTTTACCTTTCTTGTCCTCAATAACAATTAAATTTTTTTAGGTAATGTAATGGGCAATATACCGTAGCTGTACTGATCCTAACCAACAATAGTTAAATGTTAAATGATTTTTGTCACTTATACGGCAGACTGCAAAGGTGCTTTGTCAAAAACTAATTTTTGATAAAGATAAAACAATGTGTTTTACCATACAAACCTGTGGAGTTTTAGTCTATGTATCCGACTGTAAATTTTTAGATTTGTAAATAATATACAATAAAAATAACTAAATAGTTATAAAATGATGTTTTTTTATTTTAACGATTTAGCATCCATTAACCAATTAAACACATTAAATTTCTTAAGGTGTTTTACATCACAGTAACCTTTGGCAGTTCCAGTAGAATAATGACTTTCTACAAATAGAAACATGTTATATAATCAAATTTTACATGCATTAGGGTATTGTTTTCATGGGTTTGTGAGATTATATTATAAGTTCACATTTTATGGACAGAATTTGCTTTTATTGACAGTTTTTAGCGAAATTTAAGAGGTTTGGCTTATTTTTGGGAAGGGCGGAGGGGGTATGAGCTTATGAAAATCTTGCCCCCCCAATCAGAATGCTGAAATGACGCCTATGCGTACACAATTACTACGGACTAGCTAGACACCCATTCTTAGCACTAATGTTTTCTCCATTTGTTTCTTTCCTTGTGGTGTCTTACTTACGTGGCTTGGGGGACACGTCGGGATGTGTAGTGGCATGAAGGTGATGAAGGTGTGTGAAAAGGTGGTTGAATGGTGTGATGAAAAGGAATCGCAAAATTACCTCGTACAACATGGAATTTTATGTGGCGCCAAGTTTTCTATACGGTATTATGGTTTCCAATAAATCTCAAATATATAGGACTATTACTTGAATTCATTATTATGGGAGTCCTTCTGGAAGGTAACTTTTTCCATGGTATCGGTAACATTTCTCCGCAATAATACTTAGAAATCACATCAATAGGCCTACTTGTGTAGGGCTAGGTTAGTCCATCTGGGTGCTGATCAGTTCCCGCCGAGAAGAGTCACCGGCGAGACGGATTGCGAACCTCGTCAGCGAGGAAAATGTAATGTGAAATACATAAGTTTATCAGCACTTTCGCACAGAAAATCGCCGTATACCGATCACCGGAGAGTTGGGTGGCGGCGACACACGATACAGCGGCGGCGGCGACCGCAGACATGGAACGTGCGGAAACCCACACCACGGCCTCGGCCTCCACCGGGGGATTCCCGCACACACAGTGTCTTACTATACACCAAACGAAAATATAATGTAATGGGGAAAATTTATTGTGTTACGACAGTATTGGAGGCAATATCCAACCATAAACAAGACAATGTTTAACAGATTATTTTTCATAAACAAGTTTGGCAAAATGGCACATTATGTTGAATTTTCGTGAGGTGGTGGTTGGCTGCTGGAGGTGTATATTTTAGCGCGGCAAGGCGGAGGCGAGCTGCGAGATAACGGGCTGCAGATAAGACGTCGTGTCGCGGGGTCGTGGCTTCAACGGCTTCCCTTACGTAACCGGCGCACGGTGTGGCTGTCTCAACCTCAAGGTTATCGATTTTGGCGGCACGACCGGCGAATTGTGCACCGATCACGGTCGATCATGAGCGCAACTGCGACTACTGTCACAAGTCGAGACGTCCCTTCGAGAGGTTTTCGCATTCAAAAACAGCAAAAATTCGTTAAAATAGATTACTGAAACAAAAAAAAACAAAAAAAACGTAGTATAGGCATATTGAGTTAAATCTGTATTAACGAAAGATTAAAAATTAAATTTATATGGAACGTAACACATAATTGCAATCCTAAGCACCATGGTGAAATAAATGCATAATTTGAATGACCAAAATCCAGTGCAGAGTTGAAGTGGTATTGATAAAACAAAAAAATACATGTTGACGTTAACAATAAATTATAGTTTTACAACTATTTAACACATTCGACCTACAACGGATCGGAAAATAGTTCATACAAATTTAAAGTTAAGTAGAATCGCAACAAAACCGGTGATAATCTCTTTCGTTTTAGTATCATAATGAACCTCACCGGCATTAACAAAATCAATAGACCTATTTTAAGATTTTCATTAACTTTATTAGTTTTAACTTTAAATGTGTCAGGCTCAGCGAGACTGTTGAATATGTTTTTACAAAGGGCAATGTCAAATCTGATATAAAACCGACATATATCATGGCAATATATTTTGTGTACGCCCTACGCAAAATCAGACGTAAGATTACGTCTGAGACATTATCTGATGCATTTTTACGCATCACACATTATCAGTCCAATTCATGGTAGGCCTACTGCTGGTGTAACTGTGTTTGTGTACTTAAAAGATGGTCGATATGTAAATTAGGTGGAGAGGTGAGTGGACGAACAGACGATAAAGGCTCAGCGGCTGGTAATGAACAGAACGATAACGGTCAGGTGACCAGTGACCGCCTCGCGTTCACTTTCGCCGATAATGACGATGATGGCGATAGTGCTACACCTGTAGCACGGTAGTGCATGTTGTTGCGTTTGAGAAATACAACTAACAGTTTATAGTGTGATAGCGCTGTAGTATCGCCAACATCAGCATCAATCCCCCCCCCTACCATCGAATAGAACCATGTGTTAATTTTCTGCATGTTAAGCTTGACGCTAGGAATCTTCATCACACAATGTTGACTAACAAAACTCATAACATAGATCCTCATTGAATTTAACGCTAGTTTTCAATCAAAAATAATTTTGCAAAATTTATATTGAGACACCGACGCAGTCTGGTGCATATTTTAAGGTACATACGGCTGTAGGGTGAGTGTAATGTATCACATGAGGCGTGGCTTTGTTATTGATAAATATCAGCTGATTCATTTGTCAGGATCGTTAATTTATTTATATCTTATCTTATACTCTAAAACAAGCTCCGTTTGTCCGGGCAAAGTTTTTTTTCGCTCCAAGGATTTTTTTATTTTTTGATTGAATATGGGGGTTTTGGCCACCAGAAATCGATTCTAGCTGGTCCCATAGCTGGGAAAAATCCGGTTTTCGCGCTAGAGCTCTTTAAAGATTCCATGTTATCCTTATGGAGATTTTATTAATTGAACAAAAATCAACTGGTAATTGTAGATATAAACCAATGTGATAAATATTTAACCTGTAGTTTAAGAAAATTGTACCAAAGTGAAGCACCCCGGTCGGCTTAGCGAGTGGAACCAGGGAAGAGGGAGAGTGAGCGGAGCAAACGAGCTTTGTGTGAGAACGAAAGTAATAATTTTACCGAGCTTAGGCTCGGTCCCCCTGGTACTTATACTCTAAAACAAGCTCCGTTTGTACGGGCAAAGTTTTTTTCGCTCCAAGGATTTTTATTTTTTTATAGAATATGGGGGTTTTCGCCACCAGAAATCGATTGGCGCTGGTCCCATGTCTGGGAAAAATCCCGTTTTCGTCCTTGAGCCCTTTAAAGTTTCCAAGTTTTTTCAGCTGATAACTGTATATATAAATCAATGTGTTATATATTTACCCTGTAGTTTAGGAAAATTATACCAAAGTGCAGCAACCTTCGCTCTGGCGAGTGAGCGAAGCGAACGAGCTCGTCTTAAAAAGGAAGAGAGCGAGTGGGCGGAGCGAACGAGTTTTGTGTGAGGACGAAAGCAATAATTTTACCGAGCTTAAGCTCGGTCACCCTAGTACTTAAGAACAAAATTAACAAAGGCAGCTGAGCTCTGTGTCGAACCATTAAAAAGACTCTTTTCTCTTGATCGAACTAGCAACCTTAAGTTTCAAAAGGTCGAGCTAAATTTCTACTCAGCCAAATCAAAAGGTTTATCAAGCAAAATAACAAAAATATTTGGAACTGGTATAAAATCTTGATCGTAACAGAGTGGGTTGAATTTGTCGTTTAACCCAACAGTAATGGCATTGCAAAAAAAAAAAACATAGAATGAAGAAATGATTCATTCACCAGTTATCTAAAGAGCTACGAGGACTACATCGGCGTAGAACAGACTTCCGCGGATCACGTATGGCCGGTGTCGGTATGGAGGCTCGTGAAAGTGTATCTAGGCTCGCTGAGGGCTCGGGTCCGGCCAGAAAGCGTGACGATAGAGATCTGCGGCAATTACATATGGCACAACACGGCGCGGCGCGGCGCGGCCGAGCACACCTGTACTGTATAATGTCCCCCGCCACCGCAGCGCCGCATATCGTTGCCACGGTTTACACTCTGCTGGCCACCCGACAATGTTCTCCACCCGGATTTCGCCCAACACTATTATAACCATGCCGACCGCACAGTTTAAGCAGATAAACGGCCAGATATAACCAGCCGTGTTGGGAGAAAGTGCGTACGTTTGGATTGCACAGGTCCGTTCGGTTAAAACACTCCTTGTAAAAGTTTTCGGTTTATGATTATCAAATTTAAAACTAAATATCTACAATAGCTTCTGATTCTGAAGAAGTAGTTTCAAATGTTCGAAAACCACAGCATGTGTGTGCAATCAAAGGGATTTGCCGTTAATTTATAAGACGAACAATTTACAAAGCCACCATTTACTTATAATCATAAAATCCATTAGGGGTGCGGTTTGCTGGATCAGAGTCTCGTCCATACAGTATAGTGTCTGGTGTACCTCAGGGAGCTCACCTTGCTCCCTTACTCTTTGAGATATTCATTAACGACATATCCCTCGATCTGAAGTGTCGTTACCTCCTTTTTGCAGACGACATAAAATTGTTTATGGCGGTGAAAGACCAGGCTGACTGTCATCTTCTTCAAGAGAGCCTTGATTCGGCGATCTCATGGTGTGAACTAAATTGCCTGCCTCTAAATCCTGATAAATTTAAATGTATCTCCTTCTATAGAGGACACAAGTCTGTTGAACTCAACTACACCATCGCCAACAAAAAGATTACTTCCTGCTCCACCATCAGAGACCTTGGTATCACGCTATCGTCGGATCTATCACCCAATGCTCACATAGATGAAATAGTTAAGAAGGCTAACAAATCTCTTGGCTTTATTGCTCGTTCCTCAAGAAGTTTCATTTCACCCTGCACATTGGTAACCCTCTATTCAAGTTTGGTCAGGCAGATCTTGGAATATGGGAGTATTGCTTGGTCACCGTACCAAAAAAATCATTGTGAAAGATTGGAATCTATACAGAGAAGATTTCTCAGGATCGTGGGGGTCAGACTCGAGTTCAACTATACTAATGTCCCCGTTGATGAACTACAGTGTCAGATGTGCCTTAAGCCACTGTAAGTTAGACGAAAAATCTCGGATCTTACCTTTCTTTACAAGATTATTAATTGTGAAATTGACTGTGGTGAACTCCTCCATAGCTCATTGATTTTAGAGTTTCTTCCAGAACAAGGTCCCATGAACTATTTATTAGACGTAGCTATGCAAGAAATTATCTGCAGCATGGACCAATTGCAAGAATTCAGAGACTGGGCTGTGATGTCCCCCCGAATGCTGATTTCTTCTTTGACAAAGTCACAACGTTCCGAAAGAAAATATCTTCTTCCTTTACTCCTCCATAATCCTTTTCACCTTCCAACCAAACACTCCACCCATTAGTCATTTTGTATAGTAATGTTTCTCATATAAGTCATTTGTTTTCTCAATTTCTTTATTTTTTCCAATTTCACTTACATTGCCAACCATGCTTGTAAAAAACCATCAAACCCAAGAAGTTGTACACTGTTCCATATCATATAGGTTAGTTTGTCAACTGCTGCATGATGTCATATATTTATGTGATTTGTTTGAGTATTATTATTCCATATCACATAGAGTATTACTCCTATTTTGTTTCTTGTACAGTCATTTTTTGTATGCATGTATATTGTAAGTGCCAGTAGTTTCGATATGGAATCTGTTGCTTTATATGCATAATCAACATGAATTGTGAGCATGAATTTTTTCTGTAGCTGATGAACTTTTTGCTATGAACTGTGAACTGCAAAATTGTATGTATGTCATAAGCATGTTCTGATAATGTATAAATGGTGTATCCGTCTGATTTGAAATAAATAAATAAATAGGGTACATTTTCAACATTAATATTAAACGTAATCAACTCAAGATTTACAATAGCCAGCATACTAGGCCTATCGTTTAAGGCTCTTAACTATATAGACCCAGCTGTTTTTGTTCACTTGTCCATTAATTAATGGTCCAATGACAAATGATTAATCTGGTGTTTGATAATAGAAACAAAATAGGCTATGAAATATATACAGTCACACTCAACCTTCGTTCGGTAAAAATCCTTTAAGACCGACGATCAAAAAATGTATCTGATAATAAAATGTCAAAACTTAAGATCATTAGAAAAATAACTTTCATTTTAAATGTGGTCAGTTAATGTTCTTTTTTGAGCAAAATGCATGCTTTGAAACTATTGTTAAAACTCAAAACTCAAGTCGAGCAAACAATCATTTACACCCAGCAGTGCAAATGAACAAAAAATAAATAAACTGATGGTCGCTGCGAATAATTGATATTAAACACACTATCCCCATCGTTTGTTAGACTATTTATAATATAATGTAAACCGTTTAACTTTTCTTATAAGTTTTTTAAAGTAAAACTTAAGTTTTCATCCTAGACTTCACATGAAACGGCAAGTACAGTATTTCTTAAGACATTCCCTGTTAGGCTAATTTGTATTCTACTCATTGAGATCATAATTCCAGGTGATCATCGCTAAGATAATTCGTCCCAAAATTCCAAACGACACTACAACATTTCATCGTGAGAATTCGCCATCTGTCAAGCCACTTTAGAGAATACAGCAATTGTTGGTCATGCAGCTGATCTTGAGTAGCCGCTGAAGGGCGCGCAAGGCGGGGATATCGGTGTCTGGAGCCATGCATCCTATTTATAGGGGAAGACCAATTAGGGGGCAGCGCTATTCGCTAATAAAGCGGCAATCGGGCCAATCGGACAATTAATGTCGGTGGTGGCCGGAAACGAAACCAGCTGGTAAATGGGTCGCGGCCGCAACTGGACTGGGCCGGGGAAAGTGCGTCTGGCCGCGTCACTTTCCGCACCCGCCCCGCGCCGATAACGAGATCGGGCCCAATTTGGATTTCGGTACACCGGTCGAAAAAAATACAGCACTGAATAATCAGCTCGATATACAATAGTTTGCATTACAGATTCGTGCACCTCGCAGACAAATCTGTACCACAAAACAGTGGGTTTCCTAACACCATTATTGTGGTACCATACTGTTTTGAATTTTAGATACCGATCTGAATTATAATGAATAGGTCTCCTTAAAAAGACTAATGTTTTATGTTCAACGGTGAACTATATAACGGTTGAAAAGAGTAATCCAGTAAGCATGTCAGTGGCCAGTGCGCGCATCAAAGTGAGTGGCGGAGCGGTATATCAAGAAGATAAATTAATCATAACACGTTTCACTTGACATTGTTTGTACCATTACACTAAATCATATATAGGTGTTTCGTGTAAAAATCGCGTGCGGTAGTTCTTAATCAATTCTCACGTTAAAACCAAGGTTCAACATGGGACCAACCAGGCCAACCATCAGGGACCAACACGCGGCTTAAGAAATGGGGCCACTCACATCTGATAATGACGGTGATTTCATCATTCCCTTTATCATCCTTGCTATTCGATGAGCCCGTCTTGTTTGCATCAACGGGTCGCGGCGGCCCAAACGAGTACAAATGGTCCAGCCGTAAGTATGCCGAGGAGGAGGTCCATTTCCCTGGCCCGGCCATGTTGGAAATTTGATATGAAAATCATACCACGATTTAATACTCAATTAGTACTATTTAATACCCGAACGTTAGATTTAATACTCTTAATACAACAGATTTATTAAGAAGAATCTTGTGGCCGGGCCAGGGAAATGCTAGCCCGGCCATGTTGGAAAATGCAGATTTCGACCATGTGGTGATTTAATACTCAATTAGTACTATTTAATACCCGAACGTTAGATTTAATACTCTTAATACAACAGATTTATTAAGAAGAATCTTGTGGCCGGGCCAGGGAAATGCCAGCCCGGCCATGTCGAAAAATGCGAATTTTAACCACACCAGGATTTAATACTCAATTAGTACTATTTAGTACCCAAATATTAGATTTAGTACTCCAATCGTTATTGAGTTATTAACCCTTATGTATATGGCGGGAGCCGTAAGCGCCAGCCCGGTCACGAAGGAAGATTCATACTTCAACTGTATTACAATGACAATTATATATTATTACTAGACCAGGAATTAATACTCAATTAGTACTATTTAATACCCAAATGTTAGATTTAGTACTCTAAAAATAACTGAGTTATTAGCCATAACATGTGGCCGGGCCAGGGAAATGCCAGCCCGGCCATGTCGAAAAATGTGAATTTTAACCACACCAGGATTTAATACTCAATTAGTACTATTTATTACCCAAATATTAGATTTAGTACTCCAACCATTATTGAGTTATAAACCCTTATGTATGTGGTGGGAGCCGTAAGCGCCAGCCCGGTCACAAAGGAAGATTCAAATTTCAACTGTGTTACAATGACAATTTTATATTATTACTATACAAGGATTTAATACTCAATTAGTACTATTTAATACCCAAATGTTAGATTTAGTACTCTAAAATTAACTCAGTTATTAGCCATAACATGGGGCCGGGCCAGGGAAATGCCAGCCCGGCCATGTCGAAAAATGTGAATTTTAACCACACCAGGATTTAATACTCAATTAGTACTATTTATTACCCAAATATTAGATTTAGTACTTCAACCATTATTGAGTTATAAACCCTTATGTATGTGGTGGGAGCCGTAAGCGCCAGCCCGGTCACAAAGGAAGATTCAAATTTCAACTGTGTTACAATGACAATTTTATATTATTACTATACAAGGATTTAATACTCAATTAGTACTATTTAATACCCAAATGTTAGATTTAGTACTCTAAAATTAACTCAGTTATTAGCCATAACATGGGGCCGGGCCAGGGAAATGCCAGCCCGGCCATGTCGAAAAATGTGAATTTTAACCACACCAGGATTTAATACTCAATTAGTACTATTTATTACCCAAATATTAGATTTAGTACTCCAACCATTATTGAGTTATAAACCCTTATGTATGTGGTGGGAGCCGTAAGCGCCAGCCCGGTCACAAAGGAAGATTCAAATTTCAACTGTGTTACAATGACAATTTTATATTATTACTATACAAGGATTTAATACTCAATTAGTACTATTTAATACCCAAATGTTAGATTTAGTACTCTAAAATTAACTCAGTTATTAGCCATAACATGGGGCCGGGCCAGGGAAATGCCAGCCCGGCCATGTCGAAAAATGTGAATTTTAACCACACCAGGATTTAATACTCAATTAGTACTATTTAGTACCCAAATATTAGATTTAGTACTTCAACCATTACCAAGTTATTAACCCTTATGTATATGGTGGAAAGAAAGAAATGCAAAATAGGAAATCTTTAACAGAGTGATTAGGAAATAACTTAAAAACATAAAAGCAATTTAAGCTCTTTAGCACTATTTAGTACCAGAGTATTGCATTTTTTTACTTTAAATACTGCACATTTGCTGATTATAGTTATGTCGCACTCTGGCCACTTTTAATATTACTGATGTTAATACATTGTATTTTTATTGAAACATTAATACTTTTTTAGGGCATTTAAACTAATTGGAGTATTGATGAAATAGAGTGAAACGGCTTTAATAGAATGTTTTATAGAATGGAAACAAAATGAAATAAATAACATGAATATTAACGTGAATATACTTGTAAAAATAATAATAAAAATAAATAAATAAATCAATAAATAATAAAACTGATGATAAAAGTAACAACATAAATTAAAAATTACAACTTTAAAAGGAAAATCGTAAACAAACAATTTTTACCCATAAACATATCTCATAAATATATTAATAAATATATATACCCATATACATGACGTAACAATAACATCTTAAAAAACACAACCTTATACAAAACAATAAATAATAAACATAACCATAAAAAATAAACTTTACATCATAAATATAGAAATTAAAACATAACATAATAACCAGAGATACAAAAGAATTAAGAAAAATATAGTCATAACATAAATATATAGGCCTAACCTATTTATAAACTTATACAGGGTAGAAAGTAATTAGTTTAAAAATTTTCAGGGGGATCAAATATACAGGGTAGAAAGAAATGGAGATGATTCAATACCTTTAAAAGGATATAGGTAATAAAACTAAAACTTTGCAAATTGATTTTGAATAGAAAAATATACTTCCTAAAGTACCGGTATGCCTACTTATTGTCTTTGGACCTCCAAGGGGAGAGGTTCCACAAGGATTTAGATGTAAATATTAAATGTTAGCAAAGATCAATACAGTATTTTGGTCAAATTAAATTGCCCAAAGAATAGAGAACAATGCTGCAAACCTCACCTTGAAAGGCTGAACGAGTCAAATATGGAATGCGATCAAACTTTGCATAAAAATCATATTGGTGAAAAAATGCAATTACCACCGATACACTCTACTCTTTGGGGCAGGGTTTGGCAAATTGCTCAGAATGCAAAGTCCTTTAAAATTATGTATCTTATGACATAGCCCAATGCAGTTTCCCAGATGCTTTCCTTTAGGGTCGTTCCTAGTGGAAGTAGTCAGGGTAACTGCATTGGCCTACGTCATATGATATATCAACTTAAAGGGCTTTGCATTTTCAGCAATTTGCTACAAACCCTACCTCACCTCAAAGGGTCGAGTTTATCGGCAGCTACTGCATTTACTGTTTTCAGCAATATGATTTTAAAGTTGGTCGCCTGTCAATTTTGACTCGGTCATCCTTTTGAGGTCTTGTTTGCGGCATTGTTCTCTTTTCTTAGGGACCTTTTATATTATGTACACATTGACCTATGCTTATATTTAAGATTTTCTTCTAACTCTTAGTTGAACGTCAATAACGGCTAATAACTCAATAATGGTTGAAGTACTAAATAGTACTAATTGAGTATTACATCCTAGTGTGGTTAAAATTCACATTTTTCGTTATGGCCGGGCTGGCATTTCCCTGGCCCGGCCACATGTTATAGCTAATAACTCAATTACTATTAGAGTACTAAATCTAACATTTGGGTATTAAATAGTACTAATTGAGTATTATTCCTGGTCTAGTATCAATATATAATTGTCATTGTAATACAGTTGAAATATGAATCTTCCTTCGTGACCGGACTGGCGGCGCTTACGGCTCCCACCATATACATAAGGGTTAATAACTCAATAACGGTTGGAGTACTAAATCTAACATTTGGGTATTAAATAGTACTAATTGAGTATTATTCCTGGTCTAGTATCAATATATAATTGTCATTGTAATACAGTTGAAATATGAATCTTTCTTCGTGACCTGGCTGGCGCTTACGGCTCCCGCCATATACATTAGGGTTAATAACTCAATAACGGTTGGAGTACTAAATCTAATATTTGGGTACTAAATAGTACTAATTGAGTATTAAATCCTGGTGTGGTTAAAATTCACATTTTTCGACATGGCCGGGCTGGCATTTCCCTGGCCCGGCCACATGTTATGGCTAATAACTCAGTTATTTTTAGAGTACTAAATCTAACATTTGGGTATTAAATAGTACTAATTGAGTATTAATTCATGGTCTAGTAATAATATAAAATTGTCATTGCAATACAGTTGAAATATGAATCTTCCTTCGTGACCTGGCTGGCGCTTACGGCTCCCGCCATATGCATAAGGGTTAATAACTCAATAACGGTTGGAGTACTAAATCTAATATTTGGGTACTAAATAGTACTAATTGAGTATTAAATCCTGGTGTGGTTAAAATTCACATTTTTCGACATGGCCGGGCTGGCATTTCCCTGGCCCGGCCACATGTTATGGCTAATAACTCAGTTATTTTTAGAGTACTAAATCTAACATTTAGGTATTAAATAGTACTAATTGAGTATTAAATCGTGGTATGATTTTCATATCAAATTTCCAACATGGCCGGGCCAGGGAAATGGACCTCCGAGGAGGAGCCGTCAGCCTCCGCGCCCTCTGCTGGCGGGTGGTGGCCAGCACCATCCAGTCCGGCGTGTACGGGACATGACGTGTAGGCAACTGACGATCCGGTCAGAGAGCAGTTGTATATTATGTAACTTAATAAATCCTGGGACGACCTAATGTAATCCTGATAAGAATCTAATAATACACCCTGATCAGGAACATTTTTATCAGGACCTTACAGATACGCCCCGATCAGGGCAATAGTTTTTGTAGTTTCCATAAGGCGAATCAGCTTGTACCAAAACGGTTTGGTGTAATATATTTTACAAAGGCTCGCTACATAGTTATCCGGCGATGCTGACAGCGGCAGGCCTGGCCGTGGTGGTTCCCCGGACATTACGTGTCACGGAAGAGCGCGTGTAACCTCGCCACCACAGCCTTCCCTTATCACACAATGAGCGATCCGGCACACAGTGCAGTTCCGGCGACATGGGAGACGTCGTTAGCAGCAACACCGCGCTGTAGCCACAGCCACCTGTGTCGTAAACGGTGATGCAACACTCGACGACGGAGCACACTGGTTAATTATGCTTATAATATCACGAACCTCCACGGCGCGCCGGTGATTGCGACAGATCTAAACAAGGCGGTGTGTTCATTTGATTAAGACTGCTTCCTACCGCTAATCTGTCTGAATTAATTATGACCACCCTTCACACCCTTCTGTATGGCGATTTTAAATAGAATTAGCATGTGGACAAGACAAAAATTATTCAATTTAGCATGGACCACATTACATTTTGAAGTTCCCCAATGGTCTGTGTTAGAGAGACCTATGTCCCTTCATATTTCTCATCACGGTTAATAATATTCGGAATGCCGTCAAAGCAAATGTGTACCACACAAACTTGTGTAGGCTGAATTGCACTATTAGTACACTTTCACAAGATAATTTAATTGCGAGCCAAACTTTAATCGAGGAATTGATGTGAATCGAAAATGATGATAACGGGTTTCATATATGCGTAGCGTGGCGAGGGGGTTGGGAAAGGGGGGCTCGGACCCCAAACATTTACAACAGTTCTAGACGAAAAAACGTCGTCACTGGTTGTACTGATTGTAGCTTCCCCACAAAAAATATCGCGCCTATGGTTCAGAGCCTAAGGTTTTCGATGTGGAGAATGGAGAGTACATAGTATACACGGAAGTACAGTACACCAAATATATTGGAATGTAAAATAATAGGTTTTGAAAATTGAATTGTGGAACTTGAACTGATATTTTATCCCTAACAGTTCGTAATGTAGGGCCTTCTTCTAAATATCATATGGATAGGGGGGGGGGGGGGTTTCTTGCTGAATAAGTCACTCAATCAAAAAGCGATATTGGGCACACATTTTGTTTAATAGTACCAGGGGGACCGAGCTCATGCTTGGTTAAATTATTATTTTCGTTCTCATACAAATCTCGTTTGCTCCGCTCACTCGCCAAGCCGGAGGGAGAGTACTGCATTTTGGTGTAATTTTCTTAAACTACAAGTTAAAGATGTAACACATTGGTTTATATCTACAGTTATCACGGTAGGCCCTTAACTTAGGGGCCCCGGGTATTTCTGAGGATTTTTTCCCTGAATCGGGTAATATTAACCCTAAATAACAAAAATTACCCCTCAACATTTCCCTGCAAAATTCTCTATGGGGGTGGGACGGGGTTGAAAAAAGGGAAAAAATCCTAAATTTTTATATTGAGTGATAAAAAAATTCCAAAATAGCCAAAAATTTCTAAAAATATACTGATTACATTAACATAAACCATTCAACCCCCACTCACCCCCCCCCTCCCCCTAGGGGTAGGAGGGGGGCAAAGTTGGGGTAAAATACGAATTTTGCAAACACCTGCATAATTGGAGCGGGAAAACCCGTGATTAGCCTTAAATATCAATATCAATGACTATTTAATATTTTAACTACGTATCACACTCTTAGCCACCCCTATTTTTAGGGGTGGGGGTAAAATTAGGGGTAAAAATTATGTGTTTTGTTTCTAAAGTCTGAAAACATTACATAAATAGCCTGAAATATGTGTAAAGTATGCATTTAATATTATTTCTTATGTATTCAACCTTAATGGCCCCCTCCTTTACTATGGGGGCGGTAGGGGGTGAAAATACGGAAATGTTCCCGAATTTTTAGACTGAGTGATAAAAAATTCTAAGATAGCCAAAAAATTTCTAAAAATATATAGATTGCAATAACATAAAGCATTCAACCCCCATTCACCCCCCTAAGGGGTGGGAGGGGGGTAAAGTTTGTGTAAATTGTTTAAAATGCCAACATCTGCATCCCTTGACTTAGGGGGCCTGGGTACTTCATGCGATAATTTTGCAGATTTTCTCCCTGAATCGGGTAATACTAACCCTCATCAACAAATATAAACCTGTTACCTGTTACCTACCTGTTACCTACAGAGTCTGTCCCGTAGACCATTTCGGCATGAGACCCGTCATCTATTACTACGTAGGCCTATCTTCATGATTCAATCATGGTGTCATGTTGGGTAAGGTCGAGTTGGGTGATGAGGATCATTTGTTTAGGAAACCCCCAACGTTTCCCTACAAAATTCCTTATGGGGGTGAGAGGGGGTTGAAAAAATGGGAAAAAATCTAAAATTTGTATATATAGTATTAAAAAAATCTTTTAAAAAAATTTTATTAAGTTTTATCCCAATTTAATAAAAAAAGTAAATAGTAATAAAAAAAAATATAGGGTTTTCCCTCTCCAATTATGCAGGTGTTTGGAAAATTCGTATTTTACCCCAACTTTGCTCCCCTCCTACCCCTAGGGGGGGGGGGTGAGTGGGGGTTGAATGGTTAATGTTAATGTAATCAGTATATTTTTAGAAATTTTTTGGCTATCTTGGATTTTTTTTATCACTCAAAATAAAAATTTGGGATTTTTCCCCTTTTTTCAACCCCGTCCCACCCCCATAGGGAATTTTGCAGGGAAATATTGGGGGGTGATTTTTGTTATTTAGGGTTAGTATTACCCGATTTAGGGAAAAAAAATCCCCAAGGGGTTACCGATATACTTATAATATTTGTTGTTAAATGAATCAATCATCATGTTTTACTGCAAATTCGCTTAGTACGAAGGTCTGCTGGGACGGGGGTATTTTTTATACTGAATTGATGCCACAGTTTTAGTTGCGTGTTGTTTGAGAGCTAAAACAATTTTTTTGGAATGAAGGATTTCTAGTATTTTGCATTCTAAAAAAATCTAAGCTTCTCGCTACCGCCGGTTAAGACTTTGCTTAACGTCTATTAACGTCTTTGGTTCAATTAATGAGACACAATCATAAGGAATCCGTTTGGGCCGATTTCCCAAAATAAGTCTGGATAAGATGTGCACCTGACATAATTTTGATTAGAAATAAGCCTTAAAGCTTCCATTTCCAGAAATTCTATGCTAGCTTATGACGTTGCAGTATGGTCATATTGTAGATTATTTACAACCTAATGCTTCAACTTTGTACACTGTACAGCAAGACTTGATTAATTTTGGTTGAATGGCTTTACAGAGCCGGAACCTGTAACTTTTACAAAACTAAACTCTCAATATCGCGAAGAAACGCGTCACACGTGTACACAATACACTAAAATTTCTTTTAATCCCAATAATTAATTGTAAAAAATCAATTATACGTCAAATAATTTAAAGTTACTTTCCTAAAACACCATATAGCAATTATAATAATCACCCACCTTATCAGTAGGCATTCCTTCACCAACATGATAGCAACACTGAATTGTCGGCTACGTGAGTAAAGGCACACAACATTGAAATACACAGCACAACGGGCCCGCTACCTGGCGTACTGGCGGCCGAACTACGACTAACGGCGGCACGGCGCGATCAGCTGATCGTGACGTCACCTCGCGGTGGAGGGGGAACTCATCAACAGCTGCTATAAATAGACCATTCACCACAACTGCTGCCATGCTGTTGCTATGGACGCCATATTTAAATTTTTTAACTAACAGACTGATTAAATGTATTTTTTCCAACCTATAAACTACATTCACATACGTTCGTACTTAGGCCTATGAATTATGAAAATTGTATTGTTTTATGTTTGGTGCGCATCCAATATCAAACGAAAATCCAAAAAGGCACAGTGCATGTGCATTCGGTGCATTCCTTTCAGAACTGATGCGACAATGTAGGCCGTGGGCCTAATTTATCAAGTTTTAAAATTGATCCCCTACGCTTTGGAATAATGAAAGGGGACAGACTTATATAGGCCTACGTAGGCTAACCCTCATTCCTCAACACCGATGTTCAAAGAAATTTACGAGAGGGGAAAATCTTTCTCTATAAAAACAAAATCGCCTTTCGCGTTACTCTCCCGACCTTTGAAAGGATAGGTCTCATCTTGATCTACCTTTCTCATTAGTTTGCAAACAACACATAATTCATTTCATTGGTAGTTTTTACAGAAAACAACTCCTCTACTTCACTCGTTTTGAAAATAAAGATCTAGTAAAGACTAGCAGTTCCCAAACATCATCCCATGACTTTAATAGACAACGATTCAATGTAGTATAGTCCTAATGCAGAGTTAAAATTTCAAGCGGGATTTTGGTTGTAGTAGAAAATGAGTGGGAGCTTGAAATCCCTTTTCTTCTAACTTGACACTTGCGTTTTACACGATAAGCATAGGGCTTAGATCACTTTCTCTTCTTTTAGCGAATTTCCCATAGGGAATAAGCTATTACCGTAGGTCTCATGGTAAGACCTAAGCCCGGGACCATGTTACTTTTTCGATTTGAGGTGCCCAGAGACCAAAAATAATAGTCATTAAAATATATATATATATATATATATATATATGTGTGTATATGTATATGTATATATATATGTATATATGTATATATGTATATATGTATGTATCCCTAAACACGATAACTCTCGTAAAAACGGTCCGATCGACACCAAATTTGGTAGAGATGTGTAATCCTACGTTTATTCGGATGAGTTCGAAAACCAGACATATCGACCTACCGGAAGGGGTAGTTTTGGGGGATTTTGTACCCCAAAAATGGGTTTTTTGCATTTTTCATATGTAAATTTGAAAAATTTTAAATTTTAATTTTGACCATTGGATTTAGCTCAAAAAACACACAATTTAGTATTTTGAAGCTTTGCTCTATCTAGATTGGTTACCGAGATATTACACAGTCTAAAGGCAGTACATTGTCTTTTGGGGCTCCAATGTTAATCTTATGGAGAATAAGGATGTGTTAATATTTCACTTATTAACCAATATTTTTGGATGAAACTTGATATTTAGCTTCCTTTGGTTGAGATTCATCCATTCAAGGTAAAAAATCTTGGTTTTTGTACTTATCATGGCAGCAAACCTGCATACTCTTTTCCCATGGACAGATATTGATGAAATTCACCATATAGCTTTATATGGTCGAAATAAATTTTTTCTATGCTAAAAACCTACTTTTAGTGTCCCCCATGGCAGCATACCTGCATACTCTTTCCCTTATCTTAAGGAGAATAGACATTTATTTCCCTATTTATGAGCATGTGATGAAATTTTGTTTACAAGTTTAGCTGGTCAAAATTAATATTACTAATTTGGAAATTCGCTGAGTACGCAGGTCTGCTGCGACGGAGGGTATTTAATTGTAAACTGACGATATTTCCACTAACGTTACTTTTTAATAACTTCTTCTAAAAAAAAGAGCAGCTTTGTAAGAAACAAAAACAGAATTAAAAGTTAGTCGGACGGTTTCAAGACAGTTTTTCTGCATCAGCTAATGAACAGAGAGTGGTGTCACGGTGAGATGGCACGACGTTAACAAACAAGTTGCTGTGTTGACTAACGAGAGAAAGCAGCAGCAAGTTCGCTCATAGACGTCTAATCTACAGCAGTGACTAGCGATTAGTGTGACTAAACTGTGACATGAACTACCTATACTGTATTATACACGATACGGTCTACCGACGACAGCCATTCTGCACCGGCTACAGGGCAAAACGTGCACGGGGGAAGCTAAAGATAGAGAGACATTTGGATGGATCTGCATGAAACCCAGAAATCGCTAATATAGTGTTAAAGCGAACTGAACTATGAAGTCAGAAATGCTTGATCTTAATGTCCAAATAAATCAATGTAATTTAAACGGCTTATCGCTCATAGAACAAATAATCAAAACACATATTTATCAATAAATACAGAATATTTAAAGGTATATAGTGTTCTTCTAAAATAAATCTTCAAAATTCTTTAACAAAGGCTCCAATGACAAGCAAAGGAAATCTCTTTGGAAAATTCAGCACGGCGTTGAAAGTTCATTCGAAAATCTTTCATGTTGGAGTAAAATAAAACATCAGCGATTGAGGGAGGTCTTCTTGCTGTTACCGCTCATCTGGTACACAACTGGTGATAAATGAAGAAAACTAAATTGAAAATACATGTATTACTGATTTTGTACTGGAAAACGGATATACGATAGTTATTCTGAATAAAGTGACATAACTGTAAACATAACGGTTTTGAATGATGATTTTCTATATGAATACACGCAACAAAGTACTGTACTGTGTTGTATGAGATGGAGACGGGGATGTTTGGTAAGCGCGTCGGTGACGGACGGCTGACACAAAGACGTGTAGGCAGCCGTGTATTATGTGTAAATACAACGTCAACGCTTCCGTCAGCCTACACTGACACTGCACAGCTGTCCGGCCCCCGGCCCCGGCCACTGACTCGCCCGCCGCGCCGCCGTCGACCACACCAACACCAACACAAAACATGAGTACAATTTATAGGATATATGATATATTTTACGTAGTTCGTGATTAGTGATTATGAACTTTCCCGAATTCAGCAGAAAAAAATTCAAATCGTTACCATAATCTGTCATGATGATCTTATACACTTAAACTTTTAGTAATGTCCACTTGCTATAAGCATTTATGTTTTAAACTGTGTAATTGATCATTTTTGGGAATAACTATCTTGAATCAATCATCTAAACACATAATTTGGATAAATTATTATGGAGTGGGACGTTGGAAGCAATGTAGACTGATAATAGATTCATTTACACTAAAAACTGATTTAATGTTTTATTAGTAATCTCCTACTTGGAGGTAAAGTTTTATATTGGTTGATATGAAGTAAGATGGAACGAAATGGTTTCATGCGCATCTCTTATCAATGCCAGCCGTTCTCGGCATGCAGTCTGTACACAGGTAGCAGTTTCAAAGTTTAGCTTTAAATTGTTCTTATTATATTAAAATGAAATTCCTTTATTGAACAGTCGGAAAACTGTCCCCCTTGCACCCAACAGTAACGAAGGCTATATGCTTCCTGATATTACTCAGAGTGTTAATCGGTGTTCATAGTGAAGTCACTGTACCCTATAGCCAGTTTTAAAACGTTTATGACTTGATAACTTTTGACTCTTTAATAATTTTGATCAATTTTCCCAGACATTTAGATGACGATGTTTTGTTTGGAATATTAGTTAGCAAAAACTAGTTTTAAACCATTTTCTTCAAATTACTTAGGAAGATGCATCATCAAGATAGAGCACTTCAAATACAATGTTTTGCAAAAGTCTAAAGGGATTAAAAGTTGACATAAGCTACGAATACCCACGGAACCTAACTATGTTGAAATACATTTTTAATGAGTTTAAACTAAGTACAGAGTTGACCGAACCCTGCTCGTTAGTTTTAATGCGCTTTTGTTTTAGTATCTTTAAGTTATTAAGTTATTTAACAACCAACTATACCTTTCCACAGATACAGCTGTTTCAAAATCAATGCTTTCAAATGTAGTGTTCTTTTATTTTGGTTCAACTTTCATTGTTACTTCGTTACAAAAATGGCAAAAACATTGTGTTAAAAATTGGAGTTTTAAAACTTAATTTTAGACTAAAATGAATTTTTCCTGGGGTTGAGGCTGTTTCTAAACTTATTTTTCGGTCAAAATACTCTTAAATGCCACGTTTAAGCAAAATATATCCGCTAGATTTCGAGATTGCTGAAAATACATCGTAAAATTAACCATTGCTGGTTCAAACATCAGGCCATCTTCATGGTCTCAAGAGAAAAAATTTCCTTGTTATAGCTTAGTAACAGTGAGACACTTTGGTGTGTGATCGAGTTATCGGTCCCGATTCCGAGGTTTGTTTACTCCCGATAAGCGTGACGAGTGTCAGGTCGGAGTCGGTGGGAGGGTGCGAGCGTCGCCACGCCACCCACAGCCCACACCTTCCTCGCTTCCTCTCAGCTCACCGGTAATTTGATTTGAACAACGCCCCCCGGCACGCAACCCGCCCTTGCCCTTGCGAAAACGATCCACTCACTACTTCAAACGGGGATTCTCATCGTCAGCATTACTTACCGATCTAAAAAAACGCGTTACCGTACATTATGACGTTACACCTTATACCGGCAATTAACATTCCACCTTCAAGCACATCTTATTAAAATAATTAAGATCAAATGTACCTTCTATGGTTCTATGCGTCTTATTTATTATGATTAGGAGGTTAAAACCAATCTACTAGCTCTCTCATGTCAGAGGAAGTGGGGCGCATTCGTCATTTACCAGTTAGTTTATCGTAGAGGCAGTACTAACACTTTTTTCCAACCATAAACGGATTCGTTTGTCAGTGCTCTTTGTCTGAACGCCAGACAAGCCAACTGTTAATTTCACGGCGGCGGCGCGGCTGCGGCACTGGAGGCTATTGCACACAAGGTTATTTATAACGCGATATCACCTATTTCCGGTCAACGGGGTTTACTACTTCCGAGCAACTGCGCAACACACGTTCGTCGAGCAAGAACAATATGTATTGCGGTTCTGTACACGAATGAGATGGTTCTTGATTAAGAATGGGGGGGGGGTTATGAATGTGCTCTCGTTATGAAGCATTTACAACTAACTATGGTTACATGGTTTTGGAACGGTAGTTGGTTTGCTGGAAAGGGGATGATAAAGATCGAAAAATAACAATTTCCAAATAACTCGTATTTAGATTAGAATGTCTCGAGGGAGTGCTCCATGTTACTTTTGTTAGGGTGGAAAAAAGCCTGGAAACGATTTAATATTTTTTTAAGTATTTAAGTGACAAAACTTAAACTTAGTAAATTAATTTCGAGTGACAGACTACTTCCGAAAGTACTTATTGTCCTTGGATCTCCAACGAGGGACAGTCCACAAGGAGTCAGAAGAAAATTTTAAATGTAAGCAAAGGTCAATGTGTACGGTCTCTAAGAATAGAGAACAATGTCGTAAACTTAATTGACTGAGTCAAAAATGGAACGCGATCAAACTTTATATAAAAATCCGGCCTCACAAGGATGATCGAGTAAATACCCCCCGTCGCAGCAGGCCTGCGTACTCAGCGAATTTCCAAATTAGTAATATTAATTTTGACAAGCTAAACTTGTAAACAAAATTTCATCACGTGCTCATAAATAGGGAAATAAATGTCTATTCTCCTTAAGATAAATATAGGGAAAGAGTATACAGGTATGCTGCCATGGGGACACTAAAAGTAGGTTTTTAGCATAGAAAAAATTTATTTCCACCATATAAAGCCATATAGTAAATTTCATCAATATCTGTCCATAAATAAAAGAGTTTGCCTATTCTCCATATGATTAACATGGGAAAAGAGTATGCAGGTTTGCTGCCATGATAAGTACAAAAACCAAGATTTTTTACCTTAAATGGATGAATCTCAACCAAATGAAGCTAAATACCAAGTTTCATCCAAAAATATTGGTTAATAAGTGAAATATTAACACATCCTTATTCTCCATAAGATTAACATTGGAGCCCCAAAAGACAATGTACTGTCTTTAGACTCTGTAATATCTCGGTAACCAATGGAGATAGAGCAAAGCTTCAAAATGCTAAATTGTGTGTTTTTTGAGCTAAATCCAATGGTCAAAATAAAAATTAAAAATTTTTCAAATTTACATATGAAAAATGCAAAAAACCCATTTTTGGGGTACAAAACCCCCCAAAACTACCCCTTCCGGTAGGTCGATATGTCTGGTTTTCGAACTCATCCGAATAAACGTAGGATTACACATCTCTACCAAATTTGTTGTTGATCGGACCATTTTTACGAGAGTTATCGTGTCTAGGGACACATATATACATATATATATATACATATATATATATATATATATATATATATATATATATATATATATATAAATTTTAATGACTTATTTTTGGTCTCTAGGCACCTCAAAACGAAAAAGTAACATGGTATCGGGCTTAGGTCTTACCATGAGACCTACGGTAATAGCTTATTCCCTATGGGAAATTCGCTAAAAATGGCAGAACTTTGCATTTAAATCATATTGCTGAAAACAAAATATGCAATAACTTCCGATCCACTCGACCTTTTGAGATGGGATAAGTGGCAAATTACTCAGACTGCAAAGCAATTTAAAATGATGAATCATATGACGTAGGCCAATGAAGTTTTCAAGACTTCCTTTAGGATCATCCCTAGTGAAGGTCATCAGGGAAACTGCATTGGGCTTCGTCATGTGATACATACATTTAAAGGACTTAGCATTTTGAGCAATTTCCACAAACCCGACCTAAAAAAGACGAGTGGATCGGGAGTTATTATTTTTTGTTTTCAGCAATATGATTTTTAATGCTAAGTTCTGCCATTTTTGACTCTATCATCCTTTTGAGGCCGGATTTGTGGCATTATTATCTATTCTTTGAGATCGTTAATTTGATGTACATGTTGACCTATGCTTACATTTAAGACCTTCTGACTTCTTGTAGACCGTCCCCCCTTGGAGGTCCAAGGACAATAATTAGTTTAGGAAGTAGACTTTGACAATCAAAACCAATTTGCAAAATACTTTTAAAGATATTATATCGTTTCCAGACTTTTTTTCCACCCTGTATCTATACGATTTTGCAACATAAATTTGGAACTAACTTAAAGCCTATCATCTGATTGTGAGTAGTGTCGCACTTAAGGATGTCGCACTTAAGGACGTTTAAGGAGCCCTATAAATTAAAGCAATTAATTTCTCTATGTATTCTACCATTTCGCTTTGTTTTGGAAAGTGATTCCCACTAAACTGAATATACATGTTTTCTTCAAACACTTTATTCAAAAGTCCCTCAATAACAATCCAACAGTCTGTCCTTGTTTCTTCTGAGATGAAAGACTGGCGGAGAGGCACATAAGGAAGTAAGTGCTCTTAGGCACACCACTTCATCTCAACCAACATGTTTATCTGCCAGGTAAGTCTTGTGCAACAGCCTTACAGGGGTGCTGGTCAGCAGGATCGAGGACAGCCTGTCTGTCAAGGAAATATCTCAATGCACCTTCATGGACATTAAAGGAGCTTTAGATACCATAAAATACTCAGCCATGGTTCGATGAGTTTGTGAGCAAAGACTCAAGCACTTTCTATGCATGTGGATGGAGACCATGCTTCACTCCAAGGTGCACCACAGCAGATTTTCAGGGGGAATCAGTTGTGATCACACCCACAAAAGGCTGTCCGCAGGGAAGTGTTCCACCTCTTCTGTGGAACCTTGTGGGAGACGGTCTCCTCTGCAAACTCACTAGCAAGGGTATCTTTGTCCAAGGCTATGCAGATGACATAGTTCTCATGGTCATGTAATGGTACATGAAAAGTTTACCAATATTGTTGCTGATGTCATGAATGTCAATCTCCAATATGTCACAGAATGGTGTCTCAGAAAAAGATTACATATGAATCCTTTTAAATCTGTGGTGGTGAATTTTACCAGCACAAATTCTCTTTCTAGGTTAAAACTGGGCACAACTCATCTGGAAGTGTCACATACAATCAAGTATTTAGGACTGTTACTTGATTCCAAGTTGACTTGGAATGATCACCTTAACAGCGAAAACCCGCAAGGTTAAATGGAGGCTTCTTATGTCCAGGAGAATGGTATGAACCACTTAGACAAAGCCTACACAACAATTAGCTGTATGAGGCAATAGCAAGGCATCAACTATCGGTTAGCTTGTCTGGGGAACCAAAGTGAACCAGACCACGATCATAGCCAAACTGGAAAGTCTTCAAAGGCTTGGCACACTTTTCACTACAGGTGTCTTTAGAAGCAGTCAGTTAGCAACCCTTGAAATTGCTCTTGGGCTCTTGCCCTGGACATTTACATCAAATCTGAAGCTCGCAAGTCGGCTTATCGGCTTAACGTTGCAAACCAAAGGAGGGAAGGCTTGTCTGGAATTGGCCACTGCACCATCACCAATGCCCTTGCTCCAGACCCTATATGCTTGATATGACCTCGGACCTCATGGTCATGGAAATTGTCTTTAGTAAAAATTTCACAGTAGAATTCTGCTTCAGGGGTGAGTGGAAGCTCAGAGAGGGCATTATTCAGCAGAATAGAGTCTTATCTGGTTCACAGATGGCTCTCTCAGTGGCGGAAGGTCTGGCTTAGGAGTATACGGTCAATCTCCTACAACAGAGCTGTATGCCTGCCTGGGACGACTCTGCACAATCTTCCAGGCGGAAATCTATGGCATTCTGAGCTGTGCCAACCTATGTCTCTCTCAAGGCTCTTTTTCCAAATGAAATCACTTCAAAGCTGGTATGGGAGTGCTTCAACACTCTAACCGAGCTTGCCAAACACAATTTTGCGCATCTAAGGTGGTAACCAGGCCATGTATAAGCGGCAACGAGTGTGCAGACAAGATGGCAAGAAAATGTGCTAGCATGCCATTCATTGGACCGGAGCCATTTTGTGGCAAAAGTAAAGCATCTGCTCATCATCCCATCAATAAATTGTCATGCTAGCAGTACACTCTCGCCGAGACAGGACGAGAGCAGGCGAGGGCAAGAGTGTACACGGTGCGCTCGGCATGTCTCGCTCTGCCTCGTCTCGCCATGTCTCGGCCTCGCCTGCGCTCGGTCTGGGAGCGGTTTTTGGCACAAGTCAAAGGGCCCGAGCGACCGCGAACTCACCCGAGAGCCCCCCGGCGAGAGTGTACTTTGTAACCTCTCTGTAAAATCTCGTGGGTCCTCGTCGAGAAAATCCTCGCCGAACATCCCGGCGAGGTGCCTCGGCGAGAGTGTACTGCTAGCATCAAGAGTACAAACCACAAGAGATGGAGTGAATACTCTGGATTGTAACCAGGAGTGTAGACTCTGTCATCAGTCTGAGGAGACCGCCATGCACTTTATTCTGGAACACGAGAGACTTGAGGCTAGGAGAAGGGCCCTGTTTGACCAGATGACGGAACAGATGCTGAAATTGGAAAAAAGTTCTTTGACCTTGTCCAGGGCACAAACATAAGGCATTATTTATGGATTATTACATATAGAGTAAAGTATTAAAAAAAAAGAGTCTAAGTCAGGAAAAACACTAACACAACCTATCATTAACGCAAAACTAGACTATAATAAAATAACTACAACCGTAGAACCTTTCATATCCGACTGAGCCATAGTTGGAATGGCCAAAGGATCAGATATAAGGAGAAGTAATAAATAATGGAGAAAACAACAAATACAGTAGAACCTCGATAGTTCGACTCTCGATAATTCGACACTCCTGATAGTTCGACATGGTCCATGACAACTTAACATATTAATAATGACCGATAGTGTCCATGTTGGAGCCTGACAAAGGTGAAAATTGAAACAAAGTGGCGAATGATTTAAATGTTGTTTATGTTAAAGTTCAATTAAGTTATGGTTTCATTAAAATTTAGTGTTTTCTAAATTAAAATTATGATTTTTATACTCCCAGTGTTAAAATTTCCCATATACTCCCTATAGTTCGACATTTCGATAGTTCGACACTCGCTAAGTCCACTAAGTGTCGAACTATCGAGGTTCTACTGTAGTATTGACATTAACAAACACAATAGTTCAAGATTACAGTGCTGACAATTTGTGACACAAAAAGGAAGCACGGTGTAGATGAGACACTCTGTTAAGCCTGAACACAATTAACGGAGTGTAAATAATATATATCTGGACATTAGGTCAAATATCAGTCTGAGTCGCTTGTGGGAAGGTCGGATAACAGCGATTCTACTGTCGCAAAGTAGTGAAAAAAAGTTTTTGTCTTAACGCATGAAGAGTCTTGAGCGAACTGAAATACTGGGAAGGAAGGGATAGGTAATGAAAATTGCAGTCTATTAATTTGATCTATTAAAATCATGTTAATAGGTGTTGGCAAAACAAATTTGGCTACGGTCACTAACCGGTGAATTATTCATCAACACTATAGTCACTACTGACAAGTTACATCATCATAGTCCATGGTTGAAGTATACTGAGTGTCAAACTATAGTATCAAAGCTCTACTCTACTTAATAAAAATAACACTAATTAATCATTAATTCACGCTACTTCCGTTTCAAAGAACATCCTATTCAAATTATGAATGATCAACAGTAAACAAAATGATACCGCTAAAAAAAAAACCATCAGGACTAATATACATGACCAACCATAACAGAGCAAATCCATTAGCCGTACAGGGAGTACGGAACATATGGTTGGCAGGAGCATCACCTAAGGCACCGTGGGTGGGATGAGCACCACGTAGGATAGCTGAGGACACCGGAAGGGTGTCAAACACAGTGATAATTGGCACCAGTGGGCAGGTCCAAGGCCACTCCTACACCCACAGATGGAACTGGATACCTGTGTGCTGTGTGCACACTACAGCCACAGCTACAGTTTACTGTGCAACCCGAGCCGCAATATCGATACTGTTGACTGTCTGTCTCACCCACGCGGCTGCGTCTGCTGTTAACTTTCCTTCCTCGACTGCGGGTGTGGGGGCAACAGTAAAATTATGTTGAACTTATTTTAAAATTTTAAAAATTTAAAAATTGGACTATTACTTTTTTGATGAATGATGATGGTTCTATACTAGTAAAACACGAGACTGTGGAGAAAAACAATAGAACAAGGGCTGTTTAAAAAATTCAGCTCTTTATCAAACTGTGATGTAATTCATCCAATGTCCATAAGAGACATGCCAAATATGCATCAGCTGTTCTTGTGTGATCTGCCTAGTGACATGGTGGTTGCATCGTTTTAGCAGCTAATGAGACAGCCCTTTTATATTATACTACAAAATTCTTCTCTGGTGTTAAGTGCAACCGGTTTTATAAATATCAAATCCATGGCCTCTGAATTTTTTTGCATAAGATTCTTTATACACTCACATCTTTATAAACACTAAGTCTTATTTTGTGATCACAACTCCCCTCTTATTTTTGGACCAATATTAAATTCTAAGGCAACAAAAAAATTTAGGTTGGCAGTTTTGCAATAAGGTTTTAAAATTTATATATTTCTTTTCTGAAAAATAGCCCTAAAAATTGGTTTTTGCCCGTAAGATTAACATGAGCATTTGTTTGTTTGTCATGAATTGCAAATTAAAATGGATTTTGATAGTAAAAAAATAGATGAACAAAACACAGGTTAAAGAAAGAATAGATACAATCCAACTATTTAAATGTCAACCCAATCTGGTTAATGCACTGAAATTGTACCTTAAATATACAGAATGTCCCACAAACATTGGACCAAACTTAAGGTTCCGTTATTCAGAAGACAAAAACAAACAAATATTCTAATTTGACATCGGTTTTACATCGGACATCAGAGTTTTAAGGCAGAGTCATACATCGGGGAATAATGATGGTGTGTGCTTAAGAATATTTCCAGTATCCCTGACGTGAACTGTGATGTCAACTTTGGGCTACAGCTGAGATTTTTTACATTGACTCTTATGAAGCAAACCGGTATTTTTAGTGAATTTCCCTAAAGGGAATACAATGTTGATAGTACCACCTGTGTCAATGTTAAATGTCCCCGTTTTGTTAAAGCGGTCCCACTTTATTTATTAAAATTTCTCAATTATTAAAATTACAACTTTATTTTAATTTTACTATTAAAATGTCTTTATATAATGGGGAATAGTTGAATTCTTATATTAAGAAAATAACTTTTCATTAGTAGTCTAACAAAAATGCAAAATAACTGAAGAAGAATTTGAAATATCCTATAATTTTCTATTTGATTTCTTTTTTTTCCTTTAAACCTAATATATTTGCTGACTGAGAAAAACTTTATAAATTGCTTATATTCAAATCATAATGTTTTTGTGAAAAAGAGTAAGTAATTCAAAGTGAAGCAAAAACATAAAGGAAACGTTTAATTGTGCTGAAGATAAAAAGTAAAATGAAATGTACACTGTTCTTTTCGGCATTTTGAGCGACAAAGAATAAAATAAACTATTATGACTTAAATGTTATTGAAAACAATTTTATTAACTCTGTCTTATAAATTTTTGACACATATCTAACGCATATGTCCGTTACATCTATAATGTTTATATTTAAAGCGATCTAAATCGGAAAATTCATATTGAAATGGGATAATGCACACAAACCTACTGCAAGTCGAAAGTTAGAGCAATTTTTCAAAGCCAAATCAGATTATACGGAATATAAAAAAATACTGAAAATGAAAATCTTTGTAATAAGCGTTTAATGCAGATTACACTGATATACATTTTATCAGTAGCCTATTCAAATTGTTTCAGGCCCAGGTAATTGAGTAAAAGCAAACTATAAGAGAATTTTCATAAAATGTTAAAATTAAAAACATTTGATTTCATATTGGAAATGTAACCAACCAACACGGTTTAAACAATATGTAACTTATATCAATTTATTTGCCATTCAACGTAGATTACAATGATATACATAATGTATTTATTTCAAGTAATGTAAATCGATAAATTCGTGTTAAACTGGGATGGTACGCATTCGCCAGATACCGAGCAAACTATATCGTTAAGGCAAAATAAATTATATAAAGATTCAGATTCAGATTCTTTATTGGTCACATAACATTTTCTAATTCCAGCACAGCTGGTAAAACAGGTGACAAGTCAGTGATATAATAACTAAAACTAAAGAAAAGTTGATATACAGTCTTTGTCAAAAAACTTAAAAGTACACACAAAATATCACAGTTAAAAAGAATCAGTTAAGAAATCGTTAACACAATAATATACTTTGTTTAGCAACAGAGAATGAACTTCTTTCTTAAATGTATTAAAATTTTTAATATCCTTAATTCTATTTAGTAACTTATTATATTGGTAACTTATTAAAAAGTAATACACTAATATAGTTTTAACCAGTATTTAATGAAGATTACGATGATGGGTGTCTTTTGCGTATTTCGACTGTTTTTCGCTGAGGAAATCGAGTGAAAGCACAAAAATATCGGTTTGGTCCATAAGAGTCAATGTTATCTTTGGGGTAGTACAATTATCCTTATATTTAGTATATCTTTGGGGGAAATCTTTATTCCATACATTAGGACTGGGGTAATTTTAGGAATCAATACATTTTCTGCACCCCTGCCTGATGGGTGGTAAAGAGTACCACTGATTAGCAGTAGAGATTGATCAGCGGTAAAGAGCGCCCTTGATCCGCAGTAAATACCGCTCATGAAATGATTGATTAGCACCCAAGGTTAAATGGCAATAAAGAACACTCCTGATCAGCGGTAAAAAAATTAAATTCTTGACTTTTTCAGATCACTATTCTGAAAATTCCTGACCAAAAAACTGCTTCACTGCATTTTTTTTTTTTTTTTTTTTTTTTTTTTTTTTAAATCTCTCAAAAATAATAAATAAAGTTAAATAGCGTCAAATCCCAATATTTTCATCCAACTAGTTTTTCCTGACCAAAAACTTAAAATTCCCAACTTTTTTACTATTTTTCCCATACTTAATCCTCCACTTTATCATGACTTCCCAACCGGTAGACCCTGTAAAGAGTGCACCTTACCAACAGTGTACTTCAAAATTACACAATAATGAAAGAGGTAATGAGAGGTGGATGGCATCGTGGTAAGCTAAATAGAGCATAGGCCTAGGTAAGCTTTTTTGAGGTAGGTTACATGAGTTAAGAAAAATAAAGGCTAAGAGTAGAGAAAGTCTAAAATATGCATAAATGAAAATAAGTGCAATTTTCCTTTGCTTATTTGAGTTGTTAGGCAATCTTATTTATGTTAATATTATCAAATACTTAAATGATACTTACCAAATATTTAAATGAAGCCTGGCTTTCGTTGAAGTTATAACTCATTACGCTAGCTGGATTCTTTCAAAGACTGGGTATGACTATCAAAGCCCACTTTCCAAGCACCATCACATATTTCAATAGGTAGCTATCTGAAAAAAATATAAAACTTAAAAGCTGCCGACTTGAGCTTAGGACATTCAGAGGTTAGGACATAGGACATTCAGGACATTCAGGTTAGGTTAGGACATTCAGAGGTCAGAGCTTAGGACATAGATTAGGCCTAGCCTAATATTTAAATAGTGTTAAAGTAAAGAATTTATTTAGTAATGAAGCTGTCTAAAAACAGGTCGATATTAGGTGACAAAAAAGTCAGGATCTTCCTGTTGCAAATCAAAATTTTAGGTTTTAATGGTAGTATGCAACGGCAGTATTAAGAACTACTTCATTAAACATTAAATACAGTATTAAGAACACTGTCATTACAAATTGGCATACATTTTGAAGATGATAATAAATAGATGTTTTACGTTGATAGATAAGACTGATATGCGAAATTAGGTGCATAAAGTGGTGAAGTGCACAAATTCTGTAATGACACTACTTTTTTCAAATGTTGATCTCCCATTGGTCTAGACGCTGTATCCTAAAGTTACTGCTATGCTCTCAATTTTCTTGGTCCACTATTGAGTGAAGGCTGTATAAGTTATTGTAGGTGCTAATCAAGTAAACAGTGGTAGTAAACAAATCTTGTGTTAAGCTTAGGCCTATTCATGAAATCCCCTTCATCCGAAATCTTGCTAAGCCAGGCATGGCTCTGTCCCAATTAGGCTATAATACATTTCTTACCTCAATATCGATGTCAATTCGAATATTTTTATCGTACAATTTGAATAGCAAAATCAGAAATTTCAACCATCATTTCGATAATAACGGTGGAGGAGGATAACAAAGTTTTGTCATTTATTTTCTACCATCAATATTAACGGGAATAGGACGAACTTTCGCCTGCACAACTAACTTTAAAATACCACATACTAGTATGGTCGAAACTTTGTTATGCGATTCCACCGTTATTATCAATGTGAAAATAACACATATATATATAAATAATTATATCAATCATTTATATCAATTATATCATTTATATCAATGTGGAAATAAATAATTTCGATATTGCGATTATTTTATAGTTGTAATCGTTTGAGTTAGTAAGACTAGTGCACATGTTGCTCGACATTGAGCAATTGTATTATGATACAAGACAAAAATTACATTTACCGGTAGTTCTAAATCAATGACGTCCAACCAAGGGTACAGTTTCATATAGCGCCTACATTTCTATTGAATGAAAATATCGATCGATACGATTTATATATCGCATCGGATCGATCGATAAGATTGATATATCGCATCGGGTCAAAATGTCTATGTATGTATATTTAATCATATAGGTACCTATGTTTACACATCAAAATTCACAATTTGTTGTATTGTTGCTAAAAAGTACAATAGTTAAAATGTTGATCAAAATCTAAACCTAAATACCTAAAAAAACGTATAAGTCAATGTAAGTTATATAATGGTTGATTTCTTTTTAACATCAAAACTGAACACTATCACTACTATATCTATTTTCATTTTCATCCTCTCGCCAGTGCACCACACTGCTCACACATCATTTTCTAAAGTACAGTATCAGTTCATTCTCATAAAAATCTATCACATTGCTCATATCTATGACCCAATTAAGTTATCTATTATTACTTTCTATTATAAATAAGTTATTAGAAAGTTCTCTGAAACTAGGCTAATCAAATTAACTAAACTATCAATACAGAATATGAAATTAACTAGTAAAATCTTGGTTTAAATGTTAAATAAACGAACAATAGGCCTAATATTTAATAAATAAAAATATAAAAATTCTCAAAAAAACACATGTTTAAAATATTTCATCCGATGCGATATATTGATCGTATCGATCGATACTATTTTCATTCGGTAGAAATGTGGGCGCTATATGAAACTACCCCCAACCAATCCAACATTGTGAATATCAGCGATCATCAGAAACTACTCTGTACGTTAACAGATGTTTAAAATGCTCAAACCGAATGTCAATGGGAAAATTTCAAATTAAATTTTTGGATAGCACCCTTTCTTTATGTCCGATTTTCATCAATTTTTGGTGGAAACAATACAGAGAATTGTAGGAGTTCTCTACACAAAAAAAACTCTTAGTGCCGTAAACCGGGGTGAAGATGAACACTTTTTTTGGTTTTTCTCGAATAACTTTCTTATTAAATAAGATATCAAAATAATTCATCTGTTAATTTACAAAGAGATTTATGGCAATATAATTATGTAAGTTTAAAAAAATTAAATACAAAAACTCTTTAAAAAAAATAATAAAAATTACCTGTTCATGTTCACCCCGGGTTTGGGGTCAAGATGAACACACTATATATTTTGCATTACACTGCATGCATTTTAGCTCCTATGTTCATTTTCACCCCATATCTATAAAGACCACAAAAAACTGAACATATTGTGTTATGTTTTGGTTAAAAAAAATTTTTCCTACCAATTTTTTTTTAAATTTTTTTATTTTAAACAATTTCTTACAAACTTTTTTTACTTGGTTTTTTTTATTGTACCTTATCATTTTACTGCATTTGAATATTGCAAAAAAATCTGTGTTTAATCTAGTTTAAAAAAATGGTGTTTATCACATTTTCAATCAAAAAATAAATTTTGTATGAATTTTTGACTGCCGAGAGGCAATTTTCTGCAAAATTGCAAATATGCTTGCAATATGCAAAAAGGTCCTTTTGGAGTATTATATTTTTTATGAGCTTGATTCAGAGTAATTTGGCCATTTTTTATTTCTTCTGCTGCCTTTTGCAATGTTTCTTGTGAATATTGCTTGATCGCTTTTGCACCGATGCTTCTTTTGTATGTTCTTGTCATGATGTACTTATGGGTAGGTAATTTTAAAGAATTAAAAAATAAATTCTACTATTGATCATAACCTTCTTGCTTTAAAATGTATTTTTTGCTTAAAAATGGTGTTTATCACATTTTTAAGCAAAAAATAAATTTTGTATGAATTTTTGACTGCCAAAAGACAATTTTCTGCAAAAACGCAAATAGGCCTATGCTTGCAATAGCCTATGCAAAAAGTTCCTTTTGGAATATTATATTTTTTATGAGCTTGATTCAAAGTAATTTGGCCATTTTTTATTTCTTTTGCTGCCTTCTGCAATGTTTCTTGTGAATATTGCTTGATCGCTTTTGCACCAATGCTTCTTTTGTAGATGTTCTTGTCATGATGTACTTATGGGTAGGTAATTTTAAAGGGTTAAAAAACAAATTCTACTATTGTTCATAACCTTGAAATAAATCAACAAGTTTTAGAACCAAAAATTATTATCCAGTGGCACGGTCGTGTCACATCGCCAAGTCCCACCCAACCATGCAGACGACGCGTGCCTATATAGACACGAAGCAGAATACGGCCAATTTTCACTTCTTAAAAGGGCACAAATAGGCCATAATTAATTCGGAAATCGTTTTCAATCCTTTTCACTGGTTCAATAAGCACCAAAAATCACGAAACTTACTTTAAAACCCCTCAGTGAAATAAAATATATGCGTTCAAAAGTAGCCTAAAAAAGTTAGAAATGCAGAAATGTAGTTTCCTACGCACAACAAGCATTTTTAGACAAGGCTACAGCCTTTATCACTGATGGGAATCACACGAAACTTTGCAGGAATCTTCGTATATGTACGTAGTGCAAACCTTTGTATATAAAGATAAAGTTCATTCCCTTTAAATATAACAAAATACATCAAATATGAGTTTTACAAAACATCTTTGTTTACATTTCATAATTTAAAAGGTAAACAAAGCAGCAGACGTTCATATTACAATTTAGACGAGCCAAAACATCTGTTATCCTATTCATTTAATTTAATCAGGTGACATTCTTGGATTAAGTTGGTAAAGTTCACATTACTGGCTTTCAATAAGCCAGTTTATATAATAATCCTTTTAATTATTATAATCCTTATGAGTTTTCTGAAATCCAGTGGCACGGTCGATCGTATGTCTCACCGCCGAGTCCCACCTAACGAAACAGACGGCGCGTGCCTAGACACGAAGCTGAATATGGCAAATTTTCACTTCCTAAATTAGCAAATAAAAGGCTGTAACTAATCCTTGTTTTTTATCGGTTGGACTCGTAAAAATCGCTGAGCTTACCTCGAAAATACTCAGTGAAATAAAATATATGTGTTCAAAAGTAGCCTAAAATTGTTAGAAAAATAGTTTCCTACGCACAACAAACATTTGTTTAATTTTTAGACAGGGCTACAGCCTTTACCACTAATAGGAATTCCATGTAACTTTTCACGGAGTTGCTTATCTCGACGTAGTGTATACCTCTGTGTACAAAGATCAAGTTTATTAAATTTAAATATCACAAAATAAAACAAATATGAGTTTTTCAAAAAGCACTTTGATTACACTTCGTATATTTAAAAGGTAAACAAAGCAGGCGTTTGGCAATGCTATTTGAATTCGTTTCAAAATAAGCTAACTCAAAACACTGCTATCATATTCATTTATTTCAACAGCTCACATTTATAAATTAATTTACACAGAAAATTATTTTACTTAAAATTGTACTGGCTTTCCTCCAATCCAATAAATTGTTTTATTGCCAATATTGATTTGAATTATCTGTATAAGTACATTCGAAAATAAAATATTTTATCTTCAAAACTAGTGAATTTTTTATGATTTCAACTGTTGTAGCTTTGGTAATATTTGGTAACAATCTGATGTTATATTTGCCAAATTTTCACCAAATTAACAGGCGTAAATTTAGAGTTGCACCCTAGAGTTCCCCATGGAATGTTTGGACCAACGCATTTCTTGGGTAGAAAATAATCCCGGTTGGCAGGCCCCCTAAGTGACAGAAAACTGATAATGAACATGAAAACTCTATTCCTACTTAAAAATTGTATTGTTAAAACCCCAATATGATAAAAAATAATGATATCATACCCAAAAACACTAAGTGTTGAGGGGTTGCCAAGTCCTAAAAATGTATGATATCAAAATTTCTTCCAAGTCAATGACATTAGTTTTATAATAGCTACTTGACAAATTGATTTGATCTTTTAATTCTTGGTAAACATTCTGTAAAACATTATTATTTTATTTCGGGAACGTACTTGGCCAGCAGATGTATTGACAAAGTTCTGTTAGACCTTTTACGAATGGGGATATATTACGATTAATGGAAAAATGTTGAATTTACATTTGGTTCAATGATAAAAACGTACATCTGCTGGCCAAGTGCGGTCCCGAAATAAAATAATAATGTTTTACAGAATGTTTACCAAGAATTAAAAGATCAAATCAATTTGTCAAGTAGCTATTATAAAACTAATGTCATTGACTTGGAAGAAATTTTGATATCATACATTTTTAGGACTTGGCAACCCCTCAACACTTAGTGTTTTTGGGTATGATTTAGGAAAAACATGGGACAAGACATTATAATACACCCCCTAACTGATGCGCGGTTCATATTCACCCCGTTTTCCGCACAATTTGACAAGTTATAAAAAAAAAATTAAATAAAAAAATTAAGCTATTTTATGGTTAAAAGTAACACAAAACTGTTATTGCAACCTATTGAGGCTAATGAAAATTAACAATAAACCCTTATATTCGTAAATACAAAATCTGTATCCATGGATTTAGGAAGACATATTTTTTTGCCGAAAAAGTCTGTTTCTTTAAACATTTTTTATAAACACCCAAATTAGTTTATGAGTGTAATGGTATGTGTTTTATGTAGATAAATAAATGCAGATTTCAATAATATTTTTTATTTATTTCATTTTTCATGTTTTCTTATAAAAAAAATTTTAGTAAACATTTTTTCCGTTTTGTTCATCTTCACCCCACTGTTCATCTTCACCCCAATTTACTATTAAATAAATATAGATAGGCGTAAAACAATCATATGGTAATTTATTTAAAAATAGAACTTCAGAAATAATGAATAAAATTGTTCCAATTTTTATTCTGGATAACTTACCACTCTTTAAGTGTGAATTCCTTGGAATGTTGATTCCATAATAATAATCTAACCTAACAATCTAACTGTAAGCCTCCATTACTTTTATTGACAGCGATGTTTATAACAACAAAATCAATGGTGTTTGAAAACATTTAAAACACATATTCCCTCAATAGCTGCCTAAAACATAAAAAAAATACCTTCCTGATTCGTATTTGGCAGCATTTGTGTGACGCCATTTTAGGTCTAACGAAGTCTGTTTTTTCTTACATTTAGGCTAAGACACACCAACACATTAAACTTGGGTAATTTATTTTGTGTTGTTCATTGATAATGCCACTGGTTACATTAGCTAAATTTTGTACTTGTTCTTGTTATTTTCAGTTAGGCCTAGGCCTACTTATTTCCAATATAGGCTTATTTATTTTACTATAAAAAGGTATTTAAGATTAATTAGAACAAATCTAAATCAGGTGATAAAATTGTAATTGTATCATGTTACTTGTTCATCGATAGAATAGCAATATTATCACAAGATCAAAATTTCCACATCGATAATAACGGTGGGGTCGGATAACGAAGTTTCGCCCTAGTATGGTCTGCACCCCACCGAACTGACGGCTCATACCGCACAGAAACCATCTGGCTAAACAGTCAAAGTCAAAGTCAAATGAATCTTTATTCAACACATACAAAAATATGTACATGAATGCGTCCTTATTCTAAAATAATCTATTTCCTACTACTAATATTTACAATGGTGTTTTATTCATGTTGTCCCTATTCCAAGTTAATTGTTATGGTTTTATAAATTCTTCTAAATTATAAAATTCATGGTCAATCAGAAAAATCTTAAGTTTATTTTTGAATTTGTTGTAGTTTTCCTCATTCCTAATGCCACGTGGGAGAAAATGCATAAATTTAACACCGATATAATTAGGGCTTTCTTTAAATTTTTCTTTATTATGTTTTTTGGTTGTAAAATTTAGTTTATTTCTAGTGTTGTAATTATGTATTGTCTTGCTGTCTTGGTAATTCTGCTTCACGGTTCTTGACATACAGTACTGTTTTGTAAATGTAAAGGCTATAAACAGTCATTAATTCTAATTCTCGAAAGTGACTCTTACATGATTCATTTTTATCCAAATTAAGTATACATCTTATGGCTTCCTTTTGTAAATGTAAAATTTTATTTAAGTTAAACTTACTTGTTCCCCCATAAATTTCTATACCGTAAGAAATATGAGAATGTACATGGGCAAAGTAAACTGTCCGCAAAATTTCTGTACTGCATAGTGGTTTTAGCCGCCTAATTACAAAAATTCCTGAGCTAATTTTTTTACAAATATTGTCAACATGTGTGGTCCAATTGAGTAAACTATCTAATGTGAGGCCTAAAAATTTAGTTTCATCAACAAAATTATTAAACAAATAATTTTTTGACTTTCTACAATCAAACTTCATACAAGTTGTTTTATTTGCATTGAGTAGAAGATTTTTTTCGCTTAAATAATCTTTCAGTATTGAAATTGACTCCTTCATTTTGATTTGAAGAAGTTCCATTTCTTTACCACAAAGTGTCATACTTATGTCATCTGCATACAAACATAAGGTGTTGTTATCTACATGGTCGGATAAATGTTTTGGCATCCCTCCCAAGTAACATAGGAACAGGAATGGGCCCAACACTGACCCCTGTGGCACAGAATATTTTACTTCTCTGACTTTTGATTTGACATTAAACATTTTATTACCATCTATATGTCCAATGTTAACATACTGTTGGCGACCCTCTAAATAGGATTTAATCCATCTTAACTCTTTACCATCTATTCCGTACATCTTAAGTTTATTTAATAAGTGTGGGTGATGAACACTATCAAACGCTTTGGACATGTCCAAAAAAGCACCAACAACCTTGTTGTTCTCATCCAAATTATTTAAGACATTTTCAATGTAAGTTATTAGTGCTGTTGTGGTAGATTTATTTTTCCTATACCCATGCTGTTCTTTATCTAATAAGTTATTTTTTTCAAAATAATCCACAAGCTGAGAAAGTATACTTTTTTCAAACAATTTCGATAATGCTGGTTGAATTGCCAGAGGTCTATAGTTAAGGGGATCTGTTTTGTCCCCTTTTTTGTACACCGGAATTATTTTAGAAATTTTTAGTTGAGCGGGATAAACACCTGTTATAAATGAAGCATTAATCACATGTAAAAGGGGTTTCAATAAAACAGTTTTGGCTTCTTTAATAATTTTAAAAGGAATTTCATCATATCCTGATGACCATTTAGGTTTTTAATGAGTCAATTATTGATGACAGAACAGGTGCATCAATAGTTTTACAGCTAAACTTACTATTTACAGAAAAAATTTCAGAACTTAATCGAGATTTATTCAAATTTGGTAAATTTGGTAAAACATGGTTTTCCACCATATTAGCAAAGCTTTCATTTAAAATATTAGAAACATCATATGGGTCCTCTACATTGGAGCCTTTGTGCTTGAGTATAATATTACTAAAAAGTTTTTCTTTTTTGTTCTTAGATTCAGTGTTTACAATTTGCCAAACAGTTTTGTTAACATTGGTTGATTTTTTAATCCTATTATTAAAATGGTTTTTTTTCTTAAGATGAATCATTTTTCTATACTTCTTTTTATGCTCTTTGATATAATTCTTTAGATTCACATTACTTCTGTCCTTCCTGTACAAATGGTGCTCAGCACTTATTTTTTGACGCTCATTGACAATCACATCATCTATCCATCCATTATGAATTTTACTTTTGACAATTTTAGTTTGAGGGAAATGTAAATCAAAATAATATTTTAAAACATTGTAAAAATAAGTAAATTTGTCTTCAACTTTACAATTATAAAGCTTTGTCCAATCTTCATTGGATAGATCATAAATGAAAAGTTTAATGTTTTCTTGTTTAAATTTTCTTTCAAACTTATGCACTTTAGAATTTATAATTTTCTTACTTTTTGTATTAAAAGTTTTAAAAAGTTGTCCATTGTGGTCAGACAAAGCTGTAATCAAACATTCTACATCAAAAAGATTGCTATTTAGGCCTATATTAGTGATAAAATTATCAATTGCCGATTCACTTAGTTCTGTGATTCTAGTTGGTATTTTAACAGTATATTGAAAACCATGCATTTCTAGTACATTAATAAATTTCTTTTTCTTCTTGTCTTCCTTCAAAACGTCAATATTGAAATCGCCCCCCAACAGAATCTCCCTGTTCATTTTACTTAAGATTTTCAGAAGTTCATTTAATTTGTCGAGATATATTTCAACGTCTTCCGATGGTGTTCTGTATAGCCCAGCAATTAGTAATTTTTCTTTCCCAATTTTAATTTCTGTCACACAAGATTCAAAAATTTTATCTTGATTGAGTGCAATCAAAGAGTTTAATTTTAAATTTTTGTAAACAATTTTATCTGACACTAATATTATTACACCACCTCCCCCAAAATCGGTTCTTGCATACCAGTTTGCCACTTGAAATCCGGGTATTTTAATTTTTATTACTTCATTTTGATTTAATTTGTGCTCTGTTAAAATCACTATATGTGGTTTTAACTCCTCAATAGTAATAATTAATGGATCAATTCTAGTTGCAAGATATTCAATGTTTTGATGGAAGACAATTAAATCTGACAGTTTATTTGCATCAGTAATCCTAGGATTTGATACATTTGAATTTGATACCGGTACTGTTACTTTGCAGGTAGCCATGGCCATGCATGAGAGTTTAAAAAGTTACTTGCAGAAGTGTGATTATTAACATTATCCAAATTTGTGATACTACTTTCTAAATTATTTACACTATTTACATTGTTTTTCCTTAAATCTACATAAGAGTCAGCCTCAGATGCTGGGTTTGCTAACACTTCCTTTAATTCACTCAACACATGATTGCCCATAACACTTTTATCACCACTAATTTCTTCCGGAGATGGTTGAACGACAGTTGACTCAGCTTCGGGTTTACTGCTGCAGGATCCTGGTGGAGTAGGTAGATCTGTTGGATAAGTTACATGTCCAATACTGCAGGGCTGGTGGGGCTGGTGAGCAGTTGCATCAATTTTTCCTCCCAAGAAAATTTCTTCACTTGTGGAAACATTGGAGTTTTGTTTTACATAGCTTTTGAAATACTGGTCAACTAAGGTTTGCTTCAAGTGTTGTACAAATGTTGTTTGCTTCAAACCATTTTTTAGATACTTATCTGACAATTTTCTACCTGTTATAATAAGTATTGCGGCTCCCGTTAAGTTTTGGAATCTTAAAAGATTAGTTATAAAATGAACAGGTGAGACACGATCGCGGTTGCATCCCATGGTTGAGCAAATCAAAGTTTTGAGGTTCCGAGACTTAAAATCCTCTGCCAACTGAGAAAAAGCTAGATCATATTTTTCCTTGTAATTGGACAAATTGTTTGCATTTTGGAAGTATTTGTGCTTTGTAACAAGGCTGTACACCGCTGCCCCCTTTACGGTTTTCTGATAGGTCAAATTGCTGAAACAATAGTCTTCCTTATGCGGTCTTCCAAACTTGTCTCTAAATATTGTGGCAACCCCCTGACTCATATGTTTTCTTTCATTTTCAAAATCTGCTGAAATGCAGTGAGCATATGAGACTTCTGAGTCATTGCTATATTTGTCTATATAGGTATCCATGCAGTCCTCAATTACTTTTAAAGAGATGTTATTTTCTATTTCTGTCAATTTTTTTTAAAGTTTCAGGTTTAATGCAAAGTCTGCTATTCTCCTGCTTAACACTTGTTTTCCTAGTTAATTTAGACGGTGCTGCCCCTGTACAGTAAAAAATTTTCGTTTAAAGTCGGAAATATCTAATACATTTAAATGCTTCATCTGTTTTAGTTGTAAGTTGGTTTTATAAATCTCCTTGTTTATAGGGTTGTCCCAAGCTAGGTTAAAACGGTGGAGCTGTGTCACATAAAGAGTATTTGTTTGGCTATTCACTGCTGCAAACTTATCTAATACTGTTGGAATGTCGTCCTTGTTTTGCACTTTCTCCGTGAAATCTTCAATATTATTTGCTCCTGCAATAATAACAGCTATGTCATCCTCCTGAAAGCCTTTTATCATGACAGCTGTTTTTTCCAAAATATGGCCAAGTTTTTGCCCCCTTAGCTTGCCACAACGAATGTGTCAATAGATTGTGGCATCAATGATTCCAATAAATTTCCTAAATCTTTGCCATGACTGTCCTCAAATACATGAACTCTAGTCTTTTGAGATTGGCATCCATTTTTATTATTAAAGTTCACCTTTTCTTCATTACATAAATTTTTATCTCTTTGATTTTTTGTTTTAGCAGCATGTTGTAATTTCTTATTTGGCTGTTTTTTTAGCTTCCTTACTTTTTGTGTTGGTGTTTTGTTATGTAATGAAGAAAAACATAGGCCACCATCTTCGGGTTTGTAATCAGTTAGAGGAGAGAACCTATTTGTGGTTGTAGGGAAATAGGATGTAGCATGCTTAGGTCTTGATGCTCTTCTCTGATACTGAAAACCTTTTTGTGTACTGACAGTTTCGGTGCCTACAGTATTTGTAACCCTGGATGTACTTTCTGAAGTGGTTGAAATAGTGGTGGCTAAGAAATTGTTAGCTTCTTCAATACTTTTATAATGTTCTTTAGGTTGCGGCCAAGTTTTTGGGGATATCATCATTTTGCAGATGGTGTCCGTTGTCAGATAAAGGGTCGGGTTGAAGAAGAGCCAGGCTAACTGCGCTCGTTTTAGGATTAGAGTGCTCTGTGAAATATCAGGAAATAGATTTTGCAGAGACTCAAATGTATCATTTCCATGTATGATACCTTGAATTATTATTTCGGTGAAAATAATCAAGTAAATTCCACAGTCAAATCCGTTAATCTGCTGAGGAACATTCACAGGCTTAATGTTAGAAACATTGCTTTCATTTAACATTGTTTGCCAGGCAGAGCTTATTTTCTTTGCGTGTTCGTAGTTGTGTAGTTTTAATGAGTCAAAATACAAAAACTCTTTTCTTTCTTGAATATATAGCAGTAAGCCCCAATGTGAGCCCGAGCCACCCGGTTTGTCAACAGCAGGGGAATCATTTACAGGGATCAAAACATGAGTTTTATTCTTTATGTCCATATTATCAAGATAATGCTCAAAGTCATTGAGACATTTAATGGCTTGTGAAATTATGGGGCTTATCAACCCTATATTTATTTTGTCTGTTCCTTTTGATTTGTTTAATACTGAATCACTGAGAAGTTCATAATAAAACTGTATTGGGTCATCAGGAAGCCAATCATTTCCCAAAATTTCTAAAGCCAGTTCATTTCTACTTACAGAAGTTTTTTGTTTGTTGGTATTGCAAGTACCAGTGATCTCGTTATTACAGGTTACTTGTTCATTCATTCATATGACCCGTAGTTTTGTCTCTTTAAAAGGATCAATTTCATTAGTTGTTTTATTCTGGGTATTAATTGGGGTAGACAGAAGGGTTTTCAGACATAATGCTATAACCTACAGTCAATGAATCCTGTAGTGAAACAATGCCAGTTTCCTGAATATCACTATCATGATTATCATTTAGGTTTTTAAAACTTGTATTAAAACTCCTTTCAGCTTCTTTAATTGCTGCATTGAATTTTGGATTTCTTCCCTTTAAATTTCCATAAAGTGATTTGTTCTCTTTATATGAACAAATATCAACTTCCTTTACCACACCATTCTCATTAGTGCCATAAAACTTAACGGTATATATTTTTTATTTTTTTAGATATATCTATTGCAATAACAGTGGCTGGCCAGTGTGGATATCCTTTATTTTTTGCAAAAACTTTGTCACCAGTTTTAAACTTACTTTGTGTTGGACTCATGTTAACATTATTTTCTAAAGAATATTACAGAATATTTTTATTAATATAAAATAAAATTTCTTTAGTAAACTAATTGCAATGAAATAAAATGTATGTATTTTAAAAGACAATTTAAACAGTTTAATGCAATCTAGATTAAATCAATTTCAAGTTCAAAGAAAATAATTGGCAATTGTAAATAGAGACGGCTAAAAGGGGCGTTGTTATCAGTAGTCGACCTTGACAAGAATCTGCAAGTACACTAGTGATGGTCGATCTTGATACCTGGAAAGGCGACCCTTCGTTTTTCTTATCAGTTTGTGTCCTTAGATAGTGTTGAAACTAAAATAAACTGTCTCACCAGATTCACCAGTTGTTAAGTTTTATGATAAAAACAATCACATTACTTCACAGTAAGTTTTAAAACATATATTTAATACTTAATAAGCACAAAATAAAAAGTTTGTTGTACTGTCAGCCATCTTGAAACTCTTTTTTTTTAACAACAGGGCTTGTAACGGTTCTTAAGGTTAATAAAAATAAAAAAATAACCGAAATTATAAAAAAAATAGGTAACCAAAAAATAACCTTGAATAAAACCAAAATGTCACTAAAAATTACAAAAACCGGCGTTTTATCGGGATATTAAATATAAATAGGCAATAAAAATGCTGTAGGATATTTTTGAACTAGGTAAGGTAAACTGCCTAAATGCCGTGACCTTAAGCATCCTTCAGCCTGGTTAAGTTTCTTTTCAACCATTAAACACCTTTTTCCACAAGTAAGGTTGTATGTTGTACTATTTTTTTTACTCCTCATTATTTCCCCTTCAATATACTGTTTTCAGGTGGTAAGTAGCTTCAAAATGTGATTAACTATAAAATATTTACGAGAGCAAGTCATTTTTGCACCATTTACATAATTCCGTGAGAACGAAACATAACTCCGTGATATACCAGCCAAATTCCGTGACCATCCTGTTGTACCCATATTATGGTCAGAAACTTTTTTTAAGATGTTATTTTGGCAATATAACTACTTGGGTCATTCCATCGGAAATTATCCAAGGGTGGTTGCTTGACTATTTTTAATTTTTTTTATTTTGTAATATGTTAATCCTACATACATACCTATAACAAAAATGCGTTTGAAAATTTTTTTTATGACTTCGTTTGTCTTCAGGAGCCGCTTTTCCAATATGGCCGACACTCAATTTCACAAAAATCGTCATTTGCGGAAAGTTCCGTATCTCTTGATCCACTAGAGATAGAGCTATGAAATAAAAACCATGTTGTACTTCATAAAATGGGCTATCATTATATATAAATTAATTGAGGACCTATGCTTTAGAAAGTTGGTAAAAAAAAACCTAAAAACAAAACGTCAAAAAGTATAAATCGCCATTTTGCGAATTTTTTTTAACTGTGAAGGAAATGTTTCTAAAAGTTTAAAATTTTGTCATTTGTTCCTACATGTCTGGAGAGTATATACACAACAATTCAAACTTCAGATAGTTACCCTTTCCAAGATATTAAATTTTTAAATTTAAAAAATTTCAAAAAACTCAAAGTTTAGAGCTTAATATCTCAGATGGGGGACCTCCATAAAATTTGAAAAAATTGTAAATTAAAGTCCTCTCTAATACCTTTAAACTAAAACAAGTTTCAAGTTTTAGACTTTTGTACTAAAGCATGTATGAATTTTTGAAAATGGTAAAAAGTTGCGTTATAATGCACATTGGCCAACAGTTGTTGTAGGGGGAAAAACTGTTGGGAGATTTATTTTAATAAAGTTTATTCAACTAGAACCAATAGATTGACTATCTCATGAGTAGGAAAAATACATCATGAGTCATCAATCCTGTCACAGCCTGTCCATCTCATGAGTAGGAAAAGTACAGCATGAGTCATCAATCCTGTCACAGCCTGTCCATAACATGTAGCAACATGAAAGCTCCAAACAAAAGCCAGCACTGCTTTGCTACTCAGTTTGTTGTTGACTGTGGCTGAGTGATGTTGTTCTGTGATCTTTTTCTCAATTAAAGTTTTGGTATATGTTTTTTGAGTGGATTTGATTTTTTATCTGAGTTATGGTCTTTCGACAAAATGGAATGCAGTGTAGGTATTTTGACTGAGGAAACTTGCCATCAAGAAACCTATGGTAAAGTAAAAAAAGATCTTATTAGGCCTAGTTTTATTGACATTGATGAGGAAACCCAACAAATACTTCAATTGAGACTAAATTCAGATAATATAAGAACTCTATGTGAATTTCACAAAAAAAAATATTTAATTAAGTTTAATCATCTATTTGGTGCTAGCTGTTCTGACCCCCTTGACTACCATAGAAGCCTAAAGAAAAAGGGAACCAAAGGTTGTGTAGAAATTAAATTGGACCACGTCAGTAAGGCTAAAGTTAAGGGAATCACTCTCATACCAGGAAAATCACTTTGTCCAACTTGTTATAAAAAACTTTTCTCCTTGGAGAATACTGTAACTAATGACGAAGATAAAAGTGATGACTGTTTTATCCCTCCACAGGAAACACTACAATCTCTTGATAGCCTTTGTAGTGTATTAAATATTTCTCCTGCATCAAAAATCACCAAAGTTAGTACAGCGAAAAGAAAAACTGCTTTAGTTTCTAAAAGTGAAAGAATAGCGAAGGCTGTAAAACGTAAACTGCAAGATTCCTTTGAGGAACCTTTGGAAGAAGAAATTGAAAGTCTTAATAATTCAGATCATTTATGTAAGGAATATGAAGAACTAATATTAAAACTTAAAAACAAATGTAGTCTAACAACAAGTAATCAAATAAAAGCAAATGCTATTAGTGTTATGCCTTCAAATTGGTCGAGAGCAAAGATTTGTGAGGAATTAAATGTTTCTGATTATCTCGTTCGAAAAACTAAAGACTTGATGAATAAACAGGGTGTTTTACCAATTTTTCCCAGAAGGAAAGAGTATCACCAGTTAAGTGAGGAGGAAGAACAGTTAATTGTAATTTTTTTTGAATTAGAAGAAAATAGTCGAATTTTACCAGGGAAAAAAGACTGTGTTTCAGTAATAGTGAATGGAAAAAAAGTTCAAAAACAAAAAAGGCTAGTATTGTGTAATTTAAAGGAAATTTACTTGCATTTTAAAAATACACATCCAAATGTTAAGGTTGGCATATCGAAATTTTGTTCACTACGCCCAAAATGGTGCAAACTGGCAGGTTCTGCTGGAACACACTCAGTTTGCGTATGTATATACCATCAGAATATTAAGTTAATGTTACAAGGGGCCAATATGAATGTAGATTACAAAGACTTGTTATCTCTTGTTGCTTGTGATGTCGAGAACTATGACTGTATGTTAGGTAACTGTGAAGACTGTGATAGTGTGGAAATATTGAAAGGAATGTTGGAAGAAGAACTATCTGAGGTTGAAGACGAAATATCGTACAAGCTATGGACCAGTACTGATCGATCAAATTTGATTGAAGTAGTCCAATCACCTGAAGAATATATTGAGGATCTTTTAGAAAAACTGATTCACTTGAAAAAACATCATTACATTGCTAAAGAACAAGCTTCCTATCTGAAAGAAATGAAAGAAAATTTAACTGAATCCGAATGCATTGTGCTAGCCGATTTTGCTGAAAATTACTCGTTTGTGGTCCAAGACGAGTCTCAAGGGTTTCACTGGACAAAAGCTCAATCTACTGTCCACCCATTTGTAATATACTTCAAAGATGGCGATAAAGTAAAATCTAAAAGCTTCTGTGTCATCAGTGATTACCTGAAACATGATACCGTTTCAGTTCATGCGTTTCAAAAACATTTAGTTGAAAACATTAAAAGTACCTTACCTAACATTAAAAAACTTATCTATTTTTGTGATGGGGCATCAAGCCAATATAAGAACAGGAAGAATTTTGCAAATCTATGTTATCATAAAAAGGACTTTGGTCTTGATGCAGAATGGCATTTTTTTGCCACTGCACACGGTAAAAATGCATGTGATGGGGTTGGAGGCACTACCAAAAGGGAAACTGCACGAGCTAGTTTACAGAGACCATACAAAGAACAAATTATGACAACTCAGCAGTTTTTTGATTTCTGTAATGAAAACATTCAGGGTATAAAATATGTATTGGTAACGGGAGAAGAAATAAAACGAGGAGAAGTGAATTTAAGAAAGAGATTTGATAAGTGCTGCAAAATACCCAAAACAAGAGAAATTCATAAGTTAGTACCCTTAAATGAATGCACAGTTCGATGTTATCGTACATCAAAGACAAATGAGTTCGAAGACACTCCGATTGCTGGTGATCCAAAAATAGCAATTTCTGATCTACAACAAAAAGACCTTGTTGTGGTTGTATATGATGAAGAATGGTATCCTGCTGAAATTGAAGCTGTAAACAATGAACACAACGATGTATTTGTTGTTTTTTTTACACCACCTGGGCCAAGAACATCATTTAAAAAAAGTTCAGAAAAGTGCTGGGTACCAATTGGGAATGTTTTAATGAAATTAACACCACTTCAATTAAGTATTTCTAGTGGTAGAAACACTTATCAAATTAGTGAGAAACTATGTAATGAGGTGTCAGCAGTTTTTAACAAATATAGGAAAGCATAGTCAAAGTCCACGTAAGTATTAACAAATTTTTGTTTATATCTTCATATAAATTTCATTAATAGTCATATCTTCTTTCAAATGATGTTTGAAGTAATTTGCCCCTATATAAAGCTTAAATATGATACTTAAGTGTAAATACAACAGGTTTTCCCCCTATAACAACTGTTAGCCAATGTGCATTATAACGCAACTTTTTACCATTTTCAAAAATTCATACATGCTTAGTACAAAAGTCTAAAACTTGAAACTTGTTTTAGTTTAAAGGTATTAGAGAGGACTTTAATTTACAATTTTTTCAAATTTTATGGAGGTCCCCCATCTGAGATATTAAGCTCTAAACTTTGAGTTTTTTGAAAATTTTTAAATTTAAAAATTTAATATCTTGGAAAGGGTAACTATCTGAAGTTTGAATTTTTGTGTATATACTCTCCAGACATGTAGGAACAAATGACAAAATTTTAAACTTTTAGAAACATTTCCTTCACAGTTAAAAAAAATTCGCAAAATGGCGATTTATACTTTTTGACGTTTTGTTTTTAGGTTTTTTTTTACCAACTTTCTAAAGCATAGGTCCCCAATTAATTTATATATAATGATAGCCCATTTTATGAAGTACAACATGGTTTTTATTTCATAGCTCTATCTCTAGTGGATCAAGAGATACGGAACTTTCCGCAAATGACGATTTTTGTGAAATTGAGTGTCGGCCATATTGGAAAAGCGGCTCCTGAAGACAAACGAAGTCATAAAAAAAAATTTCAAACGCATTTTTGTTATAGGTATGTATGTAGGATTAACATATTACAAAATAAAAAAAATTAAAAATAGTCAAGCAACCAGTTTATTTTTTTTTTTTGGATGATTTCCGATGGAATGACCCACTTATTATTGCTAAATCAATACTTACACCCATATAAGAAATGTCTTTTACAGGCTGAGGACAGTTTAGAGCATATGATGTCAAGACTGCATACAGTAAAAAATTTCTTCTCATAGAGGAATAAAATAAAGGAAACCCAAATAAAAAAGTTATATTATATCAAATTCGTTTCATTTTACCAGATTAATAGCCTCTTAAATTAAATCCTAGTTTATTACACAATAGATTAGAACGGCAGTTAAAGTAAGTTACATAAACATTTATTGCAAAAGGAGAGAACTTTTTTTGCTAAGTACTTACATCATTGACTATGGATTCTATAGTATCCATAGTCAATGCTTATATCTTTGGTCAAGAAATAACTACATTCTTTTAAAAGAGCATTGACATACGAAATATTTAAGGTCATTAAAATGTTAAGACAATATTTCTACTCCTACATTGCTTTAATGTGTTAAACATCTTGTTAAAAACCTTGTACAACAAACGTGTTTTCAGTAATGTTAACACCAAAATGTTGATCACGGATTTTGGGATTTGTGTATTTTAGTGTTATAATTAACACTTTTTCAACTAAACTTGGATCAAAATGTGGAAAAAATTAGATATTTCGTTACTAAAGACCACCTCTTCAAAAGCTTTAATCTGTGACTCCAAGCACGGAATTTGAAAAATGCATTATTTGTCATTCAAATCCCGTGACCATTGATAATTGGAAATAAAAAGGTTAGATCACATTTTAAACAATTTATTTATTAAAATCCTTATCTGCAAAATGCTCTGAGTAAAAATATATTCACACAATTAAAAATAAGTGAAAAGACAAATAAATAACACCCTCAATAATCAAAGCTTAATAAATGTCTTAGTAGATTCTTTGACAAGAAACAAGTTATTTACTTGAATAAAAGTTAAAATATCAACCACGGAGTTTAGTATTTATATAAATTAGCTCTTTATCTCAAATTTCATACATTATAACTCGTTTGAAACGTAAAAAAACTATTTTAATGCATTACTGAACAGGCACATATAAAAATCAATTTCCGTGGTCGTTATCACGGGTTTTGAAAACTGAATGATTTACAGTTTAAATCCCGTGACAGTTATTTTAAAGACATTCAGAAATGAAATCGTCTTAATGAAGCAGTTTTAAGATAGAAAAGATTATAAACAATGTTTAAATTGATGAAAACCCCCATTTATATGAAATATAAAGCGTCAATAACTTATTTGGCTCTCCCGTATCCTTAGTAAAGAAGCTAAGAAAGTAAGCACTTCTGCACCGGGCAACGTTTGACCGCCAACTGACGAAAATTTAGCCGCCGCGTCCCGCCAAGAAACACACAGAGTAGTAAACAAAGAGTTTTTGAGTAAAAATGACGTCGTTATTTCGCCGTCGGTTTGCCGATTTCGTCAGTATTCGCACGTAAAGTGAGGAATCACGGCGTTTGGTATGTTCACGGCATTTAGGCAGTTTACCTTAAGTAATCATCTACTAAAGCAATAATAATATATTAAAAATTTAAAAATAACAAAAATATCCTCCCCGGGCGAAAATTCGTTATCCGTCTCCACCGTTATTATCGATGTGGAAATTTCGATATTGCGATTGAAATTGTGCGATGAAAACAATAGAATCAACAACGATACTGAGATAAGAAATGTATCATAATAATAATCTAACCTAACAGTGTAACCGCAAACCTCCGTCACTTTTATTAACAGCGATGTTTAGGCCTATAACAACAAAATCAATGGTGTTTGGAAACATTTAAAACGCATATTCCCTCAATACAATAGCAAAAAAATACCTTTATGATTTGTATTTGGCAGCATTTGTGTGGTGTGACGCCATTTTAGATCTATAACGAAGTCGAAGTCTGCTTCTTCTCACACTTTAGATGCAGCTACACAATAAACTTGGTTAGTTTATTTTGTGTTGTTCTTTGTTACAGGTTACATTAGCTACAATTTTTACTTTTTTGTTGTTGTTATTTTCAGTTACTTGTTTGAAATTATTTGTTTTATTGTCAAAAGGTTTGTTGAACGAAACTAAATCAGGTGATAAAATCGTAATCGTATTGTGTAATTGTATCATCGATATGCAAGCAATTTCAATCGCAATATCGAAATTTCCACATCGATAATAACGGTGGAGACGGATAACAAAGTTTCGCCCCTCCCCAATCCATTTTTTACTTTTTTCATATTTTCCTTTTTTAAACATTTATTTAGTTTTTGCGAGCTTCATCCTAATCGATCAATAAAAACCTAACTGCCCGAAAATAAATAACCAAAATTCCCAAAAAAAACCAAGAGCAAAAAAATAACAAAAAAATAACCTGTTACAAGCCCTGAAACAACTGACACCCGTTATGACACGGAGCAGCATCCGCCTTGTGGCATTATACAGTACGAAATACTTATCTTACACGGCAATATCATACACTTCAGTTGTCAGGCAGGGTTTAATGTAGGCTTGTACTTACTTAAGTAAGTAAGTAAGTAAGTAAGTAGGCTAATGGTTATCATGGTTATCATCCATTACAGTTTACTGATTAGGTCAAGGGCTTTTATTAGGTCCTCACTATCTTAGATGTTTTTCACCATTTTCTTCATCATCAGGTAGCCTAGGCCTATTAACCCTAGACCTAGGCCTATCAACCCTAGACCTAGGCCTAAGTAGGCTAATTAGGATACATAGGCCTATTGAGTTATTAGCCTTATCAGAATTGGTACTAGATTCAGAATCGCCCAAATAAGGATTAAAAGGTGAACAGCACCAAAAGCCACACACCAAGTACGCTTACCAGTGCCGGTATAGAGTGTGAAGCAAATGCCTGATCTTTTGAGTCTTAAGCTAAGTTTACACCTTACAGTCCAAATCTCAGGATATATTAGACTTATCCAACTTAAGAACTACTTATTGCAAAAACGGTGGCTTTCTCTTAACTTTGTTAATTGCCGAAACTTCTACTTTAAATCCTAGGTTAAACTAGACTAAACATCTTACTGATAGGCTAGGTAGCCTAGGCCTACCAAATTTGATCAAATTTAGACTTGTTCAAGACCATGAATTCCTTGTTAAATTTGTGGCGACTGTGAATAGATTTTGGTCTCGGTTCAAAATAACAGGTTTTTACAAAAGTTGACATTGTGGTTTAAAATTTAAACTAATAATTTAAGAAACACAAGATGGCAAACAGAAAAGCAATAGCCTATTATGAGGCCAATTATCGGCAGATTTTAAAATGAATAGTCAACTTACATGAGCAAATATTTAGAATCTAATAAAAGCATCCCAACACTATCTACCACACACGGTAACAAACACATTAACAAGATAAAATAATAAAAAATGCTAAAGAAAAGCACTTCACTTAACTGACATTTTGTCACTCTCAGAAAAAGAAATTACAAAATTGAAATTGACGATTCCGTTCCGTTTCCCATTCGTTCTCCGTTCATTCCATTATTCCATTAGTTCATTCCATTATTCCATTCCATGATTGAGAACTGTAGCATTGACTTTAGATACTATATACTTTAGATACATATTCAATGGTAGTATCATTGACTAAGGATACAAAGGATTTGTATCCTTGGTCAATGGTAGTATCAATAGGCAATGACTGTAGATTCGAATACTTTCATTACAACTTAGAATGTATACTCAATTTAAATTCTCAAAACAAAACAAAAAACAAATACATGTGTATCTAAACTTCCCAAGAAAAAAAAACAAAAATAATAGGACATAATATCATATTTACTAATAGAATATTAGAAATAGAATATTATTTTAATAAGAATATTTTTTTTAGAATATTTTTAGTAATAGAATATTTTTTAGGGTGAGTCGGTGGCGTAGTGGTTAGCGCGCCGGACTTCGGAACCATGTCAGCGATGTCGTGGGTTCGAATCCGCGTTCTGCCAGTGACTTTTATCAGTACCTTTCACCTTGTACTGTAGCGGCTCACCACCTTACTTTGTCTAATACGATCCACGCACAGATCAATAGTCTATGTGGACTGGGCAAAGTAAGGCAAAAAAGAGGTCCGCCAACCTCTTTTATAAAAAAAAATATTTTTATTGAAGAGGACCAAATTGAAATTTCAAAAACTGCGGTGGGTGAGTCAATTGAATTGGATTGGAGTTGGAGTCTTTTTGTGAGATTGGATGATAGGCTGGAATTGGAAATCAGTAAAAAAAGCTTGAAGGGTGGTTAGCTCGGGGTCTCTATATTTTGCGTAGAATTAAAATCTACGGAATCCTTTCTCTATCGAATCTAGTTTACTTTGGGCTCAATGAACAGAATATTTTTATTTAATAATGTTTTTGTAGACCTGTTAAAGGCAACCTCAAAAGATTTTTTTGTCTGTCAAAAAGGCAATCAGAACTATCTTATAGGTATGCCATCTCAGGCACCCTGTAGCAATGATTTTAAACAACTTGGCCTTCTCAGTCACAATTAAAGTGCTCTCAATTTTTAATCTTTCAAAAGTTTTCTGCATAAAAACTCAGAATATTTCTCCAACTTTTTCACTTGATACATATGATAGTACTTGAAGTAATCCCACTGGAATAGCTTCCGTGACGTGTCGTCAGGTTTGGGCATTTGGATCAGGCTACGAGTAACATTTCTTCAACCTTGTAACCATATCAATCAAGTGATTGAGATTTGAACTTGTTCGGGTTTGTTTGACCGATTACGTGGTGGCTTGTTGTATATTATTAGGCCTATATATAACCTTGAGTGTATTATTGTAGAGATCAATCTTGAGGAAATTGAACACAACACCTACAGAATTGTTCGGATTGAACAGCTCTTTTGGAATATTTCTTTAGAACAACTTCCTTGCCATGACATCTGTAGCCAACAGTGTTGCAAAGAGATAGGATTTTCCCCGCACATGAATTTGGCACAAGGGATTATATAAGGCTTCCTATGGGATAAGCAAGGAAAGTTATGACATTTTGTGGGATTTTGATGTAGGATGAAAACTCAACTGAAATGAATTCAACAACTGAAATATGACGAAAACGTACGACGTTGTTACTTGGTAGATAACATTATCTAGCCGACTTGAACAAAACAATAACTCGTTGATCGAGCTGAAAAATCTCTTTTACCTTTTACCTTTTACCTAGGTCCTCTTCTACGTAGTCGTGGTAGACCATAGGGAATCGTCATCTTCATGTGGGTCAATGTTATGTGGGTGTGTGTTTATATGTATGTGTGTATGTATGTGTTGTGAGCATTGAGACTACTCTAGCCTATGCTTGGGGAGAGCTTTGTGCTCTTTGAAATATTCGTCTATACTGTAATATGATTTAGTTTAAAGATAAAGTTTGAGTTTTTTGAAAAAAAGTTTGTTTTAGCGAATTTCCCTATAGGGAATACGCTATTACGGTAGTAGTCATGGTGAAACCTAGGTCGAGGACCATAATACTTTTTCGTTTTGAGGTCCCCAGAAGCCAAAAACACCATTTGTTCAATTTCATATATATGTGTGTGTGTGTGTCCGTGGTCCCGATAACTTTTGACAATAACCTCCGATTTTGATAAAATTTGGTATGAAGGTGTAAGACCAGGTCTATTTTCATGAGTTCGCAAACCAGCATGATCGGGTTATGGGAACGGGGTTTTATGGGGTTTCAAAGGGGTAAAAATGGGTTTTTGGCATTTTTGGACCTTAATTTTAAAAATTCAATCATTTTAACTAAAACCATTTAAAAGAGCTTAAAAAAACAAACAATTAGGTATTTTGAATTTTTAACTTCGCTAAACAGGTTACGGAGAAAAGGCAAAAATAGGTTCCCCACGTTAATCTTATGGGAAATCAACATCACCCTGTATCACGCTTCTTTATTGGAATAACTTGATGAAATGTGGTATGTACATTCACTAGGTAGAGTTTAACTGATATTTGCTTACAACACCCATATGGCGGCAAACCCACATACTCCCCCATAAACCCCCATGGGGTTTATGGGGAAAATTAAAAAGTGCCGAAAATTGATACAATTTGATATTTACCTTACCTAACTATTACATTTAGTAACAATACTAACATTTTCTAACAACATCCCATGGCAGCAAACCTACATACCCATTCCTATGGTGTTTATGGGGAGAATACAAAATCTCAAGATTCTTTGGAAATTCGCCGAGTACGCAGGTCTGCTGCGACGGGGGTATTTATTTATTGTTTTTAAGTTTTCTGGCAGAACATTGAATATTTTAGGCCCTAATATTTGAGGATATTTACTGGTTTTGGTTAATCTATGCTGTTGAAAGTTGTAATTTAAGTTTGTGCTTCTTAGGTTGTATTTGTGGCAATCACTTCTAATTAAGCTTTGGAGGATCTAGTTTGAGAATTTTCAAAGTTTCAAGGATGAATAAGGATGGAACTGTAAGAATTTCATTGGACGTGAAGAAGGGTTTGCAGTGTTCTGTGGGTTGTAGCTGTTCAATTATTCTTAAAGCCTTCTTTTGTAATATGAGAATTTTTTGAGTTTGCTGATCTGAGGCAGTACCCCATGCCGTAATTCCGTATCTCAGGTGGCTTTCGAAAAGGGCGAAGTAGGCTATTCTAGTTGTTTTTTGTTAGTTATTGCTCGAATTCTCCTCATGGCGAATAGAGATGATGAGAGTTTTTTTCTAATAATTCTATGTGAGGTTGCCATGTTAGATTTTCATCTAGTGTGATGCCTAAAAATTTAGTTGTTGCAACAGCAGAGATTGTGTTGGAGATTGGTGATGGATCTTGAGCAGTTTTATTTGAAGCTGTGAAATTTATGTTGATGGTTTTGGATCGGTTTATTTGAAGATTTAAAGATGAGCAGATGTTTGTTGCTTGATGTAAGGTTTCTTCTACTTCTGTTTGATGATTAGATATAATTGGGAACAATATAGTGGTATCATCAGCAAACATGATACATGTTTTTTCAGGTGATAGATAGTCCGGAAAGGAGTTAATGTAGATTATAAAGTAGAGTGGGCCGAGAATCGATCCTTGCGGGATTCCTTTGTTTGTTAGTTTTATTTGTGATTTGGTTTTGGTTTCAATACCGTTTACTTGATGTGTAATTTCTACTTGTTGTTTTCTATCCGTGAAGTAATTTATGATCCAATTTAATGCCTTATCTTTGATGTTAAGTTGTTCTAATTTTCTTATTAATATTTTTCTATCTAGGCTATCAAAGGCCTTTTGTAGGTCCAAGAAAATTCCAGCTGCCGTTTGTTTGTTCTCCCAAAGGGAATAAGTGATAGTTTCACATAGTTTATTTAAAGCTGTGTTTGTAGATTTGTTTACTCTAAAGCCGTGTTGTTGTGGAGAGAGAAATTCTAGTTGGTTGTTCCAAAATTTGTTTGTAAATTGTTTTCTCTAAATATTTCGAGAGCGTAGGCAAAATTGAAATTGGCCTATAGTTTTCTACTGCCGACTTATCGCCTTTCTTAAATTTAGGGTATACTGTTGCTAGTTTCATACCTTGGGGTACTGTGGCTTGTTCTATTGATGAGTTTATTATATCCAGTAGAGGTGCTGAAATTTCATTTTGGCAGTGTTTGACTATTTTATTGGTTATTTCATCGTATCCTGAAGAATTCTTGGGTGGAAATGACTTGAAAATTTGATTGAGTTCTTCTCTAGATATTTTTTTAAAGGAGGTTATTTTTATGTTGTGAAGCTTTCCGGTAGAGGGGTTGTTGTGGTCTGGTAGGTTTTGTCGACTTCCCTGTGTGATGAAGAAGTTATTAAAAATGTTGCTGACAGTGTTGGGGTTCTCTATTAAATTATTGTTATATTTCAGAATGAGCCCTACCTCGTTATCTTCATTTATTTTGTTTTTTTCCTTATTTATGATGTTCCAGATTTCCTTTGATTGGTTGTTTGAGCTGTTAATTTGTTCAACAGTGTGGTTTCTTTTTTTCTTTTTTATTTCTAAGTCATAAATGGTTTTGATTTTTGAGTATGAGTTTTTATCTTCGTCCTGTCCAGAGATTATATATTTGTTCTTGGCTATGTCCAGAAGGTTTTTTATGTCTTGCAGTTCTTTGTCCCAGAAGGAGTTTTTTTTATTCCTCTTTATTGTATTGAGTGTTTTAGGCATAGTTTCTTCCATGTTCAATTTTATGGTCCTAATAAAATTGTTATACTTTTCTTCTACCGAATGGCAGTTGAAGACTCCTGTCCATGATTCCTCATGAAGTTTCTGTTTTAGTAAATCCAGATTTTTTATGGTTGTAGGCCTAATCATTTTTTTTTTTAAGGATGATTTAAGAGTTACTGAATGACTTGTAGTTTTGCAGATTATAGCCTCATGATCTGAGATGTTGCTTTGTTTGGTGTAAGCTTCTATTTGGTGGTAGTTAAAGTTACTCGCACAGCAGTCTATCTATCTCGTTTTATCCCTCTGACGTTTAAGACTACATCTAACCCACAAATATTTACAGACCTTTATCGTAAATATAAATAAAAAACGTCTGTAATTATACCCAACAAGCATTACCAAACATCACATTTTAGTAAATTCGTTTTTCCCTTTGTTCTAAATTATTAGACAACTAACCCTTAAAAAAGTAAAAAAAATCGTTGAGAAGCTAAAATCACTTGGAATCAGTTCTCTGGCTCTCAATTGGCTCACATCTTTCCTTTCAAACAGACGACAGTTCACAGAAATTCAACATCAGTCAAAATAAAAATAAAAACCTTTCGCTCAATGGACAGACTTGTCACTAGCGGAGTTCCTCAGGGCTCGATTCTTGGCCTGGTGTTGTTCCTGGCATATGTTAATGATATGCCGGGGATAGTTCCGGACCAAATTTGGGAAGATTACCACAGATAAGAAGAAATTTTGGGAAAGAATAAATCTTAGGGAAGATTACCACACCCAACCTCATGTCCTATCAATCTTCCAACCCTTAGTACATCCCACTTTCAAATTGTGTACATAACCAACTACAGTAATTAATAAAAGACATACACATAAATGTTCGTGTGAACTAACAAAACTAAACCTTTGTTTCAGATCTATGTGTGAAACTACCCACCCTACCTAAGACAACCACAGAAGAACTCAGTGAAAAGAAAGATAAAAGAGTTATAATGGTTGCATGGAAGTAATCCGAAGCCAAGCTTTTTTTGGCTAAAAAAGATTAAAAAAAACATAACCTGCTGTGCTGAACCTGACATAACCTCCATACACTAAACAAACAACCAATCCGGCGATCCGTAGTCCGTAGTGAACGAAAGGCTATCCATATGTTATTCCTAGCGTGTTCAAAGTTAATTGTATTGTAACAAAGAAGCGTTTAAACAAAATTTATAAATATGAGTATTAATGAATTTCAAGCTGTAGTGATGGCTGGCGGCAAGGGGTCAAGAATGACGGAATTGACATCCAAAAGGCCAAAATGTTTGCTTCCAGTTGGAAATTTGCCTATGATATGGTATCCAATCCGTCTGCTAGAGAAATCTGGATTCAAAGGTAGTCTTTTTGGTTTGGGAAGTGTCCATGCATGGTTGCCTTAGGTGGTGGATAGGCCTATGAACTAAAGGAGCTAGGCCTGCTGAACGTGTCAGACATCACCAAGCAGTATTTCCAGACGTATAATAATTATTGTCGTGTACGATAATTTAGCCCACCGTACGATAGATACTGCCTTTTCGTACGATAATTTGGTCTACAAAACAACATATTTTATTTATTGAAACTTATATTAGGCCTATTTGAGTAGAATCTAGCACCAAAGTTTAAAAATATTGAATTTTAGCAATTCTTTACAGTCAATTTGTTTTTCCCTCTCGAAAATAAAACCATTTTAACGGTCACAACGCGAAATTTTTTAAATTATGTCATTAGATACAAGACTAGCCGGCAGGCAAAAACTACAGTAATAGCCTGAGGGAGCCTTTATCTTATTCTTGTTCCCCTCCCTTTTAATGTGCTGCAATCTTTGTCAAGTGTCAGAGTACTCTGCACTCTCACTCTGCACACTGACACTAGACACCAAAAGTTAATACTCTTCCCCCTAACATGGTAAAAAATAATGGGTTCGGGGGTTCGGGATTTTTGTAGACTTCAATCACAACTTTAATAGGCTAATTATTTTTAAACTAAGAAAAAATCAGTCAGAATGTAAAGACACTTTTAAAAGGATGGGGTTGTTAACACTGCCCTGTATTTATATTTTGGAAACAACAATTAGGCCTATGTCAGATTTAAATGTAAGTTAAATTACCTATGGGCAGTGATATTCATCAATATATAGTGTAGTAAAATTAAGCCAAAATATGGCTGCAAAATGAAAAAAATTTTGGACAGCCAATTTTTGCTGAAATGTGTTCTATGTCATCCCCTGACCTCCCTCAGAAAAGTCCCCTGAAATCCCCAGTGGGCAACATGCTTAAAAATGATGGGATGGCCCTCGTGGAGTCAGAAATAAGTCTTTCGCTGACCAATAGGTTTATGTATATCAAATTAAAGCTCTAAAGTAGTAGAATTCAATGCCGCAAACCCCATCTCAAAAGGTTGCTTGAATCTAAAATGGCAGCCTGTCAAACTTAGAATAAAAATCAGATTTTAATCAAAACGCTTAAAAATGTAATAATATTAGAAATACTTGGCCTTTTGAGGTCCGGTTTGCGGCAGACGTTTGCTTGTACAATTATCTTGGCAAATACGGATAGTTTGACATATGCCCATCATATTACCCTTGAACCACCCTCTACATGGACGTCCCAAAGAGGGAGTTTTGAAAAATTTTTCTTAGTCCATAGCCATGCTATACATAATTTTAAAGGCCTTTATAAGGAGAGTACATAGCCGAAAACCAGACCTCAAAAGGTCAAATATGTCGGAAGTTATTGCATTTCAAAGTTTTGATAGAATTATTTTATTCTAAATTTTGAACGTCTGCCATTTTTCCCTCGACCGTTATATTTAGGTCGGGTTTACGGCATTGTGCTCTACATTTTAAGACCTTTAATTTGATATACATAAACCTTCTGGAACTTATTCAAATTTAGTATGCTTAATATCAAAAGATATTTTAACTCCTTATAGGCCAACCCCTCATTTTTGAGCATGATCCCCACATGGGATTGCAGGGGACTTTTCGGAGGAAGGTCAGGGGATGCCATAGAACACATTTCAAAAGAAATTAGCTTTCCAAAAATTATTTCATTTTTCCCGACTAATTTTACTACACTATACCCCGTTCAAAATAAATGTGCGGTCGAAAGACAGAATTTCATTTCCCACCACAAGGAAAATTCCCTCAATACTTTCCTGAATTCCCCGATTTTCCTCACAATCAGATGTTATTTTAATTTGGCCCCTAAAATTTAGAGTAGAAAATAGCGCTGATGATCGTGTTACCTCCCCTACTTGCCGTTGGAAGCGCTTCTTGTTACATCTCAAATGTCAAAATTAGAATGTTTGTTTACGAAAAAATCAAAACATTGGCATAATTTGACATGAGATATTAAACAGCTGTGGTAATTCTCAGTGATTCTGATTGGTTGGATTCTTGGCAGCGGGAGGAACGGGAAAAATGGGGGAATTGAAATCTGCGTTTCGACCGCACATTTATTTTGAACGGGGTATAATTGTTAGCAGAGTGCATATTTAATATACTGAACACACACTTATCAAATTAAATCATTTATTTCTTTACTACAACATTCCTATTAAAAAGGGTTTTCACAACACCTAACACAAGAACCAAAACAAAAACAAACATAATAATACAAACAGCTGATTTTTAGAAACATATTAAAACAAGGTATTAATCATTTTATTGCATACATTCTAACACCCCCCTTCAATAAAATGATTAATTATGAACTAATCTCAGTCCAATACTATTGGTAAACTTTTGAAACGAGTCCTTGTTCAGTGGTTTTGTAAATACATCGGCAATTTGATTTGAAGAACTAACATATTTTATTTTAACCACTTTGTTCAAGACTTTCTCTCTTATGAAATGATGTTTAATGTCCACGTGCTTCAATCTTTTATGGTTTTGAACATTTTTTGCAGTGTTAATTGCACCTTGGTTGTCTTCTAAAATTAATACAGCCTCGCTTTCTTCCATCACACCAAAATCATTAGTTAAGATGCTTTTCAACCAACATGCTTCTGCAATAGCACTGCTCATCGCAACATATTCTGATTCGGTAGATGAGAGAGCCACAGTTTGCTGCTTCCTTGTTACCCAACTGATAGCACAGTTCCACAATAAGAAAACGTAACCAGTTGTTGATTTTCGATCTTGGAGATCTCCTGCCCAATCAGCATCTACATAACCTCTCAAAGTCTCTTCAGTCTTATTTTTCTTGTAGACCAAATTTAAATCGATTGTTCCTTTTATGTACCTTAGTAATCTTTTCAGTGCAGCCCACAGTTCTTGACTTGGTTTGTTTTGATAACGACTTAATATACTTAGGGATGTACTTAGATCAGGTCTTGTGCCCAGCATTGCGTACATTAACTTTCCTATCACTTTCCGACATCTTGCTTCAAGTTCATTTCTTTCTTCCAAAGTTTCTGGGATTTGGCCTGAGTCCAGGACAAAATTCTGATCCATTGGTGTAGACACTGGCCTGCAATTTTCCATTCCAAATTCTTCCAATATTAACTTCAAGTATTTTGATTGATTCATTCGGATTTCCCCCTTTTCTAAGTTTTGAACAATGCTTATGCCAAGAAAGTTTCTCACCTTACCCAAGTCTTTCATCTTAAAATTTTCAGATAGTGTCTTCTTAACTGTGTCAATCATATGTTCATCACTTCCAATTATGAGAATATCATCCACATAAAGCAAAACATACAATCTGTCATTGCCTGTTAATTTGCTATACAAACAGTAGTCATTTTTTGATTGAACAAAACCATTATGAATCATACATTTGTTGAATTTTTCATTCCAATACTTGGGTGACTTTTTAAGTCCGTACAAAGCTTTGTTAAGTTTAAGAACGGTTCCATTTTTACTGCTTGAGACTCCTTCAGGTATGTTGAGATAAACATCTTCATCCACTTCTCCATAAAGAAATGCACTTCGAACATCCATTTGATAAACATTCATGTTGTTTTCATTGGCTATTGCCACTAAAATTCTCATCGTAGATAGTTTTGCTACAGGAGAGTAGATTTCAGAAAGTTCAAACATTTCTTTTTGCTGATAGCCTTTTGCAACTAACCTAGCTTTAAACTGAGAAGGTTTGCCATTTTCATCCGTTTTTACTTTAAAAACCCACCTTGTACCAACTATTTTACAGTTTTCTGGAGGTATTACTTCCGTCCACGTGTCATTTTCTTTAAGAACTTCAAGCTCTTCCTCTATTGCTTTTTTCCATTCATTTGATTTACTTGATTGCATTGCTTCAGTAAAACTTTTAGGTTCTTCCTCTTCAAATCCTAAGAAACTAGTTTCATAGTCAGAAAATTTGTTAGACCTTTTAATTTGATCACGGTTTCTTAGATTGTAAACTTTCCCGTTCGTATTATTCTTTTCACATTCTTTTTCAGTTTCATCCAATTTACTTTCTTCCTTTTCCTGTGTTACTTCACTGTGTGTTGCTTCTTCTTCCATCACCACATTATCACCATTGTCTGTTTTATTTTCGTCTGTTAGAGTGACAGTGGAATTGTTACTGTCAACGGCAATTTCCTCTTCTATACACGGAACTTCATTGAAGATGTGATGTCTTGATTCATTGCTTAAACATCCTTGATTTGTTACTTCATAGGGCTTGAAAATTACATTCCTCACAACTTCAATTTTCTTTGTATCAGGAAAATAAATTCTGTAAGCTTTAGAATTTTCCTGATAACCCACAAAAATTCCTTTTCTGCTTTTCGCATCCCACTTTTTGCGTTTTTGGTAGGGTACGTGAACAAAAACATCTATGCCAAAAACTTGGAAATAATCGAGTGATTCTGGCTTTTTCCCAAACCAACATTCATAACGACTTTTTCCTACAATTCTACTTGCTCCAGTTCTGTTGATGACGTACACAGCTGTATTTACAGCTTCTGCCCAAAATACTTTATTCATTCCACGTGCCTTGAGCATAGCTCGAGCCGCTTCAACAACAGTTCTTATCTCGCGTTCTGCCTTACCATTTTGTTCAGGACAGTAAGCTGCTGATCTTTGATGTCGTATTCCTTGAGTTTCAGTTAATTTTTTTACTTCGTGATTTATAAACTCCAGTCCATTGTCTGATCTCAGTATTTTGACTTATCTACCTGTATCATTCTTAGCTAATTTTAAGAAATCACTTATTCTCTCTGAAACTTCTGTTTTGTATTTCAAAAAATAAACTTGACAATACTTTGAAAAATCGTCTTTCAAAAGCAAAAAATATTTTGACCCTCCAAGTGATTCCACTTCCATTGGACCACATAGATCAGCATGGATTATTTGGCATGGTTCACATGAACTTGCTTCACTTGCTTTAAAAGTGGATCTTTGCTGTTTTCCTGCCAAACACGACTCGCAGAAAAAATTTTCATTTTTATTCGCCATAATGTTGTGATTTTTAAGAGTAGCCTTTACTTGGTCAATATTTTGATGAGCTAGCTTTTCATGCCATTCCATCAATGAATATTTTACAGTCAATCCAGTAAAGTTGTAATCGCATTTAAAGTCCATTGCATATAACTTACCCACTTTCGAGCCTTTAGCACATGGTTCAGTTCCAGAAACATTAAAAAACAAGCAATCATTTTCATTCCACTCAACTCGAAATCCTTTACTCAGTACTACATTCAAAGAAAACAGATTGATTCTTAGTTCTGGAACATATAAAACGTTAGACATTTTGGTTTCAATCCACTCCTTCCCGTTGAAAGCCAAAACATTTACCTCACCAATCCCCTTACATTCAAGTAATGAGCCATTGCCGACCATAACCTTTTTTTCTTCTGTTACATCACTAATGCTAGAAAATAGCTTTTCATCACAGCACATGTGTTGGGTTGCTCCACTGTCGATGTACCAACACTCAGGTTTCAAATCACAAAACAAAGCATGATCTATTCCAACGAATGCATTTTTACCTTTATTGTTAGAATGGCTTCGGTTTGGCATTTTTCTATTACTTAAATCAACTACTTCTTTATTCTTAACTTCTTTGGCCTTTAACCAGCAATCCTTCAAAACATGACCATTCTTGTTGCAATAAAAACATCTTACTTCATTTTTAATATCACGTTTTGTACCAAAATTTGACTTTGTATTAAGATAACAGTCACTTTTCAAGTGTCCCTTTGACCCACACGCATAACACTTAATATTCATCTTATTAAATCTTTTTGCAAGCAAAGCACTCTCTTTTGAACACTTTTCATTCATTCTTTCTTCTTCAATAAGCAACCTAGATGTAAGTTCAGATAACTTTTGTTCATCGGAAGAAACTGATTCCCATGCAGATACAAAATGACTAAAATTAGAAGGCAAAGATATCAATATTTTTGTAATAACCATTTGTTCAGATACATTTTCTCCCAGCTGTTTCAATTTACAAACTAACTCTTCTATTTTAGATATGAATTCAGACATAGATTCACCTTCATACTTCATGTTAAAGAACTTTTGTTGTAATAAATGCAAGCTCACTTCAGATTTCTTCTCAAACACTGAGAGTAACTTAGTCCACATCATGTAAGCACTCTCACAAGTCAAAATATGAACCATTGGCCCTTCCTCCATTCTGGTTACAATCATTTCTTGAGCTTTACTGTCCCTACTGTTCCACTCTTTTATAGCCTTTTCAAACTCACTTTCAGTCTTAGATCCTTTTTCAGGTTTCTTCTCACTCCCGTCCGTTATGTTGAACAAGCCCTTTGACGTCAAAATAATCTTCATTTGAAATTTCCAAACACTCCAATTTGACTCCCCCTTGAGTTTCACACTTGTATTCAGTGCCTCCATTTTCACAAGTAAAAACTGTAATCTTATATTCAAATTACAAATCTTTGCTTATAATTTCTAGTGGGGGGCCCATAACCTGTTAGCAGAGTGCATATTTAATATACTGAACACACACTTATCAAATTAAATCATTTATTTCTTTACTACAACATTCCTATTAAAAAGGGTTTTCACAACACCTAACACAAGAACCAAAACAAAAACAAACATAATAATACAAACAGCTGATTTTTAGAAACATATTAAAACAAGGTATTAATCATTTTATTGCATACATTCTAACACTAATAATACTCGATTTCACCAAAATTTCAGACCTCAACAACTTTGACTAAATATCAGTCAAAATTTACCTTGTAAGGCAGGTGCTAAATATTTGAAAATACTGCCAAAATGTAGCCTATGATAAATGAACAAAACTTAAAACCGATTAAAAATAAATTAAAAATATTTTGAGTTGAGAACGCCTTTTATAAATGTTGATGAATTTATGGATCATTGCCAAAATACATAAACAAAATTTCATTTTAAACTAGGTTGAACTATATGGCGGGTATTTCGTAGTTATTGAATTAAACTAGGTTACATATTAATCCACAGTTAAATTCAGAAATTAGTCACAGTTAGAATCGGGAGGACTAATTCATTCTTCAGTAAACACTAAATTTCTGGGTTTTGCACATAAATGAAAATTTAAAATGGACAGAACATCAATTACAATTGAGTAAATCTTTAGCCAAGGCTTTATTTGGGCTGAGAGTAATCTATAAAACAGCAGGTATAAATACATCTCTTACTATTTAGCATTCCTATTTTAAGTTCAGGGCCAGTTATGGCATTATTGCTTGGGGCAGCTCTTCAGTTATAGATGGTATCTTTATCCTCAAGAAAAAAAGCATTGAGAATTTTAACTGACACAGCACCTTGTAGGCTACTTCATGCCGTCCACTATTAAAACAAATGAAATTGTTAACAATTCATGCTGTGTATATCTATCAATTATGTATCTTTGTAAAAAATAACAGTTTTTTCTTGTCAGATAATAACGATCATCCATATAACACAAGACACAGAGATATTCTTCAATTTCCTAACCATAGAACAGCACTCTATGAAAAAAACACCTTTGTATATGAGTAGGAAACTCTATAACCACCTCCGTGCTCAAATTAAATCAGCAAAATCAATGAAAATTTTTTAAAAGAAATTGAAGGAGTTTTTAGAATTAATGTGTCCGTACTCCATAGATGTACTTAAGAAGTCGATTTGTAAATTATGACTTTTGTTTTACTGTAAAGTACCAGGTTAACCGAGCCTTGCTCTTTGGTTATAATCTCTGTTTTGATATAGTATCAAGGTAATAGAGCTATTAAATTTGCCCCAACAACCAACTATACCTCTTCACAGTTAACAGCTATTTCAAAAAGTCTGCTTAACATTAATGTTAGTAAAAGGCGAAAGATTTATTCGTTTTGAAGGGAAACCAGAGACAATCAAAAATACTGATTGACCCTTTAACAAGAAGTGGAAGGAGCTACTTAGCCTAAACAAAAGGGAAATCAGTCTTCTAGTAGGGATGCTAACTGGTCATGGGCCACTGAAAAAACATCTCAAGACAATCGGACTTAGTCAATCCGATCTATGCAGATTAATTTTTAAGAGGTGTCACCTAAACTGCATAATTTCCAGATTCTGTACAATGGAGGTAGAATCCGCCGTACACCTAAGCTTATGGCTGGACTGTCCGGCCATCTCTCAGAGAAGGTTGAAATTCCTAGGAAAGGTTGTATTAAGGTTGTATTATGCCAGAGGAAATAAGGGAGATGGAGATAAACCGGCTGTTAGGCTTCGCGAAGAGCCTTCATCTGACATATTGATAAACATAAGGGGTGCTACAATAGGCCTTTCAGGCCGAGTTAGATAAAGGTATCACTACCTGGCCCCACCAAATGAAAAAAAAGAAAAAAAAAACATTAAAGTTCCTTTATTTTTGTATATCTTTCGTTGTTATTTCGTTACCAACCCATAAGACTAATGTTAAAAATTACGATTTTTAAACTTAAATTTAGACAAAATTTGATTTTTCCTGGAGTTGAGGCCTTTTCTAAACTTATTTTTGGGCCAAAACACTCTTAAATGCAAAGTTTAAGCAAAATCTAACCGCTAGATTTTGAGATCATGAAACACACATCCCTTCAGACATTACTCGTATTATAGTATACTCGTATTATTGATTCGGTGATCTCATGGTGTGAACTAAATTGCCTGCCTCTAAATCCTGATAAATGTAAATGTATCTCCTTCTATAGAGGACACAAGTCTGTTGAACTCGACTACACCATCGCCGACAAAAAGATTACTTCCTGCTCCACAATCAGAGACCTTGGTATCACGCTATCGTCGGATCCATCACCCCATGCTCACATAGATGAAATACTTAAGAAGGCTAACAAATCTCTTGGCTTTATTGCTCGTTCCTCAAGAAGTTTCATTTCACCCTGCACATTGGTTACCCTCTACTCAAGTTTGGTCAGGCAGATCTTGGAATATGGGAGTATTGCTTGGTCACCGTACCAAAAAAATCATTGTGAAAGATTGGAATCTATCCAGAGAAGATTTCTCAGGATCGTGGGGGTCAGACTCGGGTTCAATTATACTAATGTCCCAGTTGATGAACTACAGTGTCAGATGTCCCTCAAACCACTGGAAGTTAGAAGAAAAATCTCGGATCTTACCTTTCTTTACAAGATTGTCAATTGTGAAATTGACTGCAGTGAACTCCTCCAGCTCATTGATTTCAGAGTTTCTTCCAGAACAAGGTCCCATGAACTATTTATTAGACGTAGCTATGCAAGAAATTATCTGCAGCATGGACCAATTGCAAGAATCCAGAGACTGGGCTGTGATGTCCCCCCCAGATGCTGACTTCTTCTTTGACAAAGTCACAACGTTCCGAAAGAAAATATCTTCTTCCTTTACTCCTCCATAGTCCTTTTCACCTTCCAACCAAACACTCCACCCATTAGTCATTTTGTAAAGTAATGTTTCTCACATAAGTCTTTTGTTTTCTCAATTTCTTTATTTTTTCCAATTTCACTCACATTGCCAATCATGTTTGTAAAAACCATCAAACCCAAGAAGTTGTACTCTGTTCCATATCATATAGGTTAGTTTGTCAACTGCTGTAGATAACAATATTTATGTGATTTGATTGAGTATTTATTATTCCATAGCACATAGAGTATTATTCCTACTTTGTTTCTTGTACAGTCACTGTTTGTATGCATGTATATTGTAAGTGCCAGTAGTTTAGATATGGAATCTGTTGCTTTTTGTATGCATAATCAACATTGAATTGTGAGCATGAAGATGCATGAACTTTTTTCCGTAGCTGATGAATTTTTGCTATGAACTGTGAACTGCAAAATTATTGTATGTTGTCTAAGCATGTTTTGATAATGTATAAATGGTGTATCCGTATGGTTTGAAATAAATAAATAAATAAATAAATAGTATAGGGTTATGACTTTTGTTTTCCTCACAGGAAAAGTTATAAGATTATTTGATAAAATTTTATTGATTTTATTTAGGTAACTTATAAAATATGTATATGAAGATAATTATGTGTCATATGTTTATTTGTGAAATATCACAAACAATGTAAACTTGAATGACCAATAAAAATTTTATTTCATGCCTAGTATTGCCAAGTAGTTCTATAATGCTAATCAATAAGTTATTTTGTTTTACACAATTAATGCGTTGAAGTTTCAATAAATATAAACTTTTTGCAGATGTTATTATAGTTGTGTTGGAGTCGATAAAGAATGAAGTTCAAGTAGCTCTGGAACGTTCAGGTCTAAAAATCCACTTGGATATTGTTGGTATACCTGCAGGGGAAGACTGGGGCACTGCAGATACATTGAGGCATTTGGAGGACACCAACAAAATAAAGGTACTGTATGTTTAGGTTGTCAGTTTACACGTGTCAAACTTATTTTGCTAAATCTCATCATCGTTATTTAACAAAAATTTATATTACTGTAGCCTATATTGAATTTTTTACAAAAACAATGACCTTGAACAAATTCTGCATACAGTTTTAAAATCATTCCCACTAAGGCAAAGCCTGTGGGAAATGAATACATCTCAGCCTTATCTAGCACTAGGCTATCTGATAGGAGAACTGATAAATCTACTTACATTAAGCTTAGATAAGAACTATAATAGGCCTATGACATCGTAAAAAAAAACTTTTATATTTGGTACTGTATCACAATTTTCCTACCAGTGCCTGCCATTTTCTTTTTTATGTTTTTATTTTTGGTTTTAGACTGATGTCATTGTGGTCAGCTGTGATCTAATTACCGATGCAGATCTGTCTGCCGTCATCAATCAATTTCGGCAACATGAAGCCTCTCTCACCACCCTCTTCTTCCAGCCAACACCAGCGAAAGTTGTATTGCCCACTCCTGGGCCAAAGTCAAAAAATAAAACTGGTTAGTGCAAAACATTAACTAGGGCAACTATTTCTTAAGTAAGATTGTAGACCATAGAGTCGCAAACAGTGTGCCGGGAGGCCAGCTAGATGTGCCTCAGCACAAGAGAAAAAAGTAATTATACTAGGTTAGATACCTTTCTGTTTATTCTTTTGACTATGTATACATTATGGGATTAAAATCCCATCTTCAGGTCAAGACAAAAAAACGTTAAAAATTCTTCAGTAGTGAGTCGTCAAAGATTAAAATTTTTTAACACACACACATTTTAACATACGACCTTTTAGAATTTGTTGACAATAACTTAAAAGGACACATGTCTATCGCCGTCTGGCTTGTACATGTGTACTTTTAAGTTATTATTAACAAATTCTAAATGTGGTAGCCAATGAATGTTAAATTGTGTGTGTTAAAAAAAAAAAAAATTTAATCTGACGATTTTTAATGATTTTCGTGTTAACCTGAAGATGGGATTTTAATCCCAAATGTATACATGGTCAAAAGACTAAACAGGAACTGTTTGGATGGAAAGGTATGTACCACCTAGTATAATTTTTAGAAAGAACAGTTCAGGGAGCATGACAAAATGAATAAAAAAAGTAAACTAAAGCTAAGAGAGAATTTGAATTTAATTAGGACTGGCTTTTTCAGTAAGTTGAAATAAATTGTTTCTTTTACGAAATGTAGAGGGTAGATTTTGCTTAAACTTACCATGACGCTATAACAATAACAATTACCCCCGTCGCTGCACACCTGCGCACTCAGCAAATTTCCAAGGAAATGTTTTTTTCCCTCATATTCACCATGGGAAAGAGTATGCAGGTATGCTGCCATGGGGAACACTAAAAGTAGGTATTTTTAACATAAAAAATTTATTTCGACCATATGAAGCCATAGACTAAGTTTCATCATTAACTGTCCATAAATAAAGGAGTTTGCCTATTCTCCATATGATTAACATGAGAAAAGAACATGCAAGTTTGCTTCCATGATAATTACAAAAACCAAGATATTTTACCATAATTGGATGGATCTCAACCGAATGAAGCTAAATACCAAGTTTCTTCCAAAAATATCCGTTAATAAGTGCAATATTAACACACTATTATTTTCCATAAAATAAAAATTGGAGCCCCAAAATACAATGCACTGTCTTTAGACTTTTTAATATCTTGGTAACTAATGGAGATAGAGCAAAGCTTCAAGATACTAAATTGTGTTTTTTAAGCTGATTCCAGTGTTAAAAATAAAAATTTAAAATTTTCAAGAATTTCATATGAAAAACGCAAAAAATCCATTTTTGGGGAACAAAACCCCCAAAACTACCCTTTCTGTCAGGTCAATATACGAGGGCTATTCAGAAAGTAAGGAACGTTTCTGTCTTACGCCGTTAGGCGCGCGCGTATCGCCTATATTAGGGTATGAGAGCACTCGGGGCCTCAGTGGCTATCCATCCGTGATGCTAGAAGCATCGTCGCGCTCCTAGTTTTCTTTACTTTTAAATTCAAAATGGCCGCTCCCGTAAAAAATCCCGCCAGTTGCGAAGTGCGATCGGTTAAACGGCTTTTGTTGGCAAAAAACTTGAAACAGGTAAAGATTTATCGAAAAGTGTGCAAGGTGTATGGGAACAATGTCTTGAATGAAAGTTCTGTGCTTAAGTTGTGTATTCAGTTTACAAATGACTGAACCAATGTTCTTGATGAGCAGTAGAGTGGACGACCGAGCATTGTGACTGACGAACTGGTCACTAAAGTTGTGAGGGAGATCCGTGAAAACCGCTGCTCCACCATAACGGAGCTTTCGTTATCTTTCCCTCAAGTTTCACAGACTTTGTTGTGTTGAAATTTAAAGAATGAAAATCGATAAATTTCTATCGGTTTTAAGTTTTTTGCCAACAAAAACCGTGTTACAAATCGCACTTCGCAACTGGCGGCATTTTTTACGGGAGCAGCCATTTTGAATTTAAAAATAAAGAAACCTGGCAGCGCGACGATGCTCCTAGCGTCACGGCTGGATAGCCACTGAGGCCCCGAGTGCTCTCATACCCTAATATAGACACGTTTGCGCCTAACGGCGTAAGACGGAAACGTTCCTTACTCTCTGAACAGCCCTCGTATCTGATTCACGAACTCATCCAAATAAAGGTAGATTACACAATTCTACCAAATTTGGTCTCGATCGGATCATTTTTACGAGAGTTATCAAGGATAGTGACACATACATATATATATAAATTAGTTTCTTTGTATGTTAGGGCTACTTTTAATATTATATACTAAAATATTGTGAGGTTATGTGACTCTGAAGATGGCCTTGTAGGTCGAAACTAGTCAGTCAAAATAAAATATCTTATAAAAAGGGTACTTGTTTGAAATGTTTATTTTATTAATATATATATATATATATATATATATATATATATATATATATATGTATATGTATATACAGTATATATATTTACATATAAAATATAAATTATAAATATATATAAATTTTAATAACTGTTATTTTTTGTCTCTGGGCACCTCAAAACAAAAAAGTAACATGGTCTCGGGGTTAGGTCTTACCTTGAGACCTACGGTAATGCTTCCTCCCTATGGAAAATTCGCTAAAAGAAAATTAAAACCAACGAGCAAAACTTGGTAAACCTGGTATTGGAATATGGTGTGGGAATCTTTATTTCCTGTGTTGTTTTTTATTCCTACAAGTTTATTGTATTCATAAGTCACAAAGTTTCAGTACGTTATTTTTAGAAAATCTCTTATGTGATAAGACCAATGATAGTGAATACAACCATAAATTGGTTGTAGATATAGCGAAAATTATGACCCACTATGGACTCCGGTTTATCAGAATTTTTCGACATCCGATCTGGCCGTCCGCCACAATAGTTCCGACAAACGAGAGTGGACTGTAATCGTAAAACTGCATGCTAAGTAATCCTACTAATATTATAAATGTGGATGTCCTGTTGTTTGTCAGACTTTCACGTGAAAACTACTCAACTTGGTACACATATTGTTGGAGGTATCAGAAGTAACATGGGATGCTTTTTATTTTAAAAGAATTATTTTTTACGAAAGATTAAAAAAATGTATAAAAAATCTGAATATTGTTTTTGTCTTTTTTTTATTGGATGCTAAGAAACAAATTCAATGAAAATTTTTAATGGCTACAATGCGAGCAAAGCCGCGGGTAAATGCTAGTCTACTATATTTTAAAATCTATATAGCCTACTTTTATTTAGATTTCAACAAGGCCCACAGTCTAGCCTTTTAATAATAATTCAGCCTATCTAGTTGTTTGTTATATAATTTTATGCACTCTTGGACATGTTAACAAAAATAAAAGTAACAAAATTTAATGTATCTGATTTTTTAGCGAATTTCCCATAGGGAATAAGCTATTACCGTAGGTCTCATGGTAAGACCTAAGCCCGGGACCATTTAACTTTTTCTTTTTTAGGTGCCCAGAGACAAAAAATAATAGTCTTTAAAATTTATATATATATATTGCACAGATTTCGCAGATAAGGGCTACCGACTGTAATTATTTTGAAATATGTAAAAAATAATAACCATAAGTACCCTTTAAAAAAAAAAATAAATAAATAAATAAATTAATGTTTCTAAAAGGGTACTTATGGTTATTATTTTTTACATATTTCAAAATATATATATATATGTGTGTGTGTGTGTGTGTGTGTGTGTGTGTGTGTGTGTGTGTGTGTGTGTGTGTGTGTGTGTGTGTGTGTGTGTGTCCCTAGGCACGATAACTCTCGTAAAAATGGTCTGATTGACACCAAATTTGGTAGAGATGTGTAATCCTACGTTTATTCGGATGAGTTCGTAAACCAGGCATATCGACCTATCGGAAGGGGTAGTTTTGGGGGGTTATGTACCCCAAAAATGGGTTTTTTGCATTTTTGCATTTTTCATATGTAATTTTTTAAATTTCAAATTTTTTTTGACCATTGGATTTAGCTCAAAAAAACACACAATTTAGCATTTTGAAGCTTTGCTCTATCTCCATTGGTTACCGAGATATTACAAAGTCTAAAGACAGTACGTTGTATTTTGAGGCTCCAATGTTAATCTTGTGGAGAATAAGGATGTGTTAATATTTCACTTATTAAGCGATGTTTTTGGATGAAACTTGGTATTCAGCTTCATTTGGTTGAGATTCATCCATTTATGGTAAAAAATCTTGGTTTTCATGCTTATCATGGCAGCAAACCTGCATACTCTTTTTCCATGTTAATCATATGGAGAATAGGCAAACTCCTTTAGCAATGGACAGATATTGATGAAATTTAGTGTATGGCTTCATATGGCTAAAATATTTTTTTTATGCTAAAATCCTGTTTCAGTGTTCCCCATGGCACAATCTTTCCCCACATTTATCATAAGGAGATAAACATTTATTTCCATATTTATGAGCTTGTGATGATTTTTGGTTTACAGGTTTATCTGGTCATAATTAATACTAATTTGGAAATTCGCTGAGTACGCAGGTCTGCTGCGACGGGGGTATTTTATCTTTATCATCATTATATGGTTAACTAATTAGTTTTAACTCTTTATTTATTTCAGTTAAATTTTATTATAATTATTATTCCTCTAAAGTCTTTGTTTTGTCTTCATTGGAACTTCTTAGCACATAAGGAAATTTGGAAGAAAATGATTTGATTATCTCTGAAAGATATATCAATATACCATAGGTTTTTCCCCTATATGTAAGCTTACTTAAGCCACCAAGCTTACTCTTGGGACATTGTGCTTCAAAGATAATTTTTCATGACGTGTAACTTTATTTGAAAAGGATCCCAAAATTAAATTGCCACGACACAGCGCATCAGATTGGGCAGTGGGCAGGTTGAGTTGACAAGGGCTTGCGGCTGGCGGCAGGCCAGCACGTTAAGGTTACTGTCGTCAAACTTAACCATTGTAAAAATATTTTGATATTTTATGATAAGTTTATGCCAGCTAATTTGAGAAAATACAATGGCACTATATCACATTTAAAATTGCTAACATGAGTTAAAATTAAATGTAAGATATTTTCCATTGCACGGGCCTCTCCCCAAGACTCCTTAGCAGCGGGCCCCTCTGTTACACCACTGTGTGCCGCAAGCTATAAAGGTTCTGGCACTCTGTTGTTCCAAATCTGTAGATAACACTTCCCTAATTCTAACATTTAAAAGCCCATTTAAAATATTAAAACACACTATGTATAGAATTATATTATTAGCTTATTTATTTTCTAACTTAATATTTTAATTTATGATCATCATAACCTTCAAAATTTGTGCAGAGCGAGATTTAGTGGCTGTGGACTCCGTTACGTCTCGACTGGTGTTTTTAGCCTCAGCCAGTGACTATGAGGAGACTCTCGCCCTCTCTCGTGGCCTTCTAAAGAAACACGGTCACGTGCGTCTCTACTCCCGGCTACTGGATGCCCACGTCTACATCATGAGACGCTGGCTTTGCCAGTACCTGTCACACAACAGGTGACGTTGACTGAGATTTGCCAACGTCTTTCAATTTTTAGAACCAATAGCCTACTCTGTGCAGGTTTAACTTGTTTGTGTTAAGATTAAGCATTGACTTTAAGAAATTAAGATTAAGAAATATATAAGAGTTAAATTAATCCTTAGCCTGCATAATTATTGATAGAAATTAGGGTTCTGCAATGCACCAAAAATAATTTAGTATCGGTATGGTACAACACAAATTACCATCATTGGTTCGGTATTTTTAAAGGCATCGGTAGGAATCCGATTCAGTACAAATTTCAAAACTATTAAGGTATCTATTATTTATATTTTACTTTATAAAAACAGAATTTATTAATATTTTGTTTTTGTGGATTAACGCATAAAAAGAATGGCTTGTCCTCATCACTCAGCAACAAGATTACAAGTACTTACAAAACTTACGATATAGCGTTCGCTGAGTGTACGGATAGGAATACGGTTTTCGCAGTCCAAAACCATTTAGACAATCACATTCTCAATGGCAACAGGGCTTATAGTGATAGTGGCTGATCAAGTACATTAGCTCTTATTTGGTAACAAGTACAACAAACTACAATGATTGGAATGCCCTCCGCCAGAGACGCTAGCATCAGTAAGGACAGTTGTTTGATATGAAGTTACAAGATCTGTAACGACTGTGCCAATTTAAAAAAAATATGTCCTAACCTCTAAAGTGACCCGGCTTAGCTGAATGCATTTGGGAAATGATAAACGTTCGCTTTGCGCTTTTATGACATAACTTATAATGTTCAACAATGAGTTAATTGTTATAATGAGTAATTGTTATAATGAGTTCAACAATTTTGGAATATGAACAGTTTAGTTGTAAATAAACAATTAATTGTAATCATTAGGGATTCTTCATTTGTGAACTTCACCCGAAGTAATCGGAAAGCTTGGTCTCTCCTCAGGAAGCCACTCCACTGGTAAGCCAAATGAAAAACAAGCAATCTCGCAATCTCACCCTTATGTAATTGCAAAACCCCTCTCCTATCTGTCTAAGCCTGTGCGTACGTCTGCAGATATGAAAATAAATTTTAAGCTTAATGAAATAAAGGGAAGTCGGCAAGCGCCATTGGAAGTCTCTAGACCTTTCACTGGCTATGGGTAAAAGGGCTAGACAGTGGCTTCTTATTTATTTATTTATTTATTTTCCACGGCAAACACCATTTACAATTTCATTTGATAAGCTAGGTTACAATGTTAAATTAAACTTGCTAAAGGTGTTCTTGCAGTTTTTAACACCATAATGGAGCAGTGGACTGTTCTCAATCGATTCTGTACTGGAATGGGAAGATGTAATTATTGGAAATACAAATTGGGAATAACAGAAGACCAGTCATGCGGCTGTGAAAAGAAGTTCCAGACTATGACTCACATAGCCTCTGAGTGCCCATTGACTGTGTTCGCCGAAGGGTTGATTGGTCTCAAGTGAAGCTGGGCTGCAATGGCTTAGCGCCCTGGATTTAGCTTTATAAAAAGAGAATGTACATGTTTGTTTTAGTTTAAAATGTATTGACGCAGGCGCACTGCAGGGTATCTTTTATATTTCTCAGAAGTTGGTGGCTGCCCGGCTGGCTATGAAAGCCATACGATATATATATATACAGTGTGTTCATTTTTTTATGCTCACCATTGGGATCTCGCAAACTATAAAAGTTACAGGAAAGGTCAAATTAGCAAAGTAGTGCGGAATTATAAACTGAACAAAATGATGTGTAAAAATCCCAGATATTTTAACCGATTCGTTCGCTGTGCTTGAAAAACTGTTTTTGCTCAAAACTTCTTTTGCCTATAACTTTGTTATTTGTTGAAATACAAAAAAACTTTTTAGTTAAAACTTTACTAAAATTTTACGTAGATTTTGAATATTAAAATCAAAATTTTTTACTTCAAACGGTTTTTGAGAAATTTTAGACAAGTTGATTATTTGTAATGCAAGTATGTATTTTTTTCATCATCATAAAAAAGAAATAATTTTTCTGATCACGAAAATACCAAATATGGCGTATTTATTCATCATAATAATTATTTAATTATAAAAAATGTGATTAATAAGCAACCCTGAAATGCTAATAATGAGGATGCTTCTAGCATGCGGTGCAACAATGGTGTAAATCAACTGTTTTTCATTTTGTGTTTCATATTTTGTTGCTTACATTGTTGATCAGCTGTTTACCGCCATCCGCGGTTCCCATAAAACAATGGTGTAAATCAGCTGTTACATGGGAACCGCGGATGCCAACCACGTAGGCAAACTGCGACTACGTAGGCCTACTAATTAAATAGTTTTTTCATTAGTTTGTTCTTTAATATATTTAGGTAATGAATTGAAAAAGACAGATATAGCTTGTATAAGCTTTCTTTTGAAAATCTCTTTTTAGGTTTGTAAATTTTTTATCAGCCAAAAATAAATCTATGTTTTTAATTATGGTTGTGATGCTGCTACTCACTTAACGTTCATTTTTACTGCTTAACATTAAACTGACATCATCAGCATACATGAACAAATGTGAAATACAAGGACATAAACTTAACTAATTATGACATTTTTCCTATTAAGTTCTTCCCTAGCAAAATGTGGTAAATGAGGTAGGTATTTGAAGTGTTACCCATTGATATTAATACCGCATCATAAATAATACCATGATATAAATTAAGACTAATACCGCCATATTGACAACGTGTACCGTACCGATTTTGTACTAAGAACCGAGTTACACAAAAATTTACTGTACCAACCTGAAAATTGTTGCACCGCAGACCCCTATTGGAAATACAAGAGTTAACTATGGTCACTACGGTAGCTCCTTTGCCTATGAAAAATATAAATTATTGTAGGTTTTTTGAAATTTCATTTCTTGTTTCTTGACTGGAAATAAATGGTGGGTATTTCAAACTAACCTTATATTTTTGTAGAGGTTTCTTGTTATTCATTTGTCTCACATCAAACAGTCCAAATTTGTGAAAGTACACAATTATGAACAAAATGTTTTTCTGTAAGCAACAATTTCAAATAAATAGTAGGCTAATTTACCTTAACGTCTTCAATCCTGTAGTATTCTCATAAGATTACTATAGTTTCGAGTCCGCGCACGGCAACATTACCTGTATCTAGTCTGGAAATAATTGTTGTGTCGGCCGACCAAATGTGTAAAATGTTTTTTAAGTGTGTGTTTTGTAATATGTGTGTTAATTTATGACGAAGACAAGTTGTTCAGCAATGATATGATATTTTTATAATTGAAGATTTGAAAATGAGGTAATAAACCTCGAAACTATAGTAATCTTATGAGAATACTACAGGATTGAAGACGTTAAGGTAAATTAGCCTGCTATTTATTAGTCTAATCAATCCAGGAGGCATTAACATGAATAAAAAAAAAAATTTCAAGTCATTTAAAATAGATACATTTACGGCAGAACATACCTTGAAGTTGTACATCATATATTTGGACAATATGATACAGCTCTCATTATATGATATACTTTGATTCAATTTTGCTCATTGAAATATTCTAAGATATCGCTAGTAATACAGAGGAACGTCTTGCTGCAGTGCTTTAAGTTTGCAAAATTGAGGTTATCCTGGCTAATTCTGCGATGAATTGAGGTAGAAGTAACATTACGTTAATATGAAGGTTCAAGGAGAATTTAAAAACTTTGTTACCCTAAGGAATTCAATATATTGAGATTCGATTTATCTAGATTTTACTGTACTAATATAAGGCTTAGTTAGTGGTTAGGTTACAAAAATGTACATTATTAGCATTTAATATATAAACATAAATATTTATTAATCATCCTCAATATTGTATTACTGTTGTTACACAGGAATATTAGCACTTTGAAAGGGGAGCTAATACCATACACAGTCAAGAAGCAATTTACTCGACCCCCTTCTGCCAAACAAGACCAGGAGAAAGCAGCCTCTATTGTCATCTCTTGTCCCAAGACAGGTACAAGGACATAGTTTTTTTTATATTAACACCAGCAGCATTTTGTAATGATATTATATAAATACTAGGGATGGGCCAATTCCAGAATTTTACGTTTTCAAATCAAATTTTAATACCAATATTTTGCTCATGATTCTCAATTACGTGCTCAATACTGATTCCAGATAAATTCTACGACAAAAACACAGGGCTCAATATACACTAGTATAGATGATTCAAAAATTTTCTCTGGAAAGTAAACTATTATTGTGACCTGCATGGTTGTGGTGTTTAATATTAAAGAGGCTGTGTAGGTTGATTTTCGTACTTAGAGAATATTGTATTGTGTTCCTGAGGATTATGTAAGATCCGTATATTTTGATTTCTTTCAGTCAATTATTAAATATGGATTTTAAATTTGGGGTAACAGTAGTAACATTAAACAGACTGTATCATTATTCTCCAAAAGAAAGCAATTAGGGTAATATAAAAATTTGGACCTTTGGAATACTGCAAACCTTTATTTATTCAATTAACAATTATGACAGTAATAAACCTAAACATTTTTGATTCCGTTACTTTTATCTTTAAAAATCTTCAATCACTAATCCTCAGTACGGTATAATACTACCGTACGGTCCTCAGTACATAGTTATAATACTATATACAAAAATAAAATTGCAAAAGAACACTGTAGGCTAACCGAAACACAGCCCAGTCATATAATCACTACTTAACAGATTTTTAACAAGTTATTTAATTTGTCAAACAAATATTCTGAGAAACATTTTCCAAAAAGGTTTAATGATTGGCTTCCAGAGAACCAGTTTAATGCACTCCCAGAATTTTTAGACCTACCTGAAAGACAAATCTGTTTTTGATCATAAGTAATAATATTGAATCAAAAGTGGTTATGGACAATATATATTGTAATTCATTAATGTAGGTCATTTTCCAAATTGATAGTTCATTGAGCGGTCAATAAATCAGATGAGAGTAAAAAACTTGATGTAAACTAAAGTTGTAAAATATTTGTTTTTTGTTGTTAATTAAATAAGTTGAGCATTAAAACAAAAAATGTTGTTTTAACATGGTCTAAATTTGTTTTTTTTTTTTTTTGAAACTTGGTAATTTTATGACCTATGCTTGTGCCAAGGTCATAAAAACATAGTCCCAAAGGAAAAGTGCCTCTTAATAGTGAAATGTGTTGATTTACTTTCTTCACACTATCGTACAGGTTGTTTGTCCCAGAGCTGACGGACCTGGCGGAGGAGGAGGCGCTGGCAGTGAAGGTGCGGACCATGTCCAGCTACTCGGACCACCGCGGCGACGAGCGGGCCGCGTACCACGGCGACGCCATCCGCTGCTATGCCTACATCGCACCCGACCACCACTTTGCCACCCGGGCCAACACCCTGCAGGAGTACTGCCGCATCAACCGAGAGGTTCATCATACTATTATTATTCCCCCCCCCCCCAAACTAATGCCAATTACAAAATGGCACATACTTCCAGATTTACTTACCACAGTTAAAACATTGCTCTGTTGTAGGTTCAACTTGTGAGTAATTTTTTGACGACTGTACAGGATTAGAAATTGTTGCGGATGATGTCATGTTATCTTATCGCAGTTTCATCATCAGTTCGTCTGATGCTTGCATCAGAGTTCTGTGAAAGTGATTGTTACACTATCATTAATTTACTTGTTGTTTGAGGGTGTGTCACTTTTATAATCTTTGACAAAGCAAGGTCGATAACATGATTCCAGCGGGTGACCAGTTGTTGAGTTGTTTTTAGAAGTCAAGGTCATTACTCCGCCATTGCGCCCCATCCCGACTCCGCTTCGCGACGCCATCGCTCTGACTCGTCGCTCCCTGATCACATGACTACGATCACAATTCGCTACCAAATAATTTACAGATAAATTTCTGTGTTTCATTTTTTTTCATTGATAAATCAAATAATAATTAGTAAAGAGATTTCTTCTTAATTAATTCTTAATTTAATATGTTAAGTAATTTTAACATATTAAATTTATAAATGATGGTATTGTTGTCCAAACTGAAAAAATAAATAAAATTGAAATTGACTTTTTGTGACCCCGGTTAATCCGCAACCCGTGAATATACAAAGCATATCCTCAAAGCCTCGGCCCAAACTCAAGTTTTATGGTGTATATTTATCCTATTTGGAAGATTTTATGTAAAGCTTAGAGATATAGAAATATATAATTTGAAAATCAATTTGTTATGCTGCCTGGAGGTTATGTTTCTGGCAGAAAGAAATCAATTCCATATCACCAGCTGTTGATTTCCATATTATCAACGAATGTATTTTTTATCTTTCTTTACAACACAACCTGACACAACCCACAAAGAAAAAGAGAAGGGAAAAAGACGAGAATGCTTTACTGTCATGCCTATTCCTTTATAACTTTACCACATAACGAATTATTTTTATTCTACAATCTTTACCATTTTAAGAAAACATTTGTTCTGTCGTCATGTGTGTTTTGTTTTAACGCCAAACTCATAACTGTATATTTCTAATATTCAGACAGAAAATTTAAACAGACATTATGTAAAATTTACTTCGTCGTCTTAACCACAGAATAAAGCATCTTCCTTTTTAAATTAAAATTAAATAAAACCCTCAATAACAATAGTTGAGTCTAAGTTACTATACAATCACGCAAGTAGGCTTTTCCATTTATGTTTGACTACTTTCATCCCTTTCAAAATTTATCACTAATAAGGCAGTTATTTATAATTTCTCCATGTTACAATATTGAAAATACGGTATTTAACACAAAAGCGCTCCCAGAGGTAAACTCCGTGTTTTTAGCTACACCAAGGGGCCTTCATGGAGGTTTCCTCCAGTAGTTGCTAGAATTCACTCTACAACTCATCTATCCAAAGACAAAGGGGTTGATATAACTTCAACTGCTTCTCGGAGTGACTAGCATCAAGTACTTGATGAGGTACCAGCATTCCCGTATGCAAACTATTGTTTATACAAGAAAAAACTAGTCACTCAGAGGAAAACCCTATGATGCACCCGACAGAGAGTTAACATCGTAACCAAAACCATTATACTTATAAAAAATAGTTATCTTAATAATCGAGAACATGTAAAGTCAGTTATGGGATGTGTTCAGATTGTGGAGCGGTGGGCGGCGGTGACTGGGGAAGCAGAGCTGGTGGCGGTGGCACCCTCCGCGGTGGTTGCCAGCACACAGCTGGAGCAGGACTCGTGTCTGGTGGGCGACCGAGCGGACTTGGCCGAGCGGACAAGCATCAGAGCCTCCATCCTGGGCCCCCTGACGAGCGTTAAGCCTCGCACCAGGGTGCTCAACAGCATACTCATGACTGGCAGCAAAGTCGGCGAGGGGTGAGTAACATTTTAATATTTTTGTCTCATTAATTCTATTTCAACTTATCTATTGCAAATTTGAAAAGATAAGTAAATTTTAAGAGTACCTACTTTAAGAAATAAAAAAAATTCATAAATTAATTGATTATTTTAATTTAATCATTTCTCTGTACCGCAATAAATTTTAGCATCTAACAGAATTTTGTCAGCTAACATTCTTCATCCATACTAAATTTACTCAACTTAAGTAACTCAAGTAATTTATCAGCTTAAGTGTCTATAATATGTGTACCAAGCTGTGTTATTCAATGTGTGTTAACGTGACCTGTTACATGTCTCTCACTAACCCTGTTGCAGATGTGCCATAGTCAACTGCGTTCTGTGTGACGACGCTGTCGTGGGCGACGGATGTGACCTCAAGGATTGTCTCGTAGGAAGTCACATTGTTCCTGCCGGAGGTGAGACATGTTGATCAACAATTAATTAAATCATGTACATTGTAGCATAATCTTAAAGCATTAAGTTGATGATTTAAAGATTTGTCCAAAATTGAACTACAAAGTTTTTCTAGGCAAAGTTTCAACTTGAAAATAAGTTCTCATTTATGGTCAAATTAAAAAATTACAGTACACTCTCGTTCTGTGTGGAACTAACATCGGCGGTCCAGTCCGGGTGTCAAACAAATTTGGATGAAACGGAGTTAGCCGTGAGCTATTTTTATCGCTGTTGCGGCAACCAGTCTTGGTCAAATTCACAACTGATGAGATGAGATAATACAAGAGATCTTTTTAAAATAGTGTATTCCTCAATCAGTTTCTTCTTCAACTCTCCAGCTATAACTTATAAGTTTATCTTTGGTTGAAACCAGAGCTTTTTCTCACTTTCCTCTCATTGTTCAACAGTGAATTGCCTTTCCATGTAATGCAGGTAGTCATGAGACAATAGCTGATGTTGGGTAGCAGATGTTCAGTTCCTGTCTCCCCTGCTATTCCCCTCCCGTGGAAATACACACAGCCTTGTCAGTCAGATCCGGGAAGGATGCACATCATGAAGTTATGCCAAGCAATGCAAAAATATTTGTGGGCTATGGGTATATAATGAATAACTAATTATAAGCAATTAAAAGTGAAAATTAATTATTTCTTGTTAAAAACTAGATCATCAGTTTTGATGAAACAGATTTTGAATTTTGCCGAACCGGATGATGACTGGCTGGTTTGTTGAGTGGTTATGGACAGGCCCGGATTATCCACTAGGCCAACCTAGGCCATGGCCTAGGGCGTCAGCCGAGAGGGGGACGTCAAACGAGCCTTTTTTATACTATGTTTCAGTCAAAAAAATTATTTAACTGCAAATATAATTTAATTGTGGGGGTTTCACATTTTTTTATTAAATTCTTTAATAACAAGAGTAAAAAGAATATTTGATAAAATAGAAAGAAGAAAGGATTATTCAAGCGAACTAGAGGACCCCCTAAGTTGCCGGGACCTGAGGGGCTCCTTCGCGGCGGGAACGAGCGCCCCTAATGTGCCGTAAAGAGTGTCCATGATTAGCGGTCAAGAGCATCACCCACGACTGGCGGTAAGCATCGCCCTGTAATCGACGGTAAATATCACCCTTGAGTTCAATCACGCCTCCGACCGCCGGTAAAGAGCGCCCCCAATACGCATAAACAGCGCCTGTGGTCAGCGGTAAAGAGCGCCCCCGACAAGCGGTAAATTCCCCTAATTCACGGTAAAAAGCGCCCCTTTGCCTTGATCGTCGCCTTGTAAGGTTTTCCTTGACCTTGTTCCTTTCTTTTGCCCTGGATTTAAATTTATTTCTATATTACAATTATACAGGGTGTTTCAGAATTCCCTGCCAACATTTTAGGGCATTGTTCCTGGACCAAAAACAAATATGAAAATCATAGTAATAAAGTCAAAATGCCGCCAGTTACCTACACAGCCGGAATTTTGTTTTTACACATTAGGCCTAACTTTTATTTCCACAACGGATGGTTGTATTGAGTTCAGTTTTGGCATGAATCTTTATCACACCAATGTCCATTTACAGAGAAAATAATTATTATTTTCCGATGCGTATTTTAAAAATGGCAGCAATTTTAAATTTGTAAGCTCAAATATCTCAAAACTGTAAGTTTTTCAAAATTTTTATTAGAGACTAAAATATTGACAAATCAAATTATGTAACTAAGGATGCCAAGTTTGTAAGGATATGACAACAAATAACGGAGTTATTGCGATTCTCTTAAAATAACCTAAATTTGCATAAATTTTAATGCAAAATCATTGTTTTTCAGCAGAAAAATCACAATAACTCCGTTATTTGTTTCAAATACGTTCTAGGAGTAAAGTGACAAAAATGCCAATCATCACTTTCCTTTAATAGATCTGTGCTTTTATACCACAGCCAAAGTAATTAGAATTAAAATAAGTCAATATGTATCGGATTGTTTTTTCGGGGGGGGGGGGGGGGGGGGCGTAATTGTGACCTTTGGCCTAGGGCGTCAAAAAGTGTTAATCCGGGCCTGGTTATGGAGCTTGTCTTTGAGTCCGAAGGTTGCCAATTTAGATCCTGAAATAAGTTAGAAGCTTTTTGAGGTTCTAAACTGGACCCAGCTGCCTTTGGTCATTAGTAGGGGTGTGCGAATAGTGAATTTTCTGGTCGAGCCGAGCCGAGCCGAGCTGGTTATGAAATATTCGAGTTTCGAGCCGAGCCGAGCCAAGCCCAGACAGCAAAAAAAAAAAAAAAAAAATATTTTTAAATACCATCTTTTATCTTTCCAAAAGGCCATTTTTTGGCCATTAAATGAAAAAAGTAAAACGCAGTCAACTCCCGATTAACCGGGGTAATGACTGTGTTGAAGGATCCCGGATAACTCAAAACCACGGTTAACAGATCTTCTAATTGAGTGAACAAGGAATAATAAAAGGGTCCAATGTGGACAAAAAACCAAGGTCAGGTGTTCTATTGTTTGGCATCTGTCAGCTGGGATGGGTGGGTAAGGTGAAGGGGGGAGAGGGTCCGGGCGCTTGGGATAATTTATTCAAGATAAGAGCACGCAAACAAAAACAAGTTATTGTTCATCTTTTTGTCTAAGTGGTAAAAATTTAAGAACAATAAATTGTTTTAAATGTTTAGTTACCAAATTAGTCTAATAAATTTGTCAAATAAAATGTTAATGTAACTTTATCAAAACATTTCTTGAAATGCAAATCAAATGCATTTTGAAATGTGTTGTTTTGCATATATAACCCAAAATTACTAAGGGTCACTGAACAGCACTACGAATCAAAACGATAATTACACAATGAAGTGGAAACTAATAGGACCTTTCTTTGGGCGAGGGTGTGTGAGAGTGTGTGTGTGTGGGTGCATGTAAGAGTGCGTGCGTGTGTGCGTGTGTTGACTCCACCAGTCAAGGTCATTAGCGTGGTCCTATTGCGTCCGTAAACAAACCCCGCCCCGCACCTGCCATCGTCTTGCCTCTCTAACCCTGTTTGCGATCACACAGCTCAATTATAAATTGCCGTGTTTCTCTGCTTTTTTCCATTAATTAATAAATCAAATAATTGTTAGTACAGAGTTTTCTTCTTAACTCTTTTTCTTTTGTGGAATTGTTGCTTCTGTTAATTATTTTCAGCTCGAACCACTCGAATAGTTTGGCATAACCTCGAGCCGAGCCGAATAGTGCTAGTATTCGACCACTTGAGTACTCGCACACCCTAGTCATTAGGCTATTAACTAATGATCCTGACAAATGAATCAACTGATATTTTGTCAGTGACCTAAGCTATACCTCATCTAATCCATCACGCCCAAAGTCAAATATTTTTTTGTCTTATGACTGACATTCGACATTCTACACACTTGTAAATATTTCTATAATTACTGTATCAAAAAATGAATTACAACGGAGATGCGCAAATTGTCTGATAAGAGAGGAAAACTATATTGTTTGGCGGTGAGGCAGTAGCGCAGAGCGCTGAGATCGGCGCTAGCAGCGTGTGGGATTAATGCAAACTGTGACAGCACACACTGCTGTGTGGTCTGCTAGCCGATTGAGCAACACACATTGTACAACTTGGTGAGTGTCCCTCGGAATGTTTGTACTAGAGGTGTGCGGATAGTGAAATTTTTTTCTAATCGTATTCGGTTCGGATTGTTAAGATTCGGATCGGATAGTAACAGGATCGGATTGGATAGTTTTCGGATTCGAATTTTTGCGCTGTGAAAGACAAGCAGGTAAGCAATTTGAAGCCAAAATTTTAAAGGTAGGCCTAGGCCTTAAATATAAAAACAGTTTAGGAATATCATAATCAATTAATTTAACAACAATTCAACTATTTTTAAACTTTATAACAAAGTAAATTTATAATTTGTCATGATCAACGTCAATATTAATTGGCCCTAGGCCTAAATGAACATGTCAACATTGTTTTGGACTAGACCTAACCTAAGCTCTAATAAAGAGAGTTGCCATAGGCCAAAAACAACTCATCAGGCAAACATCCCATTGTACAATATAAAAAAGTAGGACTTTAAACAAAATATCATTTTATTTTAAATCAAAGGATGGTATAAGACATAACCTAGCTTCAGCTTGCATACTGAGCATTCTGTCAGTCATTTCAGTTTTGGCAAAAGACTTCCAAACAACACTCTTTATCTTTTCTTTTCCATAGGCTATAGACATCAATGATTAAGAGAGAATAAAAATGTTCAAATCAGTTTAAAATACAACCAAAGGGATAAAGACATAAACTATCAAATCAAAGAGCAAATAAATACAGACTACAACTAACAGAAACAGAACGTATGGTTGAATCGCGATCCAATGCCTTCACAAGACGAGCGTCTAGATCTAGATCTAGCACACTTTAATTCGAGGTCGGGAGGTTCCGGCCATCGTCGTAACTGTTCGGCTCCCAGCCTGTGCTGTATCTAGGACGAGCGTTAGGGACAGCACATACTACGAGTTATGTCGCCCGTAACGATGAAAGCCGGAAACCCCCAACGTTTGATATATTTTGTCAAACTGTGTAAATCTCTTACCTAGCGAATGTACTTAAAGTTGTAAGGCTGGCTGCTAATATGTTAAATGACTAAGATGTGAATAATAATCTTGATAACTGAAAATAATAAAATTAAAAATAACAGGGTAGGCCTATACCTTACAGGGGGGCTTTTGGTCTTACCGTGCCTACTACCGTATAGTAGCGTATTCCCTAAAGGGAAATTTGTTATAAAACTTATTATTGCCAATTTGCATTGTGATTTACAAACTTTTATTACTACTTATGCTGTGTTTTACTTTCATGATGTGTTTGCTGAAGGCCTGACAGTTTCCATTTTTGTATACCTTACTGTATATATTTTTATCAATATTGAAATAAAAAATTAATATTTAATGTCTTCTATAGCTTAATTGATATATCATCCTCCCATTTTCATCCTCCAGATTTACCTAGAATAAATGCAATATGTTTTAAAGGCTATAATGTAGAGAACGACAAAAATTAAATCAATTAGAAAAAATTATATGTAGTTGAAAAAAGGATTCTAAACAAATAAATGTCAATAATAATCAGCTCAATCTACAGCGGCAACCCTTTTCATGTAAGTTATACAATTAAAAAAAATTTCAACACTAACATTATATTTTAAGATTTTCTGTACTACAATCATTCTGATTTTTTTTGGATTAGGCTAATTACTTTTTATAATTTTTTTAAATGTATTATTCTATTTGTGAAGGTAATGACAATGCCTTTTATAAATTAATGTCAAACAGTCGACAGTTTCCTGCCATTATTGTTACTATTCCGGCGATAGACGAGCACACAGCTGCCAGCCATGACGTCACTTCATAACGTCATAACTCGCAGTATGTACTGTCCCTAACGCTCGTCCTAGATTGCAGCACAGGCTGGGAGCCGAACAGTTACGACGATGGCCGGAACCTCCCGACCTCGAATTAAAGTGTGCTAGATCTAGACGCTCGTCCTTCACAAGTTCATAGTCAAACGTGATCGTAAACTTCATAAGATTAAATCTTATATTGAGTCACGAAACTACGAATGACGAATTGTCCCCAATTACTAGCGCTCAAAACACCACGACACTAGCGATTCAAGCGGGTGGAATAAAAACTAGAGTTTCTTGAGTTGCCTTGATAGGCTGAGCCACGAAACACTTGTATCTTTACTGCTAGTGCTCCAAGCGAGAGGTTTCATAATTAACACTTTGTTAATTGCTCACTTGAATGTTAAACACTTAACCTTAGTGGCTGAGTGTCGTGTTTATTTCCCGTTATTTTATGATCTGACTTTAGTTTGTTTCAGTACTTTGGACGTCATTTTAGACGTTCCGTCACATCGTCACCATTTTATGCAGAATGGCCATCGCGCAAAACACAATATTTGTGCATTTATCTTGTCTTTAACACCAGATATATAGTCTATTTGGAAAAGTCGGATATCTGACCCGAATATATGGATATCAATAAAATCTTCGGATTGGTTTCTGATATCCGATCCGATCCGAAACCGAACCAACTTTTCGGATATCCGCACACCTCTATTTCGATATCCGGACTTGTGATATTCCGACACGCTTGGTAGTCCACGCTACATCTTGTGCCGAATTCATAATTCTAATAAAATCTTGGAAACATATTTGGCCAGAAAATTCTCAAAGAGAAGGACATCGGTAATGAAAAATCTCAAGATAACAACAAAGTTGTGAATAATGAAATTACACTTTGTGATAATACCAACATTCCACAAAAATCTTCAAAAACTTTAGAAGATGGATCTTAGACTACAACCTAATTGCTGATGAAACGAAGTGTCAGATCAGGAGTCACTACTATACAAGACGACACAATTGGGGAGGTCTTGGAACCATAATACACAATCAGCTGTGCTGAAATTGTGTTTACTCAACGTCTAATAAACTGGAAAATTCGTGACTCTCAGTCACTTCAGGTGTACGCCAAAACCACCAGACGTATCAGTAACGAGCGTACTAATGGGTAGAATCGCTAGTAGATGGTTCATTAGTGCGCATTATGGAGGGCATCAGATTCTGCAGGGTCTGCAGCCAATCACAACGTGCCCTAGCGAACCATCACTAGAGCTCCAAGCCACCGGTGTAATCATTACTGGTATGTTTGATAGTAGCATTTGGCAGACACCCTAATACAATAGAAGTGTTGTGACTGTATAAATTAGACTGTGGTCAGCTGCAAACATTGCACTGGTGCGAGGAACGTGAACCTCACTTTAACAAAGTTTCAATGCTGAAATACATTCGAGAAAGAGCCTTGTCAGACTGTTTGCAAAATCACAGCCTATTTCAATACCATGATCGTTATTTTTTTAACGCTTTATGATTCAGTATTTTTTCACTTTTAGATGCAACAAATCTCTTTTTTATAAGCAATAATTCCTAAATTGATTATTTTTCTCTCTTAATATGAAAGAGTATTCATAATAATAGAACAACAATTAGTTTTCTTAACTTTTATAAATTCAGTAGAATAAATCTAACCCCCGGTAATCCACACCCTCTCGGTCCCATAACTGTTGGATTATCGCGAGTCAGCTGTAATTACTTTATTTAGTTTATTCATTAAATTAAAATTAAAACTATTACTGCAAGTAATCATTAACATTCGTCTTTTTTAGCCCGCCGCTTTTTTTTTTTTTTTTTTTTTTTGCTTGCTGCAGCTTAAAGAAAAAAACAGGGGGCTGAACTTTCTGAAAGGCCTCCTTCTTGTTCCGCCACAATGTTGAATTATCGCTCTTTGTTCTGCATCACGCTTACACTACAGTCATTCTCATCGTAAAATATGCCCCTTGTAATGCACCGATGTTACAAAAAATGTATTTAAACGGGAGTGTACTGTACTAATTATTTTGTTTAAATATACAGGGTGTTTCAGAACTTCCTACCAATATTTTAGGGCATTGTTTCTGGGTTAGGAACATATCTAAATATCACATTTAAATTGCATTTAATATCACATTAAAATCAATGCAAATTAAGGCCATTTAACAGCAAAATCAGTGTTTTCATGGCGAAAAATCGCAATAACTCCGTTATTTGTTGTCAGATACTTAGAAACTTGGTACCATTGGTTAGATAATTTAATTTGTCAGCTTTTTTGTGTCTAGTAAAAGTTTTATAAAATTTTCCAATTTTGAGATATTTGCGTTTGAAAATTTAAAATGGCCGCCATTTTGAAAATTTACAGCGGAAAAAAATAATGTTTTTCCTGGAAATGTACATTGGTATAATAAAGATTCATGCCAAAAATGAATTTAATACAACCATCCGTTACGGAAATAAAAATTATTATGTGTAAAAAACAAAATGGCGGCTGTGTGAGTAACTAAAGACTTCCGGACAATTTAAATGTGATATTTAGATATGTTTCTAACCCAGAAACAATGCCCTAAAATATTGGTAGGGAGTTCTGAAACACCGTGTATAGTTTAAAATGTTAAATGGTAAGTTCCCATCAATTTTTTATATACAATCTATATATTAATAGGCAAGCATGTTTCGTTTCCTTTTTTTTCTCAGCTCGTGTGCATCGTAGGAGAAATCCACGCATACCGTTAGAAAGGTAGTGTCCTGTAGATGAGCAGAATCACATTCCAATTTATAAGGGACTACAAGAATCAAGAATCAAGAATCAAGAAGTTTATTTCCATTGATACATCATTTTTGGTACATTAGAAATTGTCAGAGTTTGGTTATGTCATAAACATCAGTCCAAGTTTAAGATTTTACACAATTTCATTAGGCCTAAAAAAGAAAAATTATTTAAATCTACTAGTTAGTCAGAAAGAAGTGGATCTATGGGCATGGACTTAGGAAACTGAGAAAAAAGAAAATAGGCAAAGTTGAGTTTGGTTTTTTTTAGGTGAAATTAGTTAGTTAGGTTGTTATTTGTTATTTTTATTGGAGTTTGATATCTGAGGTTGTTAGTTCAAGGAATTCTGTTAGTGTATAACATGGGTTTGCAACCAACCAATTATAAATCACCTTTTTAAAACTAACATAGTTCATCCTAAGTACATTTCCAGGTAGTTTATTCAAACATTTCATCCCAAGGATTTTATAACTTGATTTTGTTTTTTCAAGCCTCACATATGGAACATCAATATTATTTTTTGACCTTGTATTTAGGCAGTGTACATCAGCTCTACGTGCATATGAGTGATAGTTCTTAAAACTAAATAACAAAATGTTAAAAATATACAAGTTAATAACAGTTAATATATTATAATTACTAAAAATGGGTCTGCAGTGTTCATGCTGTTTAACATTTGCCATGATTATCATTACTTTCTTTTGGATTAACAGCACTCTTTTAACAAGTGCACTGTTTCCCCAGAAAATTATACCATAATTTAATGTTGATTGAAAAAGCGCAAAGTACGCTGATTTTAAGTACTCAAAAGGAATGAGATCTCTTAATCTGCGGAAAAGGTAAATAAGCCTACTCAAGTTTTTACATAAATGGTCAATATGCTGTGACCATGTGAGGTTTTGGTCAATCGTGACCCCCAGAAATTTAACCTCAAGGGAAAGATCTATGTCGATCGCCTCAGGAACCTTTTTTAACTCAAAAATCAGAGTTTGAGTCTTATCTTGGTTGAGCAAAAGGCCATTTGAGGTAAACCAGTCAGAGGCTGCTGTAAAGGATTGTGAGGCCATAAACTCCAACTGTTCAAAATTGCTGTGACATGAAAGTATGGTTGTGTCATCAGCATAGAGATAAGTGTGACTGTTTAGACATGCAGGCAGGTCATTTATGGCAACCAAGAATAGCAGGGGGCCAAGGACTGAGCCTTGTGGCACTCCACAGTTGCTGATGGCAACTGATGACCATTCACCATCTGCACAAACTGCCTGCCGTCTGTTTTGAAGATAAGTATTAAAAAAACTTAATTCAGAGTTTTTAACCCCGTAAAACTCCAACTTGTGGAGCAGGATGTCATGGTCGATACAGTCAAAAGCCTTGCTTAGATCGATGAAAGTTGCCCAGGCAAATTCTTTGTTCTCAAAGGCATTTAAAGTATCATTGACCAGAGCATCAATTGCATCCACAGTGGCCTGTCCGGATCTAAAGCCAAATTGGTTATTATTGAAGAGTGAGTTAAGCTCAAAAAAATTATTTAACTGATTGTGTACAATGTGTTCTAGTACCTTGGACAGGGTAGGTACTAGACATATAGGCCGATAGTTGCCTGGGCTTGATTTATCCCCTTTTTTGAATTTTGGGAAAATTTTGGAAATTTTGAGGCATTCGGGAAATGTCCCATCCCAGAGGCAGGCATTTATGCAGTAGGCGAGAGGCGTTACGATAAATTGTCCTATTTCCTTAATTAGCCAGTTTGACATTTCATAAAAATCTTTAGCTTTGGAGTTTTTCATCTTTCCAATTACATTTAACACATCTGCACAGCTAACAAGAGAGAAATGGAAAGACAACTCTTTGTTAGGGATGTTGGTCAGGAATTCATCAAAAGTGACATTAGAGTTGTTTATACTATTTCTAATGACCTTTACAGACTCAATAAAGTAGTTATTTAAAACATTAGGGTGTAAGGTTAAGATATCTTTAGGCCTATTTGATTGAGAGTTGGCATTTATGATTGACCAAGCTGACCTGCACTTGTTGCTTGAGTTTTCAATGAGCCCAGCATTATACTTGATTTTAGCTTCATTAATTGCTTTTTTATAAGCTTTTTTTGCATTTTTATAGGCTTGAAAAGAATGATTGTCCTTAACTAACTTAAAATTATTGTACATGCATATTACTTGATCCTTTAACCTGTGAAGGTCTGGTGTGTACCATTTGTTGTTTTGTTTCCCATCCAGCTTTGGTTTGGGCCTAGATTTAGTGAGAGGGAAGCACTCATCAAACACATGCAAAATATTTTCGAGGAGAGTAGAAAAAAGATTACCTGAATTTTGAGTCGGTGGCCAGAGTTGTAATCCCAATTTTTCTTCCCAGTTTATGGTACTGATTTTGAATTTAAAAGACTCATTGTTTTGTGTTGAGAAAATTCTTTTTGTGGTACAAATGTTTTTTGACTTCACAGGCTCGGGAGTACAATCTATCGTAAATCTAAAAATTATACCATAATGGTCTGAGTAATAGAATGGTTCAGTTTTACAGAAAATGTCCTCCTTGTGAAGATTAGAGTAAACATTGTCCAGGACTGCAGTTCCCCGGGTTGGCTGGGTGTTATGGTAATAGATGTTGTGCTGCCGTAGGAGGTCTAGAAGCTCCACGGTTGATCGTTTTTCTGACGTCACATCGAACTGAGCATTTAAATCACCCCCCATGACTACTTTGTGATTGGACCATTTACTAAGATAGTTTAGCATTTTTTCCATGTTGGTAATAAAGTCCCATTCATTGCTGTCTGGTGTGTGGTATACAGTGATTACAATAAGCTTATAGACCTCCACAAGAGCAGCACTGACTTCAAAATTCTTTTCAGAACAAAATTTAGATAAATCAAGAGATTTGCATTCATATTTCTCACTAGCATAGATAAGCGTACCCCCACGCCTGTGAGTTGATCTTGTGAAACTGCTAACAAGGTTAAATCCCTTAAGTTTACAAAAATCCATACCTTCAGCTGTTATCCAGTGTTCTGAAATGCAGATGAAATCACATTTCTGGTGTATGGTAAAATCTTCCAGGATAGAGATCTTACCATTTAGTCCTTGGATATTAAGAAATAAAAAAGTGAGCACACAAAAAAAACCAGTATTTGTAGGCCTGAGCCTATTTGTACTTACTGCGTTGGGTTTACTATCCATATTTATGGGTTCGATGTTTGTGACACTGGGTCTAATAAAAAATCACTTTGATCATTGGTTAACTCACTTGATTTATTCACACTTTGTCTTTTTGGGAAGTACTTACCAATGAGGATGCCTTCAGGCCATAGTTCAGGTTTCATAACCTCACTTAGTTGGTTTGGCAGTACTCCGATTTTGAAAGAACTGTAGGAGTCGTGCCGGGTTTGAAGTTTCTCACACAAAGGGTTTTTTATGCTACAATTTGTTTCCAAATGCGCTTTTATATCACTTACACTGACACTGACTTGAAATCTAGTGACATAGGCCCATGCCACTTTATTGGCCACTGGTAGTTTGTTGCTACTGCTTAGGCCTTTACCTGTTATAAGCTTATTAGGTTTTGTATTTAGTCCATTTCTGATATTGGAGGTTTTCCGATGGTAGCACACTTTGGTAAAACCTTCACTGTCCGTATCCCTACAATCACATTTTTCACCCAGACTCAGTTTAGAGTTAGCTGCAGGTTTGATGTTTGTCGGCCGTACCTGGCCTAGCTTGGAGGATTTTTCCGTAGCATTTTTCAAGTTTGTGTTTTTGTTCCGCAAAGACGGGTTTGGTGGTGGATTGGTTTTTTGAACTACAGAATCACTGGGAGGATGTATTTCCTTCGGCACAGGTGGTTGTTTTAGCGTTGACGCAAAAGTATTCTGGGGACTATTTTCACCGCGGAGAGATCCCGGGCCTGTCTGGCAAGTCACCTCAGTCGATTGAAGTTTTGAGATGAGATTTAGTACTAGATGTGTTAATTGTTCATTACTGTCTTCAAGTTTATTTAGTTTCTTGTTTATTTCACTAAGCATAGTTGATGTGTTATTTACTTGTTCGTCTGATACCTTGCATTTGTATCCTTCCGCTAGATGTTGTTTACACGTATCACAAAACCATAAAATAATATCTTCCAGATTCTGAATACTGTTATATTTAGTATCGGGTATACTTAGACAGTGGGTGTGAAACCACTGACCACAATCTCCTTCACATTGTAAAGCATAATGACTGCTACTGACTGTCTTTTTACACAGCCCACAAGGATCCACTTCCTGACTGTCATCCATCTTGATGACGTATGGCTACAGGGCTACGTCCCACAGGCTTTCAAAGTTTCAATGCTAATCTTATGGAGGAAGGAGAACTGATTGAATCATTCGACAGCTGTTGTAAAAACAACAGCTAGAAAAGCAGGGAGAACAGATGTTTCAATTATAAAATGTTTTGAAACTATTTGGAACCAGATCAACTGAAATTATGGTCGAATTTCGATCAGGAGGCAATCTCTAGTATAAGTTATAAAACATGTCTATGTTGTTCATCTAAATGTTTCCTGAATGTCACTGCTATAGTTTGAATTAGATCGTGCGTGTGTAGAATGTTTTATGCACAAACAGGCCTTGAAATATTACTTCAATTGAGCTTTGCAAGGTAAAATAATTAATTTTCAATGTTAAAAGGTTTTTTTTATTTCCAGAAAAACATTCCAATGAGGTGCTGACAGACGATGCCCATCTCATCGAAATAGTATGAACTGGTTATATTAATAAAGGTTTATGTATATATTTGTTACAGAGCCTTTATTTTCCTTTTGCATAATTATTAAAAGTGATTGGTAATTTAAGATATGTAGCCTATGTTCAGTTCATATAATTCTTTTATTTTTACGCTTTTCTTCATTCAAGTGCTGCCAAAACTCAACTTAAGTGGCTTGAATCCTGGTGCTAAAGTTGAAAATCAAAAGTATCAATAAATTTTTCATAAACTGTGTTTGTTAAAACATTAAACACTAAAAATTTTCAGAAAGCTCACAAGTTAGTAGGAAGTCTCAAAAACTGATAAAAATATTACTTTTTGTCTTGTCACTGGTTAGTTATGGCCAAGAGGTGACAATTATTTGTAAACTCTATAAAATATTTCAAATAGCTATAATCTATTTTTTTCTGAAGACTCCAATACTTTCAACGTCTGCTTATATTTAACTTTCAAGCTCCAGGCTTATTTACCTAACTTATAACCTTAAAAATGATCTAAAATGAGGCATTATTGACTGCTTTTAAGTTTTCATCTACCTCACATCTTATTGGATAGTAACACCACAGAAAAACTAACCAGGTACAGAAGTCTCACGCAATGCTAATTTCTGTAATGCGAAATTTTGTAGTAGAGGTGGCCAGATCATAGGAACGCTGCGAGCAAAGCCGGCCAAGCTACTATGCGGATCTGACGGCTGTTGACCGGATCGTTAACGTAGCTTAACCGGCTTTGCTCGCAGCGCTCCTATGATCTGGCTGGATCAACTACAAAATTTCGCGTTACAGAAATTAGCATTGCATGAGACTTCTGTACCTGGTTAGTTTTTCTATGGTAACACATTGAAATATTTAAAGGTTTTCAATCTATCTGTCAATGTGTTGCTTGGATACACTTTTGTTTTTAAAATTAACTATAATTATTGGATATCTATATTAATTAATAGTTTTGATTCAATACAAGTAAATAAAAATGTTTTGGATGATATAATGACAGATTACAAGTGCCTCACAAAATGTGTTAAAAATTGTGATAAATTGTGTAAAGTTGGTCCAGAGCACACAAACAAAGATTGCCACTTAAACAAATTTTGCTGTTGCTATGAATTAGGCAAAGGTGATGATGCTAAAAAATTAGACAGGACGAAAAATGAATCCAAAGTATGCAAAACTTGTTGCTGTTTAGTGGATAAATGTCAATGTAAAAGTCCACATAACGAACGATGTGTTTGTTGTAAAAAGAGCATATCACCTGGGCAAGAATTTTGCAAGATATGCTGCTGTTTGATAACAAATTGTATTTGCAAAGATAAATTGCCTAAACAGATTAATGAAAACCTTAGATCCAGAACACTATGTGAAGATCTACCTTTATACGATGAAAAGTCACATTTAATTGGATACATAAAAAAAGGAGCCATCATTGATGAACCGTTTTGTGTCAAGAGTCGAGACAAAGAACTTGAGGTAAGCATGGACACTAGATTTAAATCTAAACCAAATTTAAATATAAAAATATATTTAGGGTTTTTTTACTTTTAAATACTTATTAAAAAGAATTTAATTTTTATATTGTTTTCACTTGAACAACAGGCTAGCCAATCAAAAGCTTTAAAATTATTCAGGGTGTCTACCGGTCAGGAATAGTCGAGAATTTTATGAGGTCGAGAAAAGTAGTGAAAAAGTTAGTAGTTTAGGTTTTTGGGCAAAAAAAAAACATAACAAACATAAAAGATTTTTACGTTATTTTATGAAACCATACAATTTATTTTGGAGAGTTTTTAAAAAATACGGGTTGTGAGGCTGCTTTTTTGGTCAGGAATTTTCAGAAAAGTAGTCTGGAAAAGTCGGGAATTAAATTTTTAAAATTAAGTATATACACTGTTTATAAAATGTTTTCTAAAACAATTAGAATATGACAATGCAATAAAACAATAATGTTGTATTTTAAAATTTTAATAATGTAAACAAATTAACAATAATGTTAACAAATTTACTCACCTATCTTTTGAGCAACAAGTCTTACAACTTTGATTGACATTTCAATTAATTTTAGTCCAAAAATTAGCAATAATTAGTTTTTGTATTTTAACTGGTTCAAGAGAATACCAGGAGGATATGTTTATCAATTGTACCGGTGCCATTGACTATATACATTGATGTGAATAGACTTCTCATTCAATATATTTTGTTTGATACCGAAATTTGGTAGCTTCGTGTAGCCAGAGTTGCTGCAATCGATGTTGTCATTATTCAGCTGGATTTTGAGTGCTGCAAAAACATTTTTTCACAACCTAAACATAACCCTCGGTTATAAAATGTTTCATACATGATTGAAAAGAGTGGGTGGTAGTACTGATTTATCTATCATATGTCTCTTGTACTTACGTGTACGGCGCAGAAGATCGGGCCACTGTAAATTGGTTTCAAACACGCCTATGCTATGAGAAGTCTATTCATGTTAGGGTATATAATCAATGCCAGTACTTTGTTTTTATCAGTCAATTACCTCACTGACCCTTGCCCCCCCCCCTCGGCTAGCACGCTGGCTGGATGCAGAACAAAAGACCCCTTCGAAGTTTTTCTGTAGTGTTTTCATCTCTACCTGGCCAGCTAAAATTACAATCGCATTGTTATTTCCCGAGACCTTGGACATTCCTTTTAGTATAGGCAACATGATGGCTTTTGATGAGATATTCCATAAAATACCCCCGTCGCAGCAGTCCTGCATACTCAGCGAATTTCCAATGGAATTTCAGATTATTTACTTTTTCCATAAAAACACCATAGGATCGAGTATGTAGGTTTGCTGCCATGGGGTGTTGTTAGAAAATCTCTAAGTTAATCAATAATTGGTGAAGGTAAACACAAAATTATATCAAGCTCTGGCAATTTTTTATTTTCCCCATAAACCCCATGGTGTTGAGTATGTAGGCTTGCCGCCATATAGGTTTTGTAAGCAAGTATAAGTGAAACCCTATCCAGATAATGTACATACCAAATTTGATTAAGTTATATCAATAAATAAGCAAGATATAGGGTTTTTTTTATTTCCCATAAGAATAACATAGGAAACACATTTTTGGATTTTTCCCGTAACCAGTTACGCTAGGAAAAAATTCAAAATAACAAATTGTTTTTTAAGATCTTTTAAATGGTTTCAGTTAAAATTGATGAATTTTGAAAATTGAGGTTCCAAAATGCCAAAAACCCATTTTTGACTCCCTTTGAAACCCCATAAAACCCCGTTCCCATAACCCGACAATGCTGGTTCACGAACTCACGAAAATAGACCTGGTCTTACACCTTCATACCAAAGACCTGGTCTTACACCTTCATACCAAATTTCATCAAAATTGGAGGTCCCCTTTAAAAGTTATTAGTACCACGAGTTGAGTTCCATTTAAAAAACTCCCTGAGATGAAATTAATGAGGAAAACATTACTATTATTTACTAAAGTTTGTTTTATCTGTAACTGGGTGTTGTAGAACAAATCCAACTCAGACTCTGAGGCATGGCCGAGAGCAAGGTGTGGGGAGGCAGACCGACCGTGCATGGCGAGTTGTCGCTATGCAGAGGGGGTGCGGAGGGACAGCGGCAATGTAGGAAGGGGTGTGTCACGCTGGACCACTCGAACAGCCTACGACAATGCCATCCGCTACACCTCCCCCGTACGACCACGGCGAACATCACCTAGCAAACTCAAGTCTAGGAAAAAGCCCTGCCCCTGTGAAAAATGAATTATTAAAATTAAAAACAATTTTAATCATATGACACGCTTTTAATCTCTTGATTGTTTTCTCAAAATTGCTCAAGTAGCTTTTGAATGTATCTTTACTGTTGACATCGGAAAGGGATTCGGTTGACATATGTGTCCACCAATATGAGAAAAATATTTGACTGAAGGGTTCTGCCCCATTGACAGCCAAAATCCCCATGTTTACCCTGATCAAGTTTTTATCACATCTTTCTTTCTATGAACAAGAATACTCACGTTGTATTTTCTTCTGAAATCTCTTTTAGAAACTGTAGATTACATTGATTCGGTCCAGAACAAGAACTGTTTGGACGAAAAGGTATGTAACCTAGTATAATTTCTAAAAATGATTACTTTTTTTACAAGTTTTAGTTCAATTGATCTGTACAAGTTGCAAAAAAACTCCTTTATTCATTACTTTGTTCTCTGAGACAAGAATCACTTGATTGCAAGCCCCAGGTAGAGTAATACGAAGACTGTTCAGAAAGTACGTTTTGTTTATATCAGGTGAAGGGGTGGGTTGGGGTAAGAGAGGTTCAGTCTGGCTTAGACCTAAGAGCGAAGCTGCCAGGGGCGCACCAAAAGCCAAAAAAATTAATAAATAAAATTCATTCATACCTAGTCATTTAGCTCTCATTTTTACAGCTACAAAAAGGTTTTGAAAATTATTAATAGTTTTACAATGAGTTGCCATACTGCCAAATGATAGCTTGATACAACATTGATACTACTAATCAATGACAAACCCACACAGCAAAAAAAGCTTGATTCGAACTTGATTCAAGCTTGGTTTTTGAGGATTGAAGGTTTGATTCAAACCTTACCAATCGAGCCTGAAAACTTGATTCAAGGCTCTTAGTCACCGTGATGTGAAATCGATTTCAATTTGAATCAAGTGTTTCATTCTATTCTTTTTAAGTCACTTTCAAGCCTTTAAAGTCTTTTAAATAACTTTTAAATTTTACTGAGAATATGGAATAAACTTACATATGCCTAACTCAATTTTACAAATTAGGCCTACAAATGATTTGAAAATCGAGATACTCCCCCTACTTAAGTAGTTAATCTAATTAATTTGTACTTAACTAATTTCTGTTTTAAACTAAATAAATGACACTTATCACGTGATGTATTATTCCACTTTAATGTGTAATATCAGCTGCAGAAGAACAAATAAACACAAAAAACTTACTTAAAAATCGGAGCAGTAAAATACACATCCGATAACTTCGGAGTCTGGTAAGAAAGTATAATGGTGTCAGATCATCTCGTACCGAAAAATCTATACAAAATCGATGAGAAATCGACCCTCGGGAGCCGGGCACTGCATTGTGGGACGGCGTTGGACGGCTTGTGATTGGTCGGGACGTCGTGCCGCGAATCGGTATCGATTCCAGTTCAATTCGCAAACGTGAATTGAGTTTAGTTGGATAATCAAATTCAAGGCTTATATTGCAATTAAAGGGAGAGGGAAGTTCAAGCCTTCTTTAGCTTTTTGGTGCTTTCGAATCGGAATCGATTAGATGATTAAATTCAAGGCTTACATTGACATTAAAGGGAGAAACAAATTCAAGGCTTGGTTATCTTTGGTTATTTCGAATTGGACTCAAATAGATGCTCAAATTCAAGGCTTACGCTGCAATTAAAAATCGAGGAAAAGTCAAGGCTTGATTCAAGCATCCTTGCTATGTGAGAAAGTATTATAAGCCGTCATTAACTAGAAAGCTGTGGTTGCCGAGGAAAACTCGAGCGATATGTATTATCATTGTCACTGTACTGGCTGTGACAGTTACAGATATATTGCATCGGACAAACTACCCGCTCCTTTACAAAAGTTTTAAAGAGCACATATCAAATTAAATAACTTCATTTCAAACTTCTATCTTTGTCGAACATTTGATTTAATCAAACCATAATTACAATCAGTGTTTTTGAGGTGGTATGCGCCGGTACACCGTACCGGTACCTCTTGGGACAAAAAACCACAAAACAAAAAAAATATTTTGTAACTTTAGTAAATTTTTTTGTAACCTTACTCCCAAATAGCTTTAAAACGCCCTTTTTGAGGCTAAATTTTAAAAGTTTTCCTGGGGGCAGTTCCTTTTTCCAAATGACCCCTGAACCCCCGGCTGGAAGATGGACATATTGCAATTTATCCAAAGATAATTTTAAGATTAGTACCTTTGAGGAATTTGAAATATACAAAGCAGTCAGATCCGATTAACAGAATGTTATTAATGATAAACTTTAATTTTCTTCAGATTATGACACAACTATCAAGATACTGGAGAGGGAGGGTACAAGGAATGCAACCAAAGCTGATAAGAGGTAGCAGTGTGAACGATGCACCAACCACCTGTCCACAAGCCAGTCTTGACTACACTGCCGCCAGGATTGCGTCAGCCTTCCATCAGTATTAAAATCGGCCGTTAAATGTTTTGTTCGTGTTGTGTCGTTTTTTTTTTTTTTTTTTTTTTTTTTTTTTTTTTTTTTTTTTGTAATGTTTGTGTTTATTTATTGAACTTTTTAATCTTTGACAATCTTCGGACGTAAGTATTTGCTTGTGCAGCAGGTGAGATTACCATAATTCCTTAATGATTACCACAATTCAGGTATTTAAACCATTAATTGTTGTTATGGCCTGATGGCGGAAAAGAGTTAAAAAAATATTTTATGACTGAAGCATCTGTTATTCCTGATTTGCTAGCATTATTTGTTGTTACAACAGCTGTCTAATGATGCATTCAGTTACCCTTTGTCCATGAGATAAACATCGAAACCCTGAAATCCCTTAGGGTGTAGCCCTGGGGTCCGATTTTAATTATAATGTGATACTGCTTATCTACAGGACACATTACCTTTCAAACGGTATGCACAGATTTCTCCTGGGATGCACAAACATACATATTTATCATCTAACAAGTTGTGTTAATTATTATGTATTTTTACACTTCTCAAAACAATCGAAAACTATTAGGTATCTAGCAATGATTGTTGACTTAAATTGTAGGGAATTTATCATCATTTAATAGTTCTAAGGATACTTCTTGCCATAAAACTAGTCCTACACATGAAAACTATAGAAAAATCCTAAATTGTTAATGTTATTAAATTTTAAGGCACAATCCATTCATCACCCGAGTGTGAAAAATCAATTTCATCCTTGACCCTTTCGGGACTGGTAAAATATTTACACAGCTTTTGAAAAGTGCTGGGGTATTATACATAAAACTTTGGAAAGTGCTGGGGTTTCCAAAAGGGCGGATGCAATCGCATGAGAAAAAAAAATCATTAAAAAAAAATTTTCAACCCAAAAGCCAAGGTACCATATTTCTGATCTCAATCATATGGAGAATCGAATTAAATCATTGTCGTTTTGAAATACCAAACGAGACAAACGATATTCCAGTTTGAGTCCTTATTATCGACATCAGCGAAGAGTCCATATATCGGATCATGAAATTTTCGAATAAAAGGCAAGATCCAATATATCAGATCTTGGCACTTTTCGTTAAAAAACTGTGATCCAATATTACAGTACAGTATTTACAGTAGAATGAATACAGTTACTGGACTAATAAGTTGAGTATTGCTCTTAATTTAACAGGTTAGAAGACAATGAGACACACAATAACAAGAAAATTGTGTTTACTTTGTAAAATATACAAAAATAAAAACCTTGGTATTCGTACTAATGCTGATGAGATCAAAATACGACTAGATTGTGCAGTAAGGCATATTGACGAAGTAGGAATTAGACACCATCCATCTGAAACATCACATTGATATAAGTCAACTGATCAAATCAAACAAAAGATCCCTTATTTCCTTAGCTTACATTATTGTTGATAGTGTCACAAACTTATAGTGAAAAGTCATTTGAAAAATAAAAGAACAACATTTCTACAGAATTAAAATATCCTACAGCAGTGGTTCCCAACAGGTGGTCTGCGGACCCCCTGGGGGTCCGCAAGCAATGCCAGAGGGGTCCGCAAGATACTAATCCATAATACTAAGATACTTTTCTAACAATTCGTGTGAACAGAAGTTCTCTGGTGTTCCATGTATTTTTATCTCTTTTTAATGTCGTAGATTGTCTTGATGAATTCAACGTTTATTAGTCAATATACCGTAATTCTTTGAGGTTTTTAATATTGATCGTCACATTCGAATACAGGCGTACAGAATTGTGAATTTGAATACTTTAAATAAAAATAATAGTTATCGTCTAATGACCACGATTAATAAAATTAATTTTAATCAACCCATACCACGATAATCACATATCATGGTATCATGGAAGTTTCTCATTTTGTAGGCATGCCATAATTTTATAACAAATAAAACACAATCAGAACTTTAGTTATTTATTTAATACCTAAATAAATGATTTTGTAATGTTTTTTGATACCATAGTATAGCAAATTTATCCAAGAATGCATGGTAATTTATTTGGTTTAATTATTATTCGAAAATGACATGTTTTTCAGTATGTTTAATCTCATAAATCGGTCTTATAATCGTCATTTTTTTTGTCAGTGTCCTAGATATTAAAATTTCTTTTAAAATTACATTAAAATAAATATTTTTGACCAATATTAGTGCTCATTTGACCGATGTTTGATTGAAGATTAGCCTTAAGGAAATAAAAATTCAAGGTGGATTGCATCTTCCAATCCAGTGCCTTCACGCCAGCCGACCCAACAGCTGATGCAACCTGCATGTCTTCAGACAATTTTTTTTACCTTTATTAGTAGCGGATTTCTGTCGATCAGTCAAGTGCCAGCTTAGGTGGAACTAGCTGTACAATTCGGTGAAATAAAGGTAGGCCCTATTTCTTAATTTAGTAAATTAGTAGACCCTATCCCCCTGTCAATATTTGTAGATAAAACTATGTATTTGTGATAGTTTATCAATTTGTAATTGTTTATTATAAATATAAAACACAACGAATAAATAAGAGCCCTCCCATCATCCCTACCAACCAGCTGCCACTTTATTAGTAGTGGATTTCTATCGATCAGTCATGTGCCAGCTTAGGTGGAACTAACTGTACAATTCGGTGAAATAAAGGTAGGCCCTATTTCTTAATTTAGTAAATTAGTAGACCCTATCCCCCTGTCAGTATTTGTAGATAAAACTATGTATTTGTGATAGTTTATCAATTTGTAATTGTTTATTATAAAACACAATGAAGAAATAAGAGCCCTCCCATCATCCCTACCAACCAGCTGCCACTGATATACTGCCATCCAACTCGTGATGAGTGTGTATTTTTTATACTTCGTCATGACCTCTTTGGAGTAAAAAGTTCACATCTTGGCTTGATACTGAAACCTCGAGTCTCAAGCGACATCCGCCGTTCCAGCGACATTTGGATTGCTGATGATATTCAGATAGGTACTGTTCTTGTAGTAAATTCAAAAGAGATCCGGGGGCAAATCAAAAAAATTAACACTAATATACATATAACATTTTTATCATAAAAGGTGTTATTTTATAATAAAAATAATGCTTATTCACTGTTTAACAGCCATATATAATAAATAAATGATGCCTTATATAGAAAAAGAATTAAATAGTTAAAACAGAAAACAACTACCAAAGAAGCGACATCGCCTTTAGTGCAGTTCTGAAGGCGAAAGTTTTCTAATGCAGGCAAACTGCTAGTGCTGCAGTTCCCTTTTTCCAGGTCCCATAGAAACCAGTATTATGAATGTGGCTATCCTATGAAGGTTGAAAAATATATCCGCTGTTGCAGTACTAGAAGAAGTTAGATGGGTTAAAGCTCACGAAAAGTCCTCAGGACTAACAGAACGTCTCAATACACAATGAAAGTACTTTTACTTAAACAAGTAAATGATTGTAAGTAAAAAATAAAATTAACCTAACTTGACAACACTGTTTACCTGGAGATCAGCTGTGCGGAGTGCAGATGACGACATCATCGTTGTCAGAGTCGCTGCTGATGAATTGCCTCGGTGCAGCCAGCACCTCCAGGCTCAGCATGTCGGAGGGAGGTCCGAGGCGAGACTGGGGCGGCGGAACCTCCTCCAGAGACATGGTCAGGCCCCACCCTGCCACACACATCAGACATCACAAACCCTCACGTTCATCCCCTTCAAGTTTTTAGCTTTTTTTTTGTAAAGGTAAATCATTTCTTCTAACTTTGCGCTGCCTAAGCTGTTTTTAAGTACTGACTCAAGAGAATCTGATGAAATTATACATATCTAAAAAAGACAAGCTATGTCACAAATTTTAAGTTATGCACTATGTACTATTTATAAGTGAAATAATTTCAACCTTCGAAAACAAGGCTTTTGCTCAGGTCACCTTGTGTGACCTGAGCAAGGCTTTCGATTGTGTTTGTCATCATGATCTTTTGTTAACGCTTAATTACTATGGTTTTTCTGGTTCTGGTTTGACTTTCTTTGAATCATATCTTAAAAATAGATATCAATATGTCTCTGTTAATGGCAAATGTTTTAGTTAGTTTTAGTGAAGTTGGAGTGAAGTGAGTGAAGTTTTAGTAGAATATGGAGTCCCACGAGTCCCACAGGGGTCAGTGTTGGGGCCTCTTTTGTTTTTAGTTAGTATAAACGATCTCCCTTGTTGTGTTAAATCAAAATCTGTATTATACGCAGATGACAGGTTTGTTGATGATGCAGAAAAAATTGATCAAATAAAATCACTTGCAGAAATTACTATGAAAGAAGCGGCAGAATGGTTCACAGCAAACGGGTTTTTACTCAAAAGTGAAAGTAAAACACAAAAAGTGTTGTTTACGTTAAAATCAATAGGAGATAGACAAGAAGGTGATTACGTTCCGAATGCAAAATTTCTGGAAATTTTTATTGACAGTAAATTAAACTGGCTACCACATATTGAATATTTATCTTCAAAACTTTCCAGCTTCATATATCTTTTAAAACGGCTAGTGTGTTATGTGTTCCAATGACTTTCTTAAACAGCATATTTTGCCTATTTTCAGTCAATTTTTAGATATGGATTGATCTTCTTTGGCAACAGTTCCAAAATAAATGAAATATTAATTCTTCAGAAAAAAGCAATTAGGGTATTTAGGGGGAAATTAGGGGAATTACTATATATTTTTATTACAATTTTTTTTACACATTTCGAATCAAGAACTCATTGCAGACCTTTATTTGTTCAACTTGAAAAACAAACAGTGATTAACTTGTACATTTTCGATCTTACAGCATACATTCTTAAAAATAAACACTTGATCATTTTCAACAGAGACTTTCATAGTTATAACACTCATAATGGAGATAAAGCAGCAATTGAGTAAAATAGGCTAAGGAAATAATTATCTAGTCACCTGGTACTGTCTTTGAAAGTTTATATTAAAGTAAATGACCTTATTAATAAATATACGATTAAGATGTTCAAACAGAGATGTTATGTATGGCTGTGTAAAAATTGAAGACTTTTTATTGATAACAAATATTGAATTTTAATTACACTAATCACTGATTGTTTTTATATTGTTGTTCTCCATCTGTGATATTATTTTGTGTTGTTGAAGTAGAATATAGTTATGTTAGGCTGATGACTTGGCTGTATGGAGCTGTATAATGACTTTTTATCATTCTGCACGAAATCAGCCTGTTTTTTTGTTTTCTCAATAGTACCAAAACCGATTCTTTTTCGTCCTAGTACTGAAAAATCAGCTGGAGATTTTTTAGGTCCTAGGACTGAAAAGTCAGATGTTTGATAAGTATATTATTATTGATTTATTAATGTTGAGGAGCAGAATTTTTTAATTCAAACGTTATAAAGAGCATTGTTTGTAAATAACAGAAATGTAAACACTGCATATTACTTACTTTGTAAATATAACCTCGAAAATACAATTTTATAGTTAATATTTTTAATGATCAAAAGTCTAATTTCACATTATGATAAAAATCTTTGTTCATCACTTGGAGCAAAATTGTCTTTTTGATGCTTAAAGATTGCGCACCAAAAAGACCCAAAACTTTTGTTCCTAGTGATGAAAACTACTATTTTCTATGTACACTGTATCTGTATGACAATTAATCATTCTTATTCTACTTTTTTTTTAAATCGACCACTTTTTCCCTTTCAACATTAAATAAAGATGTTACATCTAAAATAAAGGTAAAAAATTGATATTTTGCTAAAGTTGTAATTATTTGAAGATAAAATAGCAACAACCTGCACTAAATGAAGGATGAAATTTGGCAATAAATAAAGTGATACAACAAGAAATGCATTACTGACTACTTTAGGGCCCAAAAACTCAAAACTTTGACACCAAATGTAGTCCTCTGAACATATCTTAAAAAAAAAAATTGGTACAGTAGACTCCCTCTTAACCGGCCACCTCGGGACCAGGCCGCGGCCAGATAATGAATTCGCCGGTTAAACCGATGTTCATTTAAAAACGCCAAACCACAACTTTATATGGCCTAAATATAATTATTACTTGAAAGACAACCTTAAATACATTACTGTATATGATTTTTAGCTAACATCCACCACCCATGAAATCCACAACAAACCTACACTAATAATAATTTGTTTCTTTATTGTGGTCTTCTGAATAGTAGGTCCAAACGCATTGACTTCCGGTGGCAGTCACTTCCGTCCAGGACGTTACAGTTTAATTAATTGGTTTGAGAACGTCAATATGAATTAAAGGCAAAACGCGGCCGGTTAAAGCGATGTTGAGATAAAAAATGGCCGGTTAAAAAGATGTTATTTTGTGTCAGGGTAGGCCGGTTAAAGCGGAGACCAGTTAACCCATTGGGGTAGACACACGAGTCTGACTCGATGCGCCCGATCGGGACTGAATGCCGACCCACGAGTCTGACTCGATGTGCTGTTTGCACGGCAATTTGACCACGTAGTTCTTTGATTTCCCGATAGATCGCTCTTGTATGCTCTTCGCCTGTCTTTTAGCTGTATTAGAAAATCTAGTTTTGCCTGGTTGGTCATTCTGTGTCTTGGAAACTTTTATTTTTGTGAGCGGTCACCTGACTGTCAATGTCATTGACGAGTTTGTTGTGCCGGCGTCCCGTGTGTTGTTTGTGTTCGTTTGTGGTTATGTTTTTCTTGTAAAATGGATCATAAAAGTTTACGTGATTCTGAATTAGATCGATTATTAGAAAGTGACAATGATTGTAGTTCAGATGGTGTTAGTGATGATGGGTTTGATGATCAAATTATCCAGCACGGACATATTTATGAAACACCTGTGGATTATCTTGAGTTTGATGCAACTGCAAATGAAAGAAGGAAATCGCACATGTTCTATGACTTTGACGACGATGATTTTCCCAATTCAGGTAATGAATTAGAATGTGTTCAGAATATAACAGAATTAGAATGTAACAGACCAGAAAATGAAAATGAGCTAGGCCTAAACCTAGATACTGAAAATGAAAACAAAGCAGTTGACTCTGCCTCCCAAAATGTTATTGATGAAGGCCAATCTATTGAACCTATCCCAAGTACTAGTTTTTATGTACAACCTAAATCAACCCCAATAAAGAGAAAATTTTCTGAAATTTCGAGCTCTAAGCCTACGGAATGTATGCAAATTCCTACAAATAACACTTGCAAATCCAAACCAACTAGGCCTAAGCCTAAGATTAGTAGTAAAGTAAGTAAACCAGGCCAAAAAACTAAGCCTGTAACTAGGCCTAAGCCGAGTAAAGTAAAATCTGCCCCTGTAAAAACACCTAGGCCTACCAAATCTGGTACCGGTTCTAAACCGCGGAAGGCTAAGAAACGGAAGTTTCAAGACAGCGACTGGCCTTGGGTTGATGAAAAAAACATACCTAAAAGTATTGATTTCCGTGGGGTACCCGGTATAAATGTGCATTCTTTACGGGCCCTAGGGGAAAATCCTACAGAACTACAAACTTTTATGCAGTTTGTAGGGGATGAGTTTTGGAACATGCTATGTGTCGAAACTAATGATTATGCGCAAAAGCTTTTGGCAACCCCAGACAGGAAAAAGTTCAAGTCTGATGACAAATGGTACGATGTTACTGTAAATGAGTTGAAAGTTTATTTTGCATTATATGTAAATATGGGACAGGTAAGAAAACCAGACATAAAGCAGTATTGGTCTCGTAGAAAAATCCTTGAAACCCCTATATTTTCAAATACCATGTCATATGAGAGATTTTCGAGTATATCGAGGTTCCTTCATTTTTACGATGATTCGGAAGAGACAGAAGTCAATCAAGACAAGCTCAAAAAAATCAGACCTGTGATAAATTACTTAGAGACCAAATTTTTACATATGCTTGAGCCGGAAAGACATCTTGCTCTTGACGAGACACTTTTGAAAATGAGGGCAAGAATCGGCATAATTCAGTACAACCCAAAAAAAAGAGCTAGGTTTGGTGTGAAAATTTATAAGGTTTGCGAATCTTCTTCAGGGTATTGTTGCTGTTTCAAAATTTATGTTGGCGAAGATAAGGAGAAGGATGTTTTGGCAAGTGAGGCTGTGGTTCTTGATTTGATGCAGCCTTTTATGCATACAGGTTACATTGTTTACCTCGACAACTGGTATTCATCCCCTCTCTTATACACAAAATTAGCTGAGAATAATACTCATGCAGTAGGAACAGCATTGCTTCAAAGGAGGTGTATGCCTCAGGCATTCAAGGAAGCTAAACTGGAAAAAGGTGAATCAATCAAACGGTCTGGTAGAGGGAGTGTTAGGAAAGATGTCCATATGTTGTCAACCATGCACGAGGACATTGACATGACAGTTTCTAAGAAAGCCAAGCAAGGAACTAAGGAAGTTGACATAGTAAAACCAAAATGTGTCATTGATTACAATCGGGGCATGTTGGGGGTTGACCGACAGGACCAAGTCCTGTCTATTTTTCCCATAATGCGGCGTACGGTCAAGGCATATAAAAAGATTTTTTTTTATTTAATGGACATGGCCCTATTTAATGCCTTCTGTGTCTATAAGAAAATCAAGAAAATCAAGAACATGCATTACACTGATTTTCGGTTGAATATTGTGGAAGAGATATTGACATCTGTGCCAATTCCATCTCGCACATCACCAGGGCGCGCTCCTATTACAGCATCCCCGTTGAGGCTACAATCTAAACAGTGGGCACATTTCCCTGTGAAGGTACCCCCTACAGAAAAGAAAAGTCACCCAACAAGAGCATGTAAGGTGTGCACAGCCAACAAAGTGAGATCAGAAACAGCTTGGATGTGCGAGAAGTGCCAAGTTCCGTTGCACCTCGAAAAGTGCTTCAAGGACTTTCACACAAAAGTAAAGTTCTCCTAAGTGCCAGTTCAACATGTATATAGTGTATATAACATTTTAGTGCTAATTTAAAACTTATTTCAAGTGAAAAAACTCAAATGAAAAAAGATCACCGTGGAAACCCAAGTGGGACCAAATTTGAGAGAGGTATGTAATCTATTGATGTCGCATATTTTTTTTATTTATGTACATAGACAAGTAAAATTTCATTTTTATGTAAAGTTTGATGTATAGTTTCATAAAATATATTGTTTTGTATTTTTATCCAATGAAAAATTTGAAAAAAATACCTTTGCTTTCGAAAAATTATAAAAAACATATAATTTTTTTTCTATATAATCTTGTAAAAAATATATATATACTTAAAAATGGTAATAATTTTATATTTTATAACAGACAATAATATAACCTACAATTAAAAAAAAATTATTAAATTATCTCTTAAAATAATGATTTTACACGTTTTTAACCAAAAACCTGCAAAAAACAGGAAATTAATTGCTGCCAAGGGTCCTGCGCATGCTCAAATAACTACTACCTCAATGGGTTAAAAGGTAGCCGGTTAAGAGGGAGTCTACTGTAAGTAGGATTGGGCGTTGCAAGACTGCAGTCTATGTTATGTTTTTTTAATGTGGCATGTTTTAATTAGTTTTTTTTATTTATTAAAATTTTCTTTTTTTACTTTTGACATGACTTTTATGTTCAAGAATATAATTCAACCTCAAGTCTTCCGTGCTGATGATGCCCATGAGAAATAAGGGCAAAACAATGCTGGATTGCTTGAGACAGCGATTTTTGCCATATATTTAAGGATTGAGCCCTCAATATAAATTTTCTTCCTCCCATAAGCATGTTATAAGCAAAACTTGATTATTTATTACATTCTAAAACTAGGTTAAGTTACCTTGCCAAATTGATCCAGTGAATCCTCTATGGATTACGCGTTTCGGCTTACAGCCATCTTCAGATACTCAAGTATCTTCAGATACAAAATGAGTTATTACGAGTAATAACTCGTTCCGTTCTTTATCGTAGGATTACGCGCTATGGCATGTTTTTTTTTTGTACGTGTGTTTCGTGTTTTGTATTTTTTGTACTTTTTTTTATTTTGACACACTAATAGATGGGAAGTAAGATCTTACTTGAGGATCTGATGATGGCTGTAAGCCGAAACGTGTAATTAATAAAGGATTCACAGGTTGAATTTGGCGGACCATTAAGGTAACTTACAGTAACCTAGTTTTAAGAGTCTAATTTTGATCCGGAAACAAACAACAAAAACATGAAATCTATTACATTGGGAATGAATTGTACTTTTGCTTAATACTGTTCCAAAGATAATATTACAATTTAATATAAATGTGTGGTATGATGATCAAGATTCCCCTGTACTTGTCAACTAAATATCTAAAGGGTAATCAACTTGAATATGTTTTATTTTCAAGTAGGGCCTACTTTAAGCTAAGAACTCATTGTGCATCCATAATATAATGAGCGTTGTTTCTAGTGATGTGTCGGTACCAAAATTTCAAAGTCGGTACCGGTTCTTTTAAAGGATCGGTTCTCGGTTCTCGGTACCGGTACCAAGTACTCATTTTTTTATGAGATTAATATAATAGGAAATATGAAAAAAAAATTGTATATTGAAGTAATATTTCAAAAGAAGTGAGAATTTAGGGATTAAATTAAACAACACATGCAAGTAAAAGAATAAGGATTGAGTGACAATTAAGGAAGGAACAGTATTGGGGTATGTATGATAAATCATCAAAAGTTTATTTGACTAAAAATGATAAAAAATAATAAAATGTTTGTTTTATAATAATTTTTTAATGTACAGTAACATATCTAGGGGTCCGCAGGCCAACTTTTAACCCTCACACTTCGAGGTGGGCCTGGTAAAAAATCATTACCCTTAGGTCTCAGACCAAAAACGAGTTGGGCTGAAAAGTATTTTTATTTTTAATTGTTAATTCTCCAACTACTATCTGTTTTAATTATAATGTATTTGTTATATTTCATTTTAGAAATTTAATTAATGAGGTTTGAAGTTTTTAGTTAAAAAATTATATTAAATTATAACAAGATGCTTTTCACATTATAAAACAGTAATTGTATTATAGAATGATTTACATAACAACAATGCTTTTCTAATTTTGAATGAAAAGTCACACAACTTTAGTTGACGCTTTATTTAATTTGTGAGAATTAGACGAATCAAACGAGCCATCTCTTAGCTTTCTATGGCAATTGGTTCAAAAAGTAGCAATTGTTACTAGGAGCAAAAAATACCCCTCATGAATAAATTACTGCCGGATGTCGAACAATAGATAAGCTGAACAATAGATCGTCTCCGGCGGCCGGCTTTCACGGAATGTGCCGGGTTTTTACGTCGTGTTTTCCTTGTTAGCGAGATCGCCGGCCGCGTAAACATCATTGTTCGGTATAAAAGCATTTAGTTTAGATAATTGTTTTTAGTTTTAATTCAGTAAAATAATATTGAAACAAAATAATGAACTATTTTTTCAACCAAAAATCATTGAACCTCGATTATATTTCTATCTACTTTGAAACATTAGATAAAAAAATTATCCATAATTTGTTTTTGTTGGACAAATAATTCAGCATATAGGCGATAAGGTAAATGTACTCTTATCTTATCAGTCAATTGTTGTGGCGGACCATCGCGCGTTAGCCCCGGCATTCCCCCCCTCCCCGTCATCCATACGCTGAACGGACAGAACAATAACTTATTGATAAGATAAGACATCGGAGTTTTTATCAGTCTACCTGGTCGTCTCAAATTACAATCGCATTGTTAATTTCCAAGAAAACTGTGGACGGGCGCGTTTGGTTTCAGTTAATTTTATTGTAAACAGACTGAGGTACCGGTACCGAGGTACCGAGATTTTGACATCGGTTCTCGGTACCGGTACTTTTGCCAAGAACCGGTGGTACCGAGAACCGACTTTAGGTACCGACACATCCCTAGTTGTTTCCGTACCTTGTGAGGGGAGGGACTTGGCGGTGGCGGGTCGAGCCCAGGGGCAGCTCTGTGCGACCTTGAGAGGTGGCAGCTCCTTGCCGCGACCCGCCGGCTCTGAGCTGGCGGACGTCGGCGCCGTGCGGTTGGACCGCCGTGACAACAGCTTCTTCTTCTTCCTCTTTTGCTCATTCATCTTCCACTCAAATTGCTCTAGTCATTAAACAAATAGTAGATGTAGGGCCAGCTTAATTTATCTTTAAAAATGGTAAAATAATAGAATCATGTGGTAAAAAAAATTCATGATCAGTGCGTACAAAGAATTATTATAAGGCTTAAAAAAATCTTCAAAATTGAAATACAGTAGAACTTCAATAGTTTGACTCTCGATAGTTAGACACTCATTATAGTTCGACACTATACATGACATCTTGATATATCACATGTCAGTAACTACAGATAGTGTGCAGATATTGGAGAGTGACATAGGTAAAAATGTATGTATACCAAGTGGCGAATGACTTGAATGTTGATTATGTTTAAGTTTAATAAATTTATTGTTTCATTCAAGTTTGGTGTTTCCCAAAATTAAACTGTTTAAATTATGTTTAAATTTCCCATATACTCCCAATAGTTCGGCATTTGGATATTTAGACACTCTCTAAGTCCACAAAGTGTCAAACTATCGAGGTTCTACTGTACTTTAATTTATTAACGTTTGTGTTTCTAAAGTTCAACTAATATAATTTTTGTTAGATTTCTTAAAATTAAAATACTTTTCCCTCACAGCATCAAAATTAGTCTTTTACAAAATTTTGAATTAATTTATTTACAGTACATACAGAAATACTCCTGGTTTATCAGTTATGATGAAGCATGGAAAACGTAAAAAAAATTAAAGGGTGTGAAAGATCTGACTTGACTGCTGTTAGTGATATAATCACTAATGATCTGTCGAGACCGAAACTCGAATCTCAAAACCACCGTAACTTAAGAAAAGTTTTAATTTCGAGGTTTGATCACTGAGTTTCGAGAATCGAAACCCGAAACTGCCAGTAATTTTTACGTCATCATTACTGTTTTTATGGAGGAAAGAAAATAACGACGTCAATTACCTAATAATGCTTAGGATATACAAAATCACTTGTCATTGTCAGCGGCGATATACAAAATCACTTGTCATTGTCAGCGGCCGTCTTTATTCACGACACGAGGTGTTATTAAATTACGTAATTCTTTTTATTATTTTATAAAATAAAGAATTGGCCGGTTGCGAACAAGCCGCTTTGTACAACTAGAATCAATACTTCGTTTTGTTTCAGTAGACTTCATCTTCCGCCGTGTTTCCAGTAGCACGATTAATTAATTATCGTAGGCTAGCTAGCTTACTTGATCTCTTGATTCTCATGTTCGAAGTTATTAAATATGTTTTTCTATTTTAAGAAAGATTAAAATAATGATTATACATATGTATAACTCTAGATCGGAACATAACATCGTGAACACAGGTCATAATTATCAAGGTAAAATTAGGCTCTGTCTGATACATTAATGGTACGGTACGATAATTTGGAAACACAGAATGGGACTAGGAGGCAGGGGCAACACTGCTAACCAATTGTTGACAAAGAGAAACTGACGGTGTCGTCTGCCATTTTGTTTTCTCTTCCTTCTTATTCTTTTTTCCCTTGACTTATTTATTTAGTTGATGTTGAAGTGATCCATGTGATGTGTCAAAGGCGAACCCAGGGGGGGGGGGGGATAAAGGGGATACATCCCCCCAAAATGTTGGAGAATAAAAAAAAATATGCTCAAAAAATGTAAATAATCCATGAAAAATGGTTAAAATATTATTTTTATACGTCAGACTTTTATAAACAGATAAATAATAAATGCCAGATAAATGCCAACTTACTTAAATAATAATAGGGGTTTTAATTGAACAATGCAAAAAGATAAAACAGCAATATTACATCCAAAACAGATCATTTTAGTTTTGGAAATGGTATACATTATTTGTTGCGCGTTGGCATTAACTGACGAGTTCATACAAGGCGTCGCGTCGGCACTGTTGAGTTCTTGCAATTGGCACCAAGCGTGCTCTTATTCACTTGCAGTGCTGCCACCCCTAACTTATAAGTTATTATGTGGTTTTGGCATTGAGTTAGTCTGAACGTGTGTGTATCTTAGAGATAAAGATAACTCATATATTTTACGACTTGAAGTAGTGTATTTATTTTGGTATTTCTTATAGACTGTAGACTGTCATTTACTGTACTTCATTTAAATTTTGACAACTTGATTCTTTTTTAAGAAGACGCGATATTTTTTGCCTTGATATATGCACTGTTAAAATAATAGAATACTTTTAAGTTATAATTATATTACTGTTATTTGTTATTATTATAATTATATATTATCTTTATAATATAAATAACTCTGATACTCGTGTATAACTGGTAATATATAACTGGTAAATCGTGTATTTACCTCTTGATGAGTAATGTATTTTGGTGTTTTTAATAAACTTTAGACTATAACTTTTTACTTCGCCTAATAAACACTTCGTTCTTCGCCTGAATGTTATTTATTTCCCAAAGTAATATAAACTCAATACATTCTTTCTAAGTTTAAATAATAGTCTGATCCCTTTACTTAATATTCAAAGCCCATTAGTTTCACTCAAAATTCTGACGGAGTAGAGGTCTGCATAAAGTTAAATTTTAACTTCTGAAATTCACCAAAACTAACCATTTAGCTTCAAACATTCCAAAATTTTCTAGGGGAGGCCCCCCGGACTTGCCGTGTTCTTGAGGGGGGGGGGGGTATTCCATACTCCCCAAAACCCCCGGTGTTACCCCTCCCCAAATAATACCCCACCCCCCGAAATTGAATCCTGGGTTCGCCCCTGTGATGTGTAATTTAGTTTCCTCATTTTGCTAGCCTATGAAAAGGCTATTCAAACTGATCGGAGAGTGTAGGGCGAGAACTAAAAAGTTAAAAAAATGGGCATGGCAACTCATTGTATAAGTTAATTGTTAGAGTTGCCACGTGGTTACTGGTTAGCTTAGTCGTTAGTAGTTTTTTATTAGTATTCCTCTGTTTAAGTGCCCACCATAGTGGATGGATATTGTTATTTTGGTGTCGAATGATTGAGTGTCAAAGTAGACAGCAAGACACAGTTATGAACAGTTGTATAACTGATTGGAGTAGGCTAAACTATGTATTTTGCAGTTTTACACGTTTATATCTGATTTTCTTAATAAATGTATTGTGACTCTTGGTTTATTGAGATTTTTTTTAAATTTTAGTGTATGAAAATGAAAATTTGTTTTGGATGATAGAAATTTCACTTCTGGAAGAACTTTTAATAAACAATATTAGGCTACTAACAATAATTGATCCACTTTGGTGCTTCTAAAACTTATCTTTTTATTTTAAACCACTTGTAAAGTGGCTGAGTGGTTAAAGAGCTCGCCTTTGAATCTGAAGGTTGCCGGTTCGACCCTGAGGAAAGTTAGTGCTTTTTGATGGTTCGATACTGGACCCAGCAGCCTTTGGTCATTGGGCTATTAATGCATGATCCTGACAAATGAAACAGCTGATATTTGTCAGTAACAAAGCTACACCTCATATGATCCATTACAATTATCACACTCACCCCTTCAGTCATACTCACCTTAAAATACGCACCACAGAGTGCATGTTTAAAATAAAGTCTCTCTTAAAGTCTCGTGATATGATATGTGAAATTGCTTACTTTTGGAGTTACTGGTTTTGATCAAACCCCTTACCAGGCAAGTAAGTAGGCTTTAGGAATGTTATAGCCTCCAGAACTACTACTGAACTATTATTGGTGCATTTTTTAATAGTTTGGCGATTTGAGTTTCGAGTTTCTAAATTCCTGGTTTTGACCATCAATAATCACCTTCATACATGAAATCGGAAAGATTCCAGATCGCATACATCAATAAATCCATTATGGAACACAGCCAGAGTTACAGCAATTGAAATACTACTTACTCATGTAAGGGCATATTAACAATCTTAATATAACCCACCTTTAACAGCCATGACAATGTCTAGAGGTTGTGGTTCGCTGATCACCAGGATGTCTGGTTCAGCGGCTGGGGGTAGGGGTGACTTGGAGGGGGAGTGCAGGGGAATGTACTCTCCCTCGACCGTGTGGCTGCTGCCGTCGGGACTATCCTGGGACAGGGTTGCGGACGCTGACGCTGAGGGGGAGGTGGTGGGGATGGGGCTGGCCGCGACCACCACACAGCCGTTGGTCTGCGGCTCCTTCACACCTTCCGTGTGGCCATTCTGCTCAACCTGAACAATATGCAAAATAACACATGCTGACGGTGAGTTGCTCGCCATCAAGTTTAGCTCATTTGCTATGCTCACTCGCCGTCACGCTCACCTGCCATCAGGTTAAGCTTGTTCGCTATGCTCACTCGCTGTCATGCTCACCCTATATATAAAAAAATCACTAGAATACCTAAAATTGGAATATTTTATTGAATTTGTTTCTTATCAACAAATAAATAAATGAGAAAAAGATTTTGAGATTTTTTACAAACAATTCTGTTGTAAAATTTTTTTAAAGAAAAAGTATCCTAAGTTTACTTTGATACATCCAAGAATATGTGCACAAAGTTTCATGATGATCAGTTGAGTAGTTTTTGCGTGAAAGCATAACAAAAAAATGGACATTCACATTTAATATTAATAGGGATTATTGGCCAGTCCTCGACCTTGATTAACCTTTGATACCTGTTTTTTAACATGCGCCACCAATGTGTCAATAGGTTTGAAGGGGTCCTTCCCATTGTCATTCTCGTTGTCCGATGGCAGAGAGTCGGCTTGCAAGTCTGTGTCCTGGCGTTGAAGCCACTCCTGCCTTGCAGCCTCATTGGCTATCCTCTGTTCCTCCACATCTGCTTCTACTCTCGCATTCAGCTTGTCATACTCATTTATAATACGCCTCAGCAGCCATCTGTTACAAGAAGTGATTAACCAATTTAGAAAATGAATCCCAATAATTTTCTATATCCATGGCACCTAAGGAATCAGTGGACCCTTTCATGCACTCACACACACAGGTGCCCAGACCCAACAGCCTCAATGTTCGCCCGCCAGTGTGCTTAATAGCGTCAATGCGAAACCATTGAAATTTTCCAAATTAATTAATATCTAGATAAAAGCATTGTATTTATAATCAGCAAAAAATTCTGAGAATAACGAGTATACTACTTGTTATTACAAGTATAAGGTACGAGTAAACCAGATTTAATTACAAGTTGTTGCCCATCGATACTTAACGGATACCGGCCCCAGTCCTTGAGAGTGGAGCACTACTCCGCTGGGGAGGAACATATGTAAAATGTACTTTTTAAATTTCTATTTATTCCAATTAACAGGGTTGCCACAGAATTTTTGAGGCCTTTTTTCCTGACTTTTCCTGACTTTTACTGACCAATCTGAGGGATTTTTCCTGACTTTTCGGCACCACGGGGTTTTCAAATAAAGACTCGTTTTTTGTTTTTAACGAATTCCTTTTAAATAATATTTTTTTAATGCAATCTCCTCCATCCCCATAGTTGCCCATCGCTCAAATTTTTATTGAAATTTCCAACGGATTTTTTCAGCGAATTTCCAACGGTTTATTTAATTTACTAAAGAAAAAAAAAATATTTATATACCTATTAGCATTAATTAAGCCCATTGAGATTTTTTTGGGAAATGTAATAATTTATAAGCAATAATACAATGTAACAAGCAATATACATGGTTTTATTGGTTTCCCCTTAAACAAAAACATGGAAAACTTGTTTTTTTAATTTTCTCTGTAACCAGTGAGGCTAAGTAAATGATTCAAAATACTAAATTATTTGTTTTTTAAAGTTCTTTTGAATTGCCTCTTTAAAAATTGATGAATTAAAATATTTAGGGTGAAAAATACCAAAAACCCCTATTTTGACCTTTTTTAAAACCCCATAAAACAGTGTTCCAATAGTCCTGATCAACCTGGTTTTCGAACTTAACCTGAAGAACGCTGTCTTACACCTTCATACCAAATTTCATCGAAATAAAAGGTCTGGACACATAATATGCATTTAATAAACAGTGTTTTTAGCTGCTATGGACCTCAAAACAAAAAAGTAATATGGGCCCGGCCTTAAATCTTACTATGAGTATTATCGTAATAGAGTATTCCCTATAGGGAAATTCGCTAATATTCCCTGTAGAAAAACTGGCTAAAAATAAAACAAAGTGTTCCAATAATAATGTAAAAACTAACATTATAACAATGAAAAACACAATAGAAATATACTTTAAATACCATTATCAACAGGTAATTAATGTATAAAATTAATACGTTTAACCCACTACTTAGTAATTTCTGATTTTTGGGAGCAATCGAAAATCGAGAAGGTCAGTTTTTCCTGCAAATTTTCCTGACTTGGCACTTTTTCCCTATTTTTTCCTGACTTTCGCCATTTTTTCAAACATTTTCCTGAATTTTCCTGACCAAAACCCAAAAATCCTGACTATTCCTGAACTTTTCCTGACTTTTAATGTCTGTGGCAACCCTGAATTAATCAGTTGCTTTATATAATTAAGAAGCTTTAAACAATTTAACAATCAAGTTATTTATTTTTTAATTTATTAATTATAAAATTGTGTACTTTAAATAGTAAATAACTGTCTTGTTTTTTTTCCCTTTTCATTCAAAGAATTGAAAATGTTGACTTTTTACCCATGTTAAATCTTCATGGAAAAGTTTATTTTTCATTTTTGACCAATTAAACGTAAATATTTATTTACTGAATACAAACTGTCCAAAGGAGTTATTTTACCTTACTATTTTAAATATATAGATCAATGTTAAGATAGCTGATGCTCCCATCTATATTTTTCCTTAATTCTATTAGTAGAGGGATCAGTTTCTTCTGGTTATAGCAACTTCCCGTTAAAAAGTAGCATTTAAGGAATGTGTCCCAGCAACTAAGATTCAGGTTTAACCCTTTTACTGCCGACAAGCGCAAATGCGCACGTCGGGGTTTGTGCTAAAATTGCCGACGTGCGCAATAACGCTCGTCGGTTATCGAGCGAAACCTGCCGACGTGCGTTATAAAGCATGTCGATTTATTTATTTATTTATTATTTATTTATATATATAGGTCACCCGAGCGCTGACGTCATCGAGGTCAATGACGGCACTGATGACGTCATCAATGACGTCATCGCCACGTCATTTCTGCAACGTAATGGGTGTGACGTCACAGGATGACGTAATTGGCGATGACGTCATCGATTGCGTCATCAATGACGTCATCGATTGCGTCATCAATGACGTCATCTGTGGGGTCATTGACCTCGATGACGTCATCGCTCGGGTGACCTTGAACTGGCCCAGCACCCCAACTTTGCCACTATTTATATATATAATATGTATATAATATAATATATATTATATACATATTATATATATATATATTATATTATATTTACATATAATATATATATATATATATATATATATATATATATATATATATATATATATATATTATATTATATAAATATAATATATATATATATATATTATATAATTTTTATATATAATATTTTTTATATATATATAATATATAATTTATATAATAATATATAATCTAATATATAACTTTTCTGTTGGTTTTTTGGTTGGTTTTTAATGGTGGTTCATAAACTCTAGTATATTAATAAATTATATACAAATTATTAATTATAAATTATATATAAATATTATATATATATATATAATATTTTATATATATATAATATATAATTTATATAATAATATATAATCTAATATATAACTTTTCTGTTGGTTTTTTGGTTGGTTTTTAATGGTTGTTCGTAAACTCTTAGTGTGAAGTGTTTCTACCTCGATTTTACAAAATTTCAAAAAACTGATCACACCTTCTTCAATTTCCAACGTAAGAGCATGACAGTTTGTTTATGTAATAACATATGCATGCTCTACAAACTAAAATAGTTAGATTTTTGCATGTATTTGTTTTAGGTATAGTTTTTATAGGCCAAACCTGAAAAAAATAAATATTTTTTGTTACTATATATATTTATGAAAAAAAATATATATATATCTATATAATAACAAACACTTTATGTTTTTATCAAGACAGGCAGTTTGTTAGGAACAAAACAAGACCTTATTTATGAAATTATGATGAAAAATAAAAAACATGCTCCCTTTTTTGTGAAATATTGAATTTTCCTCAAATCAGGCGTGGCAGCCTTCGCACTATAGTCTTACCACGGACCCGGCATTTTTCGCGACGTGCGCGCTTGCGCTCGTCGGCAGTAAAAGGGTTAAGAACATGGCTCACCTATATCCACTGAGAATGCCAGGATCGATCTGCGGTTTCCTGCCCCGAGGTGCGCCAGTGGTTGAGCAAGTCTCCACCAGAGTGGGACACTTCTGCTGGTTCACCAACATCTCCACGCTGAGCCGTTCCACGATGTCTATCTCGTCCAGCGCCCCCTCACGGTCCTGCTTGTTGGCCAGCCTGGTAGTGGACACAATCAATAGCGGGAAATACTGACACTGAACTTTTCAAGTGTTTGAGTTAAAAAATTTGGTTTCTAAATGCGTAGTGAAATTGAAAGTTCATTTAAATCGTTTGTTCGTACAGTAATTAGATAGTAGTTATTTTCGCTTATTGCGTTATTGATAAATTAATTTTTAAAAGTGTATGTAAATCAATATGAAAAAATTAATACCGTATGTAAAAATATAAAAATAAGCTCTCTAACAAATTTTTCTACTTAACATTGCTTTATATTAATTGGCTTTTTTTAAGATCCACATTGGTCTTTATAATTTTTGTATTTCTTCAGGAATTCTGGTGTTATTACAGTAGAGTCCCACTAATCCAAACTAATTGGGACCGGACCCTGTTTGGATTAGAGATTTCTAGATTAAGCGGATACCCATGCGTATCCGAGATAGAATATTATGTAGATGTAGATATTATGTAAGTAACAGAATATACAATGTGTAACTTACAAATAATAATCGTAACTATTCATATCATTTATCGACTTGTTGTTACTGTATTCAATAAAGTTTTTGAAAGGTACAAACATTGTATATATTTTGGCAAAAAAGCATTCGCAATATCTTTAATTGATGTGGAGGCATCTGCTAATGCCAACTATCAGCTCTTCAGTATTGTTCCGTGAACAGGAGCATGGACGTCCGGAAGGAAGTCCATTGTCCGTCCACTGACTCGAAGTCACAATTATAAAAATAGACCCTCCCCCCTCCGCCACAAACTGTACCCGTCATCTCTCCCATTCCAAATATGAGTCATTGGGTCATTGAACTTTGCACTGGGTTGACAGTTGACATCATTGTTTTAGAGTAGGTCAGGATTGTGAAGTTCAATTTTGTTAGCTTTATGATCTATTGGCGCTGTTTTATTATTACTAGAGATCCGCTCATTGATCGAAATTCGGCCAAAACACCAGAAAAACTGAAACATCTGTTCTTACTGTTTTACTAGCATTTGTTATAACGAGTGTCAAAACATAATGATTTAATCAAATACCCTTCTTCCATAAAGACTGCAGGGCGTAGCCCTGGCAGCCGGTGTGGATTATAATGTGATTCTGCTCATCTACAGAACAATACCTTTCTAATACTATGCGTCAATTTCTCGCCTGATGGACATGCTGTGAAAAAAGGAGGAAAAGAAACATGCTGGCCTATTAATATATAGATTTTTTGATTGTTGACTGTACAAAATTAACTAATAGTACCATTAGTACACCTAGTTTAATTTGTGTTTTTGTACTGTGCTGTATACACCAGCTGACAACAGATCAACTTTTACAATGTCCAATAAAAAAAAAAGATTTTGCTAGTTTATAAATGATTTGTTAGGCCCTCCTATCATTTTAAATTAGTCAATCAACATATTTAACCACATTATTATATAATGCGATCTAATTTAATTTTTGTGTGTAACAATAATTATTGTTTTTCCCACAAGAGATGTGTTTGGGTTAAGCGGATTTTCAGCAGTACTTTCATTATTTTTATTTGTAAGACTTTGATGAATATATTAATCCCAGTGTTTTATTTAATGCAGTAACAGCTTTGCAATTTTTGAATGCTTGAGTGTATTTTATATTAGTGTATAGTTATTTTTATTAACAAACAGTCTTTATTTATAGCCGCCACAAAAGATATCTGTTGAGTTGCTCCAATAGGAGATTTAAGCACCATGTTGGGATATAGAACACTTTGATTTAGACTGTTTAGAATACAATTTTTATATTAGGAAATTTTATTATTAAAAAAAGTGATTAATGCAACAAGGCATGGCGAGTATATCAAGGAATAAGTTGGCAACATCGCTTGGATCTCATTCGTTGGCTAAAAGTCTTGTGTCCGCTTAGCCCCACCCTCAACAGACATCTTTTGCCGTTTTTGGCTAGAGTACATACTTATGTTTTGTTGTATAAATATTATAAAATAAATTTTCTATTTTATTTTTGTAGAAGGTAAGTTGTTTTTGTTTACAATAAGTTATAAAGTATTGTTAACTAGAATGTCAATTGTGGACCAGTCAGTTTTAGAATATTGACACTTTTGTAGCAGTATTTAAACAGCCTAGATAGAGGATCTCATTTATATAGGCTATGTCCTAGTCTACGGGAGAGGATTTTTTTAGCATTGCGGGTGTTGCAGTTTACATATTAATGACCCTGGTAATTGCTAAATTACTCTAATTTTGCTGTAATAAAAAATACTATACACTGACAAATAACTTTTTTATTCCTAGAAATATGATTTCTGTTAACTCACAATAACACTGGTTTGCCCGCAAGTTTATCATGAGCGAGTAGTTCATGTAGCACCTTTCGGCTTTCATCAATCCGCATCAAATCACTTGCGTCCACCACAAAGATCACTCCATGGACCTAGTCACAGGAAATATTTTCATCCAGTCTATATAGATAGGCCTAATAATAACTTTCTTTTGCACAGTATCACTTTACCTAAATCAAATGAAATGTAAATGTCAGGATTTATTACATAAATTTAAATTAAATTTTTTGAGGAAAGTAAAAGTTTCATAATAATTATCTTTATTGGCAAATCATAAGCTCCTAAAATCCAAAATTATTAACTATTGATATAAACAAACACTAAGGGTAAATTTGCAATGCAACACACCACATAATCTGATTGGGTTGTCATTTTAGGAGTTAAGACTGCTTATATTTTTCTTAGTACCTGGGGACCGAGCATTTCCTCGTTAAAGTTCAACAATTCTTTGCAGTAATATCAGTCACAAACTGTAGGCCTACGGTAAATGGCTTTTTCTTCCATGATCTCGTCCGCTCCCCTCACTCTCCTCCATGACAAGGTCGTTTGTTTCGCTCACTCGCCTCCATGACGAGTTCGTTCGCTTCGCTCACTCGCCTTTCAGGATGTTTTAATTAAAATGTTTTCATTAAATTGAAAATGTTTTTTTTTTAAATGGTTGGAAAACCATTTCGCCACATGCTTCCCTGCGGAGTCAACGTGGTTCAAAGGATAAGTAATGTAGGCATAAGGGTACAGTACTGCACTCTGGGATGAGTTTGTTGACACGTAGATTTTACCTCTATGGTTAACATTACTGCTAACCATAGAGTCTATGGTTCATTACTGTTGCTAATTTTGTTTTAAAATTTAACTGTGATTGCTTAGTTGTTTCTAATTTTGCTTTACTTTCATTTAACTATAGAGTAATAATCATCAGTATAAAGAACTATTTAAAAATCTGATACACTATTTTTATCATAGCATCATTTGGTGAATCATTTACAGGCTACAATGGAAAAACCAGATGTGTATAAAAAGAGCACATGGTTAGTGCTTTGAAAGTTCAGTCGGCTGTTTTTGTCAACTCTTTTTGTTTTTATTTTTAACTCTATAAGAACAATATTAAAATTTTTCTAATTTCAATTGGAGATTATAACAAAATAAGATTTTTCTTCGAATAAAGACTTATTTGAATAGGCCATAATTTTTATCACAGGACTAAGTTTTTTGCAAATTTTAGAAAATATCGTTAGAGCCATTTTTGAAATCCATGTGCATGCGTACAAATCTATCTTCTTATTTCTATAAGGGTTTCGTCTGTTACATCCCTTTTTCTCTCGACCTACTGAACCGATTTTTAAGATTGAGGTGTCATTTTAAAGTTTAAGATATACCGCAGTGACGAATCGTAATTAAAAAGGTCATATTGTTTCGGGTTTTGCCCCCTCGCCTTCGATTTATTTCTAGAGGGCGCTTTAAAGTGTTGACCAACTTTTATTGCAAGTTCTTTAATGTGAATTGTAATTTAACAGCTGATTACCTTCAGATGAATTTTAAAAGCCAGATAGTAAAAAAAAAATAGATCTCTGTTACTTCATAATCAACATTCACGTACTGTAGGTGAGTTTCACTCATACAGAATCATAAAATGCGCAATTTGCGCACGGGCCACCTCGTATACCTTATTCGTATTAGAGAATAGGATATTCTGTAATTAAGTATCTGGATACCATGGAAAACCATACGTTTATACTGGAGCAGGTGGATTTTACTTTGACAGTTGAGTCATCTTTTCTTTTGTTTCGAGCATTTCTTTTGTTTTGATTTTTAATTCAATAAGGCTAATTTTAAAATTTAAAGAATTTAAATTCAAGATTACAAAAAAATAAGATTTTTCTATCATGGAGTCCTGTGTACATATTATTTTTATAAAGAATATACATATATTTGCAAAGAAGAAACCCGTTACCTTTACACCTCAGCTGGCTCAACTGAGGGATTGGGTGACAGTTCTTAGAGATAGAGCATCATTAAGTAACGAAAATAAAAAGGTATTTCAAAAAGCCAGGTGTTTTTATAAAAAAGAAATAAAATTGGCTAAGATAAACTTCAGCGAAAAGTTCATTTTAAATTCAAATAATAGATGTAAAGCCGCTTGGCAAGTAATTAAAAGTGAAATGGGAGCTTTAAATTCAAGAAATGATAGTTTGCCAAATATTTCTCCGAATGACTTTAATGATTTTTTCCTGGACATTCCCCAAACCAATACATCAAAAAATGGCCGAGCAGGTGCCCAACAGTTGCTAATGGCAGCTGTAACAAATAACATGTCTGCTAATAAATCATTTAAATTCTCACAAATAACACCTCTTGATCTATTTGATATTGTTAGACATTTTAATAACTCAAAAAGTGAGGATTATTTTGGAATGTCAAACTATGTTCTCAAAACTATTATACATTCAATTTCTTTTCCCTTTACTTACATAATTAACTCTATTTTATTAACCGGCACTTTCCCTATGTCTTGGAAGATATCAAAAACGATTCCTCTTTATAAGAAAAATGATAAAAATGAACCATCGAGTTACAGGCCAATTTCTCTTGTGCCAATTTTTGGTAAAGTTGTTGAATCAGTCATAAAGAATCAAACGTTAAACTACTTTATCACCCACAATCTGTTTAGTCCATCTCAGTTTGGGTTCCTCCCAGGAAAATCCACTGTTAAAGCTGTTGAGACTGTGGTAGATGAAATTTTACTGGCATTTGAAAGTAAGAAAGTGTTATGTGCTAAATTAGTTGATTTAAGTAAAGCATTTGACAACATTTCCCATGACATAATCCTTCATAAATTAGAATTTTATGGCATAAAACATAATGAACTTAAACTATTCAAATCCTATATTGAAAATAGGAAACAAATGGTTATGGTTGGTAATAAAAAATCAGATCTCAAAGAAGTAAAATTGGGGGTTCCCCAGGGCTCAATTCTTGGCCCCCTTTTATTTTTGATAGCAATAAATGACCTCCCATTCTATATATCAAAAAACACTATTCTTTATGCAGACGACACTACCTTTTTTGAAGTTGATCAGGATATAAGAAATGCATAGATTAAGTTAAATGATATGTTTATAAAATCAAGTTTGTGGTTTAACTCTAACAATTTAAAAATTAATATAGGCCTAGATAAGACTAAAGAAATTGTATTCAGTCTCAAAAAAGTTTCTGCTGAAAAGAAATCAGTTAAGCTATTAGGATTTACTTTGGATAGTAAACTTTCCTGGGATACCCAAACTAAAAACATTATATCCAAACTTTCTAGGGTTCTTTTTCTGTTACGAAAATTACGATCATGTGTCAGTCAAAGTATGCTAGTCACGGCTTACTATGCATTTTTTCATCCCCATCTCTTGTATGGTGTTAGGCTTTGGGAAAACAGTCCAGGTGCAGCAAAAATTTTCATCTGTCAGAAAAAGGCTATTAGAATTATTATGGGAGTTAGAAATAATGAGAGTTGTGTTGATTTTGATTTTTTTAAACAGTTAAAAATAATGACTTTGCCTGGCTTGTACATTTTTTGTAATCTACTTCACGTTAAGGAAAATTTGGCAAACTATACAATTAGATTAGATATTCATTCATATGGTACTAGAAACCAAAAAATAAGTTAGAATTACCAAATTACAGATTGAGTAAGTCAACTGGAAGTCACCTTTATATGCAAACTAAATTGTTTAATAAATTACCCACCTCTGCTTTTGAGATACCTTTGAAAAGATTTAGAACTGTTTTAAAACAATGGCTCATTTTTTAATGTCTTTTTATAATGTGAATGATTTCTTAGAATACGACATGTGTAGATTTAAATTTGACTAAATAGGCCTATGTTGTTCTTTCAGCCATTTGGATTGTTTAGATTGTTTATCCGATAATCATTTTAAGCTTTTACACAGTTTTTCTTTTGCTTTTATGTCTTAAAGATTAACATTTTTTAACAATTTTACACAAGCTAACTTTTATTTATATATGTTTATTTCTAAGAAATGTATCGATGTATTTTGACGAAGTCCATTGTAATCATGTATTACTTAACGACTAATAAAGATCTTGTATCTTGAATCTTGAATCTTAAAGCCGTTTTCGAGATCCGGGGCATACATACAGTGTAAAAAAGTTTCATTAAAATGGTATAGGTAAAACTTAAAAATGCAATAACTTTCTTAATACTCAACCTTTTGACGTCGGGTTTGTGGCAAATTACTCCAAATGCAAAGACGTTTATAATGACGTATGATGTGACAAGAGGCTAAAGAAGTTTCAATTTAATCATCCTCTATGGGACGACATCCCCCAATGAAGTCTTTTATAGAAATGTGCTTTGGCTTTTGTCAAATCATACATTATCTTAAACGTCTTTGTATTTGGAGTAATGAACCACAAACCCTGAGTCAAAAGGTTGAGTATTAAGAAAGTTAGGCCTATTGCATTTTAAAATTTTACTCATATTGATTTTTATGGAAACTTTGTTTGCCTACCATTGCCGTCTGGGTCATCCATTTTAAGTCTAGTTTGCAGCAGTACTCTGCCAAGTGAGACCTTTCATTTGATGTACATATCAACCTAGTCTTACATTAAAGATTTTCTTCTGACTCCTGATGGGCCACCCCCCTAACATGACTAAAAATGTTTGATAACATCAAAAGGTACTTTATGTTAAGTTACTATCACCCCCCAAACGATATGTGTTTATCTTAACAAATAAAAAAATTTAAATGGGGGGGGACTGACTTTTTTACACCCTGTATGTACATAACACATTCTTCCTATAATCATAAGTATGAATAAAATGTTTTATCACGTTCTACCATTTTTTTCTAAAAGTAGAGTTTTTAGTTTATAAAAATTATTCCCTATGTAGTCCTAAATACTAAACAAAATATAAATTTTTAAAATCTAAAACTTTACAGCAAAACTAAAAACTGAGAGGAATTTGTAAACACCTCAAAGATTAAAACTGGTCAACAATAAGGGAGGAGTTGCGTTTGCAAAAACCCATATAAAATTAAAGAATTGAAACATTTAGTGATTGTTTATCTAAAAGCATTGTCTCTTACACATTCTTGAAAACTTACATCCACAAAATACCTATGCCAGATGCCCCTGATTTGAGGACTGCCTCCCAAGTCGTAAATGATCACTGAGAAACCTCTGTGCTTCAGTTTCACAGAACTGAAGCCTACGGTTGGCACCACGGAGTCCACTGATTCTGGAGACAAAAAAATTAATTTTTAAAAACTCATGTAAGAATCAATTTACAGCATTTAGTTATTCATTTTTTTATTACTCCATTAAAAATTTATGAATACAGTGGAAAGTAGATTAGCATAACGTCAAGTATCCGAATCTCTGAATATCTTACTAATTCAGGGCATTATATTAACACGTTCGTGGCGGCATGGGAGCGGTCGCTCCCATCCCTAATGCCATCCTGATGGGTGCGATCGCTCCCAAGCTGCACTGCTTTATAATATGATTTATTTTTAAGCCAGGATCTGAGCTATAAATCTGAAACTTTGCACAACATTGCTCAATAGTATAATGTATTTCGGGACCACGTGGGTTTTTACTGGGCAGTGCTGCTGCTACGGTGGGTTTTACAATGTTTACTTTCAGGATGGTGATGAGGTTCAAGCAAAAACCTCGCCGCCGCGAACGTGTTAAATATCCTATTGCTAAATGTCAAACATAGCGCAAGTGCATACAAATACAAAGAAATGTGTATTATTTTTAATTTTTATCGACACCGATGGATTGTCAATGAACATGACCTGCAAGATTTCTCATAAAATTAAAAAATATTGTTCTGCTTAAACGTAATTGGGCTTGACTGTTTTGAAGCAAGAGAAAAAAATAAAATGACTAATGGTTATACAGTAGAAAGCCCTTTAGTCCGGCCTCGGATGGTTCGGCTGCCGAATAATCCGGCCGCAGTATTCCAGAAATGAAATGCCCTAGGCGTTTTCTACATAAAAAATAGACAAGAGTCAACTTGTCCCATTTTATATCATTAAAATATATCAGTTCAATTGACGATTTCTGGACTATTCGGTTTCGGATATCTTCTAATAGTGTTAAATTTTTCTTTGATCGTTATCTTTTAAATAGGTGTTTTGCAGCCCGATCGTCGATGTAACGCGGAATTTAGATCACTAGACAGATCCTGTAGCTCTTACTGTCCTATTTATACGTTAGGGCCTTCGTTGACAGAAGGACAGTATTATTATTGTCTTTTAAATTCAGGTTCATCGCTAGCGACCGATCGTCATTTCGGCGCTTCAACATCTGAGAGGGAGCAAATCATGATGGTTAAAACTTTTTAAATTTCTAGAATCACTGGTATCATCAGGCAGTAGCACGTTTTTTGGCGGCATCCGCCTATCCGGCGATCGTGAGGGGTCCCACAGCATAGAGCTTACGTGGTTGACAGCTGCAATTAAGATCAGCATTATACCCTTACGTCTTGAACCCGACTATGCGTTATTGTGGGGAGGAAGCGCTCTATTACAAGTTAATCTTTTAGAAGGTAAGTGGGGCAAACCCCTAGCCAATTTTCAATTGCATTCATTTTGAATGTTCTTTCAAATTACAAAACCAAGATCTCAACCTCTCCAAGCATTGAGACCGTCACACGTACCGTCTCGGGTGTGTACGATCCATGTCCATGTGTGGTTTGTAGATTCAAAATTTGATTGAGCCTGCCCTATGTCAAATACGACTAATCCATCTTTCAGGATAGAAGGGTGCTCTGCTGTTTCGACTTTGTTTAGTCTCTTCAGTCATAGATAGGTCCGAAGACCACTACGAGACAACAGTAGACGTGATTTGCGTGGAACGTGTTCATTACGTGATTCCAGCATTCACTGGGCGGTAAGAGTGTTCGACTCGCTTTTACAAACTCTGTGTGACAGTGGAAGAATTTAGTAATCCACAAGAGTCCACAATGTCAAGAGTGCCAACTTTTCAAAATTTATGAAGAGAAAAAGATTATTAGTAATACCTCAATCAAATGTAAATTGACTTTGATTAGCCCTATTGAAATTCGAGAACGTCACGAGTGACAGCTGAAAGTGGGTTCCAGGTTCCAGGAACCACTCAGCAAACGATGACAGATTTCAGACATCGGAGGGGCTGGACGTGATGGTAAATAAACATTAAAAAATTATTCCGTCCACAATAAGAACAACACACTATGAGTACGAAACTTGTGTCATAATTTCTCACATTTTAATATCGACTATATACAACAATGGCCGCGTTCAGGTTCATTCTTATCAGGATCGGGATTCTATGGTTTTTTTTTCTTTGTAGCTAATTTTTGTGATTTAATTTTGCTGTCTGCTCATGAACTAATCTACTAGGTTTCAAAGATTAGCGTTTAGCCACAATATAAATTAATCTAAGTTATTAAAGAGGTTTTATTATTTATATGGAAATATTATTTTCTGTATTGCTTCGAGGACAAAAGTACAACGAAGAAAAACATTTTATCATAGAGGGTTTTAACTTTTATTATCAATCAAGTAGCAAAGATTCAACTTTTAATTTGGGGTAATCGTTTTTTTCTTCACTTTCATCATACTACTTTATTAAGATTTACCTGGACCATTAAACAGATTAATAAAACATTAACAAAGTAATAAAACTGATAATCCTGAAAAAGTACTAAAATAAATTATAATGTCTTTGTCCATATCCTAAATATGCAGTCTATATTTGAATTCGGCCTAGACCCAGATTAGTGTGCTGAAATTAAAGCCTATAGCCTATGAAACAATGATGTTATTTAAGTTAATTTTTGAGAATATGGTTTTATAGTATGCGCTAAAATGAACTGTACCGTACCAATATTATAAGATTTTATATACTTAGTTTCACCAACATTTACAAGTAAAAGTAAGCACCATTGGTGCTAAATTTAACGTTTTATATGACCTCCATCCAGTTGAGGCAACACTCGAACCACTCTTGAATAAGGTTTTGTATCATTTTGATGAAGATGGCTGATTCAGTTTCAGTACTGTTTATTTTGGCGCATATTGTACAAGGAATAGTGTTATGAATTCAACACATTGTTTCGTGTGAGGGGGGTCGGCGGCAGAAATTTTTCGAGGCCATGGCCGGCATGCGTTTAAAGCTGGCCCTGCATGTTCTGCTTCTCTAGGAGGTAGGTTGGCATTAACCTTAACATGCAGAGGGCAAGTTAGAAAATACTGGCTATAAATAGGCAGTATGCCCAGCCTAACAAAGAGTGGTTTACAGTGTGCTGATTGCTCGCTGAAGGTCGTTTCTGCAGTTTAAGCCTTCTTCACAGCCTGAAGCGTGACCCCAAGGAAGTATGCCATAGTTGATGTGGCAATGAAACATTGTGTGATACACAGTCACCAAGTACGGCTCAGTCACAAGATGGTGGAGTTTGAGAAGCAAATTGCAGACACAAGAGAGTCTACTACTAACATTTACCACATGGTCTTTCCATTCGGTCCAGAACAAAGTCTAAAAGTTTGACAGAGGGCTCGTGAGGCGTGTTTCTGGCCATACTACAGACAAGGGTCTGTGTCTTGGTTGGATTCATCTGAAGATCGTTCTCTTCAAACCACAATCCGGCATCAGTCAGTTGTTGATTTGTACCCTCCCGTGCCCGGTCGATTGTTACATCTTTGACACAAGAGTTGTGTCATCGGCAAAGAGTGTGATGTTACCATTCCTATCCAGGTCGTTTAGCTTATCATTATCAGGAACAGTAAGAGACCAACAACTGAGAACTATATTCTATTAGATAAAAAGAATCTCAGTGGTATTTTCACATCACTCAATAAGTGGAAGCTAGGCCCTCTAGTGATGTAGGCCCTCTATAATCATAATATAGGTAAAAACAAATAAAATATTTAAAGGTAAAAACATATAAACATACCTCCAACTAATGTTTTTGCCGTTGATGATTTTCCTGCATTATCCAGCCCCACCAACATTAACACTATTTTCCTGGAATACACAAAAAAATTAATACAAGAAATCTGAAAGCTCCAAATTTAGTTAAACAAGCCTACGAGGATTTTGTAAAATTTCTCCTTACATAAGTTAAGTTACCCAACCTCCTTAAGTTCAGGAGATTGCCTAGTTCAGGCCTACTTATTATTACCATCTTTTTTGTCGTTGACATATCATTGGATAGGGATAAACTGCGTCATTTGGTTTAAAAACATACTATTCACACACAAAAAAAAAAAAAAACATTTAAAACTATACATGGTGGCACACTATTTGCACCCTAACCTCCACCTAAAAAGTTTAGATTGTCCTCTAAGAATTTGTCAATAGTGTAGAATGGTTTTATCTTGAAGAACACCCCCACTACGCCTTGAAACTTCTGGTTTTCGAGAGCCTTCACACAATATGGCAGTCGGTTAAAAATTCTAATGGCTGCCAGATGGTAGGAGTCTCGGTTTCTACTTAATATTGTGCGAGGTAGGCTACATCGATTTTGTCACGAACCCTGGTGTTATGGGTGTGGATATTCACAGGGCCGCCGAGAGAATTTTTAGGGCCCGGGGGAGAGTTCCGGTGTGAGGCCCCCCTCGGCCCATATCCCTGCCCGCCATGGTCGAACCAGATACAATATACACATTTGTATTTTCATATCTTTGGACATTTATTTTGTATTAATGCACAAATCTGCTTCCTTCACTTTAGTGATTCATAATAATATTTTATTAGAATTATTATAAGATACAGGTAATAAATGTATTTAGGTATACAGTATAGCCTATATGAAATATTGTATCAAACCTGCAATTTAGCTGGGTCCGAGAGTCCTTAATGGAGAGCTACCTCGTGGTTTTAGGCCTAAATATTTTGAATTGGCTGAGCTTATAGGAAAGTTTTTTTAATACAATTGATTTAAAAATGGTTTAATAATTACTTTTTGTTTTGTTTACGACTGTATTAAACGTCTAATAATATAATCTGAAGAAACCACGCTCATTTCAATCAAACTCAGAAATATTCAGGAATTGTAAACCCGTTTTGGATGTAACTTAGTACCATATACTTCGTGAAGTGATAAGGGCGCACCACAACATCGTGTATACAGGTGGACTGGTGGCACGAGCCAGTGGTGTAGCTCTCCAATGGCGGGTCGGGGCGGCGCGACATCTGGTCACCGACACAGAGCTTCAAACCACGGAGACTTATTAAGACTGATCACTACTCAGGTCATGGGCTATACTTTGTTACGGTTTGATGATTTTGATAGTTCTTCAAAAATACATATATGGTGTTACTAGTGCAGCAGTAAAATTTTGCTACCGTAAAAAAAACACCTGAAGATGAGGCCCCCTGTCTCTTGAGGCCCGGGGCAATCTGCCCCCCCTCCCCCCCTATCGGCGGCCCTGGATATCCACCCTGGTTTCCCAGCCATGCTCATAGAGTTTCACGTACCGTACACCATACAAGCATACCTAGATGTAGTTGCTGTAGGTGGTCATCACAATTAAGTGTAACTTATTTTTAAGATATGACCAGCAGGCCTATTTTTTCATTTTACCTGCTAGGCAGGTAAAATGAAAAAAATAGGCCTTTCATATGGAAGCTCATGAGTAATATGGGTTAAAACAAAATAACTCCTTGGCAATACCGGTACAGAGAAGTTAGCCTAAGTTAATAACGAATTTTGTGTAAATAACTACTTTACTTGGGCCTACCCTAAATCATATAGCCTACAGTTCTTGAACAAACAATATGCCTATAGTTTAGACCTTTGGGAATTTCACTGACGAGAGAGGTTATACAGAAAACCTACCTGCTTTTACTTCTGGAAGAGTATCTTCTGAAGAATCCTGTAGAGCTTGAACAGTTTACAGGAAAGCAGCAGTCTTTACAATTCATGTTAAGAAATAAGAATCATGGTGAAAGTTATCGGTGCGTGTAAAAACTCATCAAAATGAACTTAGAGGCACTGACTGTAAGTCAACTCGCCGGGAATCGTATGACTCATAGGTGTAAACAAAGAATACCTACAAACAATAAACAGTAGGTTGAATGATCAATATCCAGGGCGAATCAAAATAAATTACAGCTGACTCCAATGGAAATTGATTTAAAATCAGCTGATCGGTGGATTAATGATACAACATAAGCCTTAAATAAATTTTAGTTTTGTTACTACAGTATTAACAACTAGAAACTGTCTATAATTTTTTTTTTATAATTTACATCCATATCCATATTTTTGTCTCAATGAATATTTTGCATTTTTGCGTAGCCCCCAGTCCCCAGTCCAGCTAGGAGCTCAACTGGAATACTGGAACCAACAACAGGCAACGAACGGCAACGTCGGCAACAGTCGAACAGTCAACCAGCGAAGCGACAGCGACCTTACGTACGTGCGTGAAAGCACAGATTACCCATTCCGGGATGTGTGTACGTGATAGGCCACATGCAACATGTTGGAACAAATAATGAAAAAATTTATGCATATTAACATTCAAAGTCACTTTGATTTTGTAATGACTACTTTCTACATGATGACCTCTGATATTAAATTAAATTATCTTTTCAACGACAGTTATCATCTCAGCTGATCAATTTTAATCCTAATTTACCATGTTTACCAACACACAACATGCAGTCTCGTCTCAAGAAGTGGGGGAAAGTGCATATAACACGATAAACGAGTGTCAATTGACCCATTAAATATATTGCTTGGATCACGACTCCACATCCAGGTCTCCGTGCTCTAGTCATCCGAGTTCATCTTCGGCACTAATTTAATTTGTGTTAATTTTGTGACCGTTCTCACTCAGATTTTCGAGCAATTATTTGAATACAAATAGTTTTTGATGACCTAATTTACAAGTATGTTGGCAAGTCTTGTTTTGAACAACTAGAGCAATAAAGTAACTTCAACTGTTCAACTTCTGTACTTCTGTCACATCTGTCAGCTGCTGCTGTTGTTAGCTACTGCTTGTTTTTGTAGAAAGGTTGTTGTTTGTGGGTGACCTGTGAATAAATTTAATCGTTTATAAGTGATTTAACAATGACTTCGAAACCAAATTTTGTGACTCTCAGTAGGTTCGTTAGACGTTATTGCTCTAAAAGTGTAGATAAGAAGCAGACATTAGAAGAGAAGATCGCAGGGATGACTCCTCAAGAGCTCTGTAAGTAATTCACCGTTATGCTTAACCTCAACAGACATGTCCCAGCTATCTCACACTTTCACTGACACTATTTAAGAACCTCGCTGGAAGAGCTACAACAATTTTAAGCCCTGTTTACAAGAAACGATATATTAACTTGTAACAGCGATCTGATCAGTTGGTACCAACCATATCGTTGCAATGATCGGAGCATGTAAGTTTAGGCGGGAGATTGCTGCGATAAAGGCCCATCGGGGTTGGTTGAAAAATCAAAAATTTCACTCTCTGGAATCGATTGACCAGATATCGTAAGGTTGGAGCGACATGTTGGAACGTATATAAAGCGCTTCAATTTATCACTGCGATCAAAACAGTAAACAAACAGTGTTTCCCCAGTCAGAGTGAAGCAATATTCCATGTATGCGAGTCATTCTCAAATAGTTTCGCCAGTCGTTCAGTCCATCCCTCAACCCTCCCAGTAGTCTCACATGCGATAATCTGTCTCTCTTGAGAAGCCAAGAACAACACCACTTGATTTGCGTCGTCTCTTTCTTGCTACTCTTGGCACGAATTACATACATGGACCACAACAGTATCTCTTCCATGTTGATCGCAACTAAGACAAGGGCAAAAAATCCATGCGTATATAGACAGAACATCAATGTCCAATTTATCATACCGGTAACAATTTGATGGTGCAATTAGATCGCTGCGATATATTGTTGCGTGTAAACTAGTGTAAACTTTTAAAATATAAAAAATGTCTAAAACCTTTTAGGCCTTATGTAAGTTCTTATACATTATACAACGTCAGAGGAATAAATACTATAATTATAATGTTTTAAATTCTAGTCCTAGCTTACATCCAGGAACTAAACTCAAACATAACCACCATTGAGTGCTGAAAATCCATATAACCTAATTGCACACCTGAATTGTGAAAATACATTGTTTTATTACTTACCAACTTGGTAATTGCTTGTATGTTGCTAAAAATTTGTCAGAAGTTGTCCAAGGGTCTTTTTTCTGTAGAATTTCATGACTCACTTACAATAAGTAAGTTAAATAAAGTAGTCCCCCGGTGGTGCCGGTGATACATCACTTAGCGATGGCTTTCTTCCGATCTTAATACATTCAGTATATCAAATCTTTCTTTTGCCATTAACACTGATATCAGTTTGTATTTCAGTGCAAAGTGTTTGTCCGTTATACCTCCCACGTAGTCCCGTGGACCCTCTTCCATACCGGTAGTGCATGAGACCGGTACTAAACTTGCAGAGCTTCTCTTAAATGTTTAGTTGTCAGTTAGGATGGTTAGTATCGACTATATTTGGCCATTTATTTTTTGGTGACTTGCAAGAAGGAGAATGAAACAGGGAGTTATGAATTTAGTGTTGTAATGTAGGAATGTCATAGAAACAGGAATCCAAAAGGTATTTCTTGAGTTGAATTAAACTTAGCTGTATTACAACTGATGTTTTTTTTAATTACTGGGTAGTACATTAAACAATATAAGACAAAGGCCTATGTAGCTATTTTTTTCTTCGAAAATTATAAGTTTTAAGGTGAACAGTGGTGTTGACTTATCTATTGTGAGTACCGTATTGTAGTTTTGAGAATGTGACTGGATAAGCATATTAACTTGTACTACAAAAGTAACAGCTTCGTATATTAAAAGAGATTTTACTGTTAAGATTTGAAGATTCTTGAAGTGGCAAACCAGAGGGGTTGGAGATTAAATTAGAAAGATAGATTCTTTTAACGTTGGAAGGGTCAGTGAAATCTACTATTTTACTATCTTACTATTGGTCAAAAGATAAGATTTGTGCCACCAGTGCCAGAAAAACCTAGAGCAGAGAGTTTATGGAAAAGCAGAGAATGCTTTATGCAATCGAATGCTTAAAGCCTTCGAGAGGTCGATGAAGCAGCCAACGGCTATCTCACCAGCCTCCAAGGCATCGGTGCATCTACTGAAGAAGCTAATTAAGACGTGCTCGGTAGATTATTTTCTTTTGATAACCAAACTGATCAGAGAAGAAAAGGTTATGCCCATCTGAAAAGTCTACTAATTGATCACAAACAACCTGTTGACTTCGATTAGGACAAGAAGAATATCAATGTCGATGACAGAGCTTGATTCCTCATCACATTTCTCCTTATCTTAACCCATTTGTGCCCACTGTCAACATTTGTCGAGGCTGTATTTTAATTTATGAAATTCCATGGAATTTGAGGTTTTTCATGATTAAAATTGGCATTTTGGAGTGAAAATATAATTATCTTTCATATTTCAAGGCCGTAGTGGCACACACACAGTAAACAGTTAAGTAAAAAGTAGCAAAATCAGTGTTGACCAAGGTGCAACTCTCAAAGAATCAACCGATCCCGTCAACTTCCACGCAAGCCTGCCACCGTTTATTTAACGTGGGCCCTCCCACCAACTTTGCCACAGATCGGCTAACCCTTTAAGAGTTGCATCACCAGGTCAGGGTTTGATTGTGAGCGGATTCGAACCCGCGCCGACGCAGACATCCTGGCCAAGGATGCCTACGCCTTAGCCATCTGAGCTATCACGACCGGCAGCCTAGACATGAGAATTTTGGTTTTGAATGGTGCGCGCCCCTAGCGGGAAAGACCGTAGGCCTTTAGTATGCAAGTTCGATACAAGAGCACAGCACTAAGCCACTGCACCCAATTCACAAGAAACAATTTGGGCATAAATGGGTTAATAGAATTATCAGTCTCTTATCTGACATCAATCTGAAGGTAACATAGTATCTTCCAAATAGGCCTATATTATATATATTTAACTAAACCACTACTATCTATACAGTTGAAAACTTTCAAAAAACTAAACTATAAAATCTTTGAGGAATTTTTACCCCCCCCCCCCCCCCTTTTAAAAACTAAATTTGAGTTTTTCCCTCTCAGCCTGCATGGTTCATACACTCGCTAACTGTAATAAAAACTGTCTTTGATCAAAAAGGTTTTCAGTTGACTTCTAAACCAATTTATGTCTCTCTCCCGCCTAATTTATAGTAGTAGCTTATTAAGAAATTTTGCACCTGCTTGTTCAAGTTCATGGCTACCACCGTTATATTTTGGGCCAGTCTGTACATTTCATTTCCCCTAGTTGGATAAGGATGCACGACCTGGCCTTGTATCAAACTGCATTAAACTTTGCTGAAAGATGCCTTCTTTAATATGTACAAACTTGCCTGAGTAAGTAGGTTAAGCTCCTTAAAGGAGTGTCTACATGGCTCCCTCAGCCCGGCCATAATCCTGACACATTTTTTCTATTGTCTGAACAGCCTGAGGAAGTGTACATCTGCACAAGAGCCCCATAGGGCAATGCCATAAGACACATGGGGATATCATCCCAAAATAGGCTATTCTAACCAAATTCGAGATACGAAGGGCGTAAATTCCAGAGGAGACCTTTCCGTGCATGATGTCTAAATGATGACGCCATGTGAGGTCCTTATCGATCTGAATACCAAGAAACATGGTAGATTCTACCTCCTCAACTATAAGGTCATCAATCATCACAGTAAGAAAGGATTTATTTTGAGCTGGGCTATGCCTCGCAAAGTCGATGCAGTATGATTTTAGTTGATTTGCTTGCAGATTGATCTGAGAAAAGTATTGAATGCAGTTGTTCCGTGTCACATTTAAGTGTTTATTTCTAAAGTTTAGACTGATTCGGAACTACAACAAAGGGTAGTATCATCACCATACTGAACCAATTTACAAGAGTTTGATAGTGATGCCAAGTTGTTCATGTACAGTAAGAAAAGGATAGGTCCTAGGATAGATCCTTGCGGAACACCGTACCTCAAGACTATGCATTCGGATAATCAATGAGATACACAGACTTGCCGTGTTCTATTGGTCAGGTAGGAAGCAATCCAGTTGTGTGCTACACTTCTAATACCATAACTGAATAGCCTGTCCAGAAGTACCCTGTGATCAACGCAGTCAAACGACTTGGATAAATCAAGAAAGGCGCCGATCATAGGATACATTCTTTGACGACCTGGCTCAATTGGTAGTTGACTGCATCTACAGTTGATTCACCCCCTTTGAAGCCAAATTGATTTTCTGAAATGATATTGAGGTGGTCAAGGAATGGAAGCAATCTTCTCAAGAAGAGCTTCTCAAAGACCTCACTAAATACAGGCAAATGGGAGAGAAACCGGACGGTAGTTTCCAACACAATGAGTTTCAATGAGTAATAAGTATCGCATGATAAGAAAGTTCAATTAAAAAGTCAATATCCATTATCCATTATGATCACAAGTATAACCAACAAATGAATTATGCGTGATGTGCTCTACTTGTCCAACTTCGGCATATTGTTTTATGGCACATGAGCATAACTCTTGGTAGGTGACTAAAATCATTGAAATGGTCTAAAATTGGTGGATAGCAGTTTTTCCACGGTTCCAGGGCCGGCCTTAGTTCGGTGTGAATGGTGCGATCGCACCGGGCCTTGTGCTTACAAAGGCCTCGCACAAAAAAATGACCAGATTTAACCATAGCAGTGAGAGATGGCCGTTTATCAGGGTTCTTACGGTCCTTAAAAGTCCTTGAAATTTAACCCCTGGTCTTGAAGGCTTTAAATTTCATAATTTTTAGTATGGTCCTTGAAAAGTCCTTGAATTTTGTGGGAATGTTGGTATTTTCTCCTTGATCTCTGTGCAATTTGTTATATTGCCTTAAACTTTTTTAGATTCTTGTACACATATTTTAAAGCTAACTGAAGCATATAATATGTAGGTACTGGAGCTTCGTACTTTACAACTAATAGACACTGTGAAATCAACAGTAACGATTTGGAAACAAATTTTTATTACTTTTTTTGTTATTACCTAAGTATATTTGGTTCTTGTTTACATAAGCCATAGTTTTTGGAGGTCATTTTGAACTAAGGTCTTAAAAAGTCACTTGAAAGAAGACTATTTACTAAACATTGTGTGAAAATTGCACGTTTCTAAGTTGTACGGTTAAATAACTTATTAGTTTAATCGTGGATAAAAAAGCTGGTTTATACATAGGCCTGAGCAATGACGATATTTTATTTGTCACCTCGTTATGAATTGTAAGCCATAGCTCTGACAATGTTATTAACCACTTACACATTTTCATTTGACTCTCAATTTAATTATTTAAATTGTCGAGCATTCAAATTTTAAACCTGTATAAGGCCCAATGCACAGTGTTATCCATTGTGGATCAACCTACTTTTTTTTAACAACAAAATTGTAACCAATGTATTATCCTACCAATCAATGTAAATATAATTATTTCTCGTGGTCCTTAAAAATCATGGAAGGTCCCTGGTTTGTGGTTGTCCCTTAGAATGGTCCTGACCGGGAGATGGTCCTCTGGATACAAACATTTTGCAATGGTAAAAAAAGGTGAAAAACAACTTGAAAGTGGTTACATTATATGTCATTTGAAAGGTAACATTCTGAACTTTCTAATCATAATACTGTAAGAGATAAACTGTTTAGTTGTGTTACAACGTAATAACTAATAACTCTTAGAATATTCATAAATTTTTAGTGTGACATCAATCCAAGTAGCCCCACCACTTTTGAAACATCAAAACATTACCGTACCTTTTTCAACTTACCTATCTCAAGTAATTTTAATGTATAAATTTGCATTTGGCACTTCTGGTTCCTATTGTTAAGTAGGCTATCACTTTATACGTTGTAAGGTCTTATAGGTTAGAATATAGAATAGTCCTATATTTCAAACCCTAACAAATGATGAGCAACGGCCGGTAGACGACCGTTTGCTTAGCACCACATGTAGTTGAATGCATTGTCATTTTGAAGAGGTAGAAATGTAGATGAATGTAGCTTACAGATTAGTACCATAGTACTGATGATTGCATGGTGTGCACCGCATGTTTACATTCTGTCTTACTTCCTTGCAATTCCAGAACAACTTCGTGCTTACAGCATTATTACAAATTAACAAAATTTCATTCAGTTAGTTTTAACTTTCATAATTTTTTTATCATCCATTTTTAAAATTGATTTGATTTGAACTATTATAAGAACAATAATATACAAAATTATTGTTAGTATATATATACTTATTTTTTGCATGTTTCCAAAATAATTTAATAACACTTTTTTTAGATAATCTTACTTATTTACTTTAACTTTTTCCCAAATAATCTTACATGTTGACATGTACTTACCAATTTTTCAATCTTCCATATACTCCTACATGACCACAAAAAAATTGTCTCCCCATTTATTATAATGTTTTTGTCTAAGGAATAAAATTGTCTATAATATTTATAGGCCTATAATAAATTTTATTCTAATTGCTCAAAGAGGATTTTAATTTTTCAAAAGTCTATTTTTAGAATTTTTGCAAAATAAATTCCATTTTTTATTTCTTTTAAAACAAACTTTGAAATTTGCAATTGGTTTTTGCTATATTTGAATTCTACTGTTCATATTCTGAACAAAATGTATACCTATGTGTTTGAATAACTTTTCATAATACAGTATTTACATTTTACACAGTTAGAAAACATGTTTTTCAACTTGTGCTTCAAGTTAATAAATTAGTGAAATCTCACAATTGGTACGTATTTTAGTCGCAATCTTCATTACTATAAGCCTTATGTTTGTTATTATGTTATTAGATTTTCAAATGATGGATTACGTTTGGGGCTTTGGAGAGGTAGAAAAAAGTTTGCATAGGAGGGGAGGGGGTAGGTTGGGGAGCCCCGCACTGGAGGTTTGCACTGGGTCCCCCACAGGCTAAGGCCGGCCCTGTACAGTTCCATGGCAGACTTGTGTTTTAAGTTTGTAGGACCAGTAAGTTTACGGTTCAGCATAAAAACAGCAGCATCTACACCTCAGTGGCGGATCCAGCATTGGACTGAGGAGCGAAAAATATAGAAATTCCACCCCTCCTCCCCAACATTATGTTTTAATAATTTAATATAAGAAAAACCATTAGGTATCTGCTTTGACTAATAATTATTTGTAAAAGCAAGCCATTACTCACCATCACATCAAAATATCTTCATTTAATTCTAGAATGTCACGAGTAAATATCTTGGTTATTGTCAGTAACCCTCATTCATTAAATTTCATCTTGGTTTACATTATTTCATCAGGGCACCTCTCATGTTAACCTAAAAAATAAGGTGAACTTCTCTAATCATGCGTATTTTTCAGAATTGGCAAACTAGTTTCATCAAAGTTAATTTTATTAATAAGGTGGGTTTATTTTTGATGCCATAGTTCCTTTTTAAACTCACAAGAAAAAAAAGACATAACAGTAGACATAGTAAATAGTTTATTAGCTTATTGACATGACATGACTTTAAAACGGGGCCATTTTTGAGAGATTTTTTTTATTTGTACTGTGGGCTTATATGGAATTTTAACACTAAGTTTTTCAGTTTATTCCGCCATTCATAGGACACTAAAAAAAGTGTAAAATTTAAATAGTGTATACTGGCCATTTTTAAGATAATTTTATGATCTGGGTGGGGTCCGCTCCCAATTAATCAAGATTATCTAGCCTAGAGCTTGTGAACTCCTGCATTGGTAAACTCCTTCAGAGCGTGCCCTGCAGTTTTCACTTCTTCCCAATGCTGCTTCCCATATAACCCTCACACTGGTATTTAGAATCATTGGTACTGACATTAATTCTCTTCAGAACCTTTAGTACTTTTATTTGTTCTGGTGATAAAGGCACTCATGCCATAGATGAAGTGTGTCAACTGTCATAGCTATCATAACATCTGCAGTCTCTTGAGGAACATGAGGTTTCCATTACAGCACTGGACAAAAGTAATATTTGAGTATGTTTTGTAGTCTAGGCTTACTCTGTTTATTATTCTTAGATGCATTAATAATTTAGACGTATGATTTCATATTTTCAGCAAGAAATATGGTGAAGGTATCAGAATGGAATAAAACACTCTTGGTATTCTCTGGCCGTTTCAAGGCAAAGAAAGATATTCCAGAGTACTTGCCGTAAGTATATTTTTAAATACTGTCGCATTTAACAATTAGTGTATTTTATGTACTGTAGGCTACTTTAAACAAGAAACTAATCAATAGATCCAAATCCAATATTTTTATTAGTGATGTTCACTATTGAGAGTGTAGTTCTAACAACTTAAATTGTTATTTAAAAAAAATTGTATTATTAATTGAAATTGCTAAACCAACACTTGCATCCACTGTTGTTTTTACTACTCGAGTTGTCAGCGAGTGTTCAATGTGGCACTAAACCATTGGTAAAGTTATAATATAGGCATAGGCCCAGACTCTTTTACTGAGTTCAAATTCTTGTTCTGTCAAATGAATAGTAAGACGAGTTAGGTTCATGAAAGGAAAACAGAAGGATAGGATGTGTGTTTGTATGCTGATGATGCATAATATAACAGTTGCAGGTAAAACAAAAGAATTTTAACCTATTGAAATTTCATCATTTGTTAATCTGTCAAAGGTCAAAGAATTTTTCGTTAGACAAAATCTTTATCTAAATCCAAATAAATATAATATAATTTTATTTCATTTTCTACAAAACAAGTGAGAAAAAAATTCAGTCCAGATATTAGGTATTATAGATGAGAATATATTAGATCAGGTAAAAACAACAAAATTTCTAGGTCTTATGAAAATTTTTAGTTGGGATGTTCACATTTATTATATTTCCAAAAAAGATTTCTTCTGGCCTATATGCTTTGCGACAAATGGCTATAGGCCTACTCTCTAATAATAATACTTTAAAAACTATTTATTTTGCATAGGTTCATTCTCATTTAGCATATGTGTAAGCATATGCTGAACAAAAACTTAGGAAAAAAAATTGGACAGAATTCTGTTGCTACAGAAAAAGCATGCTATTCTTAACTTAATTTCAAAATGAACTCAATTACTTAAGAATCATTTTTCAAACCCAAAAGAAAATTATTCACACCCTTGAAACCCCTGTTGCATTGTGATTTTCGAAACCATACTTTAAGTATCACAGTTTGATTTTCACAAAAATATTAGATAAAAATAATTAACCAATCTTATCTAAGTATGAATGTTTGAAGCAAACTTTCTTACAATATTAAAATTTAATCGCATTTAAATTTTGCCTTAGGGTGTAGTAAATTACCTATTTTATTGCAGTACAATTAGCTAACTGAAACAGTTTCTAAATTTTCAAACTCCAAGAGTATGGACTGCTATTGGCTGTCTAATTACATTGTTAAGAGAACCATACATCTAATCTCATCCCCACTTGCATTTATCTTCAATAAATGTATAGAGTTTGGCTGTTTTCCTGATGTTCTTAAAATCTCAAAAATTATACCTGTTTTCAAAAGGGGTGAAAAGATTTTGCCGCAAAATTATCGACCCATTTCTATTGTGCCAATTTTTTCTAAGGTATTTGAATCTTTAATGTACAATCAACTGAATCAATATTTTATAAGTCAGAATCTTTTAACTAGCAGCGAGTTTGGTTTTCGTAAGGGTAAAACTACAACTTCAGCGGTTCTTCACACTGTAGATGAAATACTTGATGCTTTCGAGGAGAGAAACTCAAGTTTCGCTCTCTCTTTGCGATCTGAGTAAAGCTTTCGATTGCATCCCCTTTGATATCTTATTAAATAAGTTAGAGTTTTATGGAGTTAAAAATGAGTCTTTGAAAATTTTAAAATCTTACTTGAATAATCGTAAACAGTTTGTATCAGTCAATAACAACTCTTCTGGTCTAAGGGATGTTGTGCGGGGTGTTCCGCAGGGTTCAGTGCTGGGGCCTTTTTTCTTCATTGTTGCAATTAATGACTTACCTTCTAATGTACGTGCCAATTCTGTAATATGTTATGCAGATGACACTACCTTGTTTTCCAAACATAAAGATTTTCAAGTTTTGCAAAATATTTCTGGCATTGCCTTAAGTAGTGCTGTTGACTGGTTTTCAGCCAACTTGTTATATTGTAACCAAGAAAAAACTCAGTCCATTTGTTTAAGTTTAAGTAATAATACTGAAGATTCAGCTGTCAAACTTTTGGGCATTAATATTGATTCTAAATTGAATTGGGGAATTCATATAGATTTTGTCTGCAAGAAAATTTTCAGAGTGAGCTATCTTATTTGGAAGCTGAGAGATATTGTAACTAACCAATACCTTAGAGTAGCATATTTTGGACTTTTTCAGTCTCATATAACTTATGGCTTGCTTGTATGGGGTCACTCTCCTTTAGTTAATGACATTTTATTAATTCAGAAAAGGGTCATAAGGATAATGTGCAGGGCTGGCCCTGTGGATCACTGTCGACCGCTGTTCATTAGACTCAGAATTTTAACTGTAGTAAACTTGTATATTTTTTGTGTTCTCCTTCATGTTAAAACTAATTTGCAAGATTTTGTCACAAGATTTAACATACATAACCATAACACAAGAGGGAAATTAAGACTTGATATCCCTAAGCACAGGTTAGCTAAAACGGGCAATTCTCATAAAGTGAACTATGTAAAAATTTTTAACAAGCTCCCACTGACTGCTGGAACTGCACCTGTTTCTATTTTTAAATCTAGATTGTACAGCTGGCTATTAGAAAACCCTTTTTATAATATTAATGAATTTTTATGCTCTAGAGTTAATATTGATTTTTCACCTGTTTATGTACCTTGACTAAGCCTATTTCATTGTAAAATGATCAATGGTGAATAAATCAAGGCATTAATATAAGATTTCTGATTTCTGATTTCTAACCTAATACTAAGGCATTTGCGTACAAAATAGCCTACAATAGATATATTTTAACTAGCGTTTTCCCGCGGCTTCGCTTGCGTTACTCGTCAGGTTTAGCTCGTTTGCTACGCTCACTCTCTGTCACGCTCTTCCTGTATATAACAAATCACTGAAATACCTAAAATTGCAATTTTTCATGGGATCCTCGCGTTTGGCCGAAAAGGCGTTTGGTACCCAGTTTGGAATTTTTAATGCGAAATTCCGTGTAAGCCAATAGGAGCGCGAGCTGTTGACTGGTCAAACGCCATTGGCTAAGAGCAAAATTCGCGAATATAAAGTTACACAAAACTGGAAACACGGATCTCTGTTGCCAACTACCGTTCTTTCTAAAAACAAATTACTCAACTAGTCCGTAATAACGGTCTTGAAAACTACAATTTAAAATATCGATTGTCAATTAGCAATAATTACTATTAAAAACATGTTATACTTTTATATTTTAGATTATCAGTCTTGCTTCAGTTTTTATAGAACATCAGGCTACTCCTTAACTTATATTATGAAGAAATGAGATTTTAGTCTGATTTAAGACTAAATTGTTGAAATTAATTAGAAATCATTTAGCATATGTGTTCTGATGTGACGTGATGTATGTGTAATAAATATGTTTTATTAATATGATATCCATTGAAATTCTTTATTTTACATTTTTAGTACTGTTTTTAATGCCATGAAATGACATGTTTGGTAACTGAAATGCATTTTTGTCGTTGGAAAAAGGCCATTAAACAAGTTCAAAGAAGAAATTGAAGATTTTTTCTGTACCATCAATCCAAATATTGGTCATTATTATAAGTTTTAAGTATGTGTCTACAAAAGAGCAAAAATTGATTAAAGCTCTTAATTATGAATCAGTATTTCACTATAAATACTAACTTATATATAGGCTAGTTCTGAAACCAAATTTATTTATTCCGATATAGGCTATATTATTTCTTCAACTTCTTTTGATGTTTAAAATAAGTTATGTATATGATTTGAGAAGTTTTGGGAATAAAGTAACAATCGTAGGCTTATAAATTAACTTTAGATAAATTGTCTTGAATAATTAGGCCTACTAAGATTTGTTTTCACACGTTAAGAGTTTAATCCATTAACTGAATATAACATCTTCTAATGTTGTACTTATGTGAGGTGAAAATTAAAGACGATATCAGTCGGAACAGTGTTGAAAATTTCATTGGGTGGATAATATACCACTTTATAGTCTATCTGACTACGCAATAAAGGGACTAGGCCTATCTGTATATATGAGATTGCTGTGACAACTAAATGTAAATTCTCCAGATAACTCCGTATAAGAATTATAATTTTAATACCAACTGTTATATCTAAACGTAGGCCATGTATGCCGTTAGACAATTTTTTTTAATATTTATTTATTAATATCTAAGTTATGTATACTTTTGAACCTGCTTTTTAAAGCATTTTATAAGTTGGTTTCTTACCCGAATTAGGCCCTAAATGAATTTTTGACCGTTGATGTAGGCCTACATTCAGTGTTAAGTTATGAAGAACATTATAAAGAAATTGTTACAGTTTGATGTGAAAAGTAATTAATATGCAATAATTGTCATTAATTGACAACTTATAAACTTTACTACACCGTAGGCCTACAAGTTAATACACATCAGATGAGCTGTTAATAACGCTAGGCCCTATAACAAATTTCCTGAACTATAATAGTTCAATATTCATGAAATGTTATCTTGTGAACTAAATGAAAATTAAGTGTAATGAGTAACTTAGGCCTATGCTATATGTTCGTTAATACGTCATTAACTCAACTACTTTTTTGGCTTTTGATTCATTAAAACTCTCCACATGTTATTTTCATAGTTTAGAAGCTAGACAGACATAGCTGTAAATTGATTTATTTTCACCAACTGTATTATTGGAAGGATGTTTTATTAAATAAAAGTCTACGTCAATAGGTAAATATTGAATAAAAGTAGGCCTACAGTATATCACAGAAAATAGGGACAAAAATATTCTGTTGGGAAGACAAAATCGTTTTGTTAAATGTCTTTAGTCTTTAATATTGCTGCAATAACCAAATGTACCAAAAAGTTGTTTGTGCTGACCAACAGATTATAAAAAATATAAATAAAATTGAGCAAAAAGTTAACGCCCGTGACGGGATGTGAACCTACAACCTCTCACTCACTGTCCTAGCGCTCTAACAATTTGAGCCACCGGAGCTGTGAAAAATGTTATTATTTACTACTCAGAAATTTTTACCCGGCCAAAAGTTTGGCCAAAATTTGAAATAACTTACAAATTGACCATTTTAAGGTGTTAAAAAATTAGACTGTCGAAAAATGTAATTTAATTATAATTTAATATTTTTACCATCACAAGAATATGAAAGAATAAGAATATGAATCAAGAAATTTTCTATTTGACATAAATTGAACTTTATATTTGGGTTTAATTTTATTTAGTTTAAATATTATATGAAGTTCCCTGAAGAGGTTAACGGTTTCTTTTCACTTTGTAATATATCTCATTAACAAAGTTATAAGTTAGGCCTACTGTGGTTTAGCACATTTTCAAGTAAATGTTCACTAATATAATTTTTTTTATTTGATATAAGTTGACATTTTGAACGTTTATTTAAAGTAAAATCAATATTCTGCGCTATGTGGGTTAACAAAATATTTTGCTGGTAATATCAAATTTTATAACCAAAACCATTTTGTTGATCCAAACCATTGGTTTTGTTGGTTTGACCAATTTATTTGGTTCCCTCAAAAAAATTTTGATTATTTAAAACCATAATAGACTATGTTAAACGTATTTTAGGATTGATGTAACTTTCTACCAACAGCAAAATATTGCCGATTTTTGTTGCGTTGATGAAAACATATCTCTAATTTCTCTGCAACATTACAAATTGTAGACAGATTTGGGTTGTCTGCAACTAAATTTTGGTTTTCAAAATGTTGCAGACGAAGAATTGCAGACTAAATGTTTTTAAATACAGTGGAAATTCGGCTTTAGGAATATTTTTTATTGTGCGATCAAGCTATCAAGACCTTTCATCGTTTTCTATTCATAAGGAGCGCACAATAATTAGAGGATGAAATTATAATAATATTGGTGTCTAGATAAATATTACTAACAGATAAAAAACTAAGAGTAAAACATCAATAGATAAGATAAAATAAACATTGCATTGAGTTATTTCGTGTTTTTGTCACTAGTGTTTAACGTTGGCACACCTGGCCAGGAAACATACGGCTGTAGTCTCGACTAGGGGGTCAATTGCTACTCGCCTCTGATTGGTTGGGCGTGTGTTCGAGGCTACTGGGTACCAAACGCCTTTTCGGCCAAATGGCTTGCCCCCATTTTTCATTACATTTGTTTCTTACCAACCAATAAAAAAATAAAATCAATTTTCAAATTTTTTATAAAATTTTTTTTAATCTTTTGTAAAAAATAATTATTTTTTATAAAAAGTATCTTATATTACTTCTAGTACCTCTCAGAATATGTGTTCAAAGTTTCATGATGATTCATTGAGTAGTTCTTGCGTGAAAGCGTAACAAACATCCATGCTTTCACATTTATAATATTAGTAAGGATGTAACCACAATAATATTGTAAGTTTACGGTAAACTACAAACTGCACAAAAATTATATTTCAGCAAATTTTTGCATTAATTCAAGCGTTTAGCAGTCAACGTAAGTACAAATTAATTAATGAGTTAACAGAAAGAGTTATGAGTGTCATGACTATTAACTATTGACTTCTGAAAAAATTGTTTAGCAAGTTGTCATGTTTGTTATTGTTTATCGAAAGTGACAGCTCTATTTTAGGTCAGTGATGTGACATTTCCTGGGAACATAATAATCCCTCTACATGTATGACTCTTTATCCAAGAGCATTTTTGCTCATTTAGCTGTTTTTAAGCATTAGCATAGTCAGCCTATATTGTTTTAACAGCTCGTACACACAGTGTCAAGCTTACAGATATACCGAACCATCAGTATTACCACAGTCCGTTTAGCAAACACTGTTTCGTAATAAAACTATTTGATTGTCTTGTTTACCCCAATTACAATATCGATTACGATTGAACTATCAGCTGTTCAACCAACCCTAATTCATATACTTATTGGCGCTCCTAGTAGCAAAGCCAAGTTGTAATTAATAGATCGTCTTTACTCACGGCCATCATTTGACCCTCGTTTTAAAACTAAACCAAGAAAACTGTTTGAAAGAAAACAATGATGGATTTGGAATCCCAATGCTTTTGTTATAGGTGTAATTAATTTCTCAATAAATTTTAGACACACTGATGTTATTTCTCAATAAATTTTGGACACAGCTACTTTTCCCGAGGCCCTTAATTTGAGACATTGACTTCCCCCTGTGATTTGTGAAATACTGGTTTATTATGGTTTCAAGTGATATATCGTTAGTTTAAAGTTTATATTTTTCAGATACGGCACATTGGACAAAGAACGCAACTGGGTCCGAGTCAAGGTGGCCAACTACTTGATGGGAGCGACTGTCATTGGATGTTTCATCGCTATCTGGAGTGGAAAGCAAGCTGAAAAACGTGGCGATACAATCGAAAAAGGTATACTAGATTGGCACAAAGACTACAATGAGAGGGCACGCAGAGAGGAGGAGGCTGCGAGGGCTGCGGGCAAGACTGCTTAGAAACACTCACCTGTACATATTACATCAAATATTACCATTCATTTTTTAGGTTTATAGTGGTTTTAACTCAGTCAGATATTATTTACTCGGTCTGTATATATATAAATATTTAATAAATTATATTTTAAAAGTTTATGTCTGATTCATTTTTACACTTCTAGGGTTAATAAAGCTGGAGAACTCACGCAAATATTATAGATATTCACGAAAGGTTAAACTTATTTAAGGTTGAATAGTTGAGCCATTAATAAAATGTTTAAACATTAGAATATACATTTATTCAACCTATGAACAAATATAACAATTTACAAAAAACACTGAATTTATGTTATTCAGAACAAATTCCTGCATATTGGGCATGTAGATTTGTTGCTGGTTGTGAACCACTTGTACTGAAACAGAAATAAAGCTTTTTTGTAAATATATACAAGTGTCTAACCAATGAATACCAAACCAAATAAAAAGAGACATTCTATGATCAGTATTTTTAGTTTTTTCCCCGAAAACCAGGGAAAATAAAGCGCTGATGCTAGTATTACTTCTACTAATTGCCAAAGTACCCATTTGGCAATTCTTTCTACCCCTTAAATGTCAAAATGAGCATATTTGTTAACAAAAATATAAAAACAATAACAAACGCATGCAAAATTATTCTAGCCATCTGTTTCTATTCAATCAATCAGCATAGACCTAAATAAAAATTAAATCTTAGTGGTGCTATCTGTGTTTATTTTTGGGCGGCGTTCTCACTTTCCCATAAAGATGTCCTTACTTATTTGGTTTTGTATTCATCCTATACTCTAATACATGTAAGATTTATTTCTATGTATGTATACACACGGATATAAAAAACAACTCCAACAATTTTCTCCAAACTTTGCATATAACTTATTTCTGGGATAAAAATATCATAGGCTCTCTATGCTAGGAAAATCTTATTTTGTTATATTCTTTAATTGAAATTCTAAAATTTTAACATTGGTCTTATGGAGTTAAAAATAAAAAAATAGAAAAGCTGAAAATAGCTTGTCAACCACAGATTAAAAAACATGAGGTTTTGCATTGTAGCATGTACTGAATTGCTGAATGATATTATAGTAAAAACAATTTATCAGTTCTTAATTGTATTTATAGATGATTATTTAGATAAATACTAATCAAGTACAAAAATGAGATTTGTTGAAATAGAAATTATTAAAAATAATAAAATAGCAAAATCAGCTGATAACTAAATAATTGAAACCCACGAGTTACAATTTGAACATGTGTTTCAGTTAATGCCAGAGTGCAGCACCTTTAGGCATATACTAATACCCCCATCGCAGCAGACCTGCGTACTCAGCGAATTTCCATAGAAATTTGAGATTTTGTATTTTCCCCATAAACACCATATGAATGAATATGTAGGTTTGCTGCCATGGGATATTGTTAGAAAATGTTAGTTGTTAGGAAATATCATGATTAGGTACAGTAAATATAAAATTGTATCAATATTTGGCACTTTTTAAAGAATAAAAAAGTCTTAAAATTACATGAAAATTTCAAAAACACCATAAAATGTAGGGTGTTCTATAAGAAATTTTAAAGTTGGCTGCCATATTAAAAAAATGGCGGGAAATTTTGAAAAGTGAAATACATACAGGGTGCGGCAAAAAAACCAATCTAAGTTTCTTTCGGGCACTATTCAGCGACAGGACGTCCGAGGATGGTGGGGGTGGGCTTATTGGAAAGCAAATTTTATGCCATTTCAGTAGTCATGGAGTAGTGGTTCACCTAGTATGTTCACCTAACATACAGTTTACATTAACCATATTTAGTAACGCACGTTTGTTATCGGGGCGTATTTCGTGCGCCTTGTTACTAAACATTAAAATTTCTTTATCGGCATTTAAATCTATCATTTTTTTGTCAAATATTTTTCACTTTGCATGGTCAGTGGTCTTTAATTACTGAACAATAGCCAATTAATTGGTATGGATGGAAATTAAGATCGAACCACAAAATTTGTCAAACCGAGGGGGCAGCCTTGTTCAAGGCATATCGCTAGCCTACCGATTAGCGTCGGTTCAAGAGTTCACGAGTTCGATATTCGGGGTGCCCACAACCATAGGCGTCATTTGGGGGGGGGGGGGCAATTGCCCCCCCAATAATTTCGGTGATTTAAAAAAAAAAATTGGGAAATTTAAATGTTAGGTTATGTGGTGAAATATTTTGACTTTAACAAAATGTCTATTTTCAATTATTAATGTAAAACTCTTAAATTGGCTCATTCTGCAATCATCTTTGGCACGAGGTCCCATCTCACGTCTGTTGATTTGTTAATCATTATAACCATAGTTCATTAGAGTTTCCGCTACAGAAAGAGCGCCAATGTGTCAGGTAGCGCAGTTTATCGGTAGTGGGTCTGGAAGCTGGACAACAACAACGTCAAGTGAATGAGACATTTGCATTGATTGTATGTATATCTGTGTGTCATGAAGTTTTAAATTTTTTAATGTATTGTAGAAACACCATCGGTCAAGAAAGGTTGTGTTCTCTGGGGCTTTTAGAAAATAGAAAGATATGTAGAAATCGGCATTACAAAAGTAATAAATTACTTTGATTCGCGGCGATATAGACGGCTTAATTTGGCATGGTCAGTTTACCACGAAATACAGTGAATTAATGAAATAACTAGTGTAAGCTACATGTTGCCAGAAATCGAGCATTTTAGTTAGTATACTGATAAAATATTTCATTTCCTACAACAGAGAAATTTACATTTTCTATAACAACTCTTGGTTAACATTTTTTTGTAGGCCTACATACACTTTGCCGTCGTTACCAAGATACCTTGGTCATTTGCATAGCTTAATACGATACCTATAGTGGCAAATATAGTTATAAAACACGATTCCCGTAAACCTCTGAAGCCATCAAATTCACCTAGCGCTTCGGCCGCGAGGCGGCATTCGATAACATCGTTCGGGCTCAGGTAGAGCGGAGCCTTGCCTATAGGTTAAACATAACCTCTTTTGTGTGAGAAAGTAGAAATAGTACTTTCGCTGATGTCCGATGTTTACACTTTACAGCTGTTTACTTGAAAATCAAGATGGGTAATCAAATGGGAAATTTTAGAACTTCAAGGACTTGTAGGTCCTCTCTTTTTAAATGGATAATTTACCAATTTACTTGAGAAACTTCACGTTGAGCTCTATCCAATGTCACTAAAATCATTAAAACCTGTTGAAAACTGTGGGAGTAGTTCTTGAACAAAAACCCATATCACGTATTAAATATGTATAGATGTTTTTGTAAATAACTAGTATACGTGTTGCTCGAAATCGAGCAATTTATTTAAATACAGTACAAATGTTACTTTAGCTCTAAATGAATTAGCCTACATCTTACCAATCCAATAATGTGAATATCTTCAATCGCCAATAACTACACGTATTTACAGCTGATTATTAACAGATGTTTCAAATGCTTTATTCAGTCCCAATGTTATTTAAATGGGAAATTTTGAGATTTCAATGGTGGATAGCGCCATTATTCTCTGTCCAATTCTCATCAGTTTTTGGCGGAAACAACTACAGACCAAGCCCTATCCAACGACACCAAAAACTTAAAAATCGGTTGAAAATTGTAGGAGGAGTTCTCAAGACAAAAAAACCCTTTACTTATTAAATAAGTATAGATTACTTATCTTTTTTTGATTAGTTATTTTTACCTTTCTTCACTTTCTTGTCCTCAATAGCAATTTAGGTAATGTAATGGGCAATGTATACCGTGACTGTACTCACCAACAATAGTTAAATGAAATTTTTGTGCATTATACGGCAGACTGCAAATGTGCTTTGTCAAAAAATAATATTTGATAAAGATATAACAATCTGTTTTACCATTATGTAGGCCTATGGAGTTTTAGTCTACATATCCGACTGTAAAATTTTTGAGTTGTAAATATATAATATATAATATACAATAAAAATAACTAAATAGTTATAAAACAACGTTTTTTGTATTTTTATTCCATCGATGGCATCTATTAATCAATTAAATCCATTGAATTTCTTAAGGTGTTTTTCATTACAGTAACCACTTACAGTTCCCGGAAAATAATGACTTTTTACGAGTACATATAGAAACATGTTATATAGTAAAATTTTACATAGGGTTTGTTTTCATGGGTTTGTGAGATAATATTAAAAGTTCACAGTTTATGGACAGTTTAGTGTCGCAAACTTAATTAGTTTTTATTAACAGTTTTTAGGGAAATTTAAGATGTTTGGCCTATTTGTAGGAAGGGGGGGGGGGGGGTACCTATGACATTAAGAAAATCTTGCCCCCCCAATCAGAATGCTGAAATGACGCCTATGCCCACAACAATGTGATGGGTTTGGAATACTCACCCTTAAAAGCATTTAGTGCACATTGTACTTTTTTCTTGACAAAATGCCTCTGGCATAGACACAAGCAAAGCGCTAGCTTGTTTTCTGCCTCCAGAAAACAAGCTAGCGCTTTCTCGACACCCTCGTCGACGAGGGCTGTTTTCCACACAGCAGCATGGACTCTATCCATATTCTCTGGCGTCTGCGCTGACCTTGGATGGCCTGATGGCTTCGTTTTCAACTCAAAACAAGTTGATTTAAAGTTAGTAACCCACTGCATAATTGAGCTAGGATACGGAAATTCCAAATGTTGACCTAATTGAAAGAATGCACGAAACTGCCGCTGAGTAGCAATGATTGAATCACCAATATTGAAATACGTCTTGATAACGAACTAGTGTTGTTCAAGCGACCACTACTCCATGACTACTAAAATGGCATTAAATTTGCGTTCCAACAAGCCTACCCCCAAGTTTCTCAGACGTCCTGTCGCTGAGCGGTGCATGAAAGAAAATAGATCGGTTTTTTTGCCGCACCCTGTACCTGAAAGAAAAATAAAAAAGTAAATTGGGTCCCCCATAAGATGTACACTGTCAGATATAGAATAAAAAAGATAGCTATTGGGTCACTTTAAGAAACTCAACCTGTATATATTACCCTTTCTTATAGACAAAAAAAAAATAAATAAATAAATAAAAATTGAAAGGCGGAAGCCTCTAAAATCGGAATTTTTATCCAAAACTACAAACAGAGATAAATTTGTTGACAGTTAAAACTTGTTAAAAACAATTAAAATTTGTTAAAAAGTAGGTAAGAGTTGTGTAAAAAAAGGACACAAAAGATTTACGAAAATATTCCAATGGCAATTTTAATAGCTGTGACCCCCTCACCCCTTTTCGCTCTGCAATATTTTCATTCGTGATTATGTTTATCATGTGAAATATTGTATAAAAACATATAGTTCTGAATAGATTTGGCAACACTACATCAACTCCCACTGGACTATTTTCGTGAACCTTCCTGTAGTAAAAACATAAATGTGCCACAGTTGCAACTAACAAACCACCTCATTTAACCATAACCTTGCTGTAGGCTACTAAAGTAAATGACACAAGAGCTCGTGTACTCACGAGGCAGTGGGAATGGAACTTCTTGCGGCAGGTCTGGCACGACAGTTTGGGCAGCTGGTGGCTGACGCTGTGCAAGATGGCGAAACAGATGTAGCACTCTTCCACTCCCTCGAACCTCTTGTCCAAGCTGTTCTTCCACAGCTCCAGAGCGTCCCAGATGGATCCGTTCTGCAAAACAACAACCGTTTGGTATACGCCAGGCCGGTGGAGAGACTTCGAGAAAGTGTTGGAGGGCAGCTTTCTAATATTTTTAAATCCCAAAAAATAGAGTGCACACATTAAGAAAGTGCTAACACATGAAATCAAAGCAACTCCCTTTTTTGGTCTTGAACAAATAAATACATGGATTGACATAAGAACGAAACTTGAAAACGAACTTAAGCAATAAACTGTGCAAATCTTGACTGTCAGATGTGGAAAAGGAATATTACAATATATACCTACTTTTTCATGGCTTGAAAGGACGTCTTTCACTTTATCAATAGTAAGAGTAAATATCAACAGAAATAAACTAATGTAAACATACGAGTATACTGTATTGGCAACAGATAAAAAATGCACTAACCTCCTGGCTTTGGGATTAAATCATAATTATGTAGTCCTTATGGTGAAAAGGATGCTGTACCGCATGGGGCAGTACCTGATGTGTTAGGAGGATGGTGATCATCAGCAGCCACTGGCGGGTCTGTGCCGTGGACACCATCCGCGCTCCGCTGCGCACCTTCACCAGCCCCAGCGGGTGGTTGTGGGCCAGCTCGATGACCAGCTCCATGCGCGACTCTTCCAGAGTGTAAACGGCGTACACCTCCTTCGCAGTCGGGTGGACATGCACCTGCAAACACAGTGTCATTTAGGTCAGACTAATGTTTGTCAAAGAACTGTTTGAACGTAAAGAAGTTGTAGTTAATCGATTATCAATTAAATTAACTGTGTTAATTTTTTAGGTTGTAAATAAGTTAAACTGACCTATCTTATGGAACTTGTACTTCTTCCTAACCTAAAATATTACAATCCCTTTGTGGTTTTAGTTCAAATAAAAGCTTTTAGTTTCAATAAACTGTATTATTAAACATTCAATACGTTTTAAAATAGATTCTCATCTCTTTCCTTGCTCTTTAAATTATCTAAGTTTTTAATTTTCTGAAGTAATCATGGTCTTGTTCAGCTCAGATAGTTGGATAGAATCTTTGGCTAAATATTCTCTGTGTATGGAAACTTTACACAGTAGACCCCCTGATAGGTGGCCTCGGATCAAGCGGGCTCTCATCAATCGTGACTTGTATTAAATCAAATCAAAATCAACTTTTTTCAGTCATATATATTAACTGCATTTGCTGCGACACAAAACAGAAGTTGGTTTATCAGCCCTGAATATAAAAGAGGTTACTTTAACCGAACTTTCCTGGGAATTGAGCGACATCCGTTACCACCCTTTACTAAACTAGAACGATATTCTATCTGGTAAATCTTTGTCATGAATCACGCAGAAACTTAAACATTGTGGAACATCGTTTATTTTTCTGCTTAAGTGACATTACCATTACCATTACCAAATCCTAGATTGTGGCCCATTTCTGGATGATAGCGTCAGTTTCATATTCTTGATATTATGTGCACATTGTATCACATTGAACGTTACACAGATAAACATAGAATTAGGCTACTATTTACAATTTTCCCAAATGCAAGCTCTCAAATGTTGGTGAAGGGGGTTTGAAAGTATTCATCTACGGAGTACAGGCTGTTTTCCTTGAGCTAAGCCCCAACTCTAGATTTAACTTGCTGCATGGGAATGCAAAAGGTTGAACATCTTCAGGGCCAGCTCTGGGTTGCTATCTCTTATCAGGACCGAGGAACGCCGAGATACACCGAGGAATGTGAAGATTGGCTCCGTTACACACATGGGTACAATATATTTTTATAATTAACAGGGTATTTATTTCCTTGGGTTTTGATGTTATATTAAAATTTCTTATTTAACTGCTATATTAAAGCGATGAAACTGTCTTTAATGGATAATGATACTGGTGTTCTGTCAACGAAGGCACAATGTATAAATAGGACCGAAATAGCAACGTAATCCGTCAAGTTACCCAAGTGGTGTTCGGTTAATCATGTATAAACATGCCTTACAACATTAAAAAATAACTGATTTTTAATTCTGCTGTGTTTTAAAACACATATCTATGATTTGATAAACTGTGCATTAGGGGTGTGCGAATAGTGAATTTTCTGGTCGAGCCGAGCCGAGCCGAGCTGGTAATGAAATATTTGAGTTTCGAGTCGAGCCGAGCCGAGCCCAGACAGCAAAAAAAAAAATAAATAAATAAATAAAATTATGATAATTTTTTTTTGTAAAAATACCATCTTTTATCTTTCCAAAAGGCCATTTTTTGGCCATTAAATGAAAAAAAAGTAAAACGCAGTCAACTCCCGATTAACCGGGGTAATGACTGGTTGAAGGATCCCGGATAACCCAAAACCACGGTTAACAGATCTTCTAATTGAGTGAACAAGGAATAATAAAAGGGTCCAACGTGGACAAAAAACCAAGGTCAGGTGTTCTATTGTTTGGCATCTGTCAGCTGGGATGGGTGGGTAAGGTGAAGGGGGGAGAGGGTCCGGCGCTGGTGAGGGGGAGGGTCGCTTGGGGTAATTTATTCAAGATAAGAGCACGCAAACAAAAACAAGTTATTGTTCATCTTTTTGTCTAAGTGGTAAAAATTTAAGAACAATAAGGGCCGGTTTCCGAGTCCGGGGATATTTAATCCCGGAGTTAGTTAATCCGTGGAATAAGATAATCGGTGGGTTAAAAATATTAAATAATTGGGTTTCGGAGATCGGGGATAACTTACTTAACTCTCGGATTATCGTAGTCCGAGAATATATTTATTCTTTAACTTATGCCATCGGTTAGGGGGGAATTGCTGGGAATTCTTTATTTTGAGTAGTGGCATTCACGGTGTACAGCCTACAGACGACACTCTGTTGAAGGATTTAGTTTACGTTTTTGGCCACAGCTCCCGTGTCTTGTCCCTTATCAGTTGAAAACGCAACGTTCCATCTTCGTGGTGTGCTCTCTGTGTATGTGCAATGAACATTCTGCGTGACATTATGTTCAATAATCTCCTTTGATTAAATTTATTTAACTATGGCCAAGTAGAATATGAGGAAAATGTAGAGAAAGAACTGAAGAATAGAAGGAAACTGGTTTAGTTTATTAAAAAAGTATCAGTGTGATATTTTTTTTAACAGTGACATAGAAACAAATGATTTATTATTGAGATTGACTGAATGTCTTTTTAATTGAAAATTCTTACTGACACTTCATAAAAAAGGATCTTTTCAAACATTTTATTTTACCATATACTAGTAAAAAAGGTGCATTAAATGACTTGCTTATTTAGACAACGTTGTGATTTTATTTTATGAAAATTATATTTAAAAATAAAAACATGTTTATAATATTATTTTAAAAAAATTGTCCGTAGTAGCGTTGATCCCGTCAACTACACCTAGAACACCGAGGAACCCATTTTGCTAAAAAAATATTTTTCGTAGAATAGTAGCCTGTATAAAACTGTTATGCTTGGTTTTTTTCATTTCCATTTAAATATACAATACTTCCCGATGTACAATTTTGCAAGCAGACGCTTTTGATATGTGTCATGGGGAGCCCTGCGATCATTTTCAGAAGGCCTTGGGGCAATCCATCTCGCAAGTTCATGAACACTTTCTTAACCTAAAACGGGGTTTAAATTGTTCGTTACTTTGTGTCGTAAAATGCGTTTACAGCTCACACACAAGTCTCAGTTGAAAGGGTGGATGCGCATATCTGGGGTAGTCTCAATAATCAAGGCATTCCATATCACATTAATCTAAAAAACAACCGTAACCTAAATGTCTAACTGCCAACGTAATATTGAGTGAATCTTATCACTAATCTCAGGTTACAGCGCCTACTGAAAAAGATATTCCTCAACTTAACCCTACCCTTTGCCAGGATTAAAAATGTTCATGATATTCCTCGACATAGCCAAAAAATAGTCCTCGACTAAGCAGTTGTGGGTTAAATTTTTACTCCGAAATTCAAAAGAATAAAACTTAACTTGAGGATTAAATAACACCTGACTCGGAAACCCACGAGAGTAAGTCCGAGAATATACCTCCCAAGTTAACTCTCGGGTTAGCGATAGTCCTAGAGTTTAGGTATCCTTGAGCTCCGAAACCCAATTTCTTTAGTCCTAGACTAAAAACTGGTTTATACTGGATTTTAGTCCGAGAATAGAGATAACCCTGGACTCGGAAACCGGCCCTAAATTGTTTTAAATGTTTAGTTACCAAATTAGTCTAATAAATTTGTCAATTAAAATGTTAATGTAACTTTATCAAAACATTTCTTGAAATGCAAATCAAATGCATTTTGAAATGTGTTGTTTTGCATAATATAACCCAAAATTACTAAGGGTCACTGAACAGCACACGAATCAAAACGATAATTAATTACACAATGAAGTGGAAACTAATAGGACCTTTCTTTGGGCGAGGGTGTGTGAGAGTGTGTGTGTGTGGGTGCATGTAAGAGTGCGTGCGTGTGTGCGTGTGTGTTGACTCCACCAGTCAAGGTCATTAGCGTGGTCCTATTGCGTCGTAAACAAACCCCGCCGCCCCGCACCTGCCATCGTCTTGCCTCCCTAACCCTGTTTGCGATCACACACCTCAATTATAAATTGCCGTGTTTCTCTGCTTTTTTCCATTAATTAATAAATCAAATAATTGTTAGTACAGAGTTTTCTTCTTAACTCTTTTTCTTTTGTGGAATTGTTGCTTCTGTAATTATTTTCAGCTCGACCACTCGAATAGTTTGGCATAACCTCGAGCCGAGCCGAATAGTGCTAGTATTCGACCACAACTATTCGACCACTCGAGTACTCGCACACCCCTACTGTGCATACGTAGGCCTACCGTCATATTGTCAAATTTCTTCTCTTGTGTCTGAATTGCCCGCATCTCATCTGCGCAGAGGTCAGGGCTGACGTAGGTAGCGGTAACATGCTCTACCAACGCGTACACGCGATGCTCCACTTCGTTCCACCACTGGCGTATGGCGGCCGGCAGACGACGCAGACTGCACGAGAACACCCAGCAACTCAGCTGGGCCAACCGCTCACTGCTCCACACGCCTGCAACAAATCACACTCAACTTGTTATCATTGGTACAATAACAGCAATGATGACAACATTTTCTTACCTTACACTTCCTATTAACTAGCCACCTCGGGACCATGTAACGGCCAGAAAATGAGTAAGTCCACTGTATATGCTACAATCAAATTAGTTTATGAGAGCAATATCAACTTTCACTATCCATGATTTTAGGAGAAAGGTTTAAGCAGCAATGTATACTCTGGATCACCCTAAATCCCCGCCTTATGTAAAGCGGGCTCAGATTGCGGTTCGGCCGGTTGAGTGCTCCCTCCAACAATTTGCGAACAAAGCCTATTTTTCAGTAAACGTTCATTTTAAACAATACCTGTTATAAAACACACCACTTATGTTGATGACCTGGTTGGTTTTCTTCAGAGTAATGTTTGGAAATGTTACGTATGAGCACAATAATTATAGATTATATTTCCGACTTCCAATACAAGTAATATCAATGAAAAGTATGTGTAAACTTAAAACAATTTTGGCTTATGTTCATTTTAAACAATACCTGTTATAAAACACACCACTTATGTTGATGACCTGGTTGGTTTTCTTCAGAGTGATGTTTGGAAATGTTACATATGAGTACAATAATTATAGATTATTTTGGCTTATGTTCATTTTAAACAATACCTGTTATAAAACACACCACTTATGTTGATGAGCTGGTTGGTTTTCTTCAGAGTGATGTTTGGAAATGTTACATATGAGTACAATAATTATAGATTATATTTCCGACTTCCAATACAAGTAATATCAATGAAAATTGTGTGTAAACTTAAAACAATTATACATTGCTTATGTTATTGTTTTGCAACAATTTTGTCCTGTATTATATAAGTTTTTTTTTTCTTTTTTTTAAATACTATTTTTGCAAATATTTCTTTTTTTAACTTAACATTATTTATATTAAACAATAAAATCCATGTTAAACAAGATTAGAAAGTGTCATATAAAGATGAATTTATTTTTAAATAAGGATAATTTCAGGTAATCAAACGATTTCTTACAAACACTTAATTTTATCATTACCATACCATTATTAACAAGGTTATTACAAAATTATAATATGAGCCATACAACTAGTGTTTGAAGTTAACAAATAATTAGTCTCAATATCTTTTATATTAGAAGCTAAAAATTTAATCTACAATAATCACATATGTAACCTTTGCCAACATAAATAAGACCAACGAGGCCAACAACAAAAGTTATTTGTTTTATAAAGGAAGTATAAGGACAGCGACAGCTTTGTACATGTACACAGAGCCAGCAATTCAGGAATACAGATCGTTGGGTATAAGCTGAAGAGCCCCTTTCCCTAAAATTACAACAGTTTGAGGTTCTGCCTTTACTAACTTAGTCTTTGTACCTTTGTCGAACTGTGGAGGTTTGGAGAAGAGCTGGGCAATGCGCTGGCTGGGCACCTCGCCGTGAACCGCGGCTTCTGGCATCAGGCAGAACACAGTCTTCATGAACACTGACAGATACTCCTCTCTACAAAGGATAACACCGCTTGTGTCACATACAATGTAAAGTCTATTATTTTAATGGAAAAGGTTAAAAAATATTTGAACATAACAACGTTTTGGGGGTTATGTTCAGCCGAGTGCATTACAGCAAATTTCGAGAGATAACTGACTAGTAAGGAGGTCTTAAAGAGAAATAATTTTCAGTAGAATCCTTTATTTTGAACTTATTGAGCTCACACAGAATTTGCTTTAGCAAAATTTTGGAATAGGCAGGTTTTATGGATATACAGGATGGAATGAAGTTAGTGTTTAATATTTTAAGGGAACAAAATAGACACAAAATGTGATAAAACTGTGTATTTAAAATTTTTTTATTCAAAAATTTTGGCCAATAGAGGTATTTTTTTCACACTTTTCAAAATTTGGTACTTATTTGGAAAATCTCAATTTTCTCAGAAAATAGGGCCTAGTATTGAGAATCTAATAACATTTTTGGATTCTGCGTAAAATTTTTCAATAAGAATAACATGATAAATCATGAGTTTAACTCAGTTATTTATTTGTAATTTTCGTTGGAAGATAAAAAAGTAATTTTTTGTAAAATTCTTAATCTTTAAAACATTCAATAAACTGTATCGATTTTGTCATAGAAGGTGTCAAATATTGTTAAAAACTTCGGTATTTTAAAGGCTTCAAAATGATGTATCACATATTAAGGTTTGATCATAATGTAGGTGAAATAATCAAACTTATAGTAATTAAAACAGGCTTAATCCAAATTTTTTTTTAATTTGTTACCTTTATTAATAAATAAATCACAATTTTATCAACAATAAATATTTACTTTTAATGTTGTAAGTACATTTTTATATTCTCCATAAAACTTTCTATAAATAAATCAATAATGATAAAGCTTAGAACGCAGCACTTAGAGGTAAGGAGGAGATTTTCCATAATTTGAATCTTGAAGTCACGTTTTTATGCTTTTATTTTGATTCATATTTTGATATTTAAGGCTTATAAAGTGTAATAAATGCCGGCGACATGAAGTTAAACATTCTATAACTTTTGGATTACAACAAGTAGGCCTTCTTACATCATCCTAGTGTGTGTACTACCTAAGATATTGCAATAAAAATATAAAAAATTCCTTGAGACATCATAAAGTACTGACTTTGAAAATTCACATTTTCTTCCACTTAAACCAATGTACGCACCAAAATGCTGATAAAAGGCCCAAAATGTTGTTATTTTATTAAAATAATTTTACAAATACTAATGTTTGATTCATGCATTCATTACCATTAAGTAGACTTTCAATTAATTTTTAAAATACTTAACATAATGAAAAGCCCAAATCGCGAATAAGGGTTTTCTAATTTTAAGAATTCGCATCCTTGGTCATCGTCAAGTCGTTGTCCAGCCTTTTGAACTCAATCATTATTTATGTATTTATAGACCATTTTATGTAGGAAATAAAAATGTATTTAAATTCTTAAGTTAAATTATCTATTGTGGATAAAATTTTGTTTTATCAATAAATAAAGGTAACAAATTACTAAAAATTAGGATTAAGCCTGTTTTAATTAGTATAAGTTTGATTATTTCACCTACATTATAATCAAAAACCTTAATGTGTGATACATCATTTTGAAGCCTATAAAATAACGAAGTTTTTAACAATATTTGACACCTTCTATGACAAAATCGATACAGTTTATTGAATTTTTTAGAAGATTAAGAATTTTAACAAAAATTATTTTGTTATCTTCCAACGAAAATTACAAATAAATAACTTCGGAGTTAAACTCATGATTTAGCTTGTTATTCATATTGAAAATTTTATGCTAAATCCAAAAATGTTATTAGATTCTCAATACAAGGTCCTGTTTTCCGAGAAAATTAAGATTTTTCAATACAAGTATAGAATTTTGAAAAATATGAAAAAAATACCTCTATTGGCCACAATAATTGTTTGAATAAACAAATTTTAAATACACAGTTTTATCACATTTTGTGTCTAATTTGTTCCCTTAAAATATTAAACACTAACTTCATTCCACCCTGTATAATTTGTTTATAATTTGGCTTCATTGGACTTATAATTTGTTTCGGCTACTGCCACAGTTTACTCAATCAGGATGTAAGATGTTGGTACTCAGTGATAGGCCTGTGGAAAAGCTGTTGCTGGTCTTGATACAGTGTTAAATGGCAGCAAATACGATTGAATATCGTAATAAACCTTCTCAATGACGATCTAACCATAGAAAAGCAGCCGCAATAGTGTTAGAATAATGTCTGATGATTGTGAAGTAGGTGTGAAATATTAACGACAAAGATTTTCTCCGTTCCTAAGTAGAGAAAAATTATTATTATCCTGAAGAGGTGAGAAGATGTTTGGATAGGCATATTTTCGGAATACCAGGGATGTAGCGAAATAGGTGATGTAGCAGTGGTTGTAGCGAGAATCCACAGAAGGTGCCCACTTGGGTATACATAAATCACGTTTTTACTAGTAAATCTTAAGATTGGATTTTTTAATTCTGGTTGTTTAATCAATGTTGTGATGTTTATTTACTTTGTGTTGTGAATAATACAAGCCTCAGAAATTTAGGTTAATGATTCTGATTAAGTGGAAGTTTTATTCTTATGCTGAAGTTAAATTGTAAACAGTGATATTAATTCATCATAACAGAATTAATAGATATTAATCTGTTTTTCTTCTATATAAATTCATTAATTTTGCTGAGGATTTAACAGGAGGTTATCTACTCACTAGACAACCTAAAACTGACTATAACGACTAAAATAACTATAGAAATTATATAAACCATATGTTAAACTATATAAACTATATAAACCATAAAATAATAATTTTACAATTACTTTTGTACAAAATTAAACATTTTATAAATGCCTTTACAGTATAACTGGTATTGATAAAATGCTTTACTGTTTCGGAAACCAACAAATAAAAAAACTTGATAGCATAACATTGTAGCTCACTTTAGCCAGGTGGTGTAAAGAGCTCGCAGCTGGGAGCAGGCCTGTGAGCACAGCTCCAGTAGAGCACACCACAGCAGCAGGTAGCAGCGAGTGTACGTGTAGCTGTCTGTAAACGGCTCCACGATGCACAGGTCCCCGAAGCTAAAGGAAAACCCATAATTAGCTAATACGGTAATTCAATCAGCATTTAGGGACATAACTTGAATGGGGCCAACGGGGCCCCCGGCCAGGGGGGGGCTCTCAATCAGTCAGAAAAAAAACAAAATAGGTCCAAGAATGGAGCCTTGTGGAACTCCCTGACAAATAGTGTTTAGGAAAAATCACATTTTTTTATTAAAAATGTTTTTTATCTGAAATGTAATATTTAAACTAATTTAATCCCCTATACAAGTACCAATGTTTTCAATACTACTAAGAAGTTTATCATGATGAATACTATCAAGTGATTTGCACAGATCCATAAATACTCTAAAAGCATTTTCAACTTTGTTGATGGCATCAACCATAGCTTCATCGAATTCTATGCTGGCAGTGGTTGCTGACTTGCCTGCCAAGCTGTTCAGCATCATATAAGTAGTTTTGTTTGAGATAGTTTGTTGTTAGTCCAGTTTTGTTTGATATATTTGTTATTTGTTTGATTGTGAGTTTTGTTTTATGTGTATATATATATATATATATATATATATATATATATATATATATACACATCTGTTGTATAAGAAATTGCATTATGTAAATAACATTTACATATTGTGCATATCCATGTACATTTTGTGGTTTCAGTATGAGACATGAGCAGTGTTTTAAGTAGCCTATATCTATAATCACAGTGCTTTCGACCCACCTGAGACCAGTGAGGATGACGTCGATGATGGACTGGGTGTAGACGAGAGTCTTGTCCACATGTTGGCAGCTTAGGGCAATGCTGTCACTCTCGCAGTGCTTCATGTCGAGCTCAACCAGTGCGGGAATCAGCCTGCCACACAGCAAAAGTCAGCTTAAAACATTTACTTTGGAAAACTTAACTACTGCGAGGAAAGCCCATCATTGATTTGTAACACAAATTACTTGATGTTTTGGAATTCATAATCAAATACCGACTTCAATTGAAATCATTCAAGTTAAAATACTCCCTGTCGCAACAAGGGACTAAGCAAGTTTCCAATGGAAATTTCTATATAGTTCCCATAAATAAAGGAGGCTGTGTGTACAAATCTACTGCCATGAAGGTGTAAGAATATAATTTGTAATCCCCACATTGTGAAGGTTCATGCAAAATTTTATCAATTTATGTTAATCTGTGAGCAAAATACAGGGTTTTAGTGACTTCAAGAATTAATTTAGTTTAATTTCTTAGGCAGAGACCTGTGGAATATGGTTCAGGTAAAGTAATCTGTGAAAAATTTTTATAATATTATTTAATAGTCAAAGGTGTGCTAATGTCCTTGTATCAATCACTGTGTAGTGGTATTGTTCAACACCTGAGCAACAGATGGTAGGCAGCCAGCTGCACAGATGTCTCCGAGGACTGTAGCAGATGACAGCACATGTCCAGGCAACCGAGAGCATCACCGTCGCAGAGATGGCTGACAAAGTGAGGGTACTGGACGTATCGGGCGACCGAAGTGCTTAGAGCTTCCACCAGCATCACGGTGATGGGGCGATCGAACGGCAACTCTACAACACAACATGTCGGGCTGTTAGATTAAAAGATTCCAAATTTCTTTATTTATATACAGGGTGTCCAGCTTCCACCTTTACAAACTTTTCCAGGTTATTAAGCATGCCAAAACCAAGAGAAAAATCATATAAACATATGTCCTAAAATGCTTTGTTAAGCCGCTAGCCACCATATTGTTTTTTACACTTAAGAATTTTTATTTCCGAACAGTTTGTTGTATTGAGTTCATATTTTGCATGTACCTTAATCACACCAATGCTAATTTTTAGAAAAAATATTTCTTTTTCCGATGGTGGTCATTTAACATTTTTAAACTCAAATATCTCAAAAACGGTACGGTAAATTTTATAAAAATGTTACAAGTGACAAAAAAGTTGAAAAATTAAATTATCTAAACAGTGATACCAAGTTCGTAAGAATATGACAACAAATAACGGAATAATTGTGGTTTTTCTGCAGAAAAACACTGATTTTTCAGTATGATTAATGCCAATTAAGGTTATTTTAAGAGAAAAATCTCAATAACTCCATTATTAGTTGGCAGATCCTTACAAACTTGGCATCACTGTTTAGATAAGTTAATTTGTCAACTTTTTTGTCTGTTGTAACATTTTTATAAAATTTACCGTTTTTGAGATAATTGGGTTTAAAAATTTAAAATGGCCTCCATTTTGAAAATTTACATAGGAAAAAAATAATATCTTATACTCTAAAACAAGCTCCTTTTGTCCGGGCAAAGTTTTTTTTTGCTCCAAGGATTTTGATTTTTTGATTGAATATGGGGGTTTTGGCCACCAGAAATCGATTGGAGCTGGTCCCATAGCTGGGAAAAATCCGGTTTTCGCGCTAGAGCCCTTCAAAGTTTCCATGTTATCCTTATGGAGATTTTTAAATTGAACAAAAATCAGCTGATAACTGTAGATAAAATAAACCAATGTGCAGCAAACCTTCCACGTGGCGAGTGAGCGGAGCGAACGAGCTTTGCGTGAGAAACGAAAGTAATAATTTTACCGAGCTTAAGCTCGGTCCCCCTGTTACTTTTTTCTAAAAATGAGCATTGGTGTGGTACATGCAAAATCTATACTTATTTAATACGCTAAGGGTTTTTTTGTCTTGAGAACTCCTCCTACAATTTTCAACCGATTTTCAAGTTTTTGGTGTCGTTGGATAGGGTTTGGTCTGTAGTTGTTTCCGCCGAAAATTGATGGGAATCGGACTGAAAATAAAGGCACTATCCACCATTGAAATCTTATAATTTCCCATTTAAATAACATAGGGACTGAATAAAGCATTTGAAACATCTGTTAATAATCAGCTGTAAATACGTGTAGTTATTGGCGATTAAAGATATTCACATTATTGGATTGGTCGGATGTCATTGATTTAGAGATAAAGTAACATTTGTACTGTATTGAAATAAATTGCTCGATTTCGAGCAACACGTATACTAGTATGAACTCAATACAACAACCCGTTACGGAAATAAAAATTCTTAAGTGTAAAAAACAAAATGGCGGCTAGCGGCTTAACCAAGCATTTTAGGGCATATGATTTTTCTCTTTGTTTTAGCATGCTTAATAACCTGGAAAAGTTTGTAAAGGTGGAAGCTGGACACCCTGTATATACAGAGTATACAAGAATGGTGTCAACATATATTCCATGAATTTACATATACAACAAATTTTATTCAACTTTACAAAGACATATGCATTGTACATGCTTGAATATGGCTCTGGAATGTACATTAGACTACCCACAATGCAAAAAAGAAGAGAACATCAGAAAACAAGATCATTAAAAAAATTCATCAAAGGAATATAAGGGTTTGCCAACTAAGAATTTTTTCAGCCTTTTTTAAACAAAGTGAAATTGATGATTGATTTTAGATCTGTTGAAAGAAAATTTTAACACTTGATACCGGCATAGGAAGGTTTTTTCTCAAAATATTTAAGACGATGATGTTTTAGTGCAAAATTAGATTTATGTGTAATATTGTATGATTTTGACCTAAAGTTTCAATTAGGAAAGCATTCTTTTTTATTAACAAAATTATTTCAAATATATATAAACTAAATACTGTCATAAAACCCAATTCAACCCCTAATTACCTTTGTTGTAAAACTCAAGTAAATTTTCAGTGAGTTTGAATCTTAATGTGGACACAAGATCCGCTTAGTTAACGACAATCAGGTCTACCGGTGATGAAGACTTTGTTTGAGGAATAGGCTAACTCACAGCCAGAGGGTAGACTGCATCAAGGCTCGGATGTTACACCTTGTGGACCCCGAGGACAAGGACGCTACATCAAACAGCAGCAACATCTCCTCTCCCTCTCAAAGGAAAATAAAGCTAAGTTTTCTGTATTTATATTTATTTTTAAGTATTCAAATGTATATTTCAGGGAGTGCACAGTGTAAAGCAAGATTGGCAAGATAGCCTACTTACTGTTTGTTAATTGATTTTAGACATTCAATAAATAGTAATGGTTTGGTTCAAGTTTAGTATCAGTTTTATTACTTTTAATAAGCTCCACCGATCAGCACAATTAACCTGAAGAAAAACATGCTTTCTAAATATAAAATATTAGGACTGGGTCTAATCAATAGTTGCAATTGTGGTCATAGGTAGGCTAGCCGGAGCAATAGGCCTACTAAGTTGTAACTATTTTGGGAGAAAAGTAAGGTTTGGTTTGTTTAATAACCTAGGCTTTAAAATGGAGTGGTTTCTCATAATACAGTGTGTCAAAGCAACTAAAGTAGCGCACTGGTACTAATACCTGTAATTGAATAATACCTGTTCAAATACCTAAAGAGTTTGGTAAAATTCCTTCAATCGTTCTTTTAACAAAAATAAAAGAAAAGTATACATCAAATTGACTTTTATTAGTGTAGTAAAAATATATATTTCTTCATTACAAAAAAATGTTAAAAATAAAACACTTTAAAAATAGATTACTGCTGAAATGTTGGCAGGTGTGGATATGAAACCTGAACTCACAAGACAAATTTATTTATTTCTTGTATTATTTTTTTCCAAGGTCATGTATCCATGACTTCCGCTGTCTTAATATACTATCTTTTATTGTGAACTTAATAAGTCTGAAGAGGAAAATAAATCATTATTAAATTATTTATTATTGTTGCATTACTAACCATTTAATCACATTTTTTTTTAATTAATACATCCAAAGTGTATCCAAAATTTAAGCAAGGTGATCCAACTGAAACACAAAACTAATTTCATTGCGGGGTCACTGACCGACATGTGTTAGAGTGAATGAGTGTGTTAAACCTTTAGTTGTTTTATTTTTTATTGTTAGAAATTGATAAAGATGTATTTTGTTTTAATTATTATCTAGTTCGAGATATTTAAATTAAGTATACTAGTATACGTGTTGCTCAAAATCGAGCAATTTATTTTAATACAATACAAAAGTTACTTTAAGCTCTAAATCAATGACATCCGACCAATCCAATATTGTGAATCTCTTTAATCACCAAAACTACACATACTTACAGCTGATTATTAACATATGTTTAAAATGCTTTATTCAATCCCAATGTTATTTAAATGGGAAACTTTGAGATTTCAATGGTGGATAGTGCCTTTATTTTCAGTCCGATTCTCATCAATTTTTGGCGGAAACACCTACAGACCAAGCTCTATCCAATGACACCAAAAACTTGAAAATCGGTCGAAAATTTTAAGAGGAGTTCTCAAGACAAAAAAACCCTTAGCATATTAAATAAGTATAGATTTATGCAATCCAGGTTAAGTGTAAGAAAGGGCCATGTGGCCCTAACTTTGCCTGTTAAAATAAATAATTTTTCATTTCATTTCAAAACTACAGACCAATATCACTCCTCTCTACCATCTCAAAAATAATTGAAAAGATTGTCCTGGCAAGGCTACTGCGGCATCAGCTACTGACAGAAGAACAGCATGGCTTCACACCGAATAAATCAACAAATACTGCCATCATTTTCATAACCATTATAGAAAACCACATAAAATTCATTAAAGAGCGAGACACAACCACCGCAGTTTTCCTTGATTATAGCAAAGTTTTTGATTTTATCAGTCATGACTTGCTTCATAAAAACTAATGAACATGGGAGTAAGGGGTAATGCAGGAGAATGGTTCAAAGCTACTTAACAATCAGATCCCAAGCAGTAGAGGTTAAGAACCTAACAAAAGACGTTTTTGTAGAAACTATATCCAAACCAGCCAAAATCAAATCAGGAGTTCCCCAAGGCTCAGTTTTGGGGCTGTCTTGTACATAATCTTCACAAGTGACCTTTCTTGTCACCTTGAAAACTACTGTTTGCAGATGACACCGCTCTGTTACTTAAAAATAAAAAGGCCACTGATCTAGAAATACAATCTTTTGTTTTTCTTTTGTTTGTGGGAAATGGCACAACAATATTTTCAAGCTAACAGTCTGGTACTGAATGAAAAAAAGCCATCAACTTATCATTAGGAAGAAAAGAGAGGAAGTTGCAGGACTGCCAGATGTGATGAAAGTGTCACAATTAAGATATTTAGGAGTAGTGATAGATCATAAACTTACCTGAGCTGACCACCTAGACAAATTGGACATTAAACTCAGCCCGGCTCTGTATGTGCTAGGAAGGCTAAAACACATGTCTAGTGATAAAACTACAAAAGCAGCGTACTTTACTCTGTTCGAGGCACATGTCCGGTATGGGATAGCGGTATGGGGACCTCTATAACAAATAGGGGTCTGCGATACAGCAATTTTCAGGTCGGTACGGTTCGGTACGGTACAATTTTTGTGTACCTCGGTTCTCAGTACAAAATCGGTACGGTACGGTACGCGTTATCAATATAGGCCTAGCGGTATTAATATCAATGGGTAACACTTCAAATACCTATTTATTTACCTCATTTAACATATTTTGCTAGGTTACAACTTTAATAGAAAAAATATCATAATCACTTCACACTTGTGCATGTATGCTGGTGATATTAGTTTAATGCTATGTAGTAAAAATTAACATGAAGTGAGTAGCAGCATCACAACAATAATTGAAAACAGATTTATTTTTGGCTGATAAAAAACTTGCAAACATAAATAGAGATTTTCAAACAAAAGCCCATAGCCTACATGCCGTATGAGTATTTTTTCAATTCGTCGCCTAAATATAAAAGAACAAAATAATTTTTAACTCAATGAAAAAAATCAAAGCGGAACACAAAACTATTTTTAGCAGGCGTTCGTAGCCGCAGTAGGCTAGGCCTATTGTGGAAGCAGCAGATCAGCAGATGCCATCATTGGAGCGGTACCGCCAGTGTTAGAATCAATCATGATTACAATTAATTATTTATTTACTACTAAACGGTTTGTGCTTCACATTTTCTTAAATTCAAATCCTAAACTTATTTCATAAAACTTCCAGGGCAACTGACATTAAACAAAGACGTAGTGTATTAGTAGGCTAGTGAGCCTGACCATGACTGTGACTAGAGACAGAGCAAACGTAATAAAATAACCAATTGAACCAATCCAACAAGAGTAGGCAAAGTACAAAGAGAAAGTAAACGCCAAAGAGTACGTTTATACAACATCTAAACCTCTAGAAGGAACATATATAACGATTTTAAAAGCCAATAAAATATGAACTATAAAGCCAATAAAATGTGTTGGCTAAACAAATTGAAAAATTTTGAATGTTCCTAGTTTTCTTTGATCGATAAATTCATAGGAACAAACAGCTTTTGGGTGGTCTTACTCTTTGCGAAAAGCGGTCGTGTATTATTTCCTAATTTAATTGCATTCGGCTAATCCGCCAATCCGGATCACTTTAGAGGTTAGGACAAATCTTTTCAATCGGCAGTCGACAGTTCTCGTCACTTCTCATCAAACAACTGTCCTCACTGACGCTAGCGTCTCTGGCGGCGGGCATTAATATCACTGTAGTTTGTTGTAGTTGTCACTGAATAAAGAGCTAATGTACTTGATCAGCCGCTATGAGCGCTGTTGCCAACGAGAACATGATTGTCTAAATGGTGTTGGACCGCGAATTGTAAACTGCATTCCTATCCGTGGACTCGGCAGTCGGCGAACGCTACTACATCGTTTGTCAGTTGACTTTGCTGAGAGACGATGTCAAGTCATTCTTTTTATGCGTTAATCCATAAAAACAAAGAGATAACGACAAAATATTAATTAATTCCGTTTTTCTAAAGTCAAATATAAGTAGTAGATACATTAATATTTTTGACTTTTGTAATCTGTACCGAACCGGATTTGTACCGATGCCTTTAACCGTACCGAACCGATGACAGTATTTTGCCTTGTACCGTACCTGTACCGAATTTTCGGTGCACCGCAGACCCCTAATAACAAACACAAAGAGGGTCCTAGTTGCAAAAAAAGGCAGTTCGCATTCTAGCGGCCTTGGACCTAAAGAATCATGCCACACTGCTTTCAACAACTAACTGTAGTGGGCCTTTTCATCCTAGAAATTGCCGTACATGCTAGAAGACAAAACCTGCAGAGAGGAACTGACTTACTCAATTATAACACTATAAGAGCCAACAACTTGATAATTCCGATCCATTGTCTCACACTCTATGAAAACAACTGACATATCTGGGAGCAAAATTCCTCAACATCCTGCCAGAAGAGATGAAAAATGCCCACTGCGAGAAGAAGTTAAGAAACAACATCATCGCATGGCTACATCAGCGCCCCTTCTACTCAGTGGATGAGTTTCAAAACTGGATACATGATTTTTAAAACTACAGACTTTCCTATCTTGTGTATTAGTTTTAGTGAAACATTTACTGTCCTCAATGAATAATGTAAATAAAAAATTATTGTCTATTGTCTATTAGTGTAGTATGCAAAACTTCAAGATACTATTCTCTCGGGAAGCACTTTAAAATATGAATAAATAAATCAGTAACAACGCGACTTCTAATGGATTTAAATATAAACTAAATTGACAAACCAAAGAACAACCAAACATGCAGACTGAGAGTGCTGGTAGTCGGTGTACCTGCGAAGGTGAGCCAGGCACGAGTGATGGCCGAGTGAGTACCAGGTAGGAAAACGTCGGCCCACTCGGAGCGCCGAGTCACTGCAGCCTTGTCCTCGGGGTCCACGGCGTCGAGGTGAGCCGACAACGAGTCAAACAAACGGCACACGGAGCGGACCACCCGTGCCAACTGTCACAACACAACTCCCTCGGTCAACACAAGTGAGCTCAGTGATGTTTTAATACACCCATCATGCAAATGAGTTGCTCACTTTTCACAACACATTTTTGAAGTAAAAGCATTCAAGTCCAGTGGGACTTCCGATACATCTAGTGAGATGTATCGGAATTTTAAGTGTATCACTTAAGCACATTTTACCTTAAAATTGAACACGTGATATTTGTTAGCTGAACAAAAAAGGATATTACAGGCATGAAATGGTAACAATTTAAAACTATTTGAAATGCACTTGTATTAGATGTCCTTACAAGTAGAAGGTAACACGAGGAAACAGTTAATGTTTGGTCCAACTTTAATATCTTTAATAAGAAACTGTTTCTGATCAAAATCTTTCTTTTAATCCCAAGCTCGTTGAACAATTGCAAAATATATCCGGCTAGTTTAAAATTTGGAAGAGTGGAACATCTTCACCATTCCCTTGTTGGGACATCTAACCATCGAGGTTCCAGTTAGTTTTATATGAGTAGGGGCATAAATATGAGTCAAAGAAAGAAGACTCGTATCTTTTTGTTTCTAATGATGTCATCACCTTGACTCAACAAGAGTTTTATAACAGGACCTAAAGATATACTATACAATATTTTTATTTAAAAAAACTTCATAAAAAACTCTTTATGCCTCGAACTGTTTTCTTACACTTTTAGTGGCTATGAATGAATTTACTTACTGGTAAACGAATGATTTCTTTTCCATCTGATGATGTTGAAGAACTCCCATTGTCTTCTAAAAGATTAAAAGGCCAAGGCTGGGATGCTGTTTGGTTTCCAGTACTGGTAGAGGGTGTGGTGGACTCCAGTGTTGCCGACCCAGGAGGAACCCGGGTGGGAAACCCCGGTGTTGCCTGCCATTCACCCATTGTTGTGGCAACACTGTGAGTGAGAGCAGCTACAGCCACCAGGCAAGCATCCCAGGACGACTGTTTGAGGTGAGCGCTGGAGTGCTCCACCGCGTGACTCGTGAAATCTGCCACCTCAGCAATGTGAAGCAGCTCTTCGTCGGATAGGTGGAGCAACGATCTGCAAACAAAGGTGAAATCCAACTTGAGACTGACTGCGACCACAAATGAAAACTCAAGAAGGCATCTAAGATGGGTTTAATGTAATTATATATTTGTGAAAGTGAAAACGCAATTTCAACATCTGTTGTATATGTTTAACATGTTCGAACATCGGTTCGACATCTGTTCCAGTAGATGTGCGAACTGAGAGGAGCTTTTTCTATTTTTTTAAATTCCAAAGTTTTAAAATTAAGTTTTAGAAAAAAATTCTCAGTTATTTTTGGGGCGTTTAAGTTAAATTAGGCGGTTTTGCTACCCTAAGCACACCCCCCTCCCCCTCACACTCCTTATTACATCAAGGAATCCTAAGTTTTTGTTCAAAAAAAAAATATATATAGAAACAATAAAAAAAATTTTAAAACAGTTAAATTAAATTTTTATTTTATAGATAAGTATAAAAATTAAAATAAATGTTTGAATATTCGAATAACTAGTGGTTAATCATACATTTTTTACCAAATTTTATTATTTTATTTAACATCTAGTAGTTAAATTATAGACTATGTACTAAATTGAATAACTGAATTATAAGTATACATGTTAAGTTTTGGGTTAAGTTATTCAGATTTATTAATTTACATTAGATACATTACTTAATGATACACTCTGTTGTGCATATTGTAAGGTGAATTTGACCACTGTAAACAAAACCAAGTAAGTAGGGAGATCCTTAGGCCCAATTTACATGGAGTGTTTTATGACACACTTCAAAAGATGAGGGTCATCTAACTACATTGCACTAGATAGGAGCTTTTATACTCCGCGCCCATGGTCGCCTACCGTGTGTCATCTAAGGTATCTTTTACACAGCGATTCGAGCGACGTGATGTATAAAAGGGGCCTTAGGGGAAGGTAGAACTCCCCCAACACACAGATAGCACCACCATGATAGATAGCACCACAATGATAGTACCGCGATTTAATTTTAAGTGAAGAATTAAGCTGATGGAGTTGAATTGAAACAAATACTAGCAAAATTTTGCACCCGTTTGTTATTGTTTTCATTTTTAATAAACAAATACCGGTATGCTTATTTTGACATTTGAGAGATAGAAAGAAGTGCTTCCCATGCCAATTAGGAAAAGTAATCCTAGTATCAGCGTTTGATTATACTCTGGTTTTCAGGAGCAAAACAAAATTTTTTTAACATGTGATGTTTTTACTTACTTGATTTGGTCTACATTGATATGACTGAGGGGTGAGTGTCATGTGTTTGAAGGAACAGAGGTGGTGTAGCTTTTTACTTAAATGGACCCGCTGATTCATTTGTTAGATAATTAATCAATAGCAAAATGAACAAATGCAGCTGGGCCTAGTTTTGAACCATCAAAAAGATTATAACTTTTCTCATCTCAAATTGGCAAAGTTTAGACCCAAAGGCGAGCTCTATGACCATTCAGCTACCCAGCCTGATAATAAGACACTGAAGTAAGGACACAAGAATTCACATCAGAGACAAAAGTATCCTTGTGACTTGCAACCAACAGACAGAAGTTAAGTCCCCCAATACCTGTCCTCCTTCTCTTCCGCCACAAACTGGTCAAACACTCTGTCCAAAATGGAGATGCTGGTGGTGTCAGTTGTCCTGTGCAGGGCCCGTAGCCGCTCATGGCAGCTGTTTATCAGGGGCAAGTGCCTCTTCTCAAGACTACTGAGGGCAGCAATCTCCTCCAGTACCTCCTCCTGAAGTTATTTGTCAAATAATTAAACATTCTTTAAAACATTATCCCAAAAAGTTTTAATATTTATGACGTATTTAAAATGCATTTTAATAAAAGTGGCTTATAGACCTAATGCCCTTTGGGACTAAAAAGAGTGGAGGCCAAGTTTTAAATCTTCTCAACGTAAAATGTACATTTTTATTGTACAGAAAAAAATTGTCTTTAATCTACTAGAAAAGTACCGTCAGATGGGGCTACTATGAACAAAAAGTCAAAAAATGTTTTGACTTGGTATAATGCCCATTAAATGTGTCTTATCATCCTTGTAATATGCATTTTCTGATTCCTTGGTTCTTCTACTTTCAGAATATGTAATTAAATAAAGTATAATATTGTATACAAAAATTGAAAAAAATATTAAGTGAGACTACGTTTTTTGACGAAAAACCGATACCACCCAAACTCTTTTATGTAGACCAAAAACCACAAAAGAATGGGTCCTCTAAGTATTTTTTTATAATACTTTGGTTAATTGGGATAAAATTCTTGCCACTTAAAAAATTTTGAATTAATTAATAAAATTTAATTTTTTTGTTTAAAAAATTTTTGCACTTTTTAGAATGAACATGGGGCTACTTTGAACAAAGGGGCTAATTTGAACAAATTTATAATATTAGCAAAATCACATGTTATTGAGAGCTTTTAAGAATTTAAAGACCTAAAAGAAGCACAGAAAGGACAGACACAAGTAAGAAAAAGAAAAATGTTAACAAGAAATGTAAAAATTGGGAAAACTTTTCCTCAGAGGACTTATCGAGTGTTGAGTAAGATAACGACTCCGTTATGGACGCAAGTTTTGGGTTTTTTGATCCCGAAAATGACTTAGGAATCCAAGATTCACAGTCCATCCCAGGAACTAGTGAAGGTACCAGTGTAGAGATTTGAAGAGTGCATCAGCTCCAGAATTCAGAACCACTATGGGCAGTGATACTAACAGGCCACCACCCGGCTCATGGGTAATCGTCAAATACACCTCGAAAAAGGAAATTTTCCATTATTTTATCGGGCAAATAATACATTCATATGAAAAGGGAGCAGAAGTCAAGTTCCTCCAAGGAATCCAAGTAACAATAAATTCATCAGGCCCCCTTAGGATGATTTCAATAATGTACCTACATCGACATTGTTGAAGTTCTTCCAGAACCAATTATGGTTTCGTCAAGGGGGTCAGTCGTTTTCACATTTAATGCTGATTTCAACAAATACACCATCATTTAAACAAGTGAAAAGAGAATAAACTGTACATATTGTATTTATATATAAATGATTTTTTCATTTGTAACTCAAGCACAGACACGTTTTTGTTACGTGTCTTTACAATGTTTTAAGGACGCTTTTTAGTGGATTAGAAATACTTAAAAAAAGTTTTGTACTCAAAAACTTTATAATTAATTAGTTGAGAAGAAGTATGAGGCATTATCAGCTTTCTAAATCAATTACAAAAATATATATTCATGAACAAGGAAATTCCCATTTTTTCAGTGAGTTGTTTCAGTTTTTACGTTGTAAAAATTATAGTTTTTAATAGATTTTTACATTTTTTATATGTATTTGTTCATTGAAACCCCAGCTTTTTTATGGTGTTTCATAATAGCCCCCAGCTTCAACAGGGGCAGAGATACATGTGATTTTAAAAAGTGTTCATTGAAGCCCCATCTGCGGGGCTACTTTGAACAGCCAAAAAAATTTGTTTTTAAATTTTATGTTAGCATTTAAATTTTTGTTGACATGCACAAGTTGTAGATAAGATCTGTCCACATCATATGGCACAAGAATTGATTATTTTGCATGTAAGGTTTAGAAATTATTCCCAAAAATCAAAATTTTTGTTACAAAGTACCCCGCCCCATCTGACGGTAAAAAATATAGCTTGTAATTTTATATATAAACTGAAACTTTTGGAAATCATCAATGACACAATGTAACAAAAGGTTTCAAAACAATTTACAAAATAAAAATTGTTTAACATTAAATAAAAAGCTAGTATAAACACTCTTATGATTGACCAGGTATTTGTTATTAACAATAACAGTACCTTGAACAAATTCAGTTAACTACAGGCCAACGCGTTTTTATTGAAGAAGGTGTATTGACGGGAACAAAATTTTTATTTTCATCCAATATCCAGAAAAGATTGGGTTAGGATTGCTCTGAATAGCAGTACTCAATAAATATTGTTAATCCAGATGTTGAAAAAATTTAATCATAGTAAAAATATGCTCCAAATGATCACACAAAACCCACCGTGAAATAATACTGTTTAACTGTGTTGTTTTTGCACTTAAATGTTAGTAAATCTTTTTGAATCTGGTGGACGTCGTACAGTAGATTGAGATCCTTCAGGACCACTTCCGTCTGAAGGTTGGAAAATGGGTCACAATGCTGAAGAGAAGTTGATCCTTCTTCCAACAAACTGAAACGATAACAAGTTTAAATAGCATAAATCTCAGAATGTAACCCTCTGATTGTATTTCAGGAAAACCCCTGCCTACGAAAATTCCTAAAAATGGCTAAAACTACAAATTACAGTATCTGTACAATGTTAATTGTAATGTGGATCATACAGTTAAAAATAAATTGAATTGCACAAAAAGACTCTGGTAATTTGTAAAGTAAAGGTCATTTCGTGATAATTTCTTTCAACGTAAATGTTTTAAGAATTTTAAGCTGAAGTAATAAACCTTACTTAATTAATATGTCACTTTGATTCTACAAAGTATATTTAGTTATTTAGTTGCTCTAGAAATTGTTTATATCTTAACTACCTTGTTTTAAAAACTTAATAATTACTATCACTATCTTTACTTGGCATTGAAATTTGATTTTGACTGAGAAGTTTAAGCTTATTCAAAGCCTGATCGATAAGCATGAGAAAAAGTACTTAAATATAAAGAAACAATATGTAGGAGAAATAAGTATCAATGTCTGATTTTTTAAAATAGTTTAAACAAACCTACAATATTACAAACTTACCTTAAGTTTAGATGCTTGATGAGATCTTTTACTTTTAACTGACTGAACAGACCACACTCTTCCAGAATGAACGTTATTTTATCTCTTAGTATAAAATATTGTTTCGTCTGAAAATAATTAAAAATATACATATAATTTGTAAATGCAACATCAATAGAGTTTTAAGTTAAAATGTTGTCTTTAAAAAAGAGATTACATGTTTCATTGAAATAGAACACACTCATTTATCTAAGTATGACTCATCCAGCGTCTTTTTCATCTGGTCTTCTGCTTATCCAGCCCAGTCAATGGAAATTATATATATATGTAACTTATATTTGTAATGTTAGTTTTAGCAAATTTCCCATTAGATAACGAGTGGAAAATCTAAGGTAAAAAAGAAATATGGGCCTACAACTGGTTTGTAATATATGGTGGGCGTCATTGTCCCCCACTTCCGTTAAACAAAGCTACTTTGAGCAAAGCCTAAACATTTTTTTGTTAAAAATAAAATACTTTTCTTGTACTAAAGTCCTAAAGTGGCAGGCAGTAGAAAAAAAGTCAAGTTAAGAGAGAACCCATAGTATTTAAGTATTTTACAAAACTTCATGAGTGTGAAACAAACTCACATAGACAAAATGAGTTTTGACAGAGGCACAGAGTGATTGCAGCTGCAGCACCAGCAGACACCAGTCCAACAGATCCTCGGAGGGCAGAGCCGCTCGCAACTGAGCGTACGGGAACTGAGTGTCACACTCAGCGGCTGTCTGAAGCCTCACCACCATCATCAGGAAGGGGATCATTCCCGTCACGTACTGAAACCAGTACAAGCGACATTCAATTGATGTGGACAAAATGGATAGAATTCACAAGATGACAAGGGCATAACTGAGACAGAGACAATGGAAATCAAGTTCAATTCCTAGACCAGACAATCGACTATAAAATCTATTGGTCCAATGATGTTTAAATGTTTGCCAAAAAATAGGGTTTGGAATTTTTGCAACAAAACAATTAGAATATTTTTTTATTTACCACACCTTAAAACAGCTTATTTCTCAATTATCCAGTTATATTTGCTAAGGCCTCGAGGTTTACTGAGCAACGCAAGACAAAAACTACAAATAAAAAAATACACCTACAAAAGTTGCCATCAGAACAGTATAAAGTATTGTAGGTGAATCCTATGGTAAATGAGATAATTGCATTTTTGGTATTTTTATAGACCGTTATTCTCCATATCTCCTTTTCATATATGAATAACACCTTCAAAGATAGTCAAAACACTTATACTTACAACACTAGAAGGGGACAGAATTTTTTTCACTCGTCATAGAAAAATGTATGAATATATGATAATAAACTATTGGTCTGTGGGGCCCAGAAAATTTATGGGTCAGCTCGGGCCGGGGATATTTACGGGCCAAACTCGGGTCAGGTCAGACTTTATCAATTCATTTTTACTGAGCAATACCTTATGCTCAGTGCCTTCAAGCCGGCTACCGCAACGGAACAATTAAATAGCGAAAGCAAGATCAAACCGTGCATATGTGCGTCCATGTGTTTTCTGTACTGTTTGTGTTGTTATACAGGGTTAGGCAAAAGTCTGGACACCCCTAGTTAACTTTTTAACGCATTGCAGTAGGAAAACCAAACTTGGCATATGTTAACAACATAAAAAACTGCATTTTTTCATCAACTATACAACTTTGCCCCTGCCCCCAAAATGGGGTATTTCGGGGGCAGCCCCAAATTTTCAAATGTAAACCCCTATTGAGTGATCCCTCATTTTAAACGGTTTATCGAGAGAAATTAAAAGGCGCAAACCGGCGGTCGATATCTCACCCCTAAACAAAATGGCAGCCATTTCAAAATTTGAGAAGGGCAAGCAATTTTAAGTCTGGACACCCCCAGTTAACTTTTTAACGCTTTGCAGTAGGAAAATCAAACTCGGCACATGTTTACAACATGAAAAACAGCACTTTTTCATCAACTACACAACTTTGCCCCTGACTCCAAAATGGGATTTTTGGGGGCAGCCCCAAATTTTCAAATGTAAACCCCTATTGAGTGACCCCTCATTTTAAACAGTGTATCAAGAGAAATTGAATGGCACAAACCGGGGGTCGATATCTCATCTCGAACCAAAATGACAGCCATTTAAAAATTCGAGAATGGTTAATTGACCTAACATTGAATTGGAAAATAGCTTTTTTAGAACGAGAATTTCTGGAATTATTTTAGAATTGAACCTAGTAGCAGAAATGTACTAGTAGGTTCAATTCTAAAAATTTGTATTTCTAAAATAGTTATTTTCCGATTTTATTTTATTGAATGTCAATCACCCCATCTAAAATTTTAAAATGGTTGCCACTTTGGTTTAAGATGAGATATCGACCTCCAGTTTGTGCCATTCAATTTCTCTTGATAAACCGTTTAAAATAAGGGGTCACGCAATCAGTATAAAAAAAAAATCGCAAAATTTCGAGGGGTTAAAGAGGGGAAATTTGTTATTCATACACGTAATTATTGTCGTGTAAACGCCTGCGAAATAGGGCGACGCAACGCAAGGCTCATGCAGACCTTTCTGCGTTGCGTTGCGGCGGCGGCCTAACGAAACAAATCGTAGACCTACTCCATCCTTGATTTTTTTACATCATCATCATTCAAATAAAGTTTTGACTGTACCAACAGTTATTATTGATTTATAACCCGCGTTACATACATTTTTCTTTCAATACAATATGGTATTGTCAATGTTTCACTTCAAGATTGATTTTTATTAGAAGTGTAGAAGATTGAAGAAGTGAAGTAGCAGTGACAGGTTATATGCCAATTACTGCAAATTATAAAGTGACACTATACATTTTAGAGGATTTGATTTATTTAAAATATCACAATATATATTTGTGTAGGTCTATACAGCATGTCATTACACCCCGTCACTGACTATGCATATTTATTTGTATTCTACATATCAAAATAAAAATCTAAAATGTGTAGTACATTTTTTTATTTTGGCTCTGTTTAGCCTCTATTTGCCCCTTTGTTTTTTACACTTAATTTTTATATCCGTAACGGATCACTATATTAATTCAAGATTTGGCATTCAATTTTATCACACCAATGTTCATTTGTAAGAGAAAATATTTTCCAAATAAAAAAAAAAAGTGGTTACCATTAAAAAAATTAACTCAGATACTTTAAACCCGGTAAAGTTAAACAATATTTAACAGGAGGCAAAATAAATTATACAACCAATGATACCAAGATAAGGATTTAACCAAAGTAACGGATCTATTCAGATTTTTCTGTATAAAAACCTCGATTTTTATTCTTATTGTTGCAAATTCCTTGAGGTTATTTTATTGAAAAACTATAATAAGATTTACAAAAACTTCTAAAATAAGTTATACAAAAACTACGCCCGAACAACGGCGGCACGGCACAGACGGATGGGTGATACCGCAATTTTTGCGAACTAGGGCGATACGGCACGCAACGGACACTCCCGGACTATTCGCACCTACCGCAGTTTTGCAAAAGATTCGGGAGAGGAATCTCAGGACATTTCCGAGCTACCGTGCCAACCGTGACGGCTCTCCAAGACGTACGCTATTTTCGTCGTTCTACCCAGCTCGCAATAGTAAATTAAGTTGTTAAAACGACTGATCTCTTTTGAAGGAAAGTGCGGATGGCCGGAACACCGGGTGTCCGCTAGTACCACAGAATATGTGCGAGTACGCGCAACCGCTCAAAAAACTGCGGGCCGTGCCATATGTCGCCCGGCCGAGCCACACCGCCGTAGTGCATAACTCCGTTACTTGTTGTTAGATCTGTATAATCTTGGTATCGTTAGTTAATTTAATAAATCTGTCAACTTTTTTGCCTCCTGTAAAATTTTGACACAATTTACCGGTTTTGAGATATTTGGATTTTAAGTATCCGTCATTTTGAAACTACACGTAGCCTATTGGACAAAAATAATCGTTAATTTATTTATATTTAGTGACCGGTATTGCGGCAGGGAGGGCGCAACTGTTTTATGTGCCTAGGGGCGCCGTTTGGCTAAATGCGGCCCTGCACGCAATAGGGGTTTACATTTGAAAATTTGGGGCTGCCCCAAAATACCCCACTTTGGAGTCAGGGGCAAAGTTGTGTAGTTGATGAATAAGTGCCGTTTTTTATGTTGTAAACATGTGCCGAGTTTGGATTTCCTACTGCAATGTGTTAAAAAGTTAACTAGGAATGTCCAGACTTTTGCCTAACCCTGTATGTGTCTATTTATTCGCACTTTTAAACCTTCTAACGACGTCGTCCAGACTGATATTTCAATTGATTGATGTTTTTGAAATGAAGACTGTGAGAACATGGTGCCAAACAGCGCCGAAACCAGGTCATAGACCTACGAAAGTTTTGAATTGGAGACAAGAAGGTAATTTAAAACCACACTATATAATAATAATTTACACACTATATAATAATAATTTATTTGGTGTCCATCCAAAAAAGAAAAATAGTTTAGCTATTGACTTAAATTGGTACACCACGTAAAATAACTGTGTTTGTCTTTGTATTGTGTTTAATAACTATGTATACTTTTTGAATATAATATAGAATGGTTTTGAGAGGTACGGTAGGTAGTGAGTAGTGAAAAAAGAACAAAAATCAACTCTAATTTGAATTGAACAGCCATGGATTTGTTTGATGTAGACGAACCTGTTGCAACGGCACGGACCCAAGTGGATCTTTAGGTGTGTGAGAGCAGAACTGTCGACACCCTGGCATCTGCTGCTTCACAGACCCAGTGAGGGCCTCTGAGGTGGCGTAGAGGCTCCACACCGCCTCCGCGTCCTGCCGCAGCCGGGCGGCCAGGCGGTTCAGCACCACAGCCAGCAGGTTGGCAGCACTGTCGGTGATGGCGGTCGTGGTGGTATCACTGTCACCACCGCCCGTGGCAGCCATCACCAGGTCCTCCAGAACACTCACTAGCTTCTGGCTCAAGCAAAGGTCTATATGGCTGTAATGACAAGTGGATATTTGAATTCTCTTCAGAAGTCTTTTTTGATTATATTTGATTAATATACACTAAAACAGTTTATTGTTTGCATAATAGTAGGCTAAAATAGTTTATTGTAAAAAAAATGAGAACATGTAGAATGAGTGCCATGGTGTAATTAAAAGCATGTATGGATTTTCTCAAGTTAATGATTCAATTGTTGATGTAACGCTATATAATATGGTTTAAACCAAGAGTACTACTTTTTAATTTCATAAAATGTTTGTTCACACAATATGATTACTCTAAAGAGCAAATTTGTATGAAAATAACTGGTTCTACGCCTACATAGACCTTTTTTACCAGCCAGTGAAAAAAATATTTCATTGCTGAGCACAGAATGCAAATTGCTGACGGCATACACTTTTTTTCTTAATTTTTTCAATACCTGTTTTGATAGAAAAACTTTTATCATTGAAGCTCTAAGGAAGCACGCGTATAATGCGAATAAAGAGGGTGAAGAGATGAATGATGATTTATATAAAAATGCAAAGCCCTAACATGAACTGATTTTGGTATGGTCAGTTTATTTACCTTGTCCTGATGACAGTAACCAGGAGATCGACGCATGTCTCGCACACAGCCGTCATGGAGAGGTCGGTGAGGGAGAGCATGGCCAGGCAGTGCTGCCAACAACCGGGGAATCGTGGCAGACCCTGCAGACTGGCAGTGAACAGCTCGAGGAGCAGGGTGCGCAGATCTTGGGTTGGCAGCCGTGCCAGCAGGCTATGGTTGGCGGAGTTCTGAAGCATCGCGTGCAGCAGGTCGCAGGAACACACCTTTACGTCGTCCGCCACCACAGGGTCCGTCAGGTTGTGACGTAGGCTGCGAACTAACTCCGACAGTGATTCCGTCGTCAGCCAGTCTGAAAAACAGCTCACAGTGAAATTGTTGGACTGTGCCTAGAGAACGTCCAAAATTTCTGGGATTTTAGTAAACTGTTCACATAGTTAAGGGAATAAGCTTCATAGTACCAACTTATAAGTTACCACACTTGATTGTTTTAGAAGCATTGTCTCCTGAATTATTTTGAAAGGTTAAACAAATAATCAACTTTCTTGGGTCTTTTGTGTAACTTTCTGAGTAGGTACCAATATACATTTGTTATTTTTAACTTATCAGTTAATTTTACTAGGCTACCTCATCCTATCACCCTTTTTTTGAAGAGTCTAAATAATCGGAAATATATTTTCATTACATCTTCAACAATATCACTTTGTCTAGTTTTTAGTTTTGTTAAGGCAAATCTAAATAGTTCACAAAAAGGACCATAATTCATCAGTATGGGGAGGTCAACACTGTTTCCATATATTTAATTTGTTATTTTATAATATTCTGAGTGAATTTTTTTAATCAATAATTACCATTGAATAAATACTTAATATTACAATGCCGGATGAAATAAAATTTTTCTATCATAACTTGGTACTGTAATAACATACTAAACAGTAAATGTAGATATACTGATTAGAGTTGAAAGTCATACCGCTACGCTAGTTTATTTCCCTAGACAATATACAAACATGTTTATAGACAGTATCACAATAAGCAATGGGAAACATCAATGTTTTTAAGTAATATAAGGTTCAGATTATTTTCTCCTGACAGTGTACACAGAAGTTGTTGTTTCACTTCACATTGTTGCTAAACCATATCTTTGGACTCACTGATCTGACGCAGGTTGCGGAGGCAGTTGTGCAGGATGTTGTATGACGGGTCGTGACGAGTGAGCAGTGCTGCCAACCTGCACACTCCACCGTGAGAGACGATCCACTCCCTCACACATGGCGTTTGGTGTTCCACCTTCAATGCCCACTCCAGGATGTCTTGCCACTTCACCTGCAATATAATAATTAATTCAAAACTAAATGTTACTTTAGTAATTTGTAAATAAAAATCATGCAACAAATTATGTGTTAAAATCCCAAATCCTTAGTTACAAATGAGAAATATATATATACAAATTACGTACAAAACGTAACAAAACGTACAAACGTACGTACAAAACGTTTGTACAATATACTTACAAATTAAATTTACAATTGAATAATTTTGATAGTACAGTAAAACCATTTCAGCACAAATAATACGATTCTTTTGGGGACGATCCTTATACTTACATAGAGAGGCTGAAGTGGACTGTCACTCTCTTCAGAGGTGGAGGCCAGTGTTTCCTCCTACAATATTTAAGATACTGCATGAAATTAAACAATTTTAAAATCAAGACAACACAAAATACCAGAAGTAAAATGGTATAATAAAATGATGCTTTGAGTGAGTATTCTTTATATTTTAAAATACAACAATAATTACGCTTATAACATCTGTAGGCCTACGGTAATTGTCACAAAGTAAAGTTAAATTGTAAATCTAATGATTGTTTTCCAGCTTTATCCTCATGGCTAAAATACCCTGCCTTGTAAAGAAGCTACATGTAAAGAAACTAACAATGGTAATATTGATTGCTAACCACAAATGATGGAATAGCTCACCCCACTAAGGTCAGAGTAGACTGACTGCACATCGTTCTCATCCTGAACGTATTTCAGAAGGGAGAAGATGAGTTTGAGGCTGTAGTCTAGGGGCGTTGAGTCATCCCTGAGCCAGCGGCCCAGCAGACGACGGTACAGACCCATCCACGAGAGTCCTGTGCATAATTACAACAGTGTTCATTTGTAAATTAAATTTCAATTTGGTCAACTATAATGATTAGCCTATTAAAACAAATGACAACCAAATGCATATTCAAAATAATGTACTCCGATAGAAAGAATTTTTTGTCCGTCCGGGGAACTACTGCCTCCGCCATCAGACTAGGCTCGTGGCAAAACACCCTTAAATGATGGCAGATCCCTGGCAGTGTCTCACCTGTCACCTGGAGGATGTGCCGGTAGGTGTCCTCGCTGTCGTAGGCCTCCACCGCCCGCGCCAGGTGGCCAATGAGCACGGTTCTCGCACGGTCACCGCAGCTCTGGGCCAGCTCCAGACACAGGCTGATCTGGCCCCTCACAAACTCACTGCGGGCCTCCTCGTACGATGGAACAAACGACGACTCCTCTACTGAGGGCAAACACTCGTCTGGCTCTCCATCAGTGGACTTTCTTGGCGATACAAATTTCACCTGTTCCAAAGCAACCCAATTTAAACTTGTGCACTGATTTAAAAATTCATAGTTTTCCGTGAATTCCTTTCATGGTGGTTCACTGATTTCTTTTGTGGTGGTTAAGAATTGTAGAAGTCTCACATCTAGAATTCATGTGATTGGATTAAAAGAGGTAAAAAAATCAAACAATCCTCCTCTATATTTTCCTATAAAACTGATTCAGACTTAAAACTACAGCTTTCACAAACAACCAGTTTTGTTTGTAAATTCACTTTTTTGCTTTACATCCGGGTTGAATTTTGCATTTTTTTCTCTTTCATTTTTCTTTAAGCTTTAAAACAATTTCATGTAGCACTGTAATGTAAAAAAATTCCAAACTAAAATCAAATTCAATGGGAAAGCTGATGATTGAATTTGCTGATTTTTATGAATGAATTGGCAGAACATGCCATATTATTCAGTATAACCTAATGATATAATTTTTGACTTTTTTTAGTATTATAAACGGATTTTTAAAATAATAATATTTAAATTGCAAGAATTCCATTTAATAAAATAAATTATTGAGTTTACTGTACTTTTGAAGAGTTGGTTACAGTATTTTAATTAATAGAAAGATAAGTTATTGTTTAACAGTATTTACTTTAAACAGTAAATAGATGTACTATATTATTACAACAGTGCACAAAATCATTTAAAAAAAGCTATGGTGGACCAAATGCCATCACAGTGGACTCTCCAGTTCGCTGGAATGTCTTGATTCATCAATCCAATTAGAAAATTAACGAGTTTATGAATAAATTATCAATTTACTCAATGCTTTATAATCGTTCAATCTAGAGCCGATTAACCAGTTTCCCCCTCTTATACTAAGCAAACAAAAAAAGTAAAGTTTATTCTTTACGTGGAGAAGATTATGATACAAACCTTGAAGCCCTTCCTGCATTGGACGTGGGGGTTTTTCAAGGTGGTGAGCAGTGTGTCAAGAGCGGCGCAGTGGCCAGCAAGAGTGACATGGTCTGCAATGTGGTCACGTAGTGCTGCGTCGCACAGTGTTGCCAACTGGCGCCAGCAACATGACGTAAGCGCGAGGTACGGCGGCGCCCCCTGCTGCGCCCACAGGTTGGCCAGACTGGCAACGCCGGCGCACGTGCTCGGCCGCGCCAGCTGCAGTTTGGAGTCGGACATGACGGCCTCCAGCAGTGGAAACACCTGCCGGACAACAGCAACATCGGGCATAGGCAATCAACACTGGGATTGATTTCTACTTTCTTTAAAGAAAAGTTAATTAGAAATATCTACATTGAAAAAAGTATTAATCAATCAAAATATTTTGCTTTCTAAAAGTGGCATTTAGTTTCTCAAACAAATAAAAATGATTCTTCATAAAATATTATTTATTCTTGATATGGGGGTATTATTTATTCTTGATAACCTTAGTTCTTGAGAAAATTTTACACTGAGTTCCTCCAAACAAAAAACACTATGTTGCTCTGTAAATATTTTATGAAGAGGCCTATAAAAATGTTTATAAATGAAAAATATCACTCATATTCTCAAGTTTTATATGTATATATATATATATATATATATATATATATATATATATATATATATATATGTAAGCTTTATTAAAAATTCAACATGGCTTCTATTTAGGGTAAAAAGCTTGTCAATGCGGTTGTTTACTCTGAACACACTCAAGTTATATTTCATAAATGAGGTTGCTAAGGTTGCATGATTCTTTGCTTTTTGACATATGAAGACTTTCGACCTGTAAACTTTGTCTTTGATAAATCTCTAAATGAAAAAATGTCAGAAGTGAGGGCTGGTGACCATCTTGACCATTGCACTGGACCACCACGCACATAATCCTTGATTTATAAAACTTCAACTGGGAGTGCGGGCACCTTTACCTTTCATGTGTTTAATCTTTCTAGTGAATTATAGTAGGATCGGATGGGGTTCCTTGATGGAAGATATTGGCCAAAGCTTGTTCTAAATCTTCTTTGTAACAAATTGGCCTATCAGATTTATTTGGTTTCAATGTACTATTAAAAAATTGATTTTTGTCTTGCAGTTTCATGACGCCCACCTTATGGTTACTGTTTGAACCTTAAAGTTTTAAGCGACAATAAATTTTCATCTGATACACCCAAATCATGTTGAAAAAACTTAAAAGTTCCTCAATAATATGGCAGTTTTAAAAACAATCTTTGTATGCCTGAACAAATTTACTAGGCTTAACAGTTGTTCAGTTATTTGGGACACAGTGTATTTCTTACTGAACATCTATTTGATTAATTAATTACAGTCTAATAAATAGAGTCAATAAATTATAATAATTTTGTACTACTGCCTGTTTTGTATAAAAATGAAATAAGTGCAAAAGGTTTGAATGTTGAAGAAAGACTGTATTTATTTACATTGAACAGCTGATTGTTAACAACAATACAATTAAATTAAAACCATGTGCTTGAGTGAAGATAATTATAATAATAATATTTCAGTCCTGTTCTGAACATTGCCGCCCACCAAAAAATATATTTATATTTTTTCATGTTGCATTGGAATTCAAACTTTAATATTTACAAATTGAAATCAACAGTCTTTGAATTGTATACAAATTCTTCTTGAAAAAATGTACAAATAATTAAAATAAAAGTTATTTTGTAACTTGTTGATATCAAGTAAAACAGCACATTTCTTGAGATTGTCTATTTCACGGGTAATGGACACAGCTTGACTACAGGACGCTTGATTTGTCCTTGTTTGGTTTGAAGAGTTGCCACTCGAACCACTCCATCGATACCAGGATGTATTTCTTTCACACGTCCAGTAAGCCAAGACATCACTGGAAGGTTAGGGTCTCGTATTAGCACCAAATCACCGATCTTAAGATTAGGAACACTTGTCGTCCATTTCTCACGTTGTTGCAATGTATGCAGATATTCTTGATTCCATCTTTTCCAAAAATGTTGTGTTTGTTGTTGCACTAGTTGCCATCGTGAGAGGCGGTTAGAGGGAGAAGTCGAAAGGTCTGGTTGTGGAAGAGTCACAAGAGGCTCGCCAATTAGGAAATGACCTGGAGTGAGGGTATCGAGTTCTTCTGGATCAGTAGATAGTTGGCATAGGGGTCTAGAATTTAAAATAGCTTCAACTGAGGTCAATAAAGTATAAAGCTCCTCAAAAGTTAACTTCTGTTCTCCAATTACACGTTTCAGGTGGAATTTTGTAGACTTGATACCAGCTTCCCAAATACCTCCAAAATGTGGAGTGGCAGGGGGGTTGAAATGCCATGTTACACCTCTAGCAGCAAGATCATTCTAAATTGTTGATTGTGTGTCAGGGTGATTAATGAAAGTAAATAGTTCATTTAACTCTCGATTTGCTCCAACAAAATTAGAACCTTGATCGCTATATATGTCACTTGATAACCCACGACGAGCAAAGAACCTTGTTAAAGATGCCAGGAAAGCTTCAGAACTAAGTGAGGATACTAACTCTAGATGAATTGCCTTGGTAGCTAAGCACACAAACAAGCAAACATATGACTTTAGAATCTGCGGTTTTCTTAGTTTATCTGTTTTGGTGAAAATTGGACCTGCGTAGTCCACACCACAATGCATAAAAGGTCTTGAAGGTTTAACTCGAGGTGCAGGTAAATCAGCCATAGGAGGGTGGGAAACCTTAGCTTTAAACTTAACACATGTCAAGCACTTAGATAAGCGGTGTCGTATTGAATGTCTTGCAGAAATGATCCAGAATTGACGAACAATTAGTGATTGTAATAAGCGGGGACCAGCGTGTAAGTACTTCTTGTGGTAGTGGTCGATTATCAAGTTGGTTAAGTGAGATTTCTTAGGGATCAACATTGGATGCTTTGCATCATAGTTCACTTCAGCGTTTTTAATCTGTCCACCAACACGAATGATTCCCATCTTGTCAACAAATGGTTGAAGACGCTGCACTCCTGTGGAACAAGATGTACCCTTTTCAATGGATTTTAAATCTTCTTTAAAATGATGACGCTGAGTAATTTTCACTAACATAATAGTAGCAAAATTCAATTCTGAAGTTGAAAGAGCATTTGAAGTTATCTTGGTTGATATATTTCGACTATTATTGATGAATCGAAGAATCCAGGCAAAACATCGTTGCAGATGTTGAAAAGAGGAAAACGTTCTATGAAGTCAAGAAATGTTGATTCCTGGTTGACAGCAGTTGTAACAATAACTTTTGGTTTGAGTTCAGCATCAATTTCTGTTGTAGGGTTAATCGCATTGTCTTGGATTGGCCAATGAGAGGGCGGATGTTGTAAAAAGTCTGGTCCATGCCACCAAAGGGGGTGATCAATGAGCTATGATGGCATTATACCTCGTGATGCGCAGTCTGCAGGATTTTCGGAGGATGGAACGTAAAACCAATGTGACGGATCCAAAGTTTCCTGAATGTCAGCGACCCTGTTGCCTACAAATGTTTTCAGTAAATGTGGAGAAGTATGTATCCAACTCAAACAAACTTTTGAATCTGTCCAAGCATAGAATTTTGTACCAGAGAAATTTGTGTTCTCAATCGTTTTCTTGTAAAATCGAATCAGTTTATTTAATAAGTAAGCACCACACAACTCCAACTTTGGTATAGTGAGTCTCTTCAAGGGGGCAACCTTAGATTTCGCTAATAATAGGTGAACAGAAACAGAGTCATCGTTACTAACAATTCGTAAATATATGCAACAAGCAGAGCCTAGTTCAGAGGCGTCACAAAAGCCATGTAATTGAGCATCCTTGAAGTTCTGAGTAGCAACAAAGCGGGGAATATTTAACTGAGACAATGTAGGTAATTCTTCACAAAACTTTATCCATTGCAAATAAATATTATTTGGAAGGTTATCATCCCAATTTATTCCAAGAGTCCACAGTTGTTGCATTAACTGCTTAGCCCAAAACACTGTGGGTGTAGCTAAACCCAGCGGATCAAAGATTTTGGAAATGTGTGAAAGTAATCCACGTTTTGTCGGGGAAGATTCCTTGACAGGGGCATGAAACGTCAATACATCTTGTTTGGGAAGCCATTGCAGACCAAGAACCTTGACAGAAGCATCTTCAGTCTTGTCTGAGTGGAATACTATTGCCTTGTCATCAGTGGGCACATCAGCTAGTAATTCTGGGGCGTTGCTTGACCATTTGCTTAGTTCAAAACCACCAGACTTCATTAAGGAAATTAATTCGGTCATAAGATTTTGGGCTTCTTCGAGTGTTTGAGTTCCAGTAATGCAATCATCAACAAACATGTCATTTATCACAGCTTGGGCTGCCATCGGAAATTTATCTCCTTCGTCAGAAACAAGTTGTCGTAAAGTGCGAAGTGCAAGAAATGGTGAACTAGTAACACCATAAGTTACAGTGTTCAAAGAATAAAATTCAATTGGTTGCTCAGGGCTTTCTCTCCAAAGGATAGCTTGATATTGGCGATGGTCTGGGTGAATAAGTATCTGACGATACATCTTGCATATGTCAGTTCCAAAGACAATTGGGTGTAGTCGGAAGCGAGACAGTATTTGGCAAATGTCATTTTGTAGTTTAGGTCCACTTAATAGCTCGTCATTCAGTGATTGGCCTGAATCAGTTTTGGCAGAGGCGTTGAAAACAACTCGTAACTTTGGTGTTGGATCTGAAGCCTTGAAAATACCATGGTGTGGAATGAAATATGCGGGAGGGGGGTCATCAGATTGTAGACAAGTCATGTGGCCTAAGTCTTCATATTCCCTCAAAAAATCAGTGTATTTAGCTTTAAAATTGGAGTTGTTCTGCAATCGGTTCTCAAGAGACACTAAACATTTCTTCGCACGGTTGAAAGAATTGCCTAAGTTTGGCGGTTCATGTTTGAACGGTAGTTTAACAATGTACCGACCTGACTGATCTCGAGAATGGGTAGAGGCAAAGAGATTCTCACAAAGTTCATCCTCTGAACTAATTCGTTGTTTGGAAGGAATTTCTTCCATTTCCCAAAAACGCTTCAAACAACTTTCCAATGATGAATTGTTGTCTGAAATGGTTAGGTTTGCAGACATTGTAGGTTTGCATAGTGTTGGAATTTCAGTTTGTCCTATTAAAACCCAACCAAAGATTGTGTGGAAAGGAGTAGGATATCCAGGAGGTGAATTAGATTGCCCACCATCGAATACGTAAGGGAACAAGTCAGCGCCCAATAAAAAGTCGATAGGTCCTGGAGTATCAAAGCTGGGATCAGCCAACTTTAAATTGCAAAAATATTGTTTTATAGTGGAACTGAGTTTGACAGTTGGCATTGTAGAAGTAATCTTATCTAAGACAATGGCCTTAGTATGTAGTGTTGAATCGTTAGTATCTAGCGGTTTCAAAGTGCATTTTACAAATCCTTTGGCACCAAGAACAGCAGTTTCAGAAAGTCCTTCAATAGGCTGATAACACTTGTAATGAGGTAAATTGAGTTTATTAGCCCAAGAGCTAGTTATGAACGATCCTTGGGAGCCAGGATCAATTAGAGCACGCACTGTGTGAAAATTAGATGAGCTATCTTGAATTTGTACAAGAGCAGTTCCTAGTAGGGTAGTAACATTTGATTGTGATTCGGTGTTCACTGCATTCATAGATTTGACTGATTTTGATTCAGAAACTGGATTACTTGGAATTGAATTAGGTGTGTTTGTCTTAACGCATTTTCCAGGTTGAGTTTTCAAAGTCTTCACTGGTTGTGTAGGATTAGTAAAATATGAATCGTCATGTAAAGTAGTGTGGTGAGGTTTGGAACATTTCTTACATCTGTGTACTGAATTGCATTTGTGTAACATGTGTGTCGAACTTAAGCAATTAAAGCACGCTTGCTTTGACTTGACAAAATCTCGCCTATTGCTTGCGCTTAGCTTCAAAAAGTCTGGACAAGAGTAGACAAAGTGATTAGCTAAACAGTATAAACAGGAGGGTTCTTCTGTGTTAGTTAAAAATACTTTAGACTTCATTGGTTGCGCAAACTTACTACTAGTTCCGGTACTTGGTTTCTTTGTAACAGACCTGTTGGTATAGGCAGGTTTGTAATTCTGACTAGCAATAGAGGAACTTAGGGTTTGGGAAGTATCTAAACACTTACAGTGTTCCCTGAGAAAATTAATAAAATCATCAAGTGAAGGGAATTCTGTTTCTGCAAACTTTCTTTCAAATAATTGACGTGTGTGACGATCGATCTTCTTTAATGCCACGGACAAAATTATGAAGTCGCCTAAGGGGCCAGGAATTTCCATACACTTTAGTGCTTGCATATTTTCATTAAGTATGTCAAGTAGATTCCTAAGTGGTTTCGGTGACTCTGAAGTAACGACAGATAAATTAAATATCTCATCAAGGTAATGAGTCGCAAGTAGACGTTTGTTGTCATAACGATCCAACAATTGATTGAACACAACCTCATAATTAGTAGCCGAAATTGGAATTGAGCGCACCAAAGAGTGTGGTTCTCCCTTAGTACAAGTTAGAAGGTAGTGAAATTTCTCAATTGCAGGAAGAGTTTTGTTCTCATGCACTAAAGATAAGAAAAGATCCTTAAAATTAGGCCAATCTTTTAAAGTTCCATCAAAACAAGGCAAATTAATTTTTGGAAGCTTGGCATGTGTCGTACTATTTGGTTCCAACACAGATTTAACTGGCAAAACATCCTGCGAGCATAAGGCTTCTTTTGTAGCTACAATTTTAAAATACTTATCATCAATTTCCTCGTTTAACTGATGTAAACCTTCAATTTGAGAGGTTTCTCCTAATGAAATGTACTTAGAGACAATGTTTCTTTGAAATTGATTGAAACTTTCATATTGTTCATTGAGTTTCTCAAACCTGGCTTTAAAAATAGCAAGTTCAGATGGTTCTACATGTACTATTAATGCATTAGCCTTAGACAAGAGATTGTCAATCTTTTTAATTATGGAGTCCCTATTAAATTTTAAGACTTCAATTTCCTTCTTGATTTCATCAGCAGCACTCATATTGCATTAAAAATTAAGAGAAAATAAAACTGAAATAATGTCTCTTTTTTTGAAATAAACAAAATATGGCAGTAAAAATAATTAGGAAACGTTACATTTTCTTCAATTATGAATTAAACTTGAAAGAAATAACAACTCTTCAGAGAATTAGTTGAGTTATTGTAAAAAGATTACTAAGCAATTGTAATTATTGTAATGAAATTCATTTTTGAAAATAAAGTAATAAATTTACAGCTGTTAGTTGTACTGAAAAATTGCAAATATGAATCTTCTTCTGGGTTCACTTGTAGTTGTAGCAGTAAGATTGAAAATTAACAAAGTTTTACTTACAAATGTCCAAAATAAGTAAAAAATGGAAAAATCACATTAAAATCACTCTAAATTGAACTGTAAAAGGTGTGGTTAATTAATCTAGGTTCGAAGGACCAAAAAATGTTTTGTATAAAAATGAAATAAGTGCAAAAGGTTTGAATGTTGAAGAAAGACTGTATTTATTTACATTGAACAGCTGATTGTTAACAACAATACAATTAAATTAAAACCATGCGCTTGAGTGAAGATAATTATAATAATAATATTTCAGTCCTGTTTAATATCTTTAATACCTTTATTGAAATGGCGACCTAACTCAATAGGTAGTTTAAAACCAAGTATGAATGAGGGATGAGTGTAGGATGATTGTGGCGCGATCTTGTAGTCTTGTTACTGACTAAGGCCAACATTCTCCTTAGACAGGACTGTTAATTCATAGCCCAACAGCCAATGGTATCTAGGGACCTACATTTTAAAGTGGGGTCCGAACCACAATTTCAACCTCCCATATACGAATTGGTCTAATTATGAGGATGGTATTTATGGATGAACTAGTATTCACTAGTGCGGACGTTAATCCCCACCAGGGAATATCGCATCCACAAGCCATCGCTCATAACTATCCACAATTCGTGACCTCCAAGTAGCTGGATTACAGGACGTCGCCACCGTCCCAGTCCTGTTCTGAACACTGCCTGAGTATTTATTAAAATTATTAATAAATTGCTTTCTGAAGTTCAAAGTTTGACTGATACTAGGTTTAATAACAAATTGTATTAATGGCTTCAACGTAGACCTTTTAATAATATTAATGAGTTTTTAAACATCAAGATAAAAGGCTGTGATTTTATATGACTGTATTAGTTGAAATTTATAGATTTTATTGGTTTTGAGAGCTTAAATTTTTCGTAAAACTTTATCTGATGCTATTACCTTTTTTACGCCTAAATGAAAAGTACAATCTAGTTGTTAGATTAGTCTGTGATATTTTTTTAATACTCATTTTTGTAACATCAATCTAGATTGTTTTATTTAACTTGGCTAAAGTGTTTGACACAATATCCAATATCTGATGGATAATTGATTCAAGTAAAAATACTTTCCAAATAGATTAAAATGTAAAAAAAAATTTAAAAAAATATACTTTGAGCAACACTTCTCACATAACATAGCTCTAAAAATATTCAATAAAATTCAAATTAAGTTGACTGAAGAGGAAACGAATTTACTGACCTGTTCCTCCAGCAGGGCTAAGCAAAGCGCCTCGTCCTCTGCATTGATGCTGACCAGATACCTCGTGCACTCGAGTACAGCCGTCACCACAGCGCTCGACTCCTTCGCACTTATCTGGATGTTACGCACCTTCAACCTTAAAACACAGCTCCATTACCTTTCTTATTAAAAAAATAATTAAAATAAAAGATAAAAATATAGCTATTTTTGCAGCAATAATGATTGTGCACAATTTTGTAAATTATTGCTTTAAGAAAACAACACAAAGAATTTCATAATTAGGGAAAATCTTGCAAACCACTCACCCGGCGCGGAGATTGTCAAAGAACTTTTTGTAGAAGCTGTTCTTGTCAGTGAGCTGATCCGTCGGCACTTTGCTGAGGAGTGGGAGGAGGTTGGGGAACACCAGACTAGCGTTCCCGTCGGCCCCTTCACGCAACACCTTCCACAGCTTGGGCAACACCAACTTTTCCAGGCTCACATGATTCCATACATCCTGCGCCAATACCAGCATCAATTTTAGATCCTTCTTTTGAATATTATTTTAAGTTCTTAATTGTTTGAAACCCAACTAGTTATATCATATAATCTCTATAGGATAGAATCTAGGAGAGGATCTAAGATAAATTTATGGATTTAGGATAGTTAAAATGCTTTAGAAATAAAATCTGTGCTGGTATATTACATGCAAATAAAAATTTCAGTTGTTCATACTTCACAACTCTTCTAAGAACTTTTATATAAAAAAAATTGTGCCCTTGTTAAGCAAACCATGAACAGAATTCCATTGTTAAGCACTAATTCTGAATGTTTTCTGTCCATTTAATAGAAAATTTGCAGATATTGTTAACAAATTCAATGTAATGACTTTTAACATATTAATCAGATACAGGGATATATGTTGATGTAGACCTTTACAGTATTGTTCAGCTCATGACAGCACAAAAGCCTAATAGACCCGATGTTGGACTTTGTAATGTTTAAAAAATTGATTTTGTTTTCAAACAAGAAAATGGACATTATGTAAATTTATAACAAATCACTTAAATATATAGATTTAAACCTGAATTTAACAAGATTTATTGCTATTGACAATATTTTTGTTTTAAGATTATTTATTAATAATTGCACAACAGGTTAAGTTTGGCTTGAACCTTGTATTGTTTAACAGTAGAAACCCTTTTAATAAATCAAATGACATGTAAGCTATATAATATTCTTTTTCAAGAAATCTTCAATAAACTCTTTTCAAGTAAAAATTTAAGAAAGTTTTCAGAACTTGATAACAAAACCAGTAAACTACCTCAATAACATTGAACAAGAGCAAGGCAGCCTGCCACACGCTTGACACAACAGCAGGGTCGGTCTCGTCAATATTTGAGAAGACAGCCATGGAAGCGTGTTTGGCTTCCTGGGTGAGCAGAAATGGAGCCTTCTCACACAGGGCGACCAGGGCAGTGAACCACGCTGCCCGCACCTGCAGACAAAGACACAGCAGCAATGTTGTTAAAGTTGATCTTTTAAACCATACAATCTAAAAAATACCCCCATCGCAGCAGACCAGCGTACTCAGTGAATGTCCAATGGAATTTTGGTATATTCCAAATCTTTTCCTCTAAAAGATTTGCATTTACCTGGTAAAATATTAATTTATGGACGCAACTCAGAGCTGACGCACTGGCCTCAGTGCCCATGTCAGCTTATTCCATACCTAATAAAATTGTTTTTCTAAGAATTACAATTTTTTTATCATGTACCTTTTAGTTCTTTGTTAATTTTAAAGAAAAGTTATTATTATTAGTCTATTTATTTGTAAGTTGTATTACAGAATGTTTTAATTTGTACATGTAAATTTAATTGGAATAAACGACTTCATTCATTCATTCATTCATTCATTTTCTATTTACCCATAAAACCCATGGGGATGAGAGTAAGCAGAGTTGCCACCATATGAGTTTTATTGGTAAATATAAGTTAAACCCTATTTAGTCAATGTGCATTCCAAATTTTATCAAGTTATTTTGTTATTTTCATTTTCCTCATAAAGCCCATAGGGGTGAGTACGTAGGTTTGCTGTCATGTAAGTTTTGTAACCAAATATAAGTTAAGCGCTTGATAATGAATGTACATACCAAATTTTATAAAGATATTCTCAATGAATAAGCAAGATAGAAGGCTTTGTTGATTGCGCATAAGAATAACATAAAAAACATAGTTTTTGGATTTTCTCCATAAGCATTTAAGCTAAGTAAAAAATTCAAAATACTAGATTGTATGTTTTTTAAGCTCTTTTAAATGGTTCAAGTTAAAGTTGTTGAATTTTATACATTAAAGCGAAAAAAGCTAAAAACCCATTTTTTTGCGCTTTAGAAACCTCATAAAACCCTGTTCCCAAGGTCCGATCATTCTGGTTCGCAAACTCATATGAGTAGATGCTGGCTTACACCCCTGTACCAAATTTCATAAAAATCTGAGGTTCCATTCAAAAGTTATCGTTTTCACTGATATATATATATATATATATATATATATATATATATATATATATATATATATATTAGGGATGGACGGGTCTCAAAATTACGAGAAATTTTCGAGAAATTTTTAATCTCGTTAACCGAGACGAGATTTTATTTTGATCGAGATTTTTCGAGACGAGAAATAATTCGTGAATAGCGATAAAAACGGGTATAAATAATCTACAAATTTAATACTGCAAAGTAAATTATTTTGAAGCAATGTGAAGTGTTTTATTTTCCAATCCTCCTCACAACTTTAAACTTAAATTGCCATCATAAACGGTTAAACTACGGTTGGAGTTCCAAGATTTGGACTGGACTGGAGACGGCTCTACGGCTGCATCTGTACGGACTAGTGGTACTGACAATCAACAGTAGTGGGCGGAGTCAACATAGCTTCTGTCTGATTTATAAAATAATTCATTTGTTTGATAAAATCTTTAGAACATTGGGAAAACTTTATAAACAATCATTATATGACATTTAATTGCTTCAATACGATTATTTAAAACTGATTCAAATAATTTTTGACAAATTTAAGAGCTGTTTTGACATTAGCAGTAAGAATAGTGACAGTCAGATGAATGACAAGATAGCCAATCAGATTGAATAATGGCTAACCTCAAATATCCCACGTAATACAGAATTTAATTTCCTTTCACACTCTTAGCAGAGTTCAGCTATTTTAAGCCATAAATGCATAAAATCGGCTGATGGTTGATTTTATTTCAAGGTTTGGATATTAATTTCAATTATTGGGCACTACCCACCTCCAGGTTTATGGCGACCGTCAGAAGAGCGAAGATACAGCCAGATATCCTCTTGTCAGAAAAATAAAATTGTTTTGAATTTACACAAGACACAAACACAAACACTAACATTGACGCCACAAAATTGATACCCGACGTTTCGAGAAACCGCACAACGTTTCCCGTTATCTAGGGCGAACTTGAGGTTAAAAATTCACGCGATTACGCAACCTTGCCGAGCGCCGGACCACGACTGCAGGTGAATCATTGCCTAGGGGTGGAGGGGGAGGGGGGGCTGGAGTCCTGTTCGGTCCTATCACTGATAACGAAGGTCGCCGTGCGTTATCAGACAGATGTTTTATTTCCTCTCTCGCCACTTCCAAATACACCGGGCTTATTTCCACCGATGGTTGGGAAATAGGTGTTTGTTCCACCGCCATAAACAAGGATTCCACCAAATTTCGTTTTTTCCAATTTGGTTCTTTATATAAAATTCCAGTTTTCTCCCAATCTACCTTGTGGCCGGTACTCATTACATGTTCACAGATTTTTGATCCATATACCTCTCTATTATTTACTTTTTTCTGATGTTCAGAAATGCGAACTTTTAGTGGTCTGGAGGTTTGGCCAATATAATTTTGTTTACATGAGCACGGTATTCTATACACCACGTTTTTGTTTTGTTGATTTTCATTAAAAGGTTTAATTTTTGTAACTTGACCCCTTATTGTCATGTTTGACTTAAAAACTGTTCTTATATTGTGTTTTGAATTAATTCGACGGACTTTTTCTGAAACATTTTTAATGTAAGGAATGCAAACAGTGGTGATCGGCTTTTCGACCTCATTTAAACTCAAACTATTGTTTTGTGTTTCACTTAACACTCTTTTCGTGGCTTTATTAATTATCCTTGTCGGGTATCCACTACTTTGTAATGAACATTTTATGTTATTAAGTTCAGTTTTAAAGATCTCTTCGTTACTGCAAATGTTTTTTGCCCGTTTAATTAAGCCTATTGCAAGTCCAGTTTTGACGTGATCAGGATGGTTGGAAGAATAATGTAAGTATTGCCCTGTCGCTGTAGGTTTTCTATGAACCTTAGTTTCCCAGCAATCCCCCGATTTTTTAACTAAAACATCCAAAAAGGCCAGTTCATCGTTCTTTTCCATTTCGATAGTAAATTTAATTGTGTCACAAAGTGAGTTCAGGTAATCCTTAAATTGCATTAGTTTAGTGTCAGATTCTTCCCATAGGCAAAAGATATCGTCAACATAACGGACCCAAAGTTTAGGCTTGACATTAGAGCCATTTAAAGCGTCACTCTCAAATTTTTCCATAAAAATGTTGCTTAAAATCGGGCTTAGCACCCCACCCATGGCCAGCCCTGTGGTCTGTTCATAAAACCTATCGTTTAGTTGAAAGTAATTGGATCTAATACAGACATTTAAAAGTTCCAAAATGGTTGATATGGGAATGTTAGTTCTTTCCGTCAGAGTGATATCTATTTCCAATTTTTCTCTTATTATTTTCAAACAAGGTTCAATAGGAACGTTTGGAAACAGGTTACAAACATCGAAACTCACCATCAAAGTTTTTTCAGTTGGCGGACAAGAATGTAATTTAGCTACAAATTCCTCAGAATTCCTTAAGAACGATTTTGATGATCCAAACAGTGGTGTCAAAATGGGGAGAATAAATTTAGAGAGCTCGTAGTATGGTGAGTCAATGGCGCTGACAATTGGCCTGAGTGGTATGCCTTCTTTGTGAAGTCGAATTAATTCAAAACACAATATAAGAACAGTTTTTAAGTCAAACATGACAATAAGGGGTCAAGTTACAAAAATTAAACCTTTTAATGAAAATCAACAAAACAAAAACGTGGTGTATAGAATACCGTGCTCATGTAAACAAAATTATATTGGCCAAACCTCCAGACCACTAAAAGTTCGCATTTCTGAACATCAGAAAAAAGTAAATAATAGAGAGGTATATGGATCAAAAATCTGTGAACATGTAATGAGTACCGGCCACAAGGTAGATTGGGAGAAAACTGGAATTTTATATAAAGAACCAAATTGGAAAAAACGAAATTTGGTGGAATCCTTGTTTATGGCGGTGGAACAAACACCTATTTCCCAACCATCGGTGGAAATAAGCCCGGTGTATTTGGAAGTGGCGAGAGAGGAAATAAAACATCTGTCTGATAACGCACGGCGACCTTCGTTATCAGTGATAGGACCGAACAGGACTCCAGCCCCCCCTCCCCCTCCACCCCTAGGCAATGATTCACCTGCAGTCGTGGTCCGGCGCTCGGCAAGGTTGCGTAATCGCGTGAATTTTTAACCTCAAGTTCGCCCTAGATATAAGAACAGTTTTTAAGTCAAACATGACAATAAGGGGTCAAGTTACAAAAATTAAACCTTTTAATGAAAATCAACAAAACAAAAACGTGGTGTATAGAATACCGTGCTCATGTAAACAAAATTATATTGGCCAAACCTCCAGACCACTAAAAGTTCGCATTTCTGAACATCAGAAAAAAGTAAATAATAGAGAGGTATATGGATCAAAAATCTGTGAACATGTAATGAGTACCGGCCACAAGGTAGATTGGGAGAAAACTGGAATTTTATATAAAGAACCAAATTGGAAAAAACGAAATTTGGTGGAATCCTTGTTTATGGCGGTGGAACAAACACCTATTTCCCAACCATCGGTGGAAATAAGCCCGGTGTATTTGGAAGTGGCGAGAGAGGAAATAAAACATCTGTCTGATAACGCACGGCGACCTTCGTTATCAGTGATAGGACCGAACAGGACTCCAGCCCCCCCTCCCCCTCCACCCCTAGGCAATGATTCACCTGCAGTCGTGGTCCGGCGCTCGGCAAGGTTGCGTAATCGCGTGAATTTTTAACCTCAAGTTCGCCCTAGATAACGGGAAACGTTGTGCGGTTTCTCGAAACGTCGGGTATCAATTTTGTGGCGTCAATGTTAGTGTTTGTGTTTGTGTCTTGTGTAAATTCAAAACAATTTTATTTTTCTGACAAGAGGATATCTGGCTGTATCTTCGCTCTTCTGACGGTCGCCATAAACCTGGAGGTGGGTAGTGCCCAATAATTGAAATTAATATCAAATACCCCACCAATAATGTCCTTCAGAACAAGAAGGTTTGGATACTAAAAAAAACTGAATAGGCCTATTAACAATAATTGTTGAACAGCAATAAATAGGTTGTGTTGAATACATAGAAAATCAATGCTCGTACCAGAACCATACAGGCTTCATGGCTATACTAATGCTTGCCTTTATTCAGTTAGGAGCAAAATAAAAACCTTACCACTAGCAGACGACAAATCGAGGGAATTACATGAATTCCAAAGCAGTGAAAATTATGTATACAGGACTTGAATAGTTTGGAGAAATGAAAATGAATAGCAAACAAAATGAGAGCTGAAGATTGTCTTATGGACAAAGACAAAGAAGAAGAGAGAGTTGAAAATTAAAATTAAAATCCTCAAATTAAAAGTTATTTCTTGTTAGCCTCCTGGCCTCTAGGCTTGTGATTCAAAGTTAGTAGGCCTATGCCTATTACAAATCTGTGAGTGAGGAAAAGCTCTTATTTGGAAACATTTTAAAGTAGGTTAATAGTGAAAAGTGTGCAACATGAAAGTGAAAAGTGAAGTAAGTAACTGTAACAGAGGATTCTTTTTTATATTTTATTAAACTTAGGTCGGTAGGGTTTATGGTGAGCCTATATCTTCTCAACCTTTTTATTCATTGGGTACGTCATTCCTTTATAGGCCTAGACCTTTTGTTAAGAAAGTGACTTTTTTAACTTCAGTTTATTAACATAATCAGCAATTTACAAAAAAATATTTGTTCCTTTACATTAATCAGGATTAACCATGTTAGAAAATGAGATTAAAATCTCGAACGCACATTTCTCGTAATATATGAGAGGGAAAATCTCGTCTCGATCTCGTCTCGAAATTATTTGAGAATTAAAAATTCTCGTCTCGTCTCGTCTCGAATCCAATCTCGTCCATCCATAATATATATATATATATATATATATATATATATTATATATTTTGAAAATTGTAAAAAAATAACCATGAGTACCCTTTGTAAAACATAATTTATATAAATATATATCAATTTGAATGAACGCTGTTTTTGGCTTCTAGAGACCTCAAAACGAAAAAGTATCATGGTCCCGGGTTTAGGTCTTACCTTGACTACTACCGTAATAGCGAATTCCCTATAGGGAGATTCGCTAAAAGTAGTAATTGGCTTTCCTGTTAAGTTAGAGGTCCACCTTTAAGAAATTATTTGAAATCTACTTACTATCGGAGCGGGATCCTTGTTGAACCTCCAAAACTTGGCGGAGGAGACGAGTTTGAGATTGGCCTCCTCAGCTTTGCGCAAGTGTTCGACTGGCAGCCGCTGCAGGTAAAGAGCGTAGCCGTTCAAGCAGCTTACCACCACTCTTTGGTACCTGGCGTCTTTCACTTCCTGACTGCAGTTCCTGCAAGTTCAATGCTTAAATTTGATTCAGATTAAACAAAGTTAAAAAGTTTTGTAAAATACAGTGCTCTTTAAACTAAAAACAACATGTCATCAAAAAGCAAATTACATAACTTTTTCTTATGCCCTTATTTTGTATTTGGAGCAGGTACAAATTTTAAAAAATTATAAGGGTCAAATAAATTTTTGTGGAAAAAAAGTTAATTTAACAGGTTTTACTTGTGATATGATTATAAAACGGTATTTTTTAGTTAGAACAAGAAAAACTAATGTTAAAAAAGTCCAACATGTTCTACAATCATCCGGCATCAAAATCGCTTGTGAGTGCGAGAGAGCATCTTTAAGTGAACACCGGAAGTAACTATGGCCACAGAAAATGACATTTTCAAGATTAAAAATGGGATTCTGTGTAACTGAACTAAGATTTAAGCATTTAAGTGGTTTGTTGTTTGTGTTATTTGTAACCCATTAAAAAATCTTCAGACATTATTTTGCCCCTTTTTGAGGAATTAATTTTAGCATTTTTGTAATTAATACCTCCAGTAATTCTTAATTTTCCATAATCCGAGAGCATCCTGGTCCCAGATGTGTCGGATTATCAAGAGTCTAATGTACTTATTTTTTGTTTTATTGACAATGATAAAGTAAGTTGCACTCACTGGTTGTTTGCTAAAGACTGAGCTGTCTGGTCAAGCAGATTGTTGCAAATGTAACTGAGGATTTCATACTGGCAGAACACAATCACTTCCACCAGCTTGTTTGGAGGAAAAGTCTCCTGAAAAAAGAAATATGTAAAAAATGTGATGCATCTCATTATAATAGAACATTAAGAATCTCACCTAGATCTGAAACAACACAATAAAAAACTTTTGTATAAACTGGGTGAATTTTCAATCCTGCCTTAACACAAACGTACTCATTATCAATCAGTTTTTTTTTTCCAATTAGTTGATTTTTTTCTCAATTAGTTGAGTTTTTTAGTATGTGACTAGGTTACATTTTATTTTTTTGAGCGAAGCCACATTTTTATGGCTATTTTGATTTTCCAAACCTTGACGAAGTAGTCTTGACAGGGTTCCATCCCTTAAGTGATGGACGTGAGTATTTTATATCATATCAAATTGGTTTTAGCGAATTTCCCTATAGGGAATACGCTATTACGGTAGTAGCCATGGTAAGACCTAAGCCCGGGACCATGTTACTTTTTCATTTTGAGGTCCCCAGAAGCCAAAAACACTGTTCGTTCATTTTCATATATATGTGTCCGTGGTACTGATAACTTTTGAAGGGAACCTCCGATTTTGATGAAATTTGGTATGAAAGTGTAAGACTAGGTCTATTTTCATTAGTTTGCGAACCAGCATGATGGGATTATGGGAACGGGGTTTTATGGGGTTTCAAAAGGGTCAAAAATGGGTTTTTTTGCATTTTTGGAGCGTAATTTTCAAAATTTAACAATTTTAACTAAAACCATTTAAAAGAGCTTCAAAAAACAAACAATTTAGTATTTTGAATTTTTAACTTGGCTTAACAGGTTACGGAGAAAAGCCAAAAATAGGTTTTCCATGTTAATCTTATGGGAAATCAACGACAGCCTGTAACTCGCTTATTTATTGGAATAACTTGATAAAATTTGGTATGTACATTCACTCGGTAGTGTTCAACTGATATTTGCTTACAACACCCACATGGCGGCAAACCTACGTACTCACCCCTATGGGGTTTATGGGGAAAAGTGAAAAGAACACCATAACTTGATAATATTTGGTATGTACATTCACTAGGTAGGATTTAACTGATATTTACTTACAATACCCATATGTGGGGAAACCGTCATACTCACCCCCATGGTGTTTATGGGGAAAATTAAAAAGTTCCGAATATTGATACAGTTTGACATTTACCTAACGTAACTATTACATTTCCTAACAAAACTAACATTTTCTAACAACATCCCAAAGCAGCAAACCTACATACCCATTCCTATGGTGTTTATGGGGAAAATACAATATCTCAAGATCGTTTGGAAATTTGCTGAGTGACCTGCGTACTCAGCAAATTTCCTGCTGCGACAGGGGTTTTTTGTCTAGTAAATTACTGCGGACATATTCCATTATGGTACTGATTAGTAAAGACAAAGACAAAAAAAGACAAAGACAAAACTACTTATTGTCTCTTTTTTAAGTTACTTATAGTCTAAGTAATAAAATATACAAAAGACAATCAGTATTATAAAATGTATAATATTCTAATAAATTGCCTATATTAATAAATAACACACTAATCTAGATTCGGCACCTTACCTAACATTAACACCCAGTGATTTATATGTCATTCTGTACAAGACTTGTGTGAGTGTGGTCCTTGATAATGTACAAGGGGTATGAAAAAACAAATTCCCAACGTTTCGAGATCTGGAATCTGATCCCGCCTTCAGGTGGAAGAAATACGTAGAACATAACAAAGTTAGTAAAAATACACCAAGTGAATCTGGAGAAGCTCATAGCCAAATCTGAAATCAGAAAAGGCAGTCACAAAAAATAAAACACTAATTAAATGCACAAAGCTTAAACAGAAAATTGTATATCAAATTGTATCCATAAAAATTAAACAATCACCTTGCAGCCTAGTGAATTTGTTATTCAGTAACACATTATGTTAGTCCACCTCAAATACCCTTCTCTAAAAATAGATATTGATCTACATCTTGTACATTATCAAGGACCACACTCACACAAGTCTTGTACAGAATCACAGAATGACATATAAATCACTGGGTGTTAATGTTAGGTAAGGTGCCGAATCTAGATTAGTGTGTTATTTATTAATATAGGCAATTTATTAGAATATTATACATTTTATAATACTGATTGTCTTTTGTATATTTTATTACTTAGACTAGGCCTATAAGTAACTTAAAAAAGAGACAATAAGTAGGCAAAAGCCCAATGTATTGGCCTATTCAAGCATAAAAATAATGATTTTTAGCTTAATTATAAGTATTTTTATTCGATAAACCTTCGATAAGCTTGCAAAGCTGAATTTGTACATTTAGGTATAAGTGGCCATAAGTGGAGATAAAGGTGGCCATAAACAAACACTGAGAGGCCAAAAGTGAGAAAAATATGTGCTATTTTTTTTAAATATTTTTGATCAACTTTTAAAAAACAATTAAATATGAAAAATGAATTCATAAAACTTCAAATTATATGTATAAACTTTTAAATCACAAATTAATATTATAGCTTACAAAAAAAATTCAGAAAACAATAAAGACCTTAAGGTGGCCATAACCGAATAATCCGCCCTACTACTGAAATAACGTATTCCCTGTATAGGAAATTTGATAAAACAGGATCTATTTGCAATATTTAGTCGGAAACGGTGTGGGTATGCGGCTAACCTGAAAGGCAGACTCGGCAGTGGAGGCGGCTGGCGGGTAGGTGTCGTGTTGACCGGTGAACCACGGTCCAACCAGCTGTTTGAGATACGGGGCAATGTTACGACCTGCCTTGCTGACGAGGGCTCGGTGAGCATTGTGGGCTGCCTCACGCACACGGTGCTCCTCATCTGTAGTCAGAGTAGAGAACAACCGTGGCCAGTATGGCAGCACAGGCTTTAAAACCTCAACATCCGACTCCTGGCACAGCTTCTTGAACTCATCCAGTGCCTAGGGCAATTTGATAACGTTAAACGTTGCTTATTAATAACATGTTTATTTGATTTTTTTGTGTCATGTAGACTATAAGCTGGCATGGGATCCGCCCAACACAACCTTTCTATTTCTAGTAAAACCTCGATAGTTCAACTGTTAGTTATTGTAAATTCATTTGTTGCATTTGATTTTCAATAAAAATTTTCTGTTTTACACCATGCTGATTTATTCAATCCGCAAAGTTGGATGGCCCAACCAACCATCCACGCCCATCAGGCGGGGGTTCACTACTAACCCAAGCCCGAGTATAGCTCGGGGCATTGTGTTGTAATAATTAACAGGGCATTGTTATAATAAATATTAGTGGAATTAGAAACTGTTTATTGGCATCTTGGATGGTAATCTTTCATATTTCAAAGCCGTAGTGGCACATCACGGTAAAGGTAAGTAAAAAGTAGCAAAAACCGTGTTGACCAAGGTGCAACTTTCAAAGAATCAATCAATCGTGTCAACTTCCACACCACAATCTAACTGTTAATTTTAGGTGAGCACTCCCACCAACACTGCCACAGATAGGTTAAAAAACCCTTTAATAGTTGCACCACCAGGTCAGGTTTGGTCATGAATGGGAATCAAAACCAAAACCAGCTTGAACATCCTGGCCAAGGTGCCTATGCCTTAGCCATCTCAGCTATCACAACCGGCAGCCCAGGCATGAGAATTAGGGTTTTGAACGGTGCCCCCACTCCTGGCACGGAGCAACTAGCTAAAAGTCATCGTTTAGCAATTTCGGGTAACCAGCGAGTTTGAACTTTTCAATTTGTATTTTGACTATTTTCTGGAATCCAATAGAATATTGCAATATTAAAAACAATTTAAAGTTTGAGTATTTGCAAACTCCTAACAATAATTAGACACACTATTTCCCATCCAGAAATTCTTCTGAATAAAAAACCTTCTCCAGCAAAAACTTTTTATTTTTTTTAACAACAATATTTTTCTAGGGTGGTACAACAAATCTAGGGTGGTAAGGGTGGCTTTTTAAATGTTTACTCAGTAACCAAAAGTGAGGAATGTTTAGATCGGTGATAAATAATGATACCATATGAAAATTATAACCTGCCTTTAACTTTGTAGTTGTGTCCTTCTTGTTCATCTTCTTCCAAACTAGGCGGAAGTCTTCACTAATGGAGTGATCTAACTCATCGTTTATCCCAGTTAGGATTGGTATAAAGCCACCTTCTTTCAAAGTGCTGAACCCCATGAAAGGAACGCCTGAAGTTGACTGCAGCAGCTCTGCACTTCGGCCACTGCTAGCTGGCTTTAAAACAAAAGATTCAGCAGTTAAAAAAATATATTAAATACAGTGCTAATAAAATTACTATAGTAGGATTCACGAAAATAGTCCGATGAGAGTCGATACATTGTTGCCAAATTTATTCTGAAACACATTCTATCCCGGTATAACACATGATAAACATAACCAGAAATGACAACATTGCAGGGCGAGAGGGGGTGAGGGGGGACACAGCTGTTTAAATTTCCATCGGACTATTTTCGTGCATCTTACTATAACCTTTTTATTGCATGTTGCTGATTAAATATTTCTAATTGTTTTTTTTACATTTTTTATGAACGTACAAATATTCATGTACGACTTACAAATTTAATTAATTTATTTATTTGTATTGCTTTAAGCAAATTTCCCTATTAAGCTACGGTACAACCTCTACACGGAATACACTACAGTAGAACCTTCTATATGTGACCATGACAGGACCGGGCCATGGTCGGAACAGCCAAAAAGTTGGATATCAGGAGAAGCAAATTAAACACGTTTCCTAGGTAGGAAAACACAATATGCAGTACAATACAATATGCAGTATTGTAATACAACTTTATTGTACCTATTACATATTAGATGCCCAGCCTAATACCATAAATGAAGCCTTTTGACAAAATTCGCTATGAAGTTATGTGGGTTCCACCCTTAGTTGTCTTTACATAAAAACACACAAATAACATAAATTATATAATATTTACTTTGCTTGGTGCTGACTGACTATTGGCATGGCGGACTGAAAAGCAGTTCATCTACAAGTTCCTCCAAGGAACACAGGGGCCTGTTTATTAGATGGTCGTGTATGGTGGACTTGAAACGGTTCAGTTCCATTGCGCGCTCTCTTGATGGTAGTGAGTTGTAAATCTTAATGGCTGAGCGAGGATAGCTTTTCAGCATGCGACTTGGGCGACATCGTGGCATGTCCGAGTCAATAGCACGATCGATGTGTCCCGTGTGCGTCCCTTCATGTGGGGAACAAAATATTGTTAAGAGACTCATAACCCTTTTAGGGTTACCAACTCAATTTGACAATGAAAACTGGATCCAGAAATCGACTCTATCGGGATTAAACTGGAGACTACAAGGTTATAAGATGAGCACTGAGCCTAAACTACTCAACAAAGTACCCAGTCAATATTAAGTTAGGTACCTTGCCCTTATCACTCTAATGACACTCAGGCACTAGATGCATAGACTAACCGAAAATGTTGGAAAACAATTCAACAGATTTTAGATCTTGAAAAGGTAGACAATACCAAAACAACTGGCCAACTGCTGAAAACCAAACATATTAAAGGAATACCAATAACTTACCACCACATTGTTTTTGGTTCTTTGAGCTTGCTTCTTTTTCCCCATTATATCGGATACACTTAAATTATATAGAAAACTCTTAAAATTTAGTACAAATTGTTAGGTAATATTAAAATTGTTAAGTTAGGCCTAGTTTCAATAATAATACACATAACCTAAAATGAACTGTTGATGGCTTTTTGACTTTGACGTCAGTCCAGTCCAGTCGTCGTCGTCTCGTCAGTCACTTCGACTTCTCACATTTATCAGTTTATGTGAGCCCAGCCAGATCACAAGACACAAAGCTTAAAAGTCCCACGAGCAGGAACCAATTATTATAGATACTGTATGATGAAATAGTTAAATTATTGACTTTACATCTTTTTAGATGTAAAGTCAATGGTTAAATTAATAATGAGTAGGATCATGACCAGTGATAATGACTATGGACGTAGTATCCATAGTCAATGATAGGGAAATTAGAAAAAAGATGAATAATTATGAATGATGCTATTTCTATAATCATCATTTACATTCTATGATTTTCTTCGGATTAAAATTAATTAATGATTAAACCACATAATAAATAATATACCCATAAGTTATTAAAAAACTCATCGTATGATTTTTTTTTAAATGCCTAAGTATGTAATTTTTTTATTAATGTGCTTAAAAAAGTGGGGTAAAGTTAGTGATGGCAAACAAAAATCGATTTTTTGGAAAAATCGATTTTTTGCTTTCGATACATCGATTTTTCGACATCGATTTTTTCAAGTCGATATTTTTCCGAAATCGATTTTTCTCACTAAAAATATCGATTTTAAAATCGGTTTTGGTGAATACTGCTATGGACGTGGAGGTTGAGAATCAAGGAGGTTATATTCTAATACTGGAGGTAACACTGATAGGTTAATTTTGGCGAAAAAGCGCGCCGGTGATTTTGTTTAGTTGGCAATCCTGAAGTACCGTTTTGTCGTTCTTTGAACGGTAGCTAAAAGATATTCGAATCAACGAAATGGTTCGAATCTTCGGGGAACAATGAGCTAATGAATAGGTACGCTAACCGGCAAACGGTAAAGGAATCAAGAGTCTTGAATAATAATTACGTGTGTGTTTCTAATTTCCTTGAATGTAACCAATTTTGAATTTGATTAGTTTGGTATTTAACAGAATAAGGTATTTTTATTTGATTTGTAGTTGTCAATAGTGGTTTCATAAATAGCCTAAGAAATATAATCATAATTAATAACTTATTTAGGCCACAAATTTTATGTTCTGAAATTTTATTTTATTGGGACTTTTCTGAAATGTAACTTATATGATAGTTAATTATAATTGACACCTAGTAGAATTGGAGGAGAATTTTCTTTTAATACAAAAACTATCCTCTATATTATCTGCAATTAAAATAGTTTAATTTATTAAAATAGTTTTATCTTATTAAAAAAATAAAAATAAACATGTTTTCCATAACTTGAAACTAATTACCAAACTTCTTAAATAAATTTTCATATATAAAATTTATTTTCTGTTTTTGTTTGTTTTCCCCTTTTAATGCATATTTGCTTACCAATAATTGCTCATTAAAACCGATTCTCCAGGCAATTGATTCACAATTCATTTGACTCCCTTAGCTGACTCGTTCATTTCGGCAAACAGTTCAAATTGGTACTTCAGGATTGCCAACCAAACAAAATCAGCGGCTCGCTTTTTTAGCATTGTGTGTTACCTCCAGTATTAGAATATAACCTCCTTGTTGAGAATTAACGCTTCTATATAGGAAAAAACGGAAATGTGTATCATTTTCTTGGTTGGCAACACTGAGAGCGCTAATCCCACTTGACTACTCCACTCTTCTTCCAATTTCAAATATTCCAATTCCAATGCAGTTGCTTTTTGCTTTTGTTAGTTTGCACCTGTCCTCTCTGCCCTGCGTTCTTCTATTTGTTTACTTACATTGATGACTGACAGACGCCATCCGTACAAACTGTTCCGTCCGTCTCTCAAAGTGTTGAGTTGTTTTGTTATTTGTTGTTTACCTTAGCCATTGAAGATAGTTAACATTGGTAGTAGTACTAGGCATTAATTAGTACACCTGTTTCGTGTCATTTGTTGATTCGCTTGCGCTTGACACCTTTTACCTCAACTGGGAGGCCAATATTAATTAGATCCACAATAATTAATAACAATTATTAAATATTTTCCAATATACAGAGTTTTTAAAACTTTGTCAAAACAAAGACAGCTGTGATAGGGGATATTGTTGTTTGAGAAGTGATACTTTTGACATCAGGGACCGGGAGAGATGGCAGCCCTGTTAGGTGTAATGGTGTAGTCCTTTTCATTAGAGAGAGATTGAGAGAGAAAGAGAGAGATATTCTTTATTATACAATCTTCAAGATTGAGAATAGTATCATTACATATATAATATATACAAAGAATGAGAAAAACAAAATCAAGGATTTTTCATTCATACGAATGATACGAACCTAACCTCAATCTTCTGTGTTTACACCTAAATTGAGCGTAACGATTTTCGTTGCTATGTATTTTATCTGTTGTCCAAGTCTACACATTAAAGAAATTTATATTTAAGTTTTTGCCGTTTATAATTTCATTTCCTGGTGCATTTTTGACTTTTATATTATATTTTACGGCATCGATTAAAAAAAAAATCGATTTTTTGTAAAAATCGATTTTTTTCTCTCGATATTTAATTGGAATCGATTTTGCTCTTTCGATACATCGATATATCGAAAAATCGATTTTTCGGTAAATTTTGCCATCACTACGTAAAGTGAAATAATATCTACGGAAGCTCTGAAGTACGGAAGCCCTGAAGGGCCAAAGAGAAAGCGGTCATTTTTCACACCGCCGTGTTTTAAACACGGCGAGCCGTGTTTGGAAGACGGCGAGCCGTGTTTGGAAGGCGGCGAGCCGAGTTTGAAAGGCGGCGAGCCGTGTTTGAAAGGCGGCGAGCCGAGTTTGAAAGGCGGCGAGCCGTGTTTGAAAGGCGGCGAGCCGTGTTTTAAAGTCGGCGAGATGTATTTGAAATTCGGCGAGTATTTTGATAAAGTAATTAAGAGTAATAATTAGATATCTGATATTAGATTAGGTATATGACTAGATATAATCTCATTTGCAAACTATTTAAAAAATATAACAACTTTCATGCCAGATTTCTATGAAATCAGAGATCCCAAAAACAAAGAAAACTGTTTGGTTATGGTCATCATAACAAATGCACAGACTATTTTTGCTCCAGAGATTTGATTATTTTGGTTATTTTCAATTTTATAGGAGGATGAAAATCCGTTTAAGAGTCAATAAAAAGCTTTTAATTATTGGTCTTAGTTAATTTATCAAAATGCTCGCCGACTTTCAAACACGGCTCGCCGACTTTCTAACACGGCGATCGCCGACTTTCTAACACGGCTCGCCGACTTTTAAACGCGGCTCGCCGTCCTTGAAACACGGCTCGCCGTCTTTGAAACACGGCTCGCCGTCTTCTAAACACGGCTCGCCGTCTTCTAAACACGGCTCGCCGTGTTTCAAACACGGCGGTGTAAAAAATGACCGCTTACTCTTTGGCCCTTCAGGGCTTCCGTACTGAAGGGCCAAAGAGTAAGCGGTCATTTTTTACACCGCCGTGTTTGAAACACGGCGAGCCGTGTTTAGAAGACGGCGAGCCGTGTTTCAAAGACGGCGAGCCGCGTTTAAAAGTCGGCGAGCCGTGTTTGGAAGACGGCGAGCCGTGTTAGAAAGTCGGCGGTCGCCGTGTTAGAAAGTCGGCGAGCCGTGTTTGAAAGTCGGCGAGCGAGAAGTATATGAAATTCGGCGAGCATTTTGATAAATTAACTAAGACTAATAATTAAAAGCTTTTTTATTGTCTCTTAAACGGATTTTCATCCTCTTTTAAAATTGAAAATAACCAAAACAATCAAATCTCTGGAGCAAAAATAGTCTGTGCATTTGTTATGATGACCATAACCAAACAGTTTTCTTTGTTTTTGGGACCTCTGATTTCATAGAAATCTGGCATGAAAGTTGTAATATTTTTTAATTAGTTTACAAATTAGATTATATTTAGTCATATACCTAATCTAATATCAGATATCTATAATTATTACTCTTAATTACTTTATCAAAATACTCGCCGAATTTCAAATACATCTCGCCGACTTTAAAACACGGCTCGCCGCCTTTCAAACACGGCTCGCCGCCTTTCAAACACGGCTCGCCGCCTTTCAAACACGGCTCGCCGCCTTCCAAACACGGCTCGCCGCCTTCCAAACACGGCTCGCCGCCTTCCAAACACGGCTCGCCGTCTTTCAAACACGGCGGTGTAAAAAATGACCGCTTACTCTTTGGCCCTTCAGGGCTTCCGTAAATATCAGCTCTGGCGTTGGCAGCCGGGTCCAAGGAAATTTGCTTTGTGTGTTCCTGGTTGTCAGCACTTGCCCGTCATGTGTCATGTATGTATAGGCGGAAATTTTGAATCTCTCCAATTTGTTTTTATTTGGATTTCTCAGAACCTTTAAAATAGACTTATCTCTGTTCCATTTCAGTAATCAGTATTATTTAATAATTTTGAAAGTTTAAGAAAATAACTTTATCTAAATAATCTTCAATCTTTATTATTTTGCTGTACATAAAAATGTATTATGAAAATAAGTCCGATTTAATAATTCTGACTGCTGTAATACCATAACTATGGATTTAATAACACCAGTATTCATATCTAAAGTTGTGTCTGCATTAGGCATTTTTGCCTTTTCGGTTATATTTGGAGTAGCTCCATTGTTTTGTAAAAGGTGTGTTAAATGGAAGAAAGTTCAGTGGGCAAATAATGGCATAATTAGTTTTAGTGGTGGAACTCTATTAGGAATATCTTTCCTCCACTTAATGCCAGAAACAAGAAGAGCTGTTGCAAAATTGTACGCTGAAGGTTAGTAAAAAATCTTATGATCTCTCAAATCTCTCTTTAAATCACCTTTATCTATTAGTATAAAGACGAATTCACAAACATAGGCTATTCATATATATAACACGGTAATGAATGTATGCCTAGAAGTATTATCAAATGAAATTACCGTACTGATCAATCCGATTGATATCGTATTGGATAAAAACTTACTGTCAAATACAAATATTAGCATGACAATTTTTGTTATAATCTAACTAACCTAAACTAATCTCCATCAATATGAAGAACCAACCTATGCGCCCAGGAAAGTTTAAATCTGAGAGTAGGCTACATTTAAGTAAGATCCATTGGTAATTGTTTTTCTTATATGTGTAATTTTGTTAAAATTAAGCCTAAGTTGTCATTATGATAATTAGTATTTTGAGTTTGTTGAAATAAATTAAGGCCTATGTTAAGTTATACTTGTTTTTAATGTAAATGTGGGAATAAAAAGCTAAACAAAAATAGGGGTGATTAGTTACAGTGATGGTCTTTGTTATTTAGGATTGAATTGATAGATGATATCATACGTATCATATGTATCAGATCGATCATTATTTTCATTCGATGCTATGGTAGCTCAGTTGTGAAACTGCACCCATATTTTACCTTATTTCAATAATAAGTCCTTGTTATAACGTCTTTGGTCTTGTCATGGTTGACATGATTAGACCTAATGGCACGTCTTGTGAAAATTATTTGTACAACATTAAACTGTACTTATGAGTTGATTACCATATTTAATTAGCGTAGGCTATTCATTATAAAAGACAAAATTCAATAAAAAGTTATAACAAAATTTATTAATTACCCTTCGATGTTTTTATTTTTTCTTGGAAGGAAGGACATAGGGATTCTAGTGAGTGCACCCCTACCGCATAAAGTTATTAGGGTAGGCCGATAGAAATTATCTTTCAAAACCTGAATTAAAGTGGAAGATTTCAGACCTTCTGGATCTGATAAGAATTGAGCTCGTGCTTTACGCTATATTTACTTAGTCTATTCACCTGAAAGTACTAGACGTACAGTAGTTCCGAAAACTCAGACTAATATATGGACTGAGCAGTGTCCGGGTTTGTGATAATTCCAGGTAGATCGGGAAAGTAGTAAAAGTAAGAAAAAGCACAAATAGTTTATATTATTCCTATTAAAATAATTAATTTATTGCATAATGCAACAACTAAAAACAAACTTCATCTATATAAAAAGTTGACATTGTCACATCATGCTCCAGTCAATATGCCATGGCGCTTAACACCATGAATCCCAGTGTATTTTACTGCTGTGGCAGGCTATCCAGAATTCCGGGTTTGCAGAACTTAACAGTATCATTATCATAATGTGATTAAATATTGTTCTTAATGAAAAATATAAGTTATTATGAATGATGCTTTTGTCATTAGGCTATTACGGTAATTTTTCTATGCAATTGGGTTCTAGGTATCACTTTTATCATTATCATAATCTAGTCTTCAATATAAAATTATAAACGATGACAATCAGACTGCTTCAATTTCAATTCATTAGACCTATTAAAATTTTTTATCACTACAGACCTTAATTTTTCTATGCTTCTTTTATTTGTAGGACACTTTAAAAGTTTTCCGATCCATGTTTCGCTGGCTGATACGGTGATTTGTGGTGGCTTTTTCTTCATTTACGTCTTTGATGAGTTGGTGCATCTGCTGCTACAGTGTGCTGGGGTTGGCCACTACCACCAGGTGAGTCAAACCCCAAATCAGATAAAAATTATTCAAATCTGTTAAAAGTACTTATTCAATTAATCAAGCTTGAAGTAATGTTAGTTTTTATTTATTCTTTTTTTACTAATATTATATATTTTAACATAATTTTATGTGCTTTAAGTTATTATATTTGTTAGCAAATATCAATAGTGTATTGCAAGTTTTCTTTATAAAATATCGTATTTTAATAGGCCTATTTTATTTTACTTGTTCCCGTAGCCTCATGGATTACGAGATGCAGATCACGAAGTTTTTAACTTTGTACAAGGGGGAGGTGTTCAGAAGACTATAGAAAGTAAGGAGGATGGAAGAAAGGAGACAAAGGTACGGTAATGTTTTTTTAATAGTGATAATTATTCAAGTATCACAGTGTGTTTGACATGTAACTGTGTTCTTAATTATCACAAAAAAAAAAAAAAAAAAAAAAAAAAAACACACACAGAAGTGAAGTAAGAATTTAGGAAAGGCTTGTAGGTAATTGTATGTTTTTAGGTTTGTTGTATGTAGTTTGGTGGAAATTGAAATTTTGTGCACCATTCACAGTAAGGTGTGTTGTCCCTGAAGCGACTCTTGCGATAGTAGCGGAGCGATAGTCGCTGAACGATAGTCGCTCAGCGATAGTTGCTAACCACGTTGTTGTCCCTGAAGCGATTTTTATAGAGCAATTCTGGTGCATTGTTATGCTGAATTGCGAGTTTTAAATGTACTATGAGTTTGAAGTAGAAGTAAAACAAAATATACCTTTCAGTTGAGGAAGTCGATGACAAAGAAGTTATGGAAATGTTATTTGCAATACGAGTTGGTACTCATAACATATTTTCCAACTAGAAAATAAGGCTATTGTAACAGTATCTATACTTATTTAATACTCTTTTTTGGTTAATTATTTATTTTTTCAGTGTGAATTCCGTTTAAAATTCTCAACCGACGATTTGGTGTCTTTGGATGGATAGGGCTTGTCTGTTGTTGTTTTCACCAAAAATTTATGGGAATAGAAAAATCAGGGCACTACCTAAAATTTAAATGTGAAATTTTACCATTAATTACTATTGGGATTAGGTTGAGCATTAAACATCTGTATATAGCTGTATCCTACACCTGTAAAAAGATTAGTTTTGGGTGAATTAATCACTATTGCATCGGTCGGAGAAATAAACGTAATATTTTTAGCAATGACACGTCATAGTTCAAATTAAATTGCTTGATTTTGGGCAATAAGTACACTAGTTAATATAAAGGCCGTTTTTAGAAGCTTTTCAGCTTCAATTGCAGTTCCGTATTCTTTGAAAAAATTACGATTAATAACTAAACTAGTGAAAAATTTACAAGAATCGCTCTGCGACTGCGACTGAGCGTTCCCTCAGACCAGACCCGCTACAGTCGCCAGCGATAGTCGCTAGCCACGCCAGTCGCAGTCGCGTCAAGGATAACATTGCCATTTGAAACAATGCTACCAGTGCTAGTGACTGTCGCTTAGCAACTATCGCTCAGCGACTATCGCTAGAGTCGCTTCAGGGACAACGGGCCTTAAATCTAACAGAACATGTCTTTATTTATTGACACTAATTTAATCTTAATTGTGTGTCTAATATTTGGCGTTTAGGCCTACTGTAATTTGGTATTAAATTCACAAAGGTTAATTAATTTACAATTTTAAATTTCTACTGATTAATTGGCAAAGCAAGACCATCTTTAAAAGTTCAAATAAATCTAATAAACTACTAAAATAAAATAATAAATTTACTCACCCAAGGATCTTGGGGTTGAACATCTCTACTCGAACTTAACACTGCTTGAGTCACTAATTAAAAGAAGGCAGGATTAAGACCGCGCGGTCAATTTATAAGTTTTCCAAGAAGGTTCTAGAAGCTCCCGTCAGAATCCGCGATTCTGATTGGCTGGTGCCGTTCTCGGCGGCTCGCTTTGCCATTACAATGGAAAATGATAAGACTGACTACTGCCGCTACTGTTTCAACTTGACATGTCTTGATTTGTTAAATTAATATTGTACAATTGGTACAATGTTTTATAAAAAAGCAACAAAGCAAAGCATATCTTTATTAAAAATTTTAAAAATCAGTTGAAATGACACTCTTCTAAAGCGAGACAACTCTTAAGATGAGTTTTCACCCATTCAAAACAACAGAAACAATAAAAAAAAAATCTAAATAGTGGAAAAAACAATACTCGCCCTGCCCACTCGCCTTTCAGGATGTTTTAATGTAGGCCTACGGGTGCTGCATTCTGGTATGAGTTTTTTCAAACTATTATACGTGCATTTTGATTCTTCAGTTAATAGCTGATTTCGTACGATTGATTACCATAAGAAGCTATGTAAATAAGCCATACATGGTACCCTTAAAAGAAAGCTACAACTTAAGCTTTTTTCAATTCTATTTTAAGAGCATTGGTTTAATCTTTGTTTTACCTATTCACTGTTCAGGATGAGGCAACATCAACAGAGGAGGGAGGGAACACATCTTCTCTGTCGCACCTCCACCCTCGTATACACATTCCCAGCATTCTGACCATTATCGCTCTTTCCTTCCATGACATCTTTGAGGGTCTAGCACTAGGAATTCAGGTAGGATGCCAAAACTTTTTGATCACCATTTCTACATGGCACGGAATAAGGCTTTCATTTTCTTTTAATTAGCCACCAAGGAATCTGAAAGTAAATTTGTGGTACAGTGCCCTGCATGAAATTAAATACCAACAATTGTAAAAAAATGATGTTAATGAGTTTTTCCTTCACAAAGCTATAAAGCTCACTTTCACTGTGAAGGCCAACCAACCCTCTAGGCTAGGGTATGCACACAGTAGGAAGTCTTTATAATGGGAAACACTTAAAAAGCAAATATAGAGTAAATTACAGTATTTTTCTTGTAAGTTATATAATTTCAGTGTGATATTATTTTAACCCGCTATTTTGAAGTTCATTTTAATTAACAGGAAACACATATAAAGCAAATATAGAGTCAAATACAGTATTTGTTTTGTATATAATTTCAGTAAGATACCATTTGAAACCGCTACATTTTGTATAGTTCATTCAACTTAGCCAGCTTTTTGTTATTTTATACCTCAAGATTTTATTTAGACCAACTCAACAAATGTAACATTTAAGTATCAATTTTTTTACCCTGGACAAAACTAAAAATTGAATTTAAGATCATACTTTTATGTTACAGGGCCATGTAGATGACGTGCTATTTTTGTTCCTGTCAATAGCAACCCACAAGTATGCAATCGCATTCTCTGTCAGTTTAGACCTGCTACTCTCAGGAGTTGATGATTGTATGATTTTCCTTTACACTCTCTGCTTTTCAGTAGTGAACCCTGTGGGGATATGTCTTGGTATTGCTTCGGGTATAATCGGTCAAGAGGAAAACGTGGAAACACCTGTGAGTCCAATGCCTTGGGGTTCAATATTTCACTTATAATAATTTAGTACCTTTTATTATTATTATTTTTTTTTTACTTAAAAATTTAGTAAAAAGCAAACTAATTAAATTATTTATGATTGTGATAAGTCTTGACTGTTGTGGAGAATGCACAACATGCCCGGGTGATGTGCCTGGGGAGCAGAAAATGTAAACATGCTGCGGGTCTAAAAGCCTCACACGTTTGTGGCTTTTTACTTTCTCCCCCTATCACATTTGCTACCAGCCGCCGCATATATGCGGCAGTCAGGCCACTCCCTCAGCCCACCAACAAAATCATGGACTTCCCTGTAGACTGGCCCTAGTGGCTGTGACTTACGCCACAGACCACAAATAGAATCAATAGAATCTGTCTACAAGTGTTGCCAACTGGCCAGTGACGTCAGTGATCGTCCTAGCCACAGACCAAGCGCAGCACACATGCGGCGGACACAGTAGCGGCTCGTGGCCCGTGCGGCCCGTGCGCCCGCACGGGGCGCCAAGGGCGCGCCGGCTTAAGGGGGGCGGCGCGGGGCGCCGCTCTGTGTGACGAGAACGGGGAGTCAGACAGGCAGGCACTTGAAAAAACAAGAGGAGAGAGGGGAAATGACAGTTTTTATCGAGTAAATTTATAAGTTTTCCTCAAATTATTTATCTTCATGATGCAAGATAGCAGATCAATGATCTTGTTTGTATGATTTTGAAATTCGTATGGATACAACCAGCAACCAAGCGAACCCTGAAAGACTCGAGCACCCATCCAAGTTTGCGGTGTCTTTCTTAGAATTTAGGCACCTTTATAGGCTTGTAGGTATCCTCTTCATAGTATTGGTATTCTAATAATGGACGAATGGTACTAATGGTAGGCTACGGTACGGACGGCAATTTTTAGAAGGGGTACAAGCATTGGCGTTCATCCTGGGGCGGCGTTCTGTCATGCTGGACATCCGTATATTACTATAAACAACGAAATTTTCATAGATCAATGCCTTCGTCAAAGGAAACCAGTTTGGGAGGAGAGTTTTTGTTAAGTAACTTGCATGTGGCGAAAGAAATGGTGGTGGTAGGTTTAATTTTTTCGAGAGAATATGAGAGAGAATTGGATAAAAACAATATTCATATGAAATAGTAATTTTATTTTAAAGGATTTATGTTGTTAAGTTCAACTTATGGTAATTATCCATTAGGACTGTCAACATTAATACATTAACATTAAATTCTCCTTTGCAAGTTATAGGAAATACCACCCGTCGCAGCAGACCTGCTGCGTACTCAGAGAATTTCCAAATTAGTAATTTAATTTTGGCCAGATAAACCGGTAAACCAAATATCATCACATGCCCATTTATAGGGAAATAAATGTCTATTCTCCTTATGATAAAAATAAAGGGAAAGAGTATGCAGGTATGCTGCCATGAGGAACACTAAAAATAGGTTTATAGCTTAAAAATATATATATATTTCGACCATATGAAGCCTTATACTTCGTTTCTTCAATATCTGTCCATTGCTATAATAGAGTAGTAAAATTAAGCCAAAATATGGCTGGAAAATGAAATAATTTTTGGACAGCAAATTTTTGCTGAAATGTGTTCTATGCCATCCCCTGACCTCCCTCAGAAAAGTCCCCTGAAATCCCCAGTGGGCAACATGCCTAAAAATGATGGGATGGCCCACGTGGAGTCAGAAATAAATCTTTCTTCGACCAATGGGTTTATGTACATCAAATTAAAGCTCTTAAGTAGTAGAATTTAATGCCGCAAACCCCATCTCAAAAGGTTGCCTGAGTCGAAAACGGCAGCCTGTCAAACTTTGAATAAAAACCAAATTTTAACCTAAACGCTTAAAAATGTAATAATTTTCGAAATACTTGACCTTTCAAGGTGCGGTTTGCGGCAAACGTTTGCTTTTACAATTACCTTTGAAAATGCGGATAGCTAGTCATATGCTTATCATACTATCCTTGAACCATCCTCCACATGGACGTCCCAAAGAGGAAGTATAAAAAAAATTTCTTAGACCATAGCCATCCTATACATAATTTTAAAGGTCTTAGTAAGGAGAGGACATAGCTGTAAACCAGACCTCAAAAGGACAAATATGTCGGAAGTTATTGTATTTCAAAGTTTTGATAATATTATTTTATTCTAAACTTTCAACGCCTGCCATTTCACTCCCGACAGTTATATTGAGGTCGGGTTTACGGCATTGTATTCTACATTTGAAGACCTTTAATTTGATATAAATAAACCTTCTGGAATGTATTTAAATTTAGTAGGCTTAAGATCTAATTTTAATGCAACTCCTTAAGGGCCAACCCCTCATTTTTAAGCGTGATCCCCGTATCGGATTTCTGGGGACTTTTCGGAGGAAGGTCAGGGGACGCCATAGAACACATTTCAAAAGAAATTAGCTTTCCAAAAATTATTTCATTTTTCCTGACTAATTTTACTACACTATAACCCCCGCCACGTAACTTGACGAATGAATTTTCACTACTATTCAGTTAAAATGATTGGATAATCAGCTGTTCTATCAAAAATTGCATGTAACGTAAGTTCGATGTTTTTGGAAAAGTACCCCCTCTCCTCCCCTCGCCCTACCCAGCTGTTTTTGGCCATTCGTCAACTTATAAAGGAGTTTGCCTATTCTCCATATGATTAACATCAGGGAAAAGAATATGCAGGTTTGCTGCCGTGATAAGCATAAAAACTAAGATTTTTTTATCATAAATGGATGGATGTCAACTAAATAAAGCTAAATACCAAGATTCATCCAAAAATATTGGTTAACAAGTGAAATATTAACACATCCTTATTCTCCATAAGATTAATATTGGAGCCCCAAAATACAATGTACTGTCTTTAGACTTTTGAATATCTCGGTAACCAATGGAGATAGAGCAAAGCTTTAAAATACTAAATTGTGTTTTTTTTTTTTTTTTTGAGCTAAATCCAATAGTCAAAATATAATTTTTAAATTTTTTAAAATTACATATGAAAAATGCAAAAAACCCATTTTTGGGGTACAAAACCCCCCAAAACTACCCCTTTCCGGTAGGTCGATATGTCTGGTTTACGAACTCATCCGAATAAACGTAGGATTGCACATCTCTACCAAATTTGGTGTCGATCGGACCATTTTTACGAGAGTTATCTCGTGTCTAGGGACACACATATAAATATATATATATATATATATATATATATATATATATATATATATATATATATATATATATATATATATATATAAATTTTAATGACTATTATTTTTTGTCTCTGGGCACCTCAAAACGAAAAAGTAACATGGTCCCGAGCTTAGGTCTTACCATGAGACCTACGGTAATAGCTTATTCCCTATGGGAAATTCGCTAAAACGACAAAAATCTTTCACAACAGCGAACGGCCAAGGGTGCACCCACTCTACATGCCGAAGCCAGTCGTCCATGCATCGATGCGGCCGGCACGGCAGCTCAGAAATGTTGTTTGTTCTACCCGACTTTTTGCAAGACAGTGTATCTGTGCATACTTTGCTTCAGAATCTATAGTTAGGCCTATTTAATTATTATTTATTTTAAAAGTTTTAAAAATTTACTTAGATGAATCCAAATACATTTATTTAAAGACTTCAAAATAATATCAGTAATTTAAGACCAACAAATTTGTGGAATACGTGATTGTTACAGATAACGCGTTTTTATTTTCGTCTTGAAGCTTCAATTCTTGGAATCAGAACGTCATTGTTGCCGGACGCGCCAATTGTTATCTAATCAGCAGATAAAACTTTCCTCACTACCTACCCAACCTGGAGTTTCCCAATTGTTGCACGTTCTGATAATTTTAATAATAATATATTAGGTCGGTTTAACAAGATACCGTACGGTAAACAACTATGTCTTTCCAGTTTTATAAAAACTATTTATGTGTTCAATGAAGTTATGAATTGACATGTCAAAAAACTAAGCGGTGCAGAATATCGGAAACGTAAAAGCATAATATACAAGGAAAATATCCTTAATTCTAATCAATACTTAAAAATTATTAATTAAAAAATAAATACTTTCCGAATATGTTTTAATTGCTGCAATTCCCTAGTTTTTTACTTTAAATAATGAGTGATCAGTACCGATCTATTTATTGTCTACCACGATTACTGTAACATATAACCAACATCTTATGAGTATGGGTGAGAACTCAAGGTGAAGCGCCGAGATGAAATCGAGGTTGAGTCATTTTTATCATGAGTTACCCGAAAGCCGAAAGAAGCAGTGTCAAGAGGGGGGGGGGGGGGGTGGTCCCGTAGGCCCCGGGTGGTCGGGGATAGCATGATGTTGCAAAGCAGGTGGGGGCGGCAAATTTGGTCTTGCACGGGCGCTAAAAAACTCACGAGCCGCCCCTGGGCGGACAATCCCGTAGACCGTGCCTAAGCTATCTAATCTTTAAAATAGACCATGTTTAAGAAATTTCATATTTAGTATCATGGAACCATCGCCGCAGATCTGCGGCGACAGTCTATTTTAATGAGCCCAGCCGCCGCAGATCTGCTGTGGCTGTGGGCTCTGAGAAGAACTCGCCCGCCGCAAAATTGCGGCGGCGGTCTGTGGTTACAATTTTTTTAAATATTGTGGTAGCAAACGTGCTACACTTTAGTATATGGAGAAAGTATTGTTTTCGTCCAAATTTTCAAATTTGAGTTGTTGAATTTATCCTCAATTTGGTTGAATTTGGTGCCTCGAGTCCAAAAAAGTGGTTTTCGGAGAGATGTCTGTCTGTGTGTATGTTAAAAGAGCTAGAGTAGCCACAATGGTCTGATTTGGATGAAAATAGGTATGTAGGTCCAAATCCACAATGATTTTGGGCATTTTCTTCTTCAATTTTTTTTGAAATTTCAATTATTAAGGGTAGTTTACCACCAAAAACCACTCAAAAAACATGAAAATCTTTTCTTTCTTTGTAACCTGTTAAGCCAAGTTAAAAATTCAAAATACTAAATTGTTTGTTTTTTAAGCTCTCTTAAATGGTTTCAGTAAAAAACTGTTGAATTTTGAAAAATATGCTCCAAAAATGCAAAAAACTCATTTTTGACGCTTTTGAAACCCAATAAAACCCTGTTCCCATAACCCGATCATGCTGGTTCGTGAACTCATGAAAATAGATCTAGTATTACACCTTCATACCAAATTTCATCAAAATCGATGTCCTCTTCAAAAGTTATCAGTACAGCGGACACATAGATACATATATATGAAAATGAACGGTGTTTTTGGCTTCTTGGGACCTCAACATGAAAAAGTAACATGGTCCCGGGCTTAGGTCTAACCATGGCTACTTACGGCGGGGGGGGGGGGGGGGGGGCTTTTAACACCTTTTTTATATCGTTGGGAGAAAGCACAAGTCAGTTATCTAATACCATTTATTTACTTGAAACTAAAAAATGTAATTGTTTACCTGCTACTCTGAACTTTGTTGTTCAACCCCTTTCCCTGAGATTCCTCCAATGTTCTTTGGTTTAGGGAACAGTAGTAGTGGAGAAACGCGGGAGCTGGCTCAGTTCAAGGTCACCTGAGCGATGACGTCATCGAGGTCAATGACCCCACCGATGACGTCATCGATGACGTCATCGATGACGCAATCGATGACGTCATCACCAATTACGTCATTCTGTGACGTCACACCCATGACGTTGCAGAAATGACGTGGCGATGACGTCATCACCCCTTACGTCACCATTATGACGTCATCGATGTCACAAAGGTCAAGGTCACGCTGAAACCTAAAATTTTTAGGCACTTTTGCTGTTTCTCGCACTACGCTCCGAGTTTCAGTCAGGTTTCAATGACCTTGACAACTTGGAGCGAAATTAGACGAGAAACAGCAAAAGTGCCGAGGGAACTCAAAGTTTGCAACGTGACTCTGCCTAAACCGTCATGTGACACCGCTCGAGTGACCTTGAACCGATACAACTCCCGCGTTTCACCATTACTGCAACCGCGATGCGCACCCCACGACAGCCACCGAGCGACTGACTGTCCAGCCCCGCGCACTCTAGGTATATGGGAAGTGGTGGGGGAACTGTGATGACCTCGGGAAACTTGAAAATGTCAAGCTAGGTAGCACCGTTTTGGTGCTACCTTAAATTTACATGTTAAAGTGTGATGACCTTGAGGTTGACTGTGAACCTGGGACTTAGGATTGTCTTTAACAGCTTGACGTTTTTGCCAGAGTTTAAGTGTGGTGACCTTGAACTGGTTAAAATCAAAACTGCACAGCAGACTGCACAACACGGATGTGCACACTACGACAGCCGCCGAGCGACTGACCTCCGGGCCCTGCGTACTCTAGATATATGGGGAAGTGGTGGGGGAAATTTCAAGGTCATTCAAACGGAGTTTTAAAAAAGTCAAAGAGTAGAAAGACTACTCTTGTGAGTCTATAGCGATTTCATTGATAGTGAGTGCTTCTGTATGCCAAGTTGATCTGTATTGACACGCTCCTAAATAATGTTTGCAAAAACCTGCAAAATGATTGTTGCACAATTTGCAGCCAGTTAGCTGTTTTAGTTTGAATTCAATGCAACGTTCAGGGCAACAAGTGTACTTATGCCCTCTCATTTGGTACACATGGAATGTCTTCAACTTCGGTTTCGGCTTCTTCCAAGACTTGCACTTACACATGCACTGACTAAAAGCTTCACATGTTCTACAAGCCAGGCCATCCACCACATCAATGCCATTCGGCCATGAAAAACATTTCTGTTCGCAACAGTAGTTGAGTTGACTCTCCATGTTGCTGCGGTGAAGGTGCGCGATGAAATGATGCTGTAGTCAGTGAGAGTGCACCTTAAATAAACTCAGTGGAGGGGGAAAGGTCAAGGTCATTCAAACGGAGTTTTAAAAAAGATGACTAGTCGTCCTCCTCGTCCGTCGTACTTGGAGAGCTGTCAGACGAAGAGCCCCGTGCAGGTGCTCTCCAGATGAAATGTATATCTATTTGAAAGCGCAGGCCTGGATCTTGTACCATCAACTCCTTTAATCTATTACATACCAATTCCACTTTGTACACATTGTTAATAATCAACACCCAAGGCTTCGGCTGAACATAACGTGTAGTTGAGTCAGCCTCGCAGACAGTTACACCTTCCGGTGATATTGGAGTGTATAAATGTGTAAAATCTCGTTGCTGAGGCTGGCTTGAAGTTGAAGGTTCTGTGCCGACCCTGGTTGCATCAAAATTCAAATCCATTCTACATTCAAGAGGTCCAGGGTTCCCGTTGAATACATTGAGTAATTTTTGATACAAGACTTCCACTTCTGTCGCATCCTGTAAATGAACAGTCCACCGCAAGGGAAATGCTTCGTCCGTAGTGGAGTCAACTTGAGAAAGAGTTCCTTCCGCCATGGCAGCCAAGCAAGGAATGAGGTGAGCTGCAGTCAGTTGTAACATTATTGAAAAGTAGAGGGGGAAATTTCAAGATCATTTAAATTGGGTTTTAAAAAAAGGAAGGAGTGGAGGGGGAAAGTTCAAGGTCATCCAAATGGAGTTTTAAAAAAGGAAAACCTAGAAAGTAACATTGAAATCTTCCAACTGATGGTGGCGAGCGTTTTCTTCTGCAACCTTGCCGACGCATGTAACTATGCCGTACAGTATGAACAGTACAACCATGATAAGGCCGAACAACAAAAGATAGCCGTTTACTATCATGATATTTTCTGAGTGGATCTGCTTTCTTCTTATCGCCCTCTCTTGCATCCTCTTCTCTAACTCGTGTACGAAGTCACAGCATGCGTGAGGACATCTTTCATCTGTTGGTAGGTTAGCCATTGTTGATGTTGTAGGTTTGGCCGTTGAAGAAGGAATGAGGTATCTAATTATGTTGTCTCATGTATATCAACAGTGAAGTGGTGGGGGTAGCGAATCAGTGGAGGGGGAAGTTTCAAGGTCATTCAAATTGTGTTTTAAAAAAAAAACCCTATCTTGTTACTGAGCATATATGTCAGTAACAAGATAGGTGGCTTTGCTCTTTTTACTTCTTTAATATATTAAAGAAATAAACATATTCTACAATTGTAAGGACAAGGAAGACAACCGCTAGTCAGCTGAAGTAATCCAAGTTGTCTGGTTCGGTCTTCATCGACGCCGGTGAGGAAGCTGTCTTTGAAGAGGAATGTCCAGGCTCTTCCTTCGGCTGCCGAAGATTCCGTATATTGCAAGCGTAGACTTGCACGTTTATACGGTAGCCTCTTGCCACCATCAGCTGCAACTCCTTGTACAAGTCGTTCAGCTCCTGTTGCGTTTTGATCGTCACCTCCTCATAGCTGGCACAGCTTACGTTCAGAGACATACTGATGTTGTTCGGTTGGCTGCTGGAGTTGAAATGAAGACGAGGCACAGCACTTGGAGGTATATGAAAAAGTGGTGGGGGTGTTTTGCATTCAAGCAGGTTTGACTTGTAGCGTGGTGGTGGGGGTAACTGTGAAATGCAAAGGTCAAAGGTCAAGGTCACCCGCGAAGTTTAAAAAAAAATGCAACATATCAATATGTGACAAACTTCACATATTGATATGTTGCATTTTTCGTCTTTTTGTATTCTTTTTTGTCTTTTATGGTTTATTTATTTATAAAACATTACAATAACATATGTACAACAGTAAAACTTAAATCTAACACTGCTGCTTGTCGGCGATGTGGATGGTCAACTCGGTGGAATTGCTACCCGTGCAACCGTGGGAAACCAGGTAGAGACAGCCGGGTTGGATGGAGCGCAGATCCTCGTTCTGGAGGAGATGGACGAACCGTTTCGGCAGGTAGACTTGGAACTTGGGCTCATCCCCCGGAGTGAATGGTGCCTCGCTAAGACTGCAGCAGATGGCCTCTCCAACTGTAGTCTCCATCTTCTTCATGGCGTGGATAATGTAGTGCTTCTCGTCTTTAAGTTCGGAACACTTCTTGACGGGTAGTATGGTAGATTTGGAGTGAGCATTGAACTGCTCAACCAAAGTTTGCAGGAACTGGTGAGATGCCATGGTCAAGTTATAGATCGTCTTCTTCGTCTCCTTGCTGGGAGATGTTGTCGTCTCGGAATCTCGAGTAATACTCATGCCAGGTCCCGGTCTGCTCCTCACTTATATAACCCCCGTTACCCCCACCACTCCCCATTTCCCCACTTTGAAGGTAAGATGCGAGTTTATAGGCGTTTTTTAAAGCGCAATGTCTATCTTTTTCATGTTCTGGACTTTTAGTACAAATACAAACATTTTCCATCGTATACTTGTAGTTTTTATCCAAATCCACATCATTAACCGGAACATGAGTAAATCCTTCGATCCATCTTTTCTTTTCCAGCCCCTTTGTGTAAATATTGGTAAACTTGTCTGAAAAGTGATGCATAATGTGATACAAGTCCGTGTAACTTGTAAAACCATCATACCAATCGATATGATGGAAGTGTTTTGAAATCCATCTGTTGGTAGTAGCGGCTTTACTGGTTAAAGATGAATAAGAACATGGTGGTTTAAATAAAAACGAATAAGGAACACTTGTATTGATGTCGAAAAACACAAGTTCTTTTATGATAAATCTATCATCATTACCCCGAAACGCTTGGAACTCAATTATACCAGGTTTGGACTTTACTTGTTCTTCTTCCTTGTCCATTGCGAAGATCACTCGTCTGCTCATGACGAAGTCCAAAGGTCAACTGATTTCCACACCACGGTAGGTACGACTTTTATACCCGGCCGTACAGTTGTTGGCGCGTTGGTGTATATTTAACGTGGGCACCGTCCCCGGTAGGCCTAACCCCACAAAGTGTTTGACATTGTTTTAAAAATTAACCATTGCTGTGTAGTTAATTGTCATTTAGGTTTCCATCTTTACATTTTCCTTGTTTTCATTTTCATCACTAACACTTGATTCTTCTCCTCCTTCTTCTTCCTCTTTTTCACGTTTTACTGATTTCTTATGTAGTTGAGCGTACTTTTCCAATTGTCTCCACATTTGTACTTCATGAGGAACCCTATTGAATATAGAAGTATCTACAGGTCCGTACAATATAGGTGCGTCCGGTTGTTTGTCCAAAGTGTCTTCCAGATAATCTTTAATAATCGAACTTGAAAACACCAGTTGTCTCAAGTACCTCGTTATTGGTTCAGTTGCACAAGTTAGAATAAAAAACTCTTCTCGATTAAGTTGAATCTTGTTATCATGTCTTGTTGTGTCTCTAAACCGCAACTGATGATCACCACGATGTTTAACAATATCGATTTCCACATTTGAATCCAAAAGGCCTACTCTTGTCTTTCTTCCAAACATGTTACTACTTAAATAGCATTCTAGCAGATGCAAGTGTTTCATAAACGATTCCCAAGCAGTATCCGTAAACAAAATCATTTTGGGTCCATGAGTTAAAATTACAGTAGGGGAATAATCTGTAGATTTCATAACACCGATTAAAACACTTTTGTCCAAACTGGAAGAGATTGGGTAAAATATTCGCAAGAATACCTCACTTAATATGTTAGGAGAAATATTATCTTCAATATCCCTTTTCCTCTTGTGTGCGTTCTTTCTTCTTTTACCTTTTTCCTCAATATTATTACTGGCGTGGAGTTGTCCGCAAGCGTTGTGTTCATCTCCCTCCGGTTGACCTTGAAGATCTAAAAAGTCGGATATCTCCTTCTCAATATCTACTACATTTTCTTGTGTACCACTAGGAGAAGCCATATTGAATAAGATGCTACCCATACAACAACAGGCAACAAACTGATGAGGAGCGAGCTGAACGCTCTGCTTTTATACTCGCGGAATGCATTGGAATGTAGGAAAACCGGTCTTTTACAATACATTTTTAACAATTCCAGTTAAAGGTGTGTATGTTACAATTTTATCATGTAGAATTAAACAGTATGCAGTTGTATTAGCTGATATAGGCGCGTTGAATTCCATTTCTATTTTTATATCTACACTTGATGATTTTACCGATTCATTTTGTTTAGAACAATCGATTACAACTATAGGGTAACCATCTAAGTATTTTTCTGGTGATAGTAAAGGTGCATTCGTTTTACCATAATATGAACTTTGGAACCTTGCATACATATCGTACAATATGCTGTACTTTTTATTAGCGAATGACACATTTAAATTATCGTATGGAAAAAATTGTGAATTTAAATAAACTTTAATATTTTTCAAGTTGCAATGATCAAATTGGCCTGCATGTTTGGTGATGGTGTCTCTTCTGCCTGTTTGTAAACCAAATATAATATACCTGGCTCGTTCCACATAATTAGATGTTTTAACTGTCCAAGTGTGTCGATCCGTAGTTGGCAAGCTGGGATGTTCATGAAATTCCCAACTTCTAAAAGGAATTACAATATCACGATCAGCCTTTAACTTTCTTAATAGTAGCATTCTATGCTCGTCAGCTAATTTTACATGTGGAACTCTCCATACAATTTTGTCTAATGTTAATTTCCATTCTAAAGTTGCATCTGTTGTACCGTCTGGAGCTTTAATAATATCTTTATCGTTTGAAGATCTCAACAAAACTAATTCTTGTTTAACGTTTAATATTATTTTCCTATAATCTTCAGCAAAACCAAGCAACAAACGTAACGGAATATGAAAATCAAAATTTCCATTTGTATCTGGAGTGATTGTGTCTTTTGCAGGTAAAACCCATCCTGCAGGTTGTATTAAATTGGTTTCATTAGGTGATATAGATGTTAATCCCTTTAAAGTTGTTGCAATACCTACTTTTTTAGTAGAATCAACTGTTACACCTGATATTTCATATCTAATTTCATCAAACAGGAAAGCCATGGGATTATTTATAAATGGAACTGTTGTACCAGTAGTAGTACCGTCCTTTTTAGTAACTTTTCCTTCAATATACAAGTAACTTTCACATGGTAGTGTGTAAATGTCTTGATTTTGTATGGGAATACGAATTTCATCGTTATTGTTTAATTTTGATGAAGTGTAAGGGTTGTGGGTGTGATATTCTTTTTCCCATAGGGTTTCGTCGAATGTTGGACCCTGCGCTATATCCAGTATATCCATAATCGGTTAATTGTAATCCAATTCTCTTTAAGAAACGAATGTTCTCGCGTGTTAACTCCTCCACAGCTGAAGAGCTACTAATGCGGTTTCCCGTAGGTTGTTCGCTTTTAAATATTAAACCCATGATTTTGTATTAAAGTGTCGATTTTAAATGTAATCTAACCGTAATAGGCTCTTCTCGGAAATCTATCAAGTTACCGTCTTGATCCAATACGTTCAACACGATGTCTGAAATGAAAGTGGTGTTCAACGGTAGATATACCAGGTTTTGTGGCTTTTCAACAATTTTAAATCCAGGTGGCACACTGGGGTAAAAAGTATGTATTATATGAGTATTTGCTCCATCTCTGTAAGCTCCTTGTATAATGTTACAAGTTATGTCTATACTATTGACTTTTAATATTGTTACAGTTTGTTTACCAGAATGTGTTTTATTTGGTTCTAAAATTGCTCCATCTTTGGGAAATCCTAATAAATCACCAATTGAGTCTGACTTACTGAAATCTATATAATATTTTGAAGTAAGCTCAGCTTTCATTGTATTGTTATTACCTTTTAGCGTTATATTGTCTTTTCCCATTTTATTTTGCAAAAATTCATTAATATGATCAATTTCATAAGAACCTGTGGGTAGAGTGCAAACTTCCAAGTCTGTAAACTTCCCACTGGCATCTTTTCCTTTATAATAATGCAATAAGTTATTTTTACCTTCCGTAACATTGGGAATGGAGTTGTAAGTTGTAAAATCCAACAGTGCTGCCTCCCAAAATCTTCCTTTTTGCAAGCGTAACGCTGGAAAAAGGATACTTCGTAAAGTGGACGATTTTCCTGTTAATGATACCGTATAGGAAGACATCTCAATAGTGACTGATACTTTTAGCTAGGAATTCCAAACATAAATGGCCGCATATTGAAGTATTATCAGGTTGTTCTCTTTTATAGTTGTAATATATGTTTTTAGCAGATTTAAAGTAATGTTCAAGTTCTTTAGGTGGTGGCAAATTTCCAAAACTATCAAAATAATATACATTACTATTTAGTTTCTTATAACACACCCAATGGGTGCCGGACCCTTCAGTATTATCCAAATTTACGATTCCAGTCTCATTTTTCCATATTTTCTTTGGTAAATTGTCTTTCATAAATACTCCGCGGAAAAATGGTATTTTTAAACAGGAAATATATTTAAATAATTCAACATTAGTCAACGCTTTATGTGGTATAACCAATTGATTTCTTTTATTTAATATGCACGATACGGTCTTAGGTATAGACCAGCCCCGTTTTTTACCATTGACCATATTATCGGTTTTTTGTTATTTTTCCTCGGAGAACGTCTTTTTAGTCTAATATTACCACCATGTTTCTTCATGGTTGATCCTTTTTTATTCCTACCCCTCCTTTTTCCACCTCCTACCGCTGTTTTAGCCTTCATACCTGCTGTTACCGCTAAAGCTGCTGCTTTTTCTGCAATACTAGCGTCACTAGACTTTACTCGTTGCCAAGCTATATTCGCTAGCTTTTTATCAGCTATTGACCTATTCTTTGAATCGGTAAACGTGGAATATGCGATATCGTGTTCTTTACAAGCCTGATCTAACTTATTTATGCCTGGATCGCCTCTTTCCAGTCGTTTTTTCAATTTAGTTCCTGGTCCGCAATACTGATAACCTCCCGGTATGTGAAATTCGTATGGTAAAGCGTCTATTGCTCTATTTAGGACAGATCCTACTGGAATACGATTTAAAGCTTTACTTAACAGAGAAACCGCTGTGGATGTGATACCGCCTCCTTTCCGTATAGTGTCTCGATATGGACTGGTGTAATGAAACGCCATGATTGTCTTTTATATTCGAAAAGCGTAACCTATGTGTTACCTCTATGACAGGTTGCACATAAATGATGTAATTTATGGTGTTATTTAATTAAATATCAAAAGTACCCCAATCTGTTGATCTAAACTTTTGTGTATTATGATTAAAAAAGTATTTATAAAGAATTTCTTGTTTAATCCATGCACTTCTCATTTTTTCATCAATAGGTTTATGTTGTCCGGCTGCAATATAATTATGCATATCAAATAATAAATTACCTATTACTTTAACAAGAAAATTAACAGTTACAGCGTTATCAGCATAATCAGGGTCTGCAACATTTGTTAATCGTTTGTTATCACAATTCCACCATTGTTTTCCAGTTGGCTCTAATTGTATTATCTGTTCATAAGTAACAGCATCACCAGGCTTTTCACCAATACCTAAATTTGTCAATGACTTTCCTTTACCATCCCAAACACTATTGTTTTCTTCAAGTAAAGTAAACTTTTTATTTCCCTGTACAAATACATCTCCTTGTCGTGTTACTACTTGGTCTTGTTTCACAAAACCAGATGTTTCTTGTTTTATAGTTTCCTTTATTTGCCCCACCGTTGCACCATCTGATGGTGCAGAACCATCTTTTACATTCGCTAAACAATTACCAAAGCAATCAATAATTCCTACATCACGTGTAATACAATGATCTTTGATGTATTTTAAATTTACAGCATCATTTTCATTCTTTGGATAACCTATATCGTTAATAACAAATTTATAAAAAGAAAACCCATCTTTTGTCTTTTCAGGTATTATAGAATGTAAATAGCGTCTATTTATGCTGTCTTTTTCATCTACAGGGTCTGCTACGTTAGATATACGTCGATTTTCAGCATTATACGTTTTTCCATCGAATTTTAACGTATTTTTCAATTCCGATGATAAATAACCTCTGTTTATTGCATCAGCGTTTTGATTTGGCTTACCAACGTTGGAAATTCTATGATTACCCGCGTTATATGTGTTTTTGTCTAGTTTCAGTGTTGGTAATATCTCTTTTTTTAATACTTTTAAATTTATTGCATCATTTTCATCTGTGGGATCATTAATGTTTTTTAACCGTTTATTGCTAATATCATAATCTCCATCAGGTGTTTGTGGTAAGCCAGCACCTCTTTTTAAAGTATTAAAGTAATATAATCCATCCGAGGAATATCGTCCGAACTTGTCAACACTCATGGTGCAACTGAATAACATTCTAGAGTGTAACCCATTTTTATAATATTAGTCTCGATTTCTAACCCGTATCAGTTTTTAATACAAATTCTTAGTCTTTATCAGTTACATTTTCATCGCTCCCGGGACATTTAAAATATTTAAAATTTCCACTAACTAATGCTCCGTCTGATTCATTTCGAAACACATGATTTTTATGAATAAATTGTTCACCAGACAATTTTCTAAATCCGCTAAATGAATTTGGATCTGCAATTAATATATTTTGATAATCATTTACATCCATTAATTTAAATCTTTGCTTATTATAAATAAACTCTTTATTTGCACTGTCATATTGTAATGTTTGTCCTACAGTTGCAGCATCATTTGGATCTCTTCCATTATGCAAGTCTTTTATTACTTTATTTTTACATGTAAAAAATCTAAAAGAATGATCTGGATCTAGATGTACGGTTTGTGATAAAGCAGCTGCATCTTGAGCAGTATAACCCAATCTCATATTTGATAACCCTTTACCCATGCAATCCCAAGCATTATTTTTGTATGTTAATAAATTAAATTTTTCATTACCTTGAACAAATTCATCCCCTTGCTTTGATACTACTTGATCTTGTTTTACAAAAGAGGTTGTTTCTTGTTTTAAGGTTTCCATCATTTGACCCACTGTTGCACCATCTGATGGTGCCGAACCATCTTTAACATTCGCTAAACAATTACCTAGACAATCAATAACTCCTACATCACGTGTAATACAATGATCTTTTATATATTTTAAATTTACAGCATCATTTTCATTTTTCGGATAACCTATATCGTTAATAACAAATTTATAAAAAGAAAAACCATCTTTTGTCTTTTCAGGTATTAATGAATGTAAATAGCGTCTATTTACGCTGTCTTTTGCATCTTTAGGATCATCTACGTTGGATATACGTTTATTTTCAGCAGTATACGTTTTTCCATTGAATTTTAACGTATTTTTTAATTCTGATGATAAATAACCTTTGTTTATTGCATCAGCGTTTTGATTTGGCTTACCAACATTGACAATTCTATGATTACCTGCGTCATATGTGTTTTTCTGTAGTCTTAATGTTGGTGATATATTTTCTTTTAATACTTTTAAATTTATTGCATCGTTTTCATCTGTGGGATCTTTTATGTTTTTTAACCTTTTATTAGTTATATCATAATCTCCATCAGGTGTTTGTGGTAAACCAGCACCTCTTTTTAAATTATTTGCGTAATATAACCCATCCGAGGAGTAACGTCCGAACTTGTCGACACTCATGATGCAACTGAATAGTAATCTAGGGAGTAACGCATTTTTATGAGATTACCCCACGGTTTCGGAGTTCATCCACTAAAGCCACCCATTCGTTTTCCAATCCAGTATGACCCGCTTCTTTAGCTTCATGTATTAGTTTCATTCTATCCACCAATTTATTGATATTATTGTAATAAATCACATTTGTGTTATATAGTTTCTTCATTAAACCTGTACCCGTAACGGACTTACTTCTTTTTCTTCGTTCCTGAGCACTTACATCCAAAGTGGATGCCATAAATCTTCGTTTTACAGGTTTTCTTTGTGTTAACGGCATTGTTTGTCTTCTAGTTGGTATTAACTTGGATACAAATTCTTTATATTTTAAAGACTTAGATCTAAAAGGAGGCTGGTCAGGTAAATACTTTCTCCTATATGCATTTGTCTGTTCCAAAATATTTTTATATGCTTCCATGTCTTTTTCTTTCACTAACGATACTGAAGGCTTATTTTCAAATAATAATTCAAATAATCCTTTTGTGCCCTTATACCTTTGATCACCAATGACAATATTATCATGTTCGTCAACGTTTAACGGGCTATTACCTATCATTAAACCATCTTTTGTTAATCTCGCTCCATAACTATGGTAATTCTTATTAGGAATTGTTCCGAGTAACATTTTTACCATGTATTTCCTTCCTAAAGGTCCTTTGTTATGAATGTTTTCACCCAACAAGCTTATGTTTGACGGACCTTCCCTTGCTTCTTCTTCTTTTTCCTCTTCACTAGCAGTTGATACATCTTCATGTCCTCTTTTAGCTTTTACTTCATATAATTCTCTTATACCACTATAGTCTGGTGATTCTAGCTCTCTTTCGGGTTCTCCGCCGGTAAAACCACTATATGTAGAGGATTCCGGGTCTTCGTCACTAAAATCTTCTGATTTTACATTTTCTCTTTCAAACTTTGTAATAGGTGCAATTGCATCTCCTTCCAAAACGGGTTTAGCAAATTTTTTGTTTAATTGTTTCAAGGGTTCAGTAATAGGTTTAAAAGTAGATTCAAGAAATTTCTCCCTTTCGCTAATACCTAATTTTAATGCTCTGTTTTTATCTCGAATAGAATCACTAAGTGATTTTATTTCCTTTATTAACTTTTCTTGGTTAACCATGTTTGTAGCAAGACGTGTTGTACAACAATGAATGTTTTACATCATGATCAGTGTATTAGTATAAATTTATCAAATCCTATCCTGTATCGACCATTGTTTAGCGGTTGTTCCTTCATAATTGTTAAAAACCCATATTTTTCAGCCCAAGCCTTTCCACACAACTCTTTAAATCGTTCAAATGGCATATCCGCACTTACATGGTCATAATATATGTGTTTTAGGTTGGTTTCATCCTGTTTAAATACAATTAACATGTTTGCATTGTCTCTAATGAGCTGTTTCGGTATTTTGCTGTAAGTTTGACCAATATAAATGCTATCTATGTTGTTATGTCGACCCATGGCGAAGTAATTTCTTATTGTATTTTGATTTTCACAAGATACGTCGTCAAATATGAATACTGAGAATGGTTTAGCCTCTTGCGGTTGCATGACACTCTCGCTCGCGTTGAATTTAAAATATTTAACTTCAGGCACATTATTGAGTATTTGTTCCAATAACTGATATTTTGGTTGTTGTAGTGACTTTGAAAATACATATAAATTATTAAAACGTAATCCTTTAGGGTTTGTAATCAAATTGAATACTACATTTGTTTTTCCACAATTGGAAGGACCGGTAACCAGACAACGCACCGTGTTTGGTAACAAAACACCGTGTTTCCCAGTATTGAATTGAGAACCATCCACTGTGAGTTCATCTATATTATTAATAGTAAAATTGTCTTTTTGCGGTATTATCTCCATCCTTTGTAATGGTTCAACCCAAAATGATGCTCTATCATTATATTAGATCCTTTTTAGGTATCCAAGAATCTTCCGTTTTATTAAATCCTAACCATCGTACTTTAACCTTATCCTTTTTTCGTTGCAACACCTTTTCAACTAAATATACATCACCTACTGTTGATTTTAACATTTCATGTCCATAAAACCCTCCTTCAAGCAATTGTCCTTTATTATCTTTTAAAATGTAAGTTTCTGGTACTGTAGGTTGCACCTTAAATACGGTAAATACCTCATTTGTCCAGTTCGGAAGATATCTTTTACTGAATACACCTTTGTATTTGCTTATTCGCACTTTATCGTCAACATTAAACCTTTTAGGCTTTAGCTTTTCAACTTTTGGTTTAGTATTCATTTTTATACGTTTTAATACAAGTTTTTCATTTTTATTAGTCACTTGGCTTGGTTTCATACCGATAGTTCTATGAAACTTGTTATTGTAATCGCTTATAAGTTTTGGTAACATATCAATCCATACGTGTGATCCTCTGTTGGAAAACATCTTATACATGGCACCTTTTAAAGTTCTGTTAAATCTTTCAATTATTGATGCTTTTACCTCTGAATTAGTTGAGTAATGGTTAATGTTATGTTTTTTCATTAAATTTGCAAATTCCTTATTAAAATATTCTTTTCCATCATCAGTTTGTAAATGTTTTATAGTATGTTTGTCTCTTTGTATAGCTGTTTCCATTGCTTTTGTAACACTTTTGCCACTTTTATCTTTTAGTGGTAAAGCATCTGCCATTTTTGAAAAACAATTAATAATAGTCAATATGTATTTAAATCCTCTATTTTGTTTACTGTAAGGAATCATTTCGATTAAATCCGCTTGATATAAATCATTTATTCCTTTTATCACTGTATTTCTTCGCGGAAACTTTCTTCTTGCAGGTTTATGAAGCTCGTTGACAATTTCTTGCTTCAAGTTCTTCATATTGCAGGTTTGAATGTTTCATGTATCACATGTATAATCACAATGAATGTTGTCTTAAATATTCACATGATTTATATAGGTCAAGGTCATCCAAACTTGTGTAAAAAAATGGGGAACACGGCGTTGGACTTGCCGTGTTCCCCATTTTTTTACGGAAGGAGAAAGGAATAAGGTCGAAGTTGTATAAGGACGAAGAATAGGTTACTAGTTGATAGGGTTTAGAGAGTAGTGGCCGAAAGGAAGAGTATGGATTTTATCCGGCATAATATGCCTTTTATCATCTTGAGCTGATAGTGCCCTTTTAACTTCAGTGACACTGTAGACCTCATGTTTAAAGCTTCTAATAGTGTTGAACGTTGCAGACATTGTAGAATCTTCAAACAAGCAGGTCTTGTAGTGGTCAAATGTCACATGTTTCTTCAAGTATGATGTTTTGACTCCTTTAGCTTTCTTCACTGTCGGTATGTCATTTTCCATATACATCTTGAAGGAATATAATTTGGACATCAGCGCAACTATTTCCTCCAAAGGCATTCCATTTGCTTCATCTTTAAATTTTCCAATTACTTTTTTATTCTTTTCATTATAATTTGGATGGTTCTTTGGATAGTCAGAGAAGTCAAAGTCGTCTTTGTATGGGAAACTCCTTAGATCTTCATACATGTCCAAAGTCTTTATCCAGTAGATGAACGCGTCGGTATCCATGTATGCAACTCCAATGTTGTCTCTTCCGTAGTGTTTAACCATTTTGTTGTAATGGAAATCATACATCAGAGTTTTACTTATATCCAAAATCGACATTCCAATGTATAACGGACGATCCATCACTATTGTTGTTTTATTCATACTGACAGCAACTAGATTTTCGTTTATAATCATTGATGTTCCGAAATTTGGTTTTTGCACTAATTTTTCCAATTTCCTAGGATCACTTACTAATTTTACAATTTTGTGTTTTCTCTTGTTCTCCAATGTCTTCCCAAAGATGGCGTTGTTCATTAATTTGTAGAAGTCCTTTTCAAATGCTGTTGTCGCTGCAGCTCTTCTTGTAGTGTTGGAATCGATATATGGTTTCAACCAACAAGACTGGGTGAATTCAATTGCTCTGTGAATTTTCACTATACGTAGGCCCAATTCAAGTGCTTGTTGAACTACCCAGTAGTGTGCCACATATCGACTCTTATTCTCCAAGGTCATCATCAGCTTGGGCCATCTTCCTGTCGGTGAAACTTCAGTCTTGGCTAGGAGAGGCAGGTCGTAATGATGGTCGTGAAGGTGTTCTGGATATTCAAAATCACAGTCCAAAATATAGCCTGTTTGGCCATCTTTTGGAATCCGTGATATGTCACCGATGGTGGTCGGGTCAATCCACTTGAAGTCTGCGTAGGGAAGTGGATTTGACATCGCCCAACCATAGAGGTTGTTCGCATCAAAATATCCAAGGTAGAGTGATGGTTGTTGCTCGTCGAAGTTGGGGATATACTTGTTGTTGGCCTTAACATGTCTTGTCACAGCTTGAGTCAAACCACCTCGTACACCTGATTCGATCATGAGGACCATATCGATATCTGTTAGAAGTTCCAATCGACAGTTGGTTGACTTTAGCATAGCTTGCCATGCTAATCCTGGAGATGTGTACGAGTGCAGAGGGTCCAGTCCATAGGCGGAGAAGCAGGTGTTTCGAAATTCTTCCATCACATCGCACAGCAGAGTTACGTCCAATTTTATGTAAAAGTCAGAATATTCCCCTAAGGTTTGAATGTTTAGTTGGTTCCAAACATTACAAGCATGATTGTAGTCTTCAACAGTGATTGCACTTTCATTTAACTTGCTATTGAAGGCTTCAATCGGTGGCAGACTGGTTTCTTCAAATTTTTCTGCAGAAGTTATGTAATCATAGGGGAACACTCCTTTACGCATTACTAAGTCCAATTTATCTTCAGGTACAATTTTGCTGGTTTCTTTTAAGTCTTCTCTTCTTAGGTTTTCAGACAATTTGCTCAAACTAGATGACATAAATCTATAAGAGTCTACGAAGCGAAGTTTAATTTTACCTACTGTTTTTGAGAAACTGATGTACTTCTCCAATGTTTCAGCTAATACTTCAATTTTTCCATCATCCCGTCCTAACTCTGGGATAATGAAGTGGGAGTCATAGCCGCTAAGATTGTGTAACACGACAGGGATAAAGTTTGGTAGTTTGTAATTTATATTGCATGAATTACAAGCAGCTCCTCTGTATAACCCTGTCAGGTGATCGTGATCTCTTACTTTTGGATTTTCTTCACTGAAACTCTTTTTGCATAAATAACATCTTGATGCTGAATTGTATTCTTCTTGTTGATTTTGGTTCAAAGGTTCCATGGGTAAAACATTACCGAATAAGCGTTGCACCTTTTCAGCAATATCATACAACTGGTCTACAAAATACTTAGCGGCTTTTTCCCCACGGTAGAGTATTGGAGTGGATGTTAACCCATAGTGTTGTAACTGTTCTTCAGGCAAAGTGGATTTCACCAATAAGCAAAAACTGTTAGGTTGATGCAATTGATATTTGGTTCTTCTAGTCACCTCACCATTCGGAAGCTCCTGTGGTACTAACGTGGATTCGAAATCTGCGTAGACGGCTACTGGAATCCGATATTGGTGAACTGTTTTGTTGAATTGGATGAACGCTCGAGATGGCGGTGGCAGACTAATCTTCACTTCATAGTTGTCATTACAAAGTCTTTGGTGCTCCATCAACCACTCCGATCCTCCACGTCTGAATTCCTTGCATGTAAAACAAAAGCATCTCTTGCATATTGTTATCTTACGATTTTGTTTTGACACTTGTCGTACAACCAAAGATTCAAAGTTTTTAATATAAACATAATGTGAAATCTCACCTTTGGTTATCAATAATAAATCAGTATGGTTACTTTGCTCTACTTTTCCTACTCGTAGTGGATACACATTGTTTGAATCATCTAAACCGAACACGTTAACAGAAACACCTGGATTTTGTTTCTCAAATTTAGTAATTTGATCAAGACTCACAGGATACGACATTCCTCGAAAGTTATAGCGGTGTTGAACAGCTTCGTATGCTATGCTAGGTCTAATAGCATTATGTCCCACGTATTTTGCTAACATTGCATACCGGAAACATTCATTGTCCTCATTTTTCACATTGATACATGATTTAGTATCTCGGATAACCTTTGGTAGAGGGATAAAGCTGCTACCTCTTATACCATATCCATGCTTGTGAATCCTCACATCCATACCTTCAATCGATGATAACGTCCAGCCAGATCCTCTTCCTTCATGTTCTTGGAGTTTCATTAACAGTTCATTCAAACATTCTTCTAAAATTTCGCTGATATCAGATGTGGTTGTAAGGGTTCGGTTTTTAGCAATGAATGCTCTCGGTGAGTTTTCACCATCGCTATTAGTAAACATAGCCTCCAACACCAATCCAAATTTAATAAAGTTCAATCTTGTCAATTCTTCCATCAATGTTTTTACAACTAGTTTTTTAGCTTGAGTTAGAAAATTTTCCAATTCTAATTGCAAGTTATTAATTTTGAAATGAGTTACAACTGGTCCTGGCAAGGCTGTGGTGCGCAGTTGTCTTATATCTTCCACTTCTTCTGTATCCTCTTCTTCCATATCCTCTTCTTGGGTACGCAGTTGTTTTACATCTTCCACTTCTTCTGTATCCTCTTCTTCCATATCCACTTCTTGGGTACGCAGTTGTTTTAAATCTTCCACTTTTTCTTTCATTTCCTCTTGAATAAATCCTCCAGCTGTAGATGGTCCAGCTCCGGCAAATTGAATAACACTTGGTCTTCTTCTTTGCATTAACTGTAAATAGCTAGCCCAGTCCTCCTTCTGCTTCTGGGGTTTTTCCAAAAACCGATCAATCGCATCCAAGTCTTCTTCACTTACTACAATCTCTTCTTTTCTGTCCTCTTCACGATGCAATTCTCGGTGTAACTGTAGATAGCTATCACAGTCGTCCATCTGCTTCTGGTAGTTTTCCAATAACCAATCAAACGCATCCAAGTCTTCTTCACTTACAACAATCTCTTCTTTTCTGTTCTCTTCATGATGCAATTCTCGGTGTAAAACAAAGATATCTTCATCTTGGAAAAACTCACCACAAATATCGCAAAGAGCCATTTTTTTACAGTTTGGCTTTGAGTGTGCACTCGGTGAATGTCCACGCAATAATGAGCAGCGCGCTCAACCGGGTCCCTTTATACCCGAGGTTGAAGGGTGGGGGAAGGTGACGTCATATACATCCAGTTTATCAATCATGTAGTAGATTTGGCTTTTAAACACCCATTTTCAATTTATTCTTCAACAGGTTTGATAAATCAATGATCTTTGCTCTAAATCCACTACTTTGTACAAATTTTTTGTTTGGGCACTTCTCGTCCGGAGCAAAAAAACTCTTTGGTCAAGGTCAAAATTTTTTTTTCAAAAAAAAGTTCGGGGGGGGGGGTCATTACTGTATTTAGGTCAAGGTCACGAAAAAACTTTAAAAAAATTAAGCCCCACCTGGGGCACTTGGGTTGTCATCGCTGTAGCCTCCGAAGAGACCCAACTATGACAACAAGGCAACATCCAATGTCGTGTACCCTTCGCCACGCAAGACTTGTAAACATTTACTGCATTGTCTTTTCAGTAGCTAACAAAGATTCATTTACATAATTTTGTGTTTCCAGAAGGAAACAAACTGAGGACACCCTAGTGGCTTACGTCCTCGTCCGAGTGCAGAGGCCGCCGCAACCTTTTGCATGCCAGCGTACAAACGGACATGCTCCCAAATGCCATCCGCAACCTTTTGCATGCCTGGCAGGAGCCTACCGATAATTAAAATAGGCTTTACACGGGGGCCTACTCCCGTAACCTATCTTTAATATTTTTAATTTACAATGCATTGAATTTTTACAAGTCTTTGTGGGTCAAGGCCACACGGACATTAAAAAATTTCGGCCTCCGTACATCCATGGCGAACCACGAATGTTCGGGGGCCTTGGGGACTAAAAACACAAATATCTAACAAAGATTCATTTACATAATTTTGAGTTTCCAGAAGGGAAACATACTGAGGACACCCTAATGGCTTACGTCCTCGGTCCGAGTGCAGAGGCCGCCACAACCTTTTGCTTGCCAGCTTACAAACGGACATGCTCCCCAAATGCCATCCGCAACCTTTTGCATGCCTGGCAAGGAGCCTACCAATTATTAAAAGTGGCTTTACACGGGGGCCTACTCCCGTTCCCTGACTTTACAATTTACTTTGAGCATTGAAAAAGCTCAAGGGGGGATTGCTAAAACAAGCGTATACACTTTAGAAACATATAACACACAATTGAGCTCAACGTAGTCAATGCTGGAACAAGCACATACACATTAAACACATATAACAAACAAGACACAAAGGATAAAAGACACAGGAGACATAGGGTACAAGTAAAACACTCTCATATAAAACAATTCGCAATACCCAAACGCAAGCGCAATATCTTACAACTAATACAAGTCTTAAAGTTAGAGTAGACTTCGCTAAACACTGAAGGCGCCATTCAATGTTTAGTGATGCCTATGGCGGTCCGTCCCGATCGTTCACGTTCAACGCGCGGGAGCGGACTGCGAGCCGGCTCTGGCCGGACCCCCTTATATCCCCACCGGGGCTGCCACGCCCAGGATATCAGGGGTGGGGGTGGGGGTGGGGGGGGGGGGCTCGCACTTTTTGTCGGGGGGGGGGGGGTTCGCACTTTTTGTCGGGGGGGGGGGGTTCGCACTTTTTGTCGGGGGGGGGGGGGTTCGCACTTTTTGTCGGGGGGGGGGGGGTTCGCACTTTTTGTCGGGGGGGGGGTTCGCACTTTTTGTCGGGGGGGGGGGGGGGGGGTTCGCACTTTTTGTCCGGGGGGGTGGGGGGGGGTCAGGTAAGTTATGTGGGTCAAGGTCACCCACAACACTTGTACTCTAAGTGTTGGCTATACCCCCACCACAACTGGGTCCCTAGGCTGCACAACACCGCTTCGCCAGTATGTCTCCGGCTTCCATGCGGTGCGTCTCGCTGTTCTCTAGCTCTCTATATGTAAGTAATTTTACAAGTTCTGAATGTAGGTCACTACACTTTAACTCTGGGACGATATCGACTTGTAGTATTTCAGTGTTTTGACTCAAGGTCATCACACTTTAACTCTAGCACATCGGTTATCGTACCAGAGGTGCTCAATAACCTAACTTGTAATGTTTAGGGTGGCGTTTTCACGCCACGTGGTATCGCCATGAGTGTCCAGTCCAAGTTTTAAGTTAAATTAATTTTACTGTGATCTTTTCCATTTCCGCTTCGTTTTGCCAAAGTATAAGGTGTCGCTTAATAAAGTGGTATTTCTCTAAAGTTATAGGAGATTGCAAGGATACAATTAGTTTATTTAGGAGACTCTTCATCTTGGAGTTTAACACAATTTCCACTTTGACTTTGCTTCCTCAGCTCTCACAGCCTAAGCTGTACAGAAATGTTTCTTCTAGTGCCAACTCGGGCCAAGAGAACAGTGTGTTGACTGTAGGACAGCTCATGGTGAAGTGATGCGATACTCCAGCGTTAAGCCTCACCTTCCCCCACCACTGTGACCTTCCCCCACTCCTGCTGTTTCCCCCACCTCTTTTCCCTTGACTCGTGCGCTACAAGCAGTCTCTCAGTATTGTGTGGACTTTTGTGAGGAGACGCCATGTCGCGGGACACTTTGGGTAAGAAACTTAGTCGTGTTAAGAGTTTATTAGTTGCTCACTGTCCACCACTCAAAGTTAAGAGGGTTTCGACTTTAGCTAAGTGGCGCAAACTATTGCGCGGACACCCTAAGTTTTATACAAAACGGACTAATGTCAGTTTTACTGATGAGGTTTTGTTTAAAATATTGGATGAAATGACTTTTCCTTGCAAAATTCAGTTAGTTACTCCCATTCCTGACGGTTTAGAGTCTTAGTCTCTCGAGCCAATATACCTAGAGTGCGCGGGGCCGGACAGTCAGTCGCTCGGTGTCTGTCGTAGGGTGCGCATCGCGGTTACAGTAATGATGAAACGCGGGAGTTGTATCGGTTCAAGGTCACTCGAGCGGTGTCACATGACGGTTTAGGCAGAGTCACGTTGCAAACTTTGAGTTTCCTCGGCACTTTTGCTGTTTCTCGTCTAATTTCGCTCCAAGTTGTCAAGGTCATTGAAACCTGACTGAAACTCGGAGCGTAGTGCGAGAAACAGCAAAAGTGCCTAAAAATTTTAGGTTTCAGCGTGACCTTGACCTTTGTGACATCGATGACGTCATAATGGTGACGTAAGGGGTGATGACGTCATCGCCACGTCATTTCTGCAACGTCATGGGTGTGACGTCACAGAATGACGTAATTGGTGATGACGTCATCGATTGCGTCATCGATGACGTCATCGATGACGTCATCGGTGGGGTCATTGACCTCGATGACGTCATCGCTCAGGTGACCTTGAACTGAGCCAGCTCCCGCGTTTCTCCACTACTAACAGTTTTGTAAGCCTTTTAACCTATTGTTTGTAATAATGTTTATTTGCCTTATAACAATATAAATATTGCATTGCCATTACAATTTTGCTCACTACTTCAACGCCTCTTGAATTTTTGTTTTATTTCTGGTGATTGTGACTATTCTGGGAAGGTGGGAAATGGTGTCAGTGTTTAGTTTGTCTCAAAATACAGCAAGTTTACAGAAGAATGTTTTTCCCTGCAAAAGTGCAATTCTGTCTTTTTCTGTCTTCTTCCATTCTTAGACTTAAGGTAATAACAAAAATCTAAATTTAAGTTGTGGGAATGCTATGTTAGATGCTACAATTATGAGACTATTTGCTGGGCCTTAAATGACCAGGTTGAATCTAGTCCACTTTTTTGGCAAATGGAGTCTGAGTTTTGTTCGATGTCCAGCATTTGGCTCTTATATGACACATGAAACTAATAAGACACGACGTTATGTTTATAACTAGGTAAATGTGCTTGTGCAAGCTAAGGTGTAGACTGGTAGTATCAGTCTAAACCCCAACTAAAACTATTGTATACAAAAAGTCCCCCATTATGCTAGCCCAATAGTATTAACAACCACAAATCCACTGCTCAGCTGCTATCACATTGCAACTGACCTGTGCAGTCAGGCATGCATCCACCAAGTTTTGTTTATGGGAGGTGTCCATTCGAACGTCCTTCCTGTGCAAAGATGTAAGCAGTATGACCGCAATCACAAATCCTAGTGGTCATTTGCTAGACACTGGCAGTGCAATGGTGCCATACATCCATCCTCGGAAGTGTCATCCATGGCTCGAATCCTCTGGTAAAGAAACATAAACTAAAAGAATTATCGAGTTTTATTCATACAGTAAATCCAATGTTTTCTCTCTCAATTAGCCATAAACTAGGGAGATAAGTACAGCACTGCTATGTACACAAATTAATTGCACTTGCGATAGTAAAATGAATTTGAATTCATTGCACCACCACCAAGAGAAAATGAATTTGAATTCATTGCATCACCACCAAGAGACTTCCGTCCTGTAAGAAACAATTTAATTCAGCACAAGCTGGCACATTTAGTCATGTGATCAAAAATATTTTTGGGCCCATTATTTGTTGTAATTGCTGTTATAATTTATTTTTTTAATCAAAATTAATCTTAGAGAAATAAAAAAAATGAATAAGTTGCCTAGTATTTTTTTTACAAAGGATATCTTGGATGACATGATGACTGACAGGTAAACAAAGTAAACATTCGATTTTAAACAAAGTACCAGGGCGATCGTTCTCACACAAAGCTCGTTCGCTCCGCTCACTCACCCTCTTCCGTTTTAAAAACGAGCTCGTTCGCTTCGCTCCCTCGCCAAGCCGAAGGGTCCTGCACTTTGGTATAACTTTCTTAAACTACAGGTTAAAGATGTAACACATTGGTTTATATCTACAGTTATCAGCTGATTATTGTTCAATTAATAAAATCTCCATAAGGATAACATGGAAACTTTGAAGGGCTCTAGCTCGAAAACTGAATTTTTCCCAGCTATGGGACCAACTCCAATCGATTTCTGGTGGCCAAAACCCCCATATTCAATCAAAAAATCAAAAATCCTTGGGGCGAAAAAAAACTTTGCCCGTACAAACGGAGCTTGTTTTAGAGTATAAGATAAACACAATACCCCCATCGCAGCAGACCTGCGTACTCAGCGAATTTCCAAAGGATCTTGAGAGTTTGCATTTTCCCCATTAACACCATAGGAATGGGTATGTAGGTTGGCTGCCTTGGGATGTTGTTATAAAATGTTAGTTTTGTTAGGAAATGTAATAGTTACGTTAGGTAAATGTCAAACTGTATCAATTTTCGACACTTTTTAATTTTCCCCATAAACCCTATGGGGGTGAGTAAGTACGTTTGCCACCATATGGGTGTTGTAAGCAAATATCAGTTAAATCCTACCTAGTAAATGAACATATCAAATATTATCAAGTTACGGTGTTCTTTTCACTTTCCCCATAAACCCCATAGGGGTGAGTACATAGGTTTGCCGCCATGTGGGTGTTGTAAGCAAATATCAGTTGAACCCTACCAAGTGAATGTACATACCAAATTTTATCAAGTTATTCCAATAAATAAGCGAGATACAGGGTTTTGTTGATTTCCCATAAGATTAACATGGAAAACCTATTTTTGGCTTTTCTCCGTAACCTGTTAAGCCAAGTTAAAAATTCAAAATATTAAATTGTTTGTTTTTTTAAGCTCTTTTAAATGGTTTTAGTTAAAATTGTTGAATTTTAAAAATTATGCTCCAAAAATGCAAAAAACCCATTTTGGACCCCTTTTGAAACCCCATAAGCGGACAATCGGTAATTGACCTCACATTGTATACAGAGGGGATGAGGGCTGAGATCGCTGATTGGCATGTGTCTCAGGAGCCATCTCTCTCTGATCACAGACACATAAAATTTATGGTAGGAAACTTTTCACCTGAAAAGAACACGTTCAGAAATCCCAAAAGGACGGACTGGGCGAAATACAAGACTGTTCTGCAGAAGAGAATAGAGGATTCAGGTCCTCTGTACTCCTGCGTCAGAGACACAAATCATCTTGACTTGGCTGCGGATCGCCTGCGCGGGGACATTGTGTCCTCATTCGAGGACTGCTGTCCACTGTCGGCGGGACGGCAGGGTAAGTCTGGGTGGTGGAATTCGGAACTTGGAAGCCTAAGGAAAAGGGTAAGGGCCTCTATTCAAACAGGCGAAGCTAAGTAACTGCTGGGACGCTTATCACAGATTGCTCACCCAGTACAACATTGCAGTCAGGAGAGCAAAGAGGCTCTCTTGGAAAAACTTCTGCAGTGATCTCGAAGGCGTCTGTGAGACTTCAAGGATCCACAAGATCTTATCGAAAGATAGGCCCTCTTGTCTTGGATCTCTTGAGGGTCCGGATGGCATCATGGTTCATAATCCCAGGGATGTGCTTGAAATCATGGCAAGCACACACTTTCCAGGGAGTATAATCACCCGGCCAACTGATGAGGTGAGTACGAATGTGCGGCGGGCCAACTTCACTCGATGGAGGGTGGCGGGTCGCATCGTTACTCACAGTCGGATACGCTGGGCAGTCAACACTCTAAACCCCTACAAGTCACCGGGACCTGATCAGGTGAGGCCCGTCTTTCTTCAAAAGGGATTGGAGTTTTTGCTACCAGTTCTGACGGTATTGTTTAGGGCCAGTTTGGCCCTGGGACATATTCCAGCAGTCTGGAGCAGCTCTCGGATAGTCTTCATTCCAAAACCTGGTAAGGCTAGGTATACGGATCCGAAGTCCTTCCGCCCAATTTCATTGTCTTCTTTTCTGCTGAAGACTCTGGAGAAGCTGGTATCAAGGTATGTGGGGGAAACGGCGCTTAGGGCTCACCCGCTCCACGAACGCCAACACGCCTACTTACCAGGAAGATCATGTGAGTCTGCCCTACATCAGCTGGTAAGTAGGATCGAAAAGTCGCTAGAATGTAAGGAAGTTGCACTTGGGGCCTTCCTAGACATTCAAGGTGCCTTTGATAACACTGAGACTCAGGCTGTCATCAATGCAGCCACAGCTCATGGTTTCCACGAGGTTGCAAGGGGATGGATCGAAGCCCTCTTGAGAAATAGAAACGTAAAACTATCACTCAACAACGAGGAGATAGTGGCAAGAACAACTCGAGGTTGTCCCCAGGGTGGGGTCTTGTCTCCACTCCTCTGGAACCTTGTGGTAGAAGATCTCATCAGAACTCTCAATGAAAGCGGTGTATACGCACAGGGATACGCTGATGACATAGTGGTTCTGGTGTCAGGTAGGTTCAACGACACAGTCAGGGATCTCATGAATGGGGCTCTGAGGTCTGTTGGACGCTGGTGCGAAGAGGTAGGTCTCTCAATCAATCCTTCGAAGATTGTGGTGGTTCCTTTCACGAGGAGGAGGAACCTGAGAGGGATCGACCCCTTAGTACTGCAAGGCTCTAATATAGAATTGCAGAATCAGGTGAAGTATCTGGGGGTAACTCTGGACCGGACGCTTCACTGGGGACCACAACTCCAAAAGGTAATAGACCGAGGTAAGTGGTCTCTCATGGCATGCAGGCGATTGGTGGGAGGGACATGGGGAGTGAAGCCAAAACTGATGCACTGGCTTTACGTCTCTGTGGTCAGACCTGCCATTACCTACGGTTCGCTTGTATGGTGGCCCAAGATGGACTCGGGGGTGGCGGTGAGGGGATTGGCGGGAGTTCAAAGACTCGCCTGTCTCCTCATCACAGGAGCCCTGAGTTCCAGTCCTGGGGCTTCCCTGGACTGTCTTCTCAACTTGTTGCCGATCGATCTTTTCATCAAGACCACGGCAAGGAAAGCTGCTCATCGACTCAAATGTGAGAATCTTTGGATAGACACTGGAGAATTCCGGGGTCACTCTCGGATCATTCTGACTGTACAGGGGAATGTTTTGGACATGCCCTCGGACTACATGTCGGTCAAATATGCCTTCGGTAAGTCATTTAGGGTCCTTCTTCCAGCGAGGGAGGATTGGCTGTCTGGAGGAAACCCTCTTCCACCTGCGGATCTGGAATGGTTCATAGACGGGTCCAAGGTAAGAGGAGGAACAGGAGCTGGAGTACATGGGGTGCAAGCGGGGGTAGGGATTCGTCTCCCTATGGGGATGCATCCCACGGTGTTCCAAGCGGAGGTTGCTGCGATAATGGAGTGCGCCAGAGTAAACCTGGTGCAAGGTGTCAGGGACAGGAGCATTTCCATTTTCTTAGACAGCCAGGCAGCTCTAAGGGCTCTGGACTCCTGCGAGTTCAGGTCAAAGATCGTCTGGGACTGCTTCACCACAGTATCTGCGCTAGGTAGATGCAACAGCGTGACGCTCTGCTGGGTCCCTGGTCACACAGGGATACCTGGGAATGAGGCTGCGGACGCCCTTGCCAATGCAGCTTCATCTTCAGAATTTACTGGTCCGGAGCCTTTCTGTGCTGTCTCTCGTGAGTATGCGTGCCAAGCGGTCATGTCATGGGCGAGGGAGGAGCATCGTAAGGCCTGGTTCAGACTTCCTCAATTGAGGGTAAGTAAGCTCATGCTTCACTCTCCATCTCGGAAAATTGCCTCCAGTATTCTGCAGCTGGAGAGGGGGCAAATTAAACAGGTAACAGGGCTTATAACAGGACATTGTTCTTTAAGGAAGCACCTGCAGCGCTTGGGTCTCTACAATGGTGACCCGGTATGCAGGAGGTGTGGGCAGTCTGAAGAAACTGCTGATCACGTGCTGTTTATTTATTTATTTTATTTATTTATTTATGTACAGTGTCTAATCACGCCCTTACATGCAGTGTTTGCCTGGGCTGTAGACTTGTCAATAACAATTTTCCTTATTTCTATTCCTAATCTATGTACATATGTGATTCACCATCTGGGAGATACTGACAAACACTTAAATAAAGTAATACAAATACCAAATAAAATACTAACAAACTGCTTGTATTCATGAAAAAGAGAAAATACAACTTAAAAAACTGGGATGTCGTGATCCAGGTACTCGGAAAGGCTGTAGAAGCAGTTACCAATCAAGTAATCAACCACCAACTTCTTGAATTTTTTGGGTGAAAGTTCCTCTTTTATGCGCTTGGGGCATTTGTTATAAATCTTTAAACACAAGTATGAAGGAGATTTTTCTAAAAAAGTAGTTCTATGGATTGGGTACTGCAATGTTTTGGAATTCCGGGTGTCATATTGATGTTTATGATTGTTCTTGAAAAATTTGTCTAAATTGGTTCTGGCAAAAAGAAGGCATTGCAAGATGTGTATAGATGGAAGTGGAAGGATGTGAAGCCTTTGGAAAAGTGGTCTACAGGAGTCCCTAGGTCCGGCACCCGATATCAATCTTATGACTCTCTTCTGCATTCGGAAAACCCTAATAGAGTCAGTGGAGTTTCCCCAGAAAATTACTCCATAGGAAATTAGTGAATGAAAGTAAGCAAAATAGACTTGTCTTTGGACTTGAAGGTCAACTGTCTGGGATAGAGAAAGTAAGGCATAATATGCTTTACTTAACCTAGGAAGTAAGTTGTTGATATGTTGCTGCCAAGAAAGAGTTGAGTCAATGTCTAAGCCCAAAAATTTGGTGGATTTTACTGAATTGAAGTGAGAAGGTAAATATGAAGAGTCAGATTGAAGAGTCTTGCTGTGGTTGATATGAAAATTTATGAATTGTGTTTTTGAAGGGTTCAATTTTAACCCATTTACTGTACACCAAGAATCCAATTGGTTGATCGTCTTCTCTAGAGATTTTAAAAGGCTACCTTGATTGGGATTTGAGGCAAAAAGAGAGGTGTCATCCGCATACATGAGAACTTGGGCGTTAGAAGATATGGCAGGAAGGTCATTGCAGTACACCAGAAAAAGAAGAGGCCCCAGAATAGAGCCCTGGGGTACGCCTGCTTTCACAGCTCTATAGCTACTCCGAGCTCCGGCACCAACGACAACCCTTTGCTGTCGCCCAGCAAGAAAAGATTGCAGCCAACCAAGAGCGGTACCCACAACCCCATATTGCCTCAGTTTGGCAATCATTATATCTATGTTCACTGAGTCGAAAGCCTTGGATAGGTCGCAAAAGGCACCAACGGTGAATTGCGACCCATCCACCGCGTTTGCAACTCGATCCACTAGCTCATAGATGGCATCCACTGTGCTCCTACCCCTGCGAAACCCAAACTGAAAGCAGGACAGCAAGCCATTGATTTCAAAAACTGTTTGACTGTGGGGAGCTGGAAGAGGCTAGAGAGAGGGCCCTTGGAGGACTACGGAGGGGCACTTTCCTTCCTCAAGGGGAGCTTGTCTGCAGGATACAGAAGTTTATCAAGTTTCTAAACAGGGATGAGCTCTGAAACTACATTAGGGGAGCGCAAAAAGCCCTTGCGGCTGACGCGCCATGGGATTAGGTCCGCCCCATTGAATGAATGAATGAATGAATGAAAGCTCGTTCGCTCCGCTCACTCACCCTCTTCCGTTTTAAAAACGAGCTCGTTCGCTTCGCTCCCTCGCCAAGCCGAAGGGTCCTGCACTTTGGTATAACTTTCTTAAACTACAGGTTAAAGATGTAACACATTGGTTTATATCTACAGTTATCAGCTGATTATTGTTCAATTAATAAAATCTCCATAAGGATAACATGGAAACTTTGAAGGGCTCTAGCTCGAAAACTGAATTTTTCCCATCTATGGGACCAACTCCAATCGATTTCTGGTGGCCAAAACCCCCATACTCAATCAAAAAATCAAAAATCCTTGGGGCGAAAAAAAACTTTGCCCGTACAAACGGAGCTTGTTTTAGAGTATAAGATAAACACAATACCCCCATCGCAGCAGACCTGCGTACTCAGCGAATTTCCAAAGGATCTTGAGAGTTTGTATTTTCCCCATTAACACCATAGGAATGGGTATGTAGGTTGGCTGCCTTGGGATGTTGTTATAAAATGTTAGTTTTGTTAGGAAATGTAATAGTTACGTTAGGTAAATGTCAAACTGTATCAATTTTCGACACTTTTTAATTTTCCCCATAAACCCTATGGGGGTGAGTAAGTACGTTTGCCACCATATGGGTGTTGTAAGCAAATATCAGTTAAATCCTACCTAGTAAATGAACATATCAAATATTATCAAGTTGCGGTGTTCTTTTCACTTTCCCCATAAACCCCATAGGGGTGAGTACATAGGTTTGCCGCCATGTGGGTGTTGTAAGCAAATATCAGTTGAACCCTACCAAGTGAATGTACATACCAAATTTTATCAAGTTATTCCAATAAATAAGCGAGATACAGGGTTTTGTTGATTTCCCATAAGATTAACATGGAAAACCTATTTTTGGCTTTTCTCCGTAACCTGTTAAGCCAAGTTAAAAATTCAAAATATTAAATTGTTTGTTTTTTTAAGCTCTTTTAAATGGTTTTAGTTAAAATTGTTGAATTTTAAAAATTATGCTCCAAAAATGCAAAAAACCCATTTTGGACCCCTTTTGAAACCCCATAAAACCCCGTTCCCATAACCCGATCATGCTGGTTCGCGAACTCATGAAAATAGACCTAGCCTTACACCTTCATACCAAATTTCATCAAAATCGGAGGTCCCCTTCAAAAGTTATCAGTACCACGGACACACACACACACATATATATATATATATATATATATATATATATATATACATATATATGAAAATGAACGTACGGTGTTTTTGGCTTCTGGGGACCTCAAAATGAAAAAGTAACATGGTCCCGGGCTTAGGTCTTACCATGGCTACTACCGTAATAGCGTATTCCCTTTAGGGAAATTCGCTAAAAACCTGGTAACAGTACAAGAAACCAAATATCCTAATCAAATCCCATTTGATCTAGGTGACGGTGCTGATGCAAGGGCTCGCCAGTGGCTCGTTAATCTACGTCACGTGTTTTGAGGTGCTCCAACGACACACGTCTTCCAGTGACCACGTCAGCGGCATTCGCAACACCATGTTTGTCATCACTGGGTTCATCTTCATCTTGATCATGAAGATTTATCGTAAGTAAATCTTTACGTAATAGGCAATAAGTACAGTTTTTTACATCATGTTTTATAATTGCCTCATTTCAGTTAGTAATTTTTTAAACACTAAACTCATACAACACTTTTACATACAGTATTTATAAAAAAAAGTTTTGTCACAAAACAGAAATATCTGCATTTCTTAAAAAATTTGAGGCCAAATGTTATAAGGTGAAAAACATCCGTGAGTAAAACGTATGAAACTTTATAATCTATATAAGCAAGATTCTTTTCCTCCTTTTTTCTCAACTTGGTTGTAATGTAGGAGAAATCCACGCATACCATTAGAAAGGTACCTGTAAATAGGCAGAAATCAATTATAATTTACATCTACCTCCAGGGCTACGCCCTACAGGCTTTCAAAGTTTCAATGTTAAATTTTATGGAAGAATGGTACAGAAGAGTCCCGTAAATCCGGACTTCGATTACTAGGAATTCTAGATATGATGGTAACTCGGAGAGCATGCCTGCACTGGATTGCAAGTTCTAGGTGCCATTGCATCGGCCCGAGCAATGTGGTGCTTTTAAGTTTGTTTAAACAGATGAGATTTAAATTATTGTATTACATACATTATGCAATAAACAAATGTTTTTTATCAAAATAATGTAAACTATTTACACTTTTTTTAATGTTTACTCCTTTCCCGATCCGTCCACATTAGTCCGGGTTTGCTAGACGCTACTGTAAATTGAATCATTATCAGAAATTAAAAAATGTCTACAACACTCAAAAATATATCTACACTTACACTGCAAAGAGTAAAGATAATAAATATACGAAAAGATGAAAAATGGCAATCGATTTTCACCAAAAACATGGATCATCATCAGGCCAGAAGAGAGAAACTGTTAAAAGGCCAAATGCCCTGGTCTTGACATTTTATTTATATTTCATTTCTGATTGCAAAAAAACATGTATCATGCTAATAAAAAAAGTGAATCATTATATTTTGACAGCTGTTTTGAAGCTAGGAAAAACAATATTGAAACAGGCAACACAGACGTTTCATTGGTAAAACACTTTTTTAACTAATTGGGTCCAGGTCAACTGAAATTTCGATCGAGTTCTGACTAGTGACGATCTTTAGTTGATATAACTTGGACAGGGCTTGTTTCTCCCTGAACAAGACTGCTTTGGGGAAAAATCAATATTTCCTGATAATGTGCAGAGCCCAAAGAAATTTGTTGTTTTCTTCAATCGAGGTCAGATTATTTCCAAACTGATGGGCAATTTGAGAACGAGTTATTCAAATTGAACAAATTAACAAGCGAATCATGACTCAATTTCCTAAAGAGCTGATCCATGCTACAAATTGGTTAGAGGATGTTAGCTTGTGGTGGTGGTTCTGTTTGTTTTGTTTGCTGGTTGCAAACCAACCGAAAAAGGCTTTATCAGCAAATCATCGGTTTGGTTTGGAACACTAAGACTTTGTCTTTGATCAAACTCCCTCAATTGACTACAATATTTTATAATGGAGAAAATTCTCCGAAACTAGTCAAAGTGACGTATTGACGATGGCACAAAGTATTGTAACCTTACTTTACGATAATTATATTTTGATTTCATAATATGAATTATTTGATATTTTGTAAAACCAACGTTGTAACTTATAGCTTTATAGAATGAAATATACTTAGATTGGTGACTTTTACTTGGCTAATGACTAATGCTTGTTCTTGTTTTCTGCCAACTAACAGTAAAGTCTGTGGAGGTTGACAGTGGTGGACCTTACATGCTCAATATGGATCACGATACGGATTGAGTGTGTCAAGTCAAAAATATTAATGTATGATCCATGTACATCAATATTTGACTTAACACGGTCAATCCGTATCATAATCCAGGATCACGATCCAAATATCACAATTTATTTCGAGCGTGTAAGCTCCGCCAATAAGAGTTTTTGTTTCACACTATACCAGAATTTTGATACTCTCTGCTTAATTTTTTTCTAGTGCCACATGATCATATATTTTTTGAGCCCCACAAACATCATGGCTAACCACTGGATTCTTCTGCAATATAACGAAGAAAAGCAATGTGAGATTATACTTTGGAGAAATAGATATTAAGGAAGAAGGTAATATCCATGTATGTGTATGATGTATCATTATACACATAAATAATTTTACAATGCATAAATACTCGTGTATTATTAAACTTGGTTCTGTATTAAGTTTAGTCACAAAAACAAAACTGTTACTTTCAAGTGTAGTTTTAAAACTTCGAAGTTTTTTATTTCACCTAGTTTTTGTTTATTAAATACATCATCACCACAAAACATATGCTTCCAAGAGGAACCTAATTTGGGAGCAAAAACCAAAACATTTATTTTACTAACATAAATCTTACTATCGAAATTTATGAGTAATAGGCTCATTTCATTGCACAGTGATCTTGAATGCAGGATTCATAATTCTGTTAGAGTATGATTTATATAGAGTAAACTAAAACACTTGATTGAAACTTTTGACATTTTTTCCAAAAGTTGAAAAACATTGAGTTGGTTTAAAATACTCAATGTGCTTGCACACTTCTAGTAAAAATAATTTTAACAATTAGCATATCAGAATAAGAATTTTTACCATAGTAAGATATTTTAAAAATGAGTTTATTTCAAGTACTTGAGATACAACTGTACATGTTTTGCTATATATACATAAATGATTCATATTTACATCACACACACACACTGTATATACAGCAAGAGGGAGAGAGAGGAATGGAACACTAAAACTGCATGTTATCATCGGCTGCAACAATGTCATCCCACATCACTTGTACCATCTGCACAGAGCCATCTTCTGCCACTGACAACATCTGCTTGGCTCCGTCGATATCACCTTCGACAACGTAAAACTGCCCATCTTCCGATTGTTGCACCTAAAGTCAAACATTCCAATACTGTTTAAGGGAACACATCAAATAAAAGTTTATGAAATAAACACTCTAATTTATCTTTGTTCGAGATTTGGTCGTAATTGGTTTACTAGGTTCAACCTGTTCAAAGCGCAAAAAATAAAATAATGGCATATTGCCCTGTTTCAAGTTTTCAATGGTTTTATGTAAATTAAACATGCATTGCAAAAATTCAGTCCTCCAGGATAAAATTTGGTTTCGTAGAATTGATGTATTCCATTTGTTCATAAATAAAATACAGACTAGGGGGCCCTTGCGTGGATTGCGTATTTTGTGATATTTTTTTCTGTTTGTGAGAAACTCACCTACAGTACAATTTGACAAAATTATCTGGATTTTAAAAATTCATGTCGATTATGCAAAGACAGACAATATATTTATAGCCTATTTACAATATGATTTTAAAATTCAACTCAAGTTAATCAGCTATTAAGTTACAATTCAGATCTAAAAATCTTGTAATGAAAGTTGGTCAACATTTTAAAGCGCCCTCTAGAAATAAATCAAAGGCGAGGGGGGCATAGCCCAAAACGATATATGACCTTTTTAATTACCACTCGCCCAGGCGCTATATCTTAAGCTTTACAATGACACCTCAATCTTAAAAATTGGTTAAGTAGGTCGAGAGAAAAAGGGATGTTACAGACGAAACCCTTATAGAAATAAGAATATAGATGAGTGTCACAACTACTATTAGTAAACACATAAAGACATAAACCGCATAGGTCCCCCGGCAGCGGCAGTTCGGAAGAAGACGGACGTGTGATGATGGGCAGTGACAAAGTGGGCGACCTGACGCTGGACCAGCTCATGGCAGGTTTTAATAAACTACTAGATGATAAGCTTTCAAACTTAGCCACTAAAGACGATCTATCTAGTGTCAGTGGAAAATTAACTAGCCTAACTGAGGAAAATAGGCAGCTGAAGCTAGAAATAACTAACCTAAAAATTTAGGAGGAAGTCATAATGTCTAAGCTTTTAGACCTAGAAGGTCGTTCTAGAAGAAACAATCTTATTTTTCGTGGGCTTCACTGGAGTGGGAATAGACCTGACTGTAAGCATATAGTTTCTAGATTTCTCAGACAAGTTCTCAAGGATGATGGCAAGATAGTAATAAATAGAGCTCACACTCTTGGCAGGGACCATAAAGCTATAATTGCACACATACCGTATGACCCGGACATTGATTATATCATGAGACACTCGAGGGAGTTAAAGGGGACAGGCATTACTGTACACCGTGATTTTCCGAAGGAGGTGCGAGCCAAGCGCACGATTTTGTCGTCTATAAGGAAGGAGATTGAGCGCGTCGCTGGCCAGCAGCTGAGAATCCCGCTGATACACGACCATCTGTTTGTAAAAGGCTGCAGAATGACATGGGAATCTGGGAAACTAATGGCAGGAAAGTTGGATGGAGCAGAGAGGCTAAAAGAAATGTTTCGCCATGATTTCTCAACCTTCCTGGGCGGATTCAAGCAGCAGATATCACAGAGGCCTGACGAGACGACCCACTCGCCGATCCTAGAGCAGTTCAACACTTCCGGGGCGTCGCAGTCGCCAAGGTTATCCCAGGTACAAGAGACGGACGATATCGATAACGCAGCATCCCAGGCCGAGGCGTGAGAGGGAGCCGCCAATCCAACCAGAGACAATCAGCATCCGGACGGAGGGAAAGAAGAAGTACAAAGACTATTAGCATGTAATTTAAAAATTTTTGTTTATAACTGTTGTGGATTGAAAGCCAAGGTTAGTGATTCTTCTTTTTTAGAGTTATTGAGAGATTATGATTTAGTTATTTTGTTAGAGACCTTTATTCAAGAGCAGGATAAAAATATTGTTATTAATAAATTACAGGATTTTAACTTAAGCTTTAGTTTTGCAACTAGAAACGTTGTCCATGGCAGAAGTATAGGTAGTGAAATTGTAGCCATAAACCTAGATTCACCCTTTGCCAAGAATCTTAATATTTTGAGATCAGAAAATTTTACTATTATTCAAGTAGTTATTAGTAATGGTAAAGAAAAAATAACAATTTTGCCTGTTTATTTGAATTTTAACAATTGGGAGAATAATTTTGGAGAACTGGAGTCGCTTTTAATTGAAAACTGTTTCCCAAATTTAATTATTTTAGGAGATTTGAATGGGCGCTTAGGAAATGAGCAAAATTTTTCGGAAGTTTTCATGGAAAATTTAAATAAAAATTTCAGTAGTCAGAGGAATTCAAAAGACCTAGTTGTAAATACGAGAGGGAGAAAAGTTTTAGAGTTATTTAACAATCATGGTTTAGTAATCTTAAATGGTAGGGCTCCAGGTGATCCTCATGGTGAATTTACATTTATAGGGCCGATGGGCACATCGGTCATTGACTTTGCAGCGGCTTCAGTCACCTGCCTACAACGAATGTGTGATCTTAAGGTACTAACATTCCCCGGCTCCGACCATTTACCGCTAGAAGTTGTTATCAGTGCTGGCGGCCCTGTTTCCGGGGTTGGGGAGGGGGGAGATGTTGCCACCTTGCAGCTGCTTCCGAAACTGAAGTGGGGGAAAGCGGATGAATTAAATTATAAGAATCGTGTTTTAGACAACATTGAACATTTTGAACATTCAAACGACTCTCAGAAAAATATAGACGAAATAATTAAATGTATTCAGCTCTCAGCCTCACAAACTTGTAAACCGAAAACAAACACATTTTTTGTCAGAAAGCAACCTTGGTTTGATTACGAATGCTTGGGGGTGAGAAGGCGAATTTTTAAATTATTAAATTTGTTTCGCAAGACTAATTCGGATTTGATTAGAACAAAATACTTATCAGAGAAGAATAAATTCAAACGATTGTGTGTAAATAAAAAAAGGTTATACTTTGAAAAGATTATTAAAAATATAAATGAAATTCAGACAGCAAAAACTTTTGGAGAGCGATAAATATAATTAAAACTAGAAGAGATAACGTAGTGGGAAACATATCACCTGATAAATGGGTAGAACATTTTAGGAATTTGCTAAACCCACCGCTTCTGGCAGGAAGTATAAGTTACGCAATGTTACTGATAAGGAATGAAAGATTAGATTGTGATTTTGAGATATCGGAGTTGTACGCGGTTTTAAAAAGTGTCAAAGCTGATAAAGCCCCAGGCCCTGACCGAGTGCCATATGAATTCTACAAGCATGCTCCAAATGCATTTTTAAGTAATTTATTAATAATTTTTAACAACATATACAAAAGTGGGAAAGTACCGGATAGCTTTAAAAGATCAATAATTTTTCCTTTACATAAAAAGGGGGATATAAATTCAGTTGAGAACTATAGAGGTTTGTCTTTTATTGATTGTATAGGGAAAATTTTTATAGCTTTATTAAATAACAGAGTTAAAAATTGGGTGGATTCAAATTCAATAATGACAGAGTTTCAAGCAGGATTTCGTAGTGGTTATTCAACTGTAGATAACATTTTTAATTTATCTTGCATGATAAAGTTAAGGTTGTCGTCGAAAGGTGGCAGACTGTACGCATTTTTTGTAGACTTTAAATCAGCATTTGATACAATTGATCGCAGAGCTCTAATTTTTAAGTTATCGTGCTTGGGAGTTTCAACAAAAATGACCTCTGTTTTACAAGATTATTATTCTGGCACATCCGCAGGAGTGTGGTGTAAAGACGGGGTTACGGAGAGTTTTCACACTACCGTAGGCTTGCGCCAAGGCTGTATCAGTAGTCCTACAACGTTTTCTTTGTTTGTTAACGACCTGCCAGGGGCGTTGGGAGGGGGCTGTAATTTTGAGGGTAACAAAATCAACATTCTGATGTACGCTGACGACATAATTTTGCTGGCCCCTACAGCTACAGTTTTGCAACACATGATAACGAATTTAGAAAAGTATTGTGAAACCTGGAATTTGCATGTAAATTTAAACAAATCTAAAGTAATGGTTTTTAGAAATGGTGGAAAGCTGCGAGGTGGTGACAAATGGTGGTATAAAGGGGAGAGAATTGAGGTGGTAAACAGTTACAAATATTTAGGAGTGACTTTTACAAGTAATTTATCATGGAACGTTCATTTAAAAGAAAAATCTAGTACCGCAAAATTTGCTTTAAATTCTGTATGGGAAAATTTGATGAAGAACAGGGAAATTAACATAAGTAGCAAATTCAAATGTTTCGATTCAGTAATAAAATCAGTTGTTTGTTATGGAGCGGAGGTTTGGGGGAATGTGGAAAGTGAGTATGTGGAATCTGTTTTAAAACTATTTGTAAAAAAGTTATTTAAGTTGCCATACAACACACCAAATTATGTTTTGCATTTAGAAACCGGGCTTGAAAAACTATTTTTCCATACTATCAGTTTAAATTTAAATTACATAGTTAAAATTTTGTCTTTGCCAAACTATCGATTGCCGAATGTGCTAGCTAAACAAGTAATACGAAAAAACATATTCTGGAGTCATGATTGGAAAATCCTTGCGAACAAATTTAACGAAAATATAAATTTCGAATCAGATGATGTAAATGGAGTAGCTGTGCAATTAGCGAAGGTTTTAGAGGGGGCTAAAACATTGTTTTGGGCTGAGTGTGTAGGTAGGGCTCGCACGTCCTTGTATCACCGGCAGCTGCTTACCCTTGACCTTGACCTCGGCGACAGGAGTCCGCTGCACGATAGCGATATCAACGTTATCTCTTGGGCCATTAAAGCTCGAGCTGAGCTGATCAACTTAAATTTCAAACTATGGCTTGATAGGAATTATACATGCTCTATGTGCAATTTAAACGAAAATGAAACAACTTACCACTTTATAGCTATATGTCCGGCTTATATGCATTTAAGAAATATATTTTTTTGGAAAAAGGTCCTTAAGTGAAATAGAATATATTGATTATTTGAATGGAAGGAATTGGCGGTTGTTATCTAAATATATTAGAACTGCATGGGAATATAGGTGGGGTTTTATACAGGAATTTAACTTTGGCTAGATTTAAAATTACTCAAATCAGTTCTCCTTTTTTCCAAATTAAAAAATAAGTAATAAATAAAAACATTTTGTGTATTTCATTTAATTCTATATTGATATTGTAATTTGGACAACTGCAAACATAAAGAGACTTTAACTTATTATTTTTTTATAAATTTATTTTTACACATTTATATTGTTCTGTTTTTGCTTATCATAGCTTCCAAAGCGACTGCATGTCTTTATCCTAGAAAGGACATTTTGTTAACTATTTTTTGTGCCAACCACAACAGACGGTTAATAAATAACCATTGTTGTAATGTACATGTAGGCTATTAGTAAACAGTACTTTAAGTTATCATTGGGGGGAAAACTGTTTTATAAAGTCTCCCCTCAAAGACCAAAACCAATGTCTTCATTGATTTTAGCTTAGTTAAAAACATTATTGCCTAATATTCCTCATGAAAATGCTAATTTAAATTTTCCTTAAACTTAAAAAGGCCATTACTCAATCGAGTTACCTTTTGTAGAATTCCATTTTCATCGACCATGCAGATGTTCTCTTCGCCCATATCCATCTCCACGATCGCCTCGTCCGCCCCCTCGACAGCCGGGTACGCCTCTCCTCCCTCCCCCACCTCCTCTGCCGCTCTCTCCCCATTGACCATCACCTCTCCCTCCGTCACCACTGCCTCCACCGGTGTCACTTCCTTCTCTCCCTCCTCCTCTCCACCAGCAACCTCTTGGCTCTCTGGTGCAGCTTCCTGCAACTAAATGAGAATGATATGACAAAAAAATATTTATAAAAAAGTGCATTTTTAACACATTCTCTGCGGCATATGACATGATTGACCTTCTCCCATGCTGAAAAATTGTATTGCATAAAACATACCTTGTGGTTGCTCAAAACCACCTAGTTGCATGAAAAGCGCTTCCCAATTAATTTTATTTGTCAGTCACCATTTAGAAAATAGCACTCACTGGTGAGTGCTCAGCACCTGGCACCCTTCCGCACTTTCCACCACATTATAGATATACGTTATTTTATTCAGATGTCTCTAAATTATTCACTAATTGGAAGAAAACGTTAAAGGATTTAAATACCCCCGTCGCAGCAGACCTGCGTACTCAGCGAATTTCCAATGAAATTTCAGATTATTTACTTTCCCCATAAAAACACCATAGGATCGAGTATGTAGGTTTGCTGCCATTGGGTGTTATTAGAAAATCTAAGTTAATCAATAATTGGTGAATGTAAACACAAAATTGTATCAAACTCTGGCAATTTTTTATTTTCCCCATAAACCCCATGGGTTTATGTAGGTTATACCTACATACATAAACCTATGTATGTAGGTTTGCTGCCATATGGGTTTTATCAGGAAGTATAAGTTAAACCTTATATAGATAATGTACATACCAAATTTGATTAAGTTGTGTCGATAAATAAGCAAGATATAGGGTTTTCTTGATTTCCCATAAGAATAACATGGAAAACACATTTTTGGTTTTTCTCCGTAACCAGTTGTGCTATGATAAAAATTCAAAATACCAAATTGTTTGTTTTTTAAGCTCTTTTAAATGGTTTCAGTTAAATTTGATGAATTTTAAAAATTAAGGTCCAAAAATGCCAAAAACTTATTTTTGACTCCTTTGAATCCCCATAAAACCCCGTTCCCATTACCCGACAATGCTGGTTCGCGAACTCATGAAAATAGACCTGGTCTTACACCTCCATACCAAATTTCATCAAAATCGGAGGTCTTCAAAAGTTATCAGTACCACGGACACATAGATAGATAGATATACAGTACACTCTCGTTCATCGGACTCGGCGACATCGGAACTCCGCTTCATCGGAACTGAAAATCTGGATATTATAAATTTTTTTTCTTACGAAATACTACATAATTTTTTGTTTTAGCGCCTTCAATTTCCATTCGTTCTATCTGCACAACAGTGAAGTATCACCTTTTGCATCAAACGTCATCAGGCGTTTTCCATAATCTGTACACATCGAGGTGATTTACGAGGCCGTGGAGTATTCGCACAAAAATAGAAAGAGGAAGGGGGCAGGAAGTGAACATACGCTTTGACCACTTCCCAAACTGTCATTCAGTCTGTCTCGCGTCGCGACTGCACCTGTGTTACGTGGAAGTCAGTTGACTGCTAGAATATGAGTGGGAAATAAATATGGAATATGAGAATAAAGATTTTGGATCTTTATTTCCTGCGTTGTTTTTATTCCTATAGGTTCATTGTTACCATGATCAAAGTTTGAGTGCCTTATTTTCATAAAATCTCTTGTGTTATCTTAAAAACAAGAGTGAATACAATCACGATAGGTCACCGTACGGGCGGAAATGATGACTCACGACGGACTCCGCTTCATCGGAATTTTTCGACATCCAAACCGGCCGTCCGCCACATTAGTTCCGATGAACGAGAGCGTACTGATATATACATATATAGGCTATGAAAATAAACGAATGGTCTTTTTGGCTTCTGGGGACTTCAAAATGAAAAAGTAAAGTGGTCCCGGGGTTAGGTCTTACCATAGCTACTACCGTAATAGCGTATTCCCTATAGGGAAATTCGCTAAAATGTACAATTATTTTAAAAGATAATGGTCATGGCCCTCACTGGTGAGCACTCAGCAACTGGCGTTGTTGTTAGGTTCGTCAAGCAAGTTAGAGTTGAATGCCATTTGAATCACTGTCTGAGTCATCGTCTGGACCAATTCTTCGTTTCTGGGATGTCAACACTCTTGTTTTACTAAATATGAAATTCAATTCAATTCAATTCAAACTTCTTTATTCATTATTATATACAATATGTATACATTGAATAGTGTCAGGTTATACAACAATTCAAACTATTCTAAGTAACAATCTCATCTACTCTACAGATCAGGAGATTTTTAAATAACACAGAGTCGTTAATGTAATTATGATGACTTAGATGGGTGGAAAAAATTGTTAAAAGAATACGGAGCTATTTTAATAAGATATTCTTTTAATCTTGTTTTAAATTTGTTTTTGTTACCTTCTTTTCTAATTTCTTTAGGGATAGTATTTAAAAATCTCTGGCCAATGTAGGAAGGCTTCTTCTCAAAAAATTGTGTTCTATGCTTATTTGTTATTATATAGTCTTTATGTCGGGTATTGTATTTATGAAGAGTTGAAATATAATCTAAAGGTCGAGAATCAGCTTCCTTCCTTGCGATTAGAATGGAGTAAAAAATATACTGTCCGTAAACTGTTAAAATATTGAGTTCAACAAAGTGTTTTTTCACAGAGGCATCATGTTTCAATATTAACATTATTCTAATTGCATATTTTTGTTTTTTTAATATATTGTCAAGATTAATTTTTGAAGTTGCTCCAAATAAACAAATTCCAAAAGCAATATGGGAATATTGCAAAACATTCCAAAAGCAATATGGGTATGCAAAATAGATTTTACGCAATGTTTCAATATTACAGTAAAAGGACATTTTCTTCAAAGCAAATAATCCAGAGCTAATTTTAGTTAAAATTTTGTCCACATGGCCATTCCAGTCTAAATGCTGATCAATAGTTAAGCCGAGAAACTGAGCACTGGATTTTATTATAATTTGTTGAGAATTAAAATCTATCACTGGTTCTCTTCTATTTCTGTTTCGTTTTGTTTTAAAATTAATACAATTAGTTTTTCCTACGTTCAATAATAAATTATAATCCTTGAGAAATTTATTGATATTTTCTAATTCTAGTTTACAATTTACTTCAGTTTCTTGAATTGTTTCTGATGATAATTTCAAGTTCGAATCATCGGCATATAAACTTAATCTTGAATTTGGTTTGAATAACAAAGCATTGTCCATGTTTTTCATGTAGCATAAAAACAACAGAGGACCTAATATTGAACCTTGTGGGACGCCAAATGTAACGGGACGAGTTTCTGATGATACACTAATAAGTTTATTTGAGTTTGATAAAAACATTATTTCAACATACTGGCTACGGTTGCAAAGATATGACTGAAACCAATTGAGAGAATTTTTTGATACTCCCAAAGATTGTAATTTTTCTAATAAAATTGAGTGCTTTACACTGTCAAAAGCCTTAAACAAGTCCAAAAAAATACCAGTTGTAAATTTTCCTTGGTCAACAGATTCAATTACAGATTCCACAAATGAGACTGCGGCACAAACAACTGATCTACCAGATCTAAAAACATGTTGAATATCATCCAATAGATTGTACTTTTCTAAATAATTACTTAACTGAATTGAAGCTACTTTTTCAAAAATTTTAGATAAAGATGGGAGAGATATTGGCCGATAGTTGTTAACATCTGAAGTATCGCCTCTTTTTGGTACCGGAATGATTTTGAATTTTTTAAATTTTGTTGGAAATGAACCAGTGATGAATGAAGAATTGATCAGGTGACTGAGAATTTTGCTGATATCCCGTTTTACTTCCTTTAAAACAGTTACTGGAACCTCATCATACCCGCTCGACTTGGTACTTTTCAATGAGGTAATGACTTTTTCCACCTCATCACTGTTTACAGGATTAAAACAAAACATATTGTACCCCTAAACACACGTAAAATGAACAAAAAACTATGTAAGATATAACAGAAATACGCGGAAAGATGTGCGGGAATGGATTAGACAATTGCGCAATTAGACAGCCCGAGTTGGCCATAAAACACGGGCAAATGCTCCCCTATCCGCACCGGTTTGCTCCCCCGCAGCAAATACACGAACACTCACAGGTACGCGCTCAGTGTGGCACCACTCACCGGTGAGTGGCACACAGCCAACGTGTTAAATAATTGGAGCATGAGGCTGACAATCAAGCATAGTCAAAGGTCTATTAACTTATTAACCAGAGAATTTTATGAAGTTGAGCACAGCCCACAGTGTGCTCATAACTCCTTACCTGAGGTGGCTGAGGGTCATCCGGTTTTTTGTTCTCCCCATGTTTGTGAATGTGATTGATCATGAATGAGCTGTAGGGTGTTGTATACATACAACGATCACACTGCATCCAAACATTGGCCTTCCCCTCTACTTCACCTGCGGCTGACTGCTTCTTTCGTTCCTGCCATCAATTATGCATATTATTGTAACCAGTAAAAACGAATCACAAACAGAGGATACTTGGCACCTTTAAATTTTACCTGTTACTAATATCTGAAATGAAAAATTATTTATTTTAACAGGCAAAGTTAGAGCCACATTGCCCTTACACTTAACCTGATATCTGCATGCTACATGGAGTAAATAACAGCAAAAGCTGTAAAACCCCAAAATTCATTTTGTAATAGCCTAATAGTAATATTATATACTACTTTTGTTTTGGTAGGTTTTAAATATTTTTAAATCTACAAAACTTAGCTTAATAAAAGTTATTTTTACTCTACAAAAAATCTGTTTTGAAGACAACAATCAGGGAACAAATAATGGGATAATAATGGGAAGGATAGTAATGGTAACTTAATGAAAAGTTTTCTAATCAGCTTTATCTTGCAAAACAACACAGTACCAGTTACTTTTAAATACATATTAAGCTGTGATGGTCTAAAAGTTGATCAAATTATAATCATCATATAGCTTAATATGGATTCAAAATATATAAAAAAAATCCAAAGCTAATCAAATAGCCCAAGTCTTTATCTTTTATTTAAAACCTCTCTAACTTTTATCAGACTTTAAATAAAGGCAAAATTTAGAGCAGGCGAAGCACTGCATGACGCTCTGAGAGGAGGCCTTATATTCCCACAAATACCATTGAATCGTCAATCCAATCGACAGACGCAGCTTATACTAAGAAGCACTTGATTATGCAAAATGGGAGACATTTGTGTGATGCTTACATATTGAATACTAAGTCCCTAAGTGAAAAATTTATTTTTCATTGTTAGTAACCATTTAGATTATTAGTTTAAATGAATTAGTCTAGAAGCGTAAGATCCGGATAATTGAGAGTGTACTGTACTATTCTGTTAATTTTAGGAACTTAAAAATTACAAACATTGTTTTATTTCATATTTAATTAAATCTCCATTTTTTAATGAAAGATAAATAAATTGTTATGGTGAGAAGATTGATACTTCTATCATCAGCTTAATATACATTACATCCTGGGCTTAAAAAAATCTCGGTTTACTGTACATTCTAAAGTTGAAGAATGAGTGTCACTTACATGAAAAGTGGGAACAGATGGTTCTGGTTTCTTGAAGGCTGGAAAAAATCAAATAAAAACATATTATTAGAGAAACATATTTTTTTAAATACGTTTTCCTAATAAACATTTATAAATCAACAAGGAAATTAAAATGGGCTTTGGATAAACAAAATCATGTTGTCTCCTGGGTTGAGCTCAGAGTTAATTATAAAGTAAGGTTACAATACTTTGTGCTCTCGTAAACCCACTGCTTTGTCAAGATTATTAGTTTCAGGGCATTTCCTCCACTATAAAATCTTGAAGTGTAATTAAAAAAAGTTGAACACAAAATCTTTGTCATGGTCTTAAAGAACACAAACCACATAAAAGGACAAACAGTTTATACTTTATGACCTAAATATCGAGTTAAGAATCGGAACTGGTCTGCGCGGCTGACCATGCATATTGGAAACTCTTAATATTATAATAAAGCAAATGCTTCAACCGAGGATTCTCCAAAATATAACGTATTGATGACAGGACAAGGTATTGTAACCTTTTTAATTACCGAGCTCATAAAAAAGAAATCATGTTGGAATAACAATAAACATGTAATATTACTAACATTACGGCACTTAGAATTAACAAATTATTGAAGGAGAAAAATTTAATTTGTTGGTTTTGTTACTTTAAATAGTAGTTTTCTGGATATGCTGGAGAGAGGAAATTTAGTCCAAGTCTTATAAATGAGAGTCTGCAGAACCACAGCTCCATTTTCAACAAAAAATCCCTGTGAGATGCCTCAAGACACCAAACATTCAGGTGGTACTAAAGGTGGCAATATAAAGGTTTTCTTCAAGTTTCTGGGATTCATATCTAGTTAAATTAAAAGGTGTTATTTAACCCGGGATCACTCGCGCTATTAGATTGATTCTAACATTTTTAGTTCCTCTGAAGAAAATTTTTTTAATAATGATTTCTTGCGACTGAGCTTTTAAGAATGCTTTCCTCAGTATTCTATGCACCCGCTACAGCAGTTTGGGGTGGGTAGTGTGGTGGGGAGGGTAGTTTTAGAGGGGAAAAGGCTCGCACCTCCACCCTTGTTAGCGCCCGCCTAACTGCGCGAGCGTTCGCGTGACTCTCCATGTTAGTATAGTTCTAACAGCGCGAGTGATCGCGGAACTGCCGGAGTCTTACTTTTTGAGTAAAAAAAGTTGTAAATTACAATAAATATGTTATTATTTTATTTTAAATGTGTAGCGATTTACTTATTTCATCGACCAAACAAATATTATGATAATTACTTTGAAGTGTAAGATGCTTCTAAATGTTAGGAGCGCTCTAACGGCGCGAGTGACCGCGGGACTTTCGATAGCGCGAGTTGTCCCGGGTTAAAACAATTTTAGGGCACATTGTTGTATTTTTATGAAAAAAAAAATAATTTTTTACTGATCAAAGCGTGCAAGGAAACAAAAAGTAAGTAATCAAAAGTTAAACAACCTGTGATGGCATCTGGAATGGTAGGGGGTGGGGGAAGCACGACTTGACTATTGAGTAACTCCCCCTCCTCCAGCTCATACTTCTTCTCCAAGAATCGAAGAATTACAGCCCGCACTGAGCTCATCTCCTTCTCCAAACGATCCAGGTTGTTGAGCATCGTAGTGCAACTTCGACAGATGATGTCATCCTCAGATATCACCACCATGTACCTGATTATCAAATGTCACTTAAGCATATACGTAGATTCATTAGGACACTCTGTAAAGTTGTTAGTAACTACTAAAGCGATTTTCATGATTTAAGTGGAAAATTAAAGGGTGTGATCTTTAGATTTGCAGAGTTTCCTTTAAATTTGTGTTTGTCCTTAGGGCTAATTTTCCCCATGTACCATGTTTTATCATTTAGGAGTTTCTGTGTGCATTCAGAAGTATTATTTCTATAATACTAGGAGTTTTTTGAAGAATTGAAAATGGAAGAATAAAAATTAATACAAACAATTATGGATCGGTAAGTAATTAAATTTTAAAATACTTACAACCAAAAAAATACTTACAAAATTTTAACTAACCAAGGTTTTTAATATTAAAATTATCATTATAATTAGCTATAATTGCATGGAGCCCCACTAATCCTAAGAAATTGGACCACACCCTGTTCGGTTTAGCAAATTTCAGGATTAAGCGGATACAAAGTATATTATAATTAACAGATTGTATAATGCATCCATATCTGACATCTTTCCACTTCCCACATTCCAATATGAGTCATCGGAGTAGGCCAGGATCACGGAATTAAAATTTGTTTGCTTAATGAACTGTTGGCGCTGATTTATTATTATTTCTTGAGTGCTGACTATACAAATTAACTACCCCTTGTTTAATTTGTGTTTATTTACTATGCTGTATACAAAAGCTGACAACAGATCAACATTAATAATATCCACTGAACAAAGTCTTAGCTAGTTTTTTTGTTTTTGTTTCACATTAGGGTTAATCAAGATATTTAACTAGGCTACATCATAATTAATTTATGATGTAATTAACTTTTTTTGTAACAATAAATTGATTATTTGGTTTCACAAAAAGTTTTTTAAATTTTACCTCTATAAAAGTTAAGCGGAATAATCAGTATTTTATGGATGGAACGTGTTCGGACAAAGCGGATTTTCTGTTAAGCAGGGTTCCAATTAGCAGGACTCGACTATAGTCTGAAATTTTAACAGCTGTGTCGTTCCTTACCCTTCTCTCCCTGCAATGTTGTCATTTACTATATAGTATATAGAATACGTTTCTGGGTTAGTAGGTTGAGGTTTGGCAACAATGAAACAACTCTTATCATAGAATTTTCATACAAATTATTAAATTACGGGTGCACGTGCAATGACCCTCCTCATAACTCTAAATCACAGACGTAGCAAGTACTTCGACTATGTCGCCCGTAGACATACCAGGCCTAAAACCAGTGTTGGGGAAGCTACTTTTTAAAAGTAGCTAGCTACAGCTACAGCTACTTTTTCAAAAAAGTAGCTTAGCTACAGCTACAGCTACATTTTTAAAAAAGTAGCTAGCTACAGCTACAGCTACAATTAAAAAGTAGCTCGCTACAATTTAAGCTACTTTGCTACTTTCGCAATCTGGTCCTGTTTTTCTCTTGTAATATATAACCACCCAATTTTCCCTATTAAAAGTATTTTTTTTTTTTTTTAATAAAGGCCTATTCCTTTTTTTGGTATTGTGTTGAGACATATTTTCATTTTAATTTAATAATTTGTGACTCTTATGGAGCCTAGGTATAATGTAAACAGAATAGTGGCATGAAAATATAAATTAATTGTCGATTAAAAAGACTTACATCAAAGACGTAAACAACAATATTTATTAAGTTATAACTTATAACTTCACAAGTTTATAACGTTTTTCTTAGACCGGCTACGGTTAATAATGTTGGCGTATGCACACAAGAAGGACTAGATTCTTCAGTTTTGTGGCAAATCTCGCTTTTAGGCCTACTAATTGCCATGATGTCGGTTGTTAGATAGATACTACAGAAACAGAATATATGTATGAAGCACTCTGAGTACTAAGTACAAATTTACAAAGTTCGTTAAGTAGGCCTACGGTAAACGTTCACATCAATTTCTAACATCAATCAAGGTGGTTGAGGTTATGTTAGTTGAGTCGTTATGGCAGTACAGTAACAATTAGCTATTTATTTGAATTCATTGACGTCGCGTCATTTCTCATTGTTGTAAACATTCCTTTCCTTAATTGCCGTCCTGAGCGATCCTGGCGGTGCGCAAGCAGCAAGCATAGTGCAGCACGCAGCAGTTTAGTTTCTATTCTATAGGTGCATATTAGTAGAATACTACTAGCGCATCTAGTGGTCAGCAAACACAAAAGAGAACAAGACTGTTGATTGTCATGTTGTGGTTATGAGGTTATGGTACTCAATTGGAGCGTCTGGTGGTGGCAATGGATTGAACGTAATCTTCAATTCCAAGGAGGTTATATTCTAATACTGGAGGTAACACACAATGCTAAAAAAGCGAGCCGCTGATTTTGTTTGTTTGGCAATCCTGAAGTACCAATTTGAACTGTTTGCCGAAATGAACGAGTCAGCTAAGATAGTCAAATGAATTGTGAATCAATTGCCTGGTGAATCGGTTTTAATGAGCAATTATTGGTAAGCAAATATGCATTAAAAGGGGAAAACAAACAAAAACAGGAAATAGATTGTATATATAAAAATTTATTTTAGAAATTTGGTAATTAGTTTCAAGTTATGGAAAACATGTTTATTTTTATTTTTTTAATAAGATAAAACTATTTTAATAAATTAAACTATTTTAATTGCAGATAATATAGAGGATGGTTTTTGTATTAAAAGAAAAATCTCCTCCAATTCTACTAGGTGTCAATTATAATTAACTATCATATAAGTTATATTTCAGAAAAGTCCCAATAAAATAAAATTTCAGAACGTGGCCTAAATAAGTTAATAATTATGATTATATTTCTTAGGCTATTTATGAAACCACTATTGACAACTACAAATCAAATAAAAATCCCTTATTCTGTTAAATACCAAACTAATCAAATTAAAAATTGGTTACATTCAAGGAAATTAGAAACACACACGTAATTATTATTCAAGACTCTTGATTCCTTTACCGTTTGCCGGTTAGCGTACATATTCATTCGTTCATTGTTCCCAGAAGATTCGAACCATTTCGTTGATTCGAATATCTTTTAGCTACCGTTCAAAGAACGACAAAACGGTACTTCAGGATTGCCAACCAAACAAAATCACCGGCGCGCTTTTTCGCCAAAATTAACCTATCAGTGTTACCTCCAGTATTAGAATATAACCTCCTTGTTCAATTCCAACGAGAAAAAAACATAACAGCTGACTAACCTTCTCTCGTGTTTATTTGAAAGCAATGAATGATGAAATGTAAACACAATTATTATGTTTTATTGAAACCAAAGTAGCGAGTAAAGTAGCGAAATAATCCTCTACAACTGCTCTAAAAATGTAGCTCGCTACAGCTACAAGCTACTTATTTTCAAAAGTAGCGGAGCTACACTGACGCTACTAAAAAAGTAGCGGAGCTGGAGCTACAGTAGCGCGCTACAAGTACTTACTTACTTACTTGTTACTTGTAGCTCGCATCCGTTGTCCTTAGAGTCAAGGAATTGGACAGGTCAAAGGGTTTATCTTATGCATAGCTGCCCTACAAAGGATAATTCTAATCTAGTTCTTTGTTACCAGAAAGGTAACAGTCAATACTATAAAAACTAGACTCCACTATAAACTTTTTAACTTCAACTTTGAACTTTGTGATTTTATTGATATTTTGTAATTTTTCTGGCAAAGCTTGGAATAGCTTGATCCCACAGTATTTAGGCTTGTGTTCGAAAAGAGTTAGTTTGTGTTGCTCTGCATGAAGTCCTTTATGTCGGGTGTGGTATTTGTGATTGGAAAAGGTTGGTGAAATATTTTGGGTTTTTATATAGCAGACTGATTCAAAGATGAATAGTGAGGGGACCGTGAGAAGGCCTAATTGTTTGAAAGCATCTCTACAGCTGGTCTGGGGCGGCATGCCCAGGATGGCCCTTATTGCCTTCTTTTGACAGACAAAAATTCTTTCAAGGTTGCCCTTAACAGCTCCCCAAAGAATTATTGAATAAGAAATGTGTTGTTCGAAGAGGCCAAAGTAAACCAACTTTGATAGGGGAAGGCTACCGTAGGTTCCAATTCTACGCAGAATATAGAGACCTCGAGCTAACGACCCCTCAAGCTTCTTTAACTGATCTTCCCATCCCAGCCTATCATCCAATCTCACCCCCAAAAAATCGGCTGTTTTTGAAATTTCAATTTGATCCTCTCCAATAAATAGGTTCGGAGTCCTATTGTTTTTTGAATTTTTTCTTTGGGCAGTTTGGATACACATGTATCTGGTTTTTTGTGGATTTAAATTGAGTTTGTTTGATGAGAAAAAGTTAGCTAATTCATTTGCCTTTTCATTAGACTCTGCCTCCAGTCTTGGCAAGTCTGACCCATTTACGAATAATGTTGTGTCATCCGCAAACAAGTAGACGTTACCTATTGGGACACAGTCTGTGATGTTGTTGATGTAAACCAAGAAAAGGAAAGGTCCCAGAACGGATCCTTGCGGAACGCCGTTCGTAATGATCTTTGGAGTGGAGGAAATTTTTTGAAGTTTTGAAGCAGAGTTTTGCAAAATCTCAGTGATCTGGCATCTTTCAGCTAAGTAAGACTCAAGCCATTTCAGCGCCAGACCAGAGATTCCGATTGAGGCCAGTTTTTCTAAGAGAATTGCAGCATCGACACAATCGAAGGCTTTTGAGAGATCTGCGAAACAGCCAACTACTGTTTCCCCAGCCTCCATCGCATCGATGCAGTTGTTGATGAAATCAATCAATGCCAATTTGGTTGATTTGTTTTGTCTGAAACCATACTGTCTGTTGCACAGTATGTTATTGTGTTCCAGGAAATGGTTAAGTTGCTCCGAAACAACTTTTTCAATTAATTTTGAAACAGACGGTAGGAGGGAGATTGGACGATAGTTACCAGGATCGGTCTTGTCGGACTTTTTGAAAATCGGTTTTACTATGGCCATTTTGCAGTTTTGTGGAAAGGTTCCAGAATTCAAGGAAGAGTTGATTATGTGGGTGAGAGGGCGAGAAACTTCCTCTTTGCAGGTCTTAAGGACATGTATACTTATGCCGTCAATGCCACAGGAATGTTTGGGTGTCAGTTTTGCAAAAATTTCCATAAGATTTTCTGTTGTGATGAGATGAAATCTTTCCAGTACTGTATCTTCACTTAGGTATTTTGGGAATCCAGACAGAACTTGATTGCTAATGTTGGAATTGAGGTTGTTTGAGACATCTACAAAATAATTATTAAAAGCTTCACATACTTCTTCTGGGTTTTCTATGGTTTCTCCGTTAATATTTTAAAAAGTAGCGCGCTACTCCCCAACACTGCCTAAAACCAAACTGGGAAGAATAAATTAAATTGTTGGTCTCAAAGTAGTCACTAACCTGTTCTTTGATCACCACCTCAATGACTTTGGCGATTACAGGAACCATAGAGATCAGCCTATTACTGGCTGCCTCCTTCACATTTCCAAACTTGATTTTAACATACAGATTTTACAGATCTTAACATATTTTTAACATATCAGATTTTAACATATCATTCGACGTACGGTATCGTAGATATCTTAAGTTTCAGAAGGCTTTAACTTTGCTATCACTTTTGCCACTACACAGGACTCAACCCTTTTACATTCAAAACACTGCAGTTCACCCATTTCTTTTTTCTTTAGAAGATCTTCAGCTGTAACCATTGCTGGAGCGATGTTATCTCTTATCGTGGGACGATCTGGGAGAAGAAATCCCTGAACTCATCTGGTGTAGGTTTGACCCTGGGGTTGGAAGTTACAAATTCCATCCTCACTACCCGCAACGCTGCCTTGGATTTGTTCCCAGCGGCTTCAATGAAGTTCTCGTTGACTGTTCTCTTAGCCTTTTGTTTGTACACATTTCTCACCAAAACATAAGTTTATGCTTGCCTGTCCATAGGATTTCCAGTGCTATTGGCTACAATATACAGAGACAGTACATTGTATATCTGTATATCTATATAGTATACCTGTATGCTGTACAGTCATACAGATAGACTAGTTACAACATTTTTACAAGGCCCTCTTGGTTCGTTTTACCCAAGTTCTACTGTACGGTACCAAAATATAGAATAACTGCACTGGCATTTGCACAAAACAGTATCCCATCAAAATCAAATGTTCAAACTCTACATATTATTATACTAAGACCCATAGTAGGTCTATTCTACTTGAGAACAAATTTAATTTATGAAATAAAGAAAAACTTACTGTTCGCCAACCAACTGTCCTAACTTTTCAACGAGTTTCTGCTTGGTGACCTGGGTTTTGCAGGAGGCTAAAGTGTAATAACGTCCAACAACTGTCCCATCACACACAAAGCAGGTCAATCCCTCCGCAGGACTTGCCACTCCCGTCACTGTCGTCATGGCCTGCTCAACAGTAATTTTACATTTCATTAGTAACCGTAGATGACAGGAACCATATGTAGACTGGCATGCATTGGAATGTAAAACATAAATTCAAAAAGTTTGTTTCAAATAATATGGGCCTTAACACTTCTAAGAACCAAAATTTTTCACTTTCTAACATACTGTACTGTAGGCCGATAAGTAATGAATGTAACAAGCTCTTCTCGTTTAAATTCATGAATGTTTTATTGTAAACATTCTTAGACCGGTTGAGAGCCAGGCCCGGCCTCAAGTCTGCACTCATCCTGGACATCCGGGGATCTGGAGGTTATAGAATTCCCCCCCCCCCAAAGGGAGGTCTGAGGGCCTCTCAGGGTCGAAAAATTTTGAAAAAATCAAACTCAAGTTTTTAAGCATTTCAGAGGTGAAACCACGTTAAAAACTCCAAAATCAAAGCGATTGAGGATGTCTATAGCAGATCTGATTGAAGATCAATTGAGGTTTTGTTGATTTCTTATAAAAATATGATACAAAACTTATTTTTGGATTTTCTCCATAAGCATTTCAGCTACATTTAAAATTCAGACTACTAATGTTTCTTTAGAATCTCGCTCTTACAAATGCCCATCCATTCCCCCACCAACCCTTTGCCATTAAATGACAGGCACTGCCCGATTTTATTAACTTATTTAAATTTGTTTTTGGCACTTTTTCTACTATAATTTTACTGTGTATTAGCATATTGGGGTTAAAAGTATGGTTATCTTACATATTTGAAAGCACATACACAGAAAACATAAGTAAAAAGTAGGCATAGCAAATTAAGTGTTTTAACCAAGGTGCAACTCCCAAAGAATCAACCGGTCCCGTCAACTTCTACGTTAGCCTGCCACCATTTCTTTTACCTGGGCCCTCCAACCAATGTTGTGTCACAGATCGGCAAACCCTTTTAAGAAAGAGTTCCTACCACCAGGTCAGGTTTGGTTAGACTAAGTGCGGGAATTGGTCCAGGTGCCGAAACCAGACATCCTGGTCAAAATTACTAACCTTAATATTCTAACAATAATACATATGGTTTTTCTAGGTTAAATTCGCTTTGAAAATGTAAAACTGCCCTAATATTAAACTAACAAGTTAAAAGTGTACTTAAACATCTCATGATTTTTTTGTTTTCATAAACGATTTAGTATTATAGTGTTAAGCATAAATTCCAAAATTGTTGTTAAGATGTTAATATTGATTGATTAAAAATTTACAGCGGATGGAAAACAAATGGAGACAGTCCTACATGTTGAGATGCATTATTTTCTATGTTTAACTGCATGGTAAAATTTGTTGCGGAGGATGTTGTAACTTATATAAAAAGGGGCACAAAATTCAGATCTCACATATACTAGGGAATAGCAAACCTCGTATACAAGGTCCTGAGTCTTGATACAAGGAATGAATTTTCAATTAATATGTATCCTAATGATCCCAAAGAGACACGCTTGAGGAGGGACTGTTGACTGTGATTTTAGCTTGGGCTAGGCCTATGCCTTTATTTTTAAAAAGAGCAAATTTTTAGGTTATATAAAATAATGTCTACCACTTTCACTTAAGTAACTCATCTTTGTGATTATTTTATCTTACCTAACTGTAAAATAAAAAGTGCAATGCTAAAGAAACGACTCAAAAATGATTCGCGGGTTTGACGTGCCGACACGGATTGTTTACAGAAATAACACATAGACATAAGTCATACATAACTAGTGATGTGCGATACGTATCGTATGGTATCGGGATATCGCGATTCGCGATACGGGGAGGGCCGATACGATATTTTGAAAACGATACGTATCGTATCGCCAAAAACGATATTTGATTTTATATCGGCACATAGAAAAACGATACTTTTTTCCCGAGATATTGTTTTTTTCACCATGCAACCCCGATATCGGGAAGAAAATTCATTTAGCTTCATCATTTTACCATTGACTAAGGATACCTAAATAGACGAACCAAGCTTATGACGAATTTGTGCCTGTTCGTGAAATTAGTTCATGTTCGTCACGCTAGAGAGCGCTGGCGCTGGTTTGTTTACATTTGTACTTGATCGCCGCCATATTAGAACTAACCTCATTTTTTAGTAATTTAATAATTGAACATATTATTATTATTGTACAGCAGCACACAAGACATAAGTTATAATTTTACTTTTCACCCCCTTGAATTACTTTTGTCTTTATATAATCCCACATTACAATTTATTTACTTCAGACATATTATTGAAATGAACTTCAATCACTAATTACTCTTTTATAAGTTAATCAAGGCATAGGCTTAGCTTAGGCTTTAGATTGAGTTTTGGAGCAAACCTGTAACAGCTTAGCTTTCAGGCTAATTAATAAAATATGTTGTGGTGACTCAAGCAGTAAAAAATATTTGTTGTAAATTTCTGCCTGGAAGGAAACGTTCAATAGCTGTGCTATGGCAGAGCCTGATCCAAGATGCAACAAACTTCAAGGTGAGTTGATAGTCCATTGATAGTCCTTACTTTCTATTGTGAAAGTCTTATTACATTATTTTATAGCTTGTATTACCTCTTATTGAACACTAGCCTATTACTATAACACTATTTACTTTAGAATACGGTAATGTTGTGTGTAGGATAGTAGGGCCTAAACTTACGGAACTTAAGTTTCATATAGGCTACACACCGGTACATAGTACATCCTGCCTCACCTAGATTAACAACAAATTCAGCGGCTTAAGACCATTACTAAAAATTGCTTACTAGTGCGGTGGTTGTCTTGGGATAAAGTAGCACACAAAGTGGTAGGCCGATTTAAACAAAAGTCATGCTGATTGGTTTTAATACGGTTATTTGATGTGGTTTGATTCCTACTTGTTTGGTGAGGTTAGGCCTCCTGGTTCGCAAATAGGATGGAAGCTGCCAAAAGCTTCAAGTAATAGGCCTAAATAAAATTTTAATTCCATTTTGGGTTTATTTACGTTGCAAGGATTTTGAGCTAGTTTAACTAGGAGCTTGAAGTTAATATATTCTGGTTTGTTCTCAAAGAGCTTTAAATCGTGTAAGCTAGAGGGATTAATTTATGTGTCTGTAGTAGCCTATATGAATGCTGATGAATCTTGAGGGAAATCTGTGATCCGTAACAGTAGGATTAAGGGAAATTTCAGGAGTCAATACATTTTCTGCACCCCTGTACGGTAGTTTTTTTAGAATAGAATAAATGTTGTTAAGCTAAATTTTGTATTTCACAGTAATTTTTTATCCCATTCAATCGAAATATCGATACATACTTTTATTCGACAGTTGTGTAGGCGCTAAGATATATGAAACTGTAGGCTACCTGAATTGATAACAATAATGATTACGAATGTTCAAACGACTAGATAGGCTATGTGATGCGGTTGAATTGATTAAAGAATGAGACTGGACATGAGATCATGAAAAAATTCTATGTGACAAATTAAATACCAACAAATAATCTATGATCATTTGCGAGAAAAAATTTTGAAAGGCTTGGTACAGTACCGTACTGTAAAGATTGTTAATTTTGTAACGAGAAAAACAAGAATTTGAAGGATAACGTTTAGTCGAACACTTTTAGGCCTATACTATTTTATAAAACGATCCTATTTAGCCTCTAGGATTCCCCTGACTTTCCTGATTTAATGCCAATATCTCTGACTTCTATGTAGTAGACCAAATGCATTTTATTTTGCAATTCTTGTGAAAGATAGGCCTACATATGGAAGGAATTTACATGCCGTTGTTTATTAAGTTTTTATTGGAGCCTTTTCTAATCATTTTGTTTTTTGGAAAATTATAAAATTTGTTGTCAAACGGTGTAAAACAACACTGTAAAGATATGCTCTTTCTTGATTGGGCTATATTGTCAATGTGGTAGATGAATTCAATTTGAAAAATGGCGTTACACAGTTACAAGAAGTAGGCCTACCGAGAACGCAAATTAGAAAACAGGCAGAACTAGTTTATTCCCATCCCATGTAAACCCGCCTGATAGCTTACTGGCAGTCGAGACTCGGCACCCGTCATGAGCGCTCACGTTTTAATAAGAGTAGGCCTACAGTTTTTATTCGTCCGTATTAGTTGTCTGTGTTAGTGTTATGTGTATCTTTTAAACTGTGACGTGACCATCATAACGATGTGTTGAAAACAAGTTTTTGTGTGACCAGAAGATGATGTAATTTAAAATCGAAACGCGTAGTCCAGTCTTGGAGTAAGAGGATCACTGGCTGTATCAGGTATTTTAACCTTTTAGCAATATAAGTCAACGTGATTCAGAATAAACAACACACAATGAAACTACAATAATGATTTATTGGTTCTTATATGAATTACAGCTTTAATTATTTTTTCAGCGGCAGGGAGCCTACCTTTAAAGAGACCAACAAAGGATGCTCAGAAGCAAAGAATTAGCTGAGACATATCATGAAGTTCTCTTGTGGCAAAAGGTCAGTAAAGCAAAGTTTCATTCTCTTTTCATTTCACACTAATTTTCTATACAGGAGGATTTTGGAGTTGTATTTCGTTGTAAAAACGATTGTTTAAGTTTTATTTAGTGAATTTTCCTATAGGGAATAGGCCTATGCTATTATGGTAGTAGTCGTGGTAAGACCTAAGCCCGGCACCAAGTTACTTTTTAGTTTTGAGGTTGTTAAGAAGGGTACTTATATTTGGGGGTAGGCCTATATTTTATTTTTGTTGAAAGAGACAAATAGGCTAATTTATTAATAATGCAGGTAGTTAGTAAAAATAAAAATATAATGTAGTTCTTTGTAAGCATAATTCATAACAAATAACTGTTGGGCCTAAAGTATGTTAATCGGATTAGTGGTTTGCCCTATAGGCCGTATTGTTGTACCAATGTTTAACCCTCCAACTGGCGAAGAGACTATAATAGTCGCGGTAGTTGGTGCCTGTAGTGGCAGAGACTATAATAGTCGCGTTTTGTAAGGGTTTCTTTAATTCAAAATAAACAGCTGAAACTGATTTCAAAATTAAATAAGTTATATACCAACTGAAAGACAAGTTTCCAAACTTCCATTTTATTACCTAAATAAACTTTAGAGCACCAACATATTATTGTAATTTTGTGAGAAAGTGAACGAAAATTTTGAAGAAAATCAGTTTCACTATGTACGAATCACAAAGACTGCAAACATAGTATGTTTCAAAAAATCATTACGGGGTATAATTTTTGTCCATGGAACAGCGGGTGGTACCACTGTAACCGGCAAGAAATTTACTATCTTATGTTGTAAATATAATTTTGTTATCTTAACATGTGATGATGTTGGGAAAATAACAAATCAGTCAGTTTTTACGTGTTCGTCAAGTGGCAACGCGACTATTATATTTGCGGTTGTAAAATACATTTTTCCACTAAAATATACAATTGCTCGTATATCATAATATATCATTATGAAGCCTATTAAATTCCGTGTAATGTGGAATTACGTTTTGCCAGATTTCATTATCTGTGTCATTGTAATCACCTGATGTTTCGATGAAATGTTTGCTTGTGTTGAATATAAAATATCGTTTATACTAAAAAAAAGAATGTATTTAAGTCTTGATGCGTTTTGGCGAGTCAGTGCCATAAAAGTTAAAACCTATCTAGAAAATAAAAAATTATAAATTTTTTTTTTTTTTTTTTGGTAATTTTTCCAAAAACTATATATATATATATATATTTATTTATCCATGTGGGGAAATACATTTTCAATCATTTTACATAGTTGGTTTTTGGATAACAAGTGTTTGTAAAATAATATATATATTTATAGATAAAAAAAATTTTCAACAAAAAAATAAAATTTTATAGTAATTACAGAACATAATGGTTTTGAGGGGGAAGAGAGGGGGAGGAGATTTTCTCTGTGTGCGCCCTATCTCGCGTATATGCTCAGTGCGGAGCTTATTTCCCCATGAAACTTTCTTTGTTATAGGTTATAGTATGTGTGTATAAGTATGGTTTACGTATATTTGATTTATAATTATTATCAAATACATTTTGTCTGCATTGATTTTTAATTATACTAGCTTACCCGGCATACTTCGCAGTGCTAACTTGAGAAATTTGTTGCCGTTCAGGTAAGGTCGTACGCTGCGCTCACTCCCCATCAGGCTTAGTTCGTTTGCTACGCTCACTCGCCGCAAGTCTATAATATCGTCTGGTTTTTTATTGCCAATCTTCCCTCAATAATATAAATGAGAAGAGCTGTTTATTAAATTAATGATCGCCAAAAATTAGTAATCATATGTTACAATACAAAAATGTTGCTTCCATAAGAATAACATGATAATTTTGAGGAGATCTAGGGCGTTGCCCATTGTAAATATTAATATGACAATAGTTAGACTTTTCTATTTTAAGCCTAAAGAATGAGTATACCAAATTTCAGCACTCTCTAGTCGGGAAGTTGGAGAATTAGTGATGATCGAGTCAGTGGGTGAGTAATTGAGGGTTTTCTCTTTTATATTTTTAGATTAATGCAAAGAAAAATTCCTCATAATCCCTCTCATGTAACACAGTGATTTTAACTATTTTATATTATAAAATTACTTACAATGTTTGGTTGAAATATTAAACCTATTAAGTTAAACAATTAATGGTTCTAATGATGAAATGTGGTTCCTGATGAAGTTAGTCAACATTTAAATACAATATTTCGTCATAAAACACGTAAAATGGATTTAATTTGTGCAATTTACTGTTGCAGAGTAAAACTCCGCATGCACTCTCTGCCGTTTTACTGGTGAAGCGGCTGCTTGAGGGTTAACAGTATTTCTTAATTTATTGTAAACTATTTTTTATATCATGATTGCCCAAGCTGAACAATTTTGTCGAAAGTTTTAATTTATCACTTCACATTTTAAGGGAACGGCTTACTGATGACGTCTTGATTCTTATACCTAAGCATATAGCTACCGAGCACCAACATATTATTGTAATTTTGTGAGAAAGTGAATGAAAATTTTGAAGAAAATCAGTTTCACTATGTACGAATCACAAAGACTGCAAACATAGTATGTTTCAAAAAATCATTACGGGGTATAATTTTTGTCCATGGAACAGCGGGTGGTACCACTGTAACCGGCAAGAAATTTACTATCTTATGTTGTAAATATAATTTTGTTATCTTAACATGTGATGATGTTGGGAAAATAACAAATCAGTCAGTTTTTACGTGTTCGTCAAGTGGCAACGCGACTATTATATTTGCGGTTGTAAAATACATTTTTCCACTAAAATATACAATTGCTCGTATATCATAATATATCATTATGAAGCCTATTAAATTCCGTGTAATGTGGAATTACGTTTTGCCAGATTTCATTATCTGTGTCATTGTAATCACCTGATGTTTCGATGAAATGTTTGCTTGTGTTGAATATAAAATATCGTTTATACTAAAAAAAAGAATGTATTTAAGTCTTGATGCGTTTTGGCGAGTCAGTGCCATAAAAGTTAAAACCTATCTAGAAAATAAAAAATTATAAAATTTTTTTTTTTTTTTTTGGTAATTTTTCCAAAAACTATATATATATAAGTAGATAGTATCATGTTACTTCTAGGACACTTTTGGAGACAATCAAAAATCAAACAAATTTCACAGTTTTTTAATACAATTATGCAATATTTTTGCCATTTTTTGGCCAATTTTCAGCTTTTGTCAAATTGTCATAAAAAATATGCAATTTTAATGAAATTTTTAACAAATATGCCTAAATTTTCTACAAAATAAAATTTTTTTTAAAAACAAGTAAAATTATCACATTTTATAAGTATTTTTTCAATAAAATTAATAGTCGACTTTTCATAAGGTAATTTAAAATTTTAATAGTATTTTTTCAATAAATTTTACTAAAATAGTAATATTCTAATTAATTTCAGTAATATCATTTTTGATTATATTATATTCAAGTAATTTTTCAGATACAATAATAATATAACATTTTGTTTTACTAGTAGCTACTATATCATAATCAAAATCTGCATTAATAATAATATCATTTTTTGAACTTGAAATATTTGTTGGATTTTTTGTAGTATCAATTACATAAATTGGTCTATTTTCTAGAAATTCTGTTGGACTATAATACATTTTACTACTAATATAATAAACTTTTTTGTAATCTTGATACATTTCATACATAATTCTAAATTTTTCATTATTTATATCAAAATTTTCCAATTCATCAGGGTAATAATGACCATTTAGTTTTACTCTTATATTTTTTACATACATACTATCAAATTTAGAAGTATCAAATAACTGATCATTTGTTCTTGATTTTTGAAATCCAATTATAATAAATTTTGGATTATAAATATTTCTATAGATATTTGTTATATCAAAACTTAAATTCTTTCCTGTAATATTTTTTTGTTCAATGCATTGCCAATGATTAAAATGAAAATTTACTTTTTCAAATTTGCTTAGTTCATTAATTAATTGAATTTTACTTGTTGTTTTGTATTCAATTATAGGAACTCTAATAAAAAATTCATCAATTGTTATTTTACCTTCAGTTGGTAATGTAGCATTATCATAAGATCCATCAGCCTTTTTAGTTTTCCATCTAAAAATTGCATCATCTAATAAATGTTATATTAAAACCTCCTTTGTATATTGGAATATTTACATTTTCAAAAAATCCTAATCCAAAATGAGATAAATTACCAATTGCTTCAAATTTATTTTTAAAATTTGATTCAAAACCATTATTTATTTGATTTATTTCTGATTTTGAATAAGTTATAGTACCTTTAATTGTACTTAATAGACCAGGATATTCAATTTCATCAATCAATTTATTATGTTTTCTAACTTCAATTTTTGAAAATAAAAATGGAACAAAATTATCAATTAATTTTATATTAGCACCATTATCATATGCATTTCCATCAGATTTAGTCAATTTACCAGATATATAAAATTGAAATTTAGAAGTACAAAATCCATCTCCAAAATCTATATTAAATTCAGTTTTTTTATTAGGTTCATTTAAATGTAATTTAGATAATGGATAGAAATTTTTGTATTCAGCTCTTTCAATATCATTTACATATTTTTTGTAATCAGCCATTTATTAAGGATAAATTTTTTAAATCAAAAGCTTTTTTAAAACAAGTAAAATTTTTATAATTTTATGATGTCAAATTTTATAATTTTTATGTATCAATTTCATTTTTACTTTTAAAATATTCAATTTCAGTAGCATGATCAAGTATAAATTTTGCTGATATTTTTTGATGTTCTAAAATTAATTCCCAATTTAATGTAAATGCATAATCATGAATGAAATATTCAGTTAAATCTTGATATTTACAAATCAAATCAATATAATCTTTTAATTGATAATTTATGAATTCAGTAATAAAATCTATAGTTAAGTTTTGATGTTGAGCAATTTTTTGCCAATTTAATTTATTTTGAAACAATCTCATCATATTAATACTCAACTCATATTTTTCAGAAATATCATCCCAATCATCTTTGTTTAATTGATTTTGGTTTCTGATAATGAATAAATCAAATGAACTGTATAGAGCCATTTATTAGGGAGAAAATTTTGTAAAACAACTTTTCTTTGAATTACAAATACAACATTTTGATTTAATTACATTTATATTTTTCAATTTTATTATCTGAATATCTTTAGAATTAGTTTTTTGTTTACATTTAAGACAATAAATCAACTCCATTTATATAAAATAATTATTGTAATTTATCTATATCATCTTTAATTAGTATTATTTCAGCATTTAATTCTTTTATGGATTCATTGACTCCATTAAATAGAAATTTTAGTTCTTTTTCTAATTTTTCTTCTAAATTTTCAACATATTTTCCAATATTAATTAAAAAGTCTGTAATTTTATTTAAATCTTTTTTAGTTTCTGAATGATCATTACCAATTTTAATAATTGAATCTAAAACTTCATCTAATTCTGATTTTATTACAACATCATATTTATTTATACTTGGTTTAACATTAACAATTCTTTTACCATTAATACTTATATAATTTTTTGATAAACCAATAGCATTTACTAGATTTTCAGTCTTTTTTACATGACTTTTAAAACTTTTACTAAAATTATTAAAAAATATATTTAATTTAGAATTTATATAATCTTCTTTAATATTAATTGGATGCTTTTTCTGTCTTCCAAACAGATCAAATATATTTTGTGAATCCATATTTATTAAGGATTAATTTATTTATTATATTATCAAATTTTTTATTATTATTTAATTCATTTAATATAAAAATACATAAATGACCACAAATTGGTGGATCATTATAATTTTGAATTTGATTATCATTATAAAATATATTATCTTTTCCTAGATACTTAACTAATTCTATTGGTGGTTTATTAACTATATTTCCATATGAATCAAAATAATATTTAATTTTATCTTTTTTATAATAACAAACCCAATGAGTTCCATTTCCATCAAATGAATCTAAATTTATAATTCCACATTCAAATTTATTAACTTTATTAGGTAATATATCTCTCATAAATACACCTCTAAAATATTTTATATTTTTACACAATTTTTCTAATTCACCTAATGTTAGTGGTTCAAAATTTTTTTATAATTTTGTTTCATATATTTTAATGTTTTTTTATCTAAACCAGATCCTTCTACATTTTTTAATTCATGATCTAACCAATCAACAAAATTTCTAAATTTAGGAATTATAGATTCTTTTACAACTTTTGCTCCCTTTCTAACATTTGGTGTATAATTTTTAACTATAGGTATATTATCAGCAAAATCTAAAATTTCTTTTAGTAATCCACCATTTTTTATTTCTTTTAATTGATTATATGAAAATTCAAATCTTAATCCTTTATTTAATTTTTTATGTTTATTTAGTTTATTAATTTGTCTTTTAGATAATAATATAATATCTTTTCCATTTTCATTAAATTGATCAATATTAAATTGAATTATAACTGATTTTTTATTTTTAAATGCTAATTTTATTTTTGATTTTTGATTATCTGTCAAGTTTATATTTATTTTTTCCATTTATTAAGAAAAAAATTTATAGTTTTTTATAATATAGATTAACATAATCAATAAAAAATTTTATTAAAATTTTAATCCTACTTCTAAACCCATACCAAATTTTCTTTTCATCCACATAGCACCTGATGTTGGTAATGCAATTAATCTTTCACCAATTCCATGATCATTTGATGTTACTATATCCCATGCTTTATCTTGTAAAATTTTATCAGCTATTTCATTTCTAGATTTTGTATCTTTATGATCTCTATAAAATAAATCATGTTCTTTAGCAGCTTTATCTAAATCATTTATTCCAGGATCACTTCTTTTTATTCTTTTATTTAATTTAGTTCCAGGCCCTAGATATTGATAACCAGGTACATGTAATTCGAAAGGTAAATTATTTATAACATCATTTAAAATACCTGATCCATCTTTTAATAATGGTGATGAAATATTTGCCAAAATTCTTTTTAAATACTTAATTCCTTCAGGTTTTTCAATTAATTCATCTAATTTATTTGATATAAAGTCTTTAATTGCTCTCTTTTCATTTAAAAAATTATTATTACCAGCTTTTTCTTGTGCATATATATAATTAATAATATTATCTAATTTATTTAAATCATCTATAAATCTATATTCAATTTATTTTCTGTATATTTTCTGATTCCTGAACCTTCAATTTCACCTTTTAATTCCCAAATATGTTTAATTAAATTAATATATTTATCACCTTTACTAGATTTTGGTTTCTTACTATTTGGATCATTATTTTTATAAATTGAATTAGTTTCCCATAAAATCTTTGAATAATTATTTAAATCATCTTGTGTATATAAATTATTATCTGGTTTCTTTTCATAAGTTAACAATCTCCATAATCCATGTGTTCCATTATATTTTTTATTATCAATTATTAAATCATCATTATCAATTACAGTTATTTTATCACCAATCATAAATGATTTTTTATGTTTATTCCAATATAAACCAAATTTATCATCTTTTGTTCTTGGTAAATATTTTTGTGCTAATGGACCAATAATTTTATCTAATGTTTGAGGTGAAATTAAATTTGGGTCAATAAATGTCGATTCTTCTTGAATTATTGGTTGTCTGATTGGTCTAAATGGAGTACTTGAAGGTAAATTTAATTCTTCAGTTTCTGGTATTGATATATTGGCAAAATTATTAACAATAGGTACCAATTCCATAAGGTTTTTATTTTCATTTAAGACTTCACCAATTTTATTTTCAACTTTACCAATTGCTGATGTTATAGGTTCATATGCTTTTTGTTTAATTTTTTCATAATTATCTTCAATTTTAATTTGATTTTTAAATTCTTTTATTAATTTTTTCTCAATACCATCTAATTTTTTTAGCTTCATTAACAGATATTTTATCCATTTATTACAAAGAAAAATTTGTTTCAAAACAAATCATGTTAACATAAACACAAATCATGTTAACATAAACACAAATCATATTAACACAAAACACAAATTATGTTAACACAAACACAAATTATGTTAACATAAAAACAAATCATGTTAACACAAAACACAAATCATGTTAACACAAAACACAAATCATGTTAACATAAACATAAATCATATTAACACAAATACAAATCATGTTAAACACAATTTATTTTACTTTATTTCTTTAATTTTCATTAAATATCTAAATACTAATGAAATGAATAATACTAATAAAATAAATATTTTATCAATTATTGACTCAAATATACAACAAGCCATTATCATTATTTAATATCAGAAAAATTTTTCATATATTTTCCATCATTTGTTTTTTTCAATAAATTAATAGTTAAAAATCCATAGTCTTCTTTCCAACAATCATTACAAATAGTTTTAAATTTATCAAATTTCATATCTGATCCAACAAAATTATTATATATTTTTTTCATATAATGTTCATTTTGTTTAAAAATGCATAACATATTTAAATTATTTCTAATTAATTGCATATCAACTTTTGAATAACATTGTGATAAATAAATACATGATATATTTTTATGTCTACCCATTATAAATATTCTTTAATTTTATCTTGTTTTTCTAAAATACAATCATCAAAAACTACTAATGAATTTGGTTTACATTTATTTAGTGGAATTATATTATCACATGAAAAATAAGAAATTTGTTTATTAATATTTGATTCTATATTTTTGAATCTTTTTTGTAATAATTTATAAGATGGTTGTTCTAATGATTTACTAAAAATATATAAATTTGAATATGGAATTAATCTTTTATAAATAAAATTTAATAATAATGTAGTTTTACCAGATCCACTTGTTCCTATAATTAATAATCTAATAGGTTGATCATTTTTATTATTTTTATCATATGATTCTAATTTTATATTATCTTTTTTTCTAAAAATTTCTCCATTTAAATAAGATGAAATTATTTAAAATAATTGGTCATTCATCCAAACTAGAATTAAGATTAGAACATCCAATACATTTAGATGGAAAATATAGTATTGGTTTAAGTGGATTTTATTCAGATAATTTTATATCAAATATACCAAATGGTTATAAAAACTGTTATGGATATTCTATTAAAGATGAAGATGATAAAATTATAGATCAATATTTTGATATAAATAAAGGAAATTATACAATTGATGAAATAAAAAATATTTTTATTAATAGTTTAAAAGAATTTAAAAAGAAAATTAATAAATTTGATGAAAATGATTTTATATTGAAAAATGATGGACCATATATTATAATAAAATCTCCTGTTAAAATTATAGTAACAACAATTATAATTGATTTATTAGGGTTAGATGATAAAATGATTGAACCAAATGTATTAACAAAAGGAATAAAATTACCAAAAATTAGACCTTTTGATGTTATTGAAATTCATTGTAATTTAGTTGATCCTAGTTTGAAAATCATAAAGATCTTTCACATTTACATAAATAATCAGAAATTCTATATTCATTTTATCCAAATGTTGAATATGGATCAAAAATTAGCGAAAAACCAAATGAAATTGATTATATTCCTTTAAAAAATATAATAAAATTCAAAATATTGTAATATCTATTCAAGATAGTGATGGAAATCTAATAATAATGAAAATATTAAAAGTATTGTATATTTAAGATTAAAACAAAATTTGTCTACATAAATAATAAAAACAACAATTGATTTAACTAACAATAGTTTTATATTTAATAATAAATTAATTGTATTTAATAAACAAAATAATCCTTGGTTTAAAGGAAAAGATATTTGTAATATTTTAAAATATAAAAATTCTAGAAAAGTTTTATTTGATAATGTAAAAGAAAAATATATAAAACTTTAAAAATATCAAGTGTAACCAACAGTTACACTTACATAATGATGATAAATTAATTTACATAAAAATTATAGATGTCACAAATTATGACACCCTAAAAATTGATGTACAAACATGTTTTTAGATGCCCTAAAACAGGCGTCAATAAAATAGATATTAAAACAATATTTATTAATGAATCTGGTTTATATTTATTAATTTTAAAATCAAAAAAGGTAGATAAACAATAAGGATAGATGATGATAAATTAAAATTTATAGATATTTTTAGAGGGGACAATTCGTCCCCCCTATCATATAATAAAAAACATACAAAACTTATTAAAATTAGGTCGGACAAAAAATGGGTCCCATATAAATTATAATATTTATTTTAAAATTTTTAAAGGAGGTAACCTTATCATACAATAAAAACTTAAGGGTAACAAAATGTTACCCTTCTTAAACATTCAAAAAATATTCATAAAGATAATTAATTATATACAAATTTGAGACCCGTCTTAAAGACGGGTCTTACTTATAATGATAATAAAGTAAAATTTATAGATATTTTTAGGTTAGATATTCAATACATTATTGAATATATTTAGATTTATTAAAGAAAATATTTAAAAATATACATAAAATTATAGTATAAATTCAATATCATATGGTTATACATTATTAATATAATTTTGATCATTTTCTTTAAAACTTTCTTTAACATAATTTTTTATTATATTTATAAATGGTTCTATTATAAAATTAAACTTATAATGATATACAAAATAATTTTTTATATTTAAAAAGATATATTAAAAATTTATTTGATACTTTAGTTTTAAATAAATATAATTTTATATCAAAATCATTATTTATTAATTCTTTTGGAACAATTAAAATTTCCATTTATTATAATTATTTTTATAACCCCAAGGTAATGTATCAATTTTATTTTCACTAATTAATCTTTTGTCATCTCTATTACTTAAAGCTAATTTATTTATTGTAATTGTATATAGTTCATGTTTAAAACTTCTAATACAAGTCATTTCTCTATATTGTTCTTGATCATCAAATAAACATTTCTTAAAATCATCCATATGTAATGTTTTATCAACAACACTTTTCTTAATTCCTTTACATTTTACAGGATTTTTATTATTAAATTCATAACTATATAATTTTGATCTTAAACCACAATATTCTTCTAATATTTCACCATTTAACTCATCTTTAAATTTACCAATTATTTTTTTATTCTTTTCACTATAGCATTCATGTTCTTTCTTATAATCACTTGTATCAAATTCATTAATATTTTCTTTAATAATTTTATATGGGATCCTTTTTAAATTCTATAAAATAACTGTCTGTATCCATATATAATAACCTTATATTTGGATCAAACTTCTTTAATTTTTCATAATAAAATTGATACATATGTAATTTTGATAAATCAAGTACTGACAATCCTATATAGATTGGTTTATCAAACTTAACCTTTTCTTTTATCATATGTGAAGCAATACAGTCTTTATCAAATATACTAAATGTTTTAAAATTAGGTTTTTTTGCTTGTTTTAATGAAAACTTTTCATCACCTAATTTAATATCACATCTATTTCTAACATTTTCATAGTTTTTCCAAAAACACTATTATTCATCAATTTAAAAAAGTCTTTTTCAAAATCTGATGTTGATTTGGATCTTAATTTGGTATTTAATTCAATATATTTTTTCATATAATCATCTTGATCAAATGCTATAACTCTATTAACTTTCTTTAATTTTAATCCTTTTTGTAGATAATATTTTAAGTTTCTTGAATGAATAACATAATCTTTTTTATCAAATAATGTTGTGCAAAGCTTATTATTATAATGTTCAGGTGCTAATGGTAAATCTTTATGGTCATCATGTAATTCAATAGGATATTCTAAATCAACATCTAATATATATCCATATTCAGCATTTTCATCTAATTCTAATATTGTTTCTTCCCATTCATTTAATGTATATGTATTAGGATTCATCCATGTTATATCTTTATAAGGTAATTTTTGACTTAAAGCCCATCCATATAGATTATTTGCATCTATATATAACATATAATTTTCAGGTTTTGTTTTATCATAATTTTTTGTATATTTATTGTTTGCTTTACAATATCTAGTTATACATTGTGAAATACCACCTCTAATACCTTTTTCAATCATTAAATACATATTATAATCACTTATTAATTCTAGTTTAATTTTTGTTAATTTTAACATAGAATCCCAAGCTAATGATGGTGATGTTAGATAATGTGCTGGATCTAATTGATAATTTTTCAAACAAACAGATCTAAAATTTTCAAATATATCAGCTAATAATAATACATCCTGAATATTATATAAATCTGAATAATTACCTAATGTTTTTACTTTTAATTTATTCCATACTTTTATATAATGTTTATAATCATCATCACTTATATTTTCATTAGTTAAACAACTATAAAATTGATCTTTTTCTAATATTTTATCATAGTTTAATTTTTCAACATTATCAATAAATTCATATGGAAATACACCTTTAGAAGTTAATATTTTTAAAGTTTCATTATCATATTCAATTATATCATTTTCTTTTATAAATTTATTTATATGCTTAAATTCTTTAAGATTTTTAGCTAATTTTTCAATTGATGTAGCCATAAATCTAAATGTATCTACAAATGAGAATTTTATAAATTTTCTAGGTTTATCACCTTCAAATTCATAACCATAACCAGAATTTACTGAATAGTTTATATATTTTTCATCTGTATTAGCTAACAAATCAATTTTACCATATTTTTTAGCTAATTCTTTTATAAACAAATGTGTATCATAATTTGAACTATTATGACAGAATATAGGAATATTTTGAGGAAATTTTAGATTTAAATTACAATTTAAATGTGCAGCACCTCTAAATTTTCCTGTTAAATGACAATGATCTCTTACTTTTATTCTTTTATCATTATCAAAACCACTATTTTCACAAATATGACAAATATTTGTTTTCTGATAATTAATTTCTTCTTCATTAGTTAAATTCATAGGCTTTTTATTTTTTGAATTATATTTTTTAGCTATATATTTTGAATTTCATCTAAATATTCAAATAATTTATTTGGTACATTTATTAATTCCTCTTCATTTTTTGCTCTATAACAAATAGGTTTATACATTTTATTAGTTACTCTAGATACTAAATAGATTGCAAATCCATATGGTTTATGTTTTTGAATTTTATTTGTATATGAGCAATTTGGATTATTTTTACAATTATCAATCTTTTCTAATATACTTTCAAAATCCATATAAATTACATATGAATGTTCAAACTTTTTATAATAATTTTTAAAACTTACAGTTTGACCTTTAAATGGCATTATAGGTCTACAAGGTTCTAATGATTTACATATCTCTAAATGATTATTCAAGTCTTTATTTTTGTAGGAATGAGTCAAACATCTTCTACAAATATATTTTTTATTTTTATTTTTTTGTGTTAATTGCTTAGATACTAACTTACTTAAATCAGTAATCAATATATAATGAGAATTATTACCAATTTTATAATATAATAAATCAATTTCTAGTTTTGAATTATAATGTTCAGATATTTGTAATGGCACTATTTTTTCATCTTCATCAATTCTATAAATATTTATTGACATTGATGGATAGTTATATTTAGAATCAAATGATCTTTTTTCAAATAATTTAATATCTTTCAATGATATTGGATAATCAAAACCTTTAAAAATATCATCATTTATATATTTTTGATATTGTTTAACTCTTTCAGCATGTTCGTTTGGTTTATCAATAGCACATCTAATTGCATAAATAAAACAATATTCATCTTTATTTTTAAAATTTACACAACATTTTTATTCTTAATTTCATTTGGTAATTCTATATATGATCCAGCATTTAATGAATTATTTTTAGATAATTTTAGATTTAGTTCAACACATCTTTTTAATGACCAACCAGAGCCTTTTGATGGTTGATTTAGTTGTTCTCTAACTACTAATTTCTTAAATTGATCATCAATAAAATCATCTATATTTAAAATATCTGAACTTTTTATGCAAAAATACATATTACTATTTTGAATTTCACCATTTATTAATTTTCTTTCATATTCACATTCTAAAGCCATCTGTCTTTTAATATTTTTAAATTTTTGTTTTTCTATCAATTTTTTTATTTCATTTCTTTGAGTTTCTAAATAATCATTAATATCTAAATCATCATTTAAATTTGTTAAAATATAATCTTGAAAATATCCTTTTAATGACGAAGCTTCTTGAATATTTATTATATTTTCTTTTGGAATTGGTCTATTTTTAAAATAATCATTTAATAATCCAATCAATTCTTTTCTAGTTTTATTAACAATTTTAATACTATTTTTAATTGCTAAATTTTGAATATATTTAAATGATCTATATTCTAAATTATTTGGATTTTCTTTAATTTTGTTTAATCTTTTAATAAGTTCATCTCTAGATAATTTTTCATAATTTCTGACAGATAATTTTTTTTGCAATTTCATTTAATTTTACTATATTAAATAATGAATAATTTGTAAGATCAAATGTTTCTTTAATATTTGTTAATTCATCTAAAGTTTTATTTTTATAATTATATATATTATTATTTTTACACCAATGTTTTAATTCAAATATTTTATTATCATATTTTTGTTTATTTAGTAAATGTTTAGTTGAATTATAATGTCTATCATAATTTTTATATAATAAATTTTTATTACAATAAGGACAATTAATATTTTTATTTGTTCGTTCCATTTATTAGGGGTGAAATTCTTTATTTATTAAAAAAAATTTTTACTAAGAAATAAAACTCTTAAAAATATAAGAAGTATTTCCACTTTTTACTAGGTAATTTATAGTTTAAATCATATTTTTTAAATAAAATTTGAATTTTTTTAAAACAAGTAAAATTTGTCTTCATTTTTTTATCATATTTTTAAATTTTCTAGTTTTGTTATATTTTTGTCATGAATTTTAGTTTCTAAATGTCTTAAATAATTATTAGTCCATTTAATATTTCTTCCACATTCACAAAATTGTGGTTTTAAAAACATTTCTCTAATACATTGTATACAAATTGTATTTTTTCTATCTTTACTATAATGATAATTATTAAAATTTGAAATATCTTTAATTTCTTTACATTTATGACATTGTTTTTCATTTAATTCAATAACTTTAATACTATCATATAATTTTTTATAATACACATCCTTACATTCTTTACAATAATAATATAACCCATCTTTAGTATTTTTGTCTTTATAAAATTTAGATATATCTTTATATAATTTACACCTTAAACATATCTTTTCCATTTATATAAAATAAAATTTACAAATTGGTTTTTTTCAATTCATATTCATAAAAATTTCCAATAATATCTTCATTATTTTGATCTTTTATACTATAAGTAACTGGATTTGTATTATTAATTTTAGAAATTATAAATATTTCTCTAGACCAATTATTTTTATATTTATTAGAAAATGTTGATTTTTTATTTCCAATTCTAACTCTATCATTTATTTTAAATTTTGATTTGGTTATTATTTTTGGTGGTTTATATTTAAAAACAGTATCTAATAAATCCTTTTCATTATTTTTATTTACTTCAATTGGTTTCATTTTAATTGTTGAATGATATGAATTATTATATTCTTTAACAATTTTTGGTAAAATATTTATCCATCTATAATTTTTATTAATTTCAAATTGTATTTTCATTTTTTCATTTTGTGTTCTATTATACCTTTCTATTATACTTGATTTTTCTTCATTTTCTGTATGATACAATTTAATATTATATTTATTTAATATTTCTTTAAATTCTTTATTGATAAATTCTAATCCTTTATCTGTATGTAAAAGATTAGGTGATTTATGATTAATTTTAATTGCATCCTTAATTATTTCTTCAAATGCTCTAGAAACTGTTTTTCCATCTTTTTTCTTTAATGGTTTTGACCAAACATATTTTGAGAAAGTATCTATCACATTTAACATATATTTATAACCATCATTTTCTTTTTCATAATTTTTTATTATAATTAAATCTGCTGCCCATAAATCATCAATACCTAATGTAATTATTTTTCTTTTTAGAAATTTCTTTCTAATTGGAGCATAAATTTCATTTGCTTCAATTATTTGTTCATTTTTAGTTAATTCTTTTTTAATTATAGGTTTAACTTCTTTTTTAAAATTTTACTTTTATTTGTTTTACAAATTGAACATTTAGTAGCAATTCTATATAATCCATTTTCATTTCAACGATTTGTGGATTAATATTTTTAGTTTTTTTCTTACATTTGTGACAATGAATTGGTTCATTCATTTATGTATAATTTTTTTTAAATAAATGGATATGTGTTATAGATGTCATAATCAAACTAATTTTACTATTATTGGAAATTGTGTAGGATGTAATATATGTAAAAGAATTATTTATGAAAAAAAGATTAAGAGAAAAAGTAATAAGAATAAACATCTTAAACATATTTTAAGAGAATTTAACCATTTTCAACCATATAAAACACAACAATTAATTAATGAATTATATATTTTATGTATTTCCAATCATTTTGAAATAACACCTAAGAATATAAAATTATTTTTAAAACAAAGGAATTGTACAAATTGGATATTTTACTATCAATTTTTAAACAAAATATACAATATTGATTTTGAATTGAATAATGAAGATAAAGAAAAAATTACACTATTTTTTAATAAATATTTATGTTTTAAGAAAAGTAATATATCATACAAAAAATTATTACCTATGATTTTTAAATACTTAAATATGGATTTTTGTATAAAACCTAATTATGATAATGACTTTTTAACATATCTATCACAAACAAGTTTGTGATATTTTTTCCTATATAAATGGATCTGCTAGAAGAAATTAATAATGTTGGAGAATTAAGATTTAAAGAATATAAACCATTAAAAAGTTTAAATTTAAATAAAAAATATAAAATTGAAAAATTTGAAAGAATTAAAGATAAATATGGATATACAATTATTGTTGAATTAGAAAAATGTAAAGTACATTTACCAAAAAGATTTACTAATGTAATTGATGATAAATCAATTAAAGATTTAAATAAAAAAGATTTACATTTAATTGTCACTGATATTAAGACTTTTGATGATAAAGAAACTGCTTTAGTTAAATTTGAATAATTATTACAATATTATTGATACTAAACCTTAATTTTACTTGTTTTAAAAAAATTCAAATTTTTTTGAAAAAATACTATTAAAATTTTAAATTACCTTATGAAAAGTCGACTATTAATTTTATTGAAAAAATACTTATAAAATGTAATAATTTTACTTGTTTTTAAAAAAATTTTATTTTGTAGAAAATTTTTGGCATATTTGTTAAAAATTTCATTAAAATTGGATATTTTTTATGACAATTTGACAAAAGCTGAAAATTGGCCAAAAAATGGCAAAAATATTGCATAATTGTATTAAAAAACTGTGAAATTTGTTTGATTTTTGATTGTCTCCAAAAGTGTCCTAGAAGTAACATGATACTATCTACTTATATATATATATATATATATATATATATATAGTTTTCTAGACCCCTCGATTGTGGTCCAGTGGGGTATCAAATTACCTGTGATTGTAGTCCACGTGGACCACAATTGGGGACTACAATTGGGGTAGCAAACTACATTTGATTGTGGTCCAGTGCCGTCGCTATAGTTTTGGCATGCCTTTTGCAGTGTTGTCAAGTTTCTGTTTTCTTAGTTAAATGAAGGTGTGTTTGAGTAGTGATTATTAAGGTCGAACCGAGTTTTAAAACTATGTATACAATGCAGTTGTTTGCTTGTAATATTGAGCAGAGCGACTATTTTTTAAATCAATAATAGCAAATATTTTATAGGTTATTCATGTGAGCTCGTTCACTACGCTCACTCGCCGTCAGGGCTTAGTTTGTTCGCTGCGCTCAACTCGCCTCTTCGATCAGCTAATTCGCTGCACACACTCGTCGCCAGATTTATCTTGTTCGCTGCGCTCACCCACCGCAAGTCTACAGGGTGAGTTTTAAATGTACCCCCCTATTTTTCGCATTTCTTAAGATATTTACTCCCAACCACCACTGAACATTATTGATTAGCTTTTACTTCTTTTTCATGTGGTTCACATTTTTGGCCGCCATCTTGGATCTACCATTTTGGAATGAACTTTTATTTTTAAATATGAATGTAGGGTTGTGACCCATCATTACAAAATATTTTTTGTGTTGAACAAAACGCTGCAATTCATTTTTATTATCTGTTTTCTTTCTTGAGATATTAACAGTTTTTAATACCAAATTTAAAAGTTTTATTAAATATTTTAAACGATATTGACGTTTTATGATCAGATATCCCTCATATAAAATAAGCACTTCTTTTTATTGGGGTTTACATTTGTATCCGCCATCTTGGATTCGCCATATTGGAATGAACTTTTATTTTTCAAATGTAAAGGTAGGGTTGTGACCCATCAATTCAAAGTAACTTTTTGCGTTGAACACCATGCCATAATTCGTTTTTAATTATCTGTTTCTGTTCTCCAGATATTAACACAATTTCAATTTTTTTATTCACAAAACTGGAAAAATCTCAAAAACAAAAAAAGATAATTAAAAATGGATTTCGGCATTGTGTTCAATGCAAAAAGTTGCTTTAAAATGATGGGTTACAACCCTACCTTTACGATTTAAAAATAAAAGTTCATTCCGATATGACGGATCCAAGATGGCGACAAAAAATGTAAACCCCATTAAAAAAAGTACTTCTTTTTATGTGGGAAATCTGTTTATAAAAAGTTGATATTCTTTAAAATATTTAGTAAAACAAGGGATTTAAAATTTATTTTGCATTTTGAAATTGGTATTAAAAAACTGTTAATATCTCAAGAACGAAAACAGATAATTGAAAACGTATTGCGACATTGGGTTCAACGAAAAAAAATACTTTGAAATTATGGGTCACAAACCTACCTTGAAAAAAAAAGTTCATTCCAATATGGGGGATCCAAGATGGTGGCCAAAAATGTGAACCACATCAAAAAGAAGTAAAAGCTAATCAATAATGTTCGGTGGTAGTTAGGAGTCGATATCTAAAGGAATGTGTTAAGAATTCGGGGTTTGGCATCAAAAACTCACCCAGTATAATACTCTAATTACCAATCTCCTCTCAGTACTTTAAACAACTTACTAAACAGTACTTTAAACATTTAAACAAACATAATCATTTGTTCCAGTACGAAATTGTTGCTTCCATAAGTATAACATATGGTAACTTTGAAGACGAGTGAGGCGGAGCCCTTAATTGTGAATATTAATATGAAAATATTCAGACTTTTCTATTTTAGGCCTAAAGAATTAGTATAGCGAATTTCAGCACTTTAGCTAGTCGGGAAGTTGGGGAGAATTAGTGATGAATGAGTGAGGGCTTTCCCTTTTATATGTTTAGATATTAAATGGTGCGTTGCCCAAGATTTGCACCTCCTCTCCGTAAACGTGGCATTTCATTCACGTACGAAGGTAAACAAACCATTAAAATAAACAAAACAACAATTTCACAGAAACCTTGTGTATTTACGAACAGCTGATAGTAACAGTCTGCAGTTAAATTTGATCTTAATAACAGCTGTAATAATAATAATAATAATAATAATATGGTTTATTGCCATAGAATACATTGTTAATACAATGTGTAGCAAACGTCAAATATCGTACTTCTTGTAGTCTTTCTTATAAATAAAATAAATTCAAATCTTCATGAGAAACAGCCAAAAGAGAAATAATATAAAACATAACAAATACAAATAAATATATAAAAAAAAACCTTGGGAACTGGAGATTTGTCTCGCCCCCCCCCCTATCCCTTTATCCCCAGTGGTGGGCCAAGAACTCCTCCTCCGCGTAGAACCCAGAACGCGTCAACTCCCGCTTCAAAACTTTCTTAAACGAAAGTGGATTTTCCAAATGTTTGAGACGTTCGGGTAGCGCGTTGAGCAGCCTGATCCCCACAAAAGAGGGGAGGCGTTCAGATGCCGCCGTCCTATGCTGCCCAACACGAAACACATCCCTTTCTCTTGTGGCGTAACCATGCACAGAATTGCCCTGTACAAGATTGCACTGGAAGCGACAGTAAACTGCTGTCTCCAGAATGTAGAGGAAAGGCAGTGTCAGTATCCCGAGCTCCCTAAAAGCGTTTCTACACGACTCTCTGTGCTGTAAATTGCAATGATTCTAATAGATTTCTTTTGAAGTTTGAACACCCTTTCGAATTCTCTCTTGGCACAGCCACCCCACAGCCGAATTCCGTACGAGAGATGTGGGTAAATAAGGCCATAGTACGCCATGATTAATACTTGAGGTGTGCAAAATGTTTTAAGGTTACGCATGGCAAAAATACCTTTTGCAACCCTAGAACAGACACTATTGACGTGACTGCCAGTTCAGACCTTTATCGAGGTGCAATCCTAGAAATTTGGTGGAATCTACCTCTCTTAGAGTGATGTCATCCACCATAAGAGATGGAACCGATTCAGGCTCATTGTCGCTTAGTGAAAAAAGAATATAGTTTGTTTTTGAGTGGTTTTTGAGAGCTGTACAATCAACACTCTGTAAAAACCCAAATAAAATATTTCTCCTATTAAAATAACATGGTAACATGGTAAGGCCGTAAGGCAGAACCATAATATCCAAATTGGACCATTTCAGGTTTATAACTTTCCATAGATGGTTAAAAACGATCAAACGACTTTTTCCCAAAACATCGAGTCAAGTCGAGTATTAAAAACTCTGTTCGAAAAAAAATACTTGATTCTCCAGCACTCACACAACCCTAGTTAAATATTAAAAAAATATAATTTTCATTAGCTCAGGTAATGAAGGGCAGATAGACGATCACTGATTGTAGTAGGGATTGAAAAGTGCCAAGGAATAAGTTATTAACATTTTAAAATAAACCAAAAGACAACATAAAAATAGGGGATTTCCTGTACAAAACTTTGCCAATCACAAAACCCAAATTTTGGGGGAGGACGCAAATAGAGTAAAAATAGAGTAAATTTAATAAATTGTGGGTTGATGCCAAAATATTTTCTGAAATTAGCGAGTTGGTTAAACTTGATATGTAATGATGCTATTTTTGCTTTTTATTAACTGTGTTGCAACTCATTCAAGCTCAGTTATGAAAGCGGTTATATCACATTCAGAAGAACCTAATCATTTAAAATACAATTCCATGCCAGCAATGTCAGTTGTCTTTAAGAAAAAAAATGTCGGCGCCAACATCAAAATGTATATCCTCTACCACTTACTTCAAGTACACCAGATGCAAGTAATTTGAATAAAAAGAACTTGTATTGAATACATGCTTTTTAAAAATTAATTATTTCTTTGTAGAATTTTAATGTTTCAGTATTTTTTGTGATTCAAATTGCCTAGGCAGAAATATTTTTGTGTATGTAGAATTATAATTTTCAGTAAAGTCCGTGAGTCAGGGAAATCGATGGTAAATGGTCTGTGAAAGTCAGGGAAATCAAAGAAAAATTTTCTGTGTACACCCTGTATATCGATATAGCACTATATTTACCAGGTTAAACGAAATTACAAATAATATACAAGACAAATGTCAATGTAGAAGTTTTACAACTATTTTTGTCTAAAATTTGATTGAAATTGGTCAATTGTTGCTAACCTAGTCGAGGTCATAATATGTACTGAATTTTCAGACGACCATGTGCCATAATAGTGAAAAAATATTTTTATCATTCTGCACGAAATCAGCCAGTTTTTTGTTCTCTCAATAGTACCAAAAACGTTTCTTTTTTGTCCTAGGGCTGAAAAATCAGCTTTAATATTTTATAGGTCCTAGGACTATAAGTCAGCTATTTTCTCAAAGTTATTTATTAATTTTCTATGCAGAATAGAGAAATGCCAACGTTATAAATAGCATTGTCTGCAAATAAGAGAAATGTAAACAACGTATACTACTTAGTTTGTAAATATAACCTCGAAAATACAGCTTCATAGTTAATATTCTTAACGATTAAAAGTGTAATTCCACATAATGATAAAAACCGTTGTACATCACTTGGAGCAAAAGTGTCTTTTTAGCGCTTAATCGTTTTTAAAAACAATTGCGCACAAAAAAAACACTTTTGCTCTTAGTGATGAAACATACTATAAAAAGCTTAATTATTGTGAAAGAATTATGAAATGTTGAAAGTAGGCCCCTTTTTAAGGGTGAAGTGGGCGAGATACGTAAAAACGACATAGGACTCAGCTTGTGGAGCATTTAATTCCCAACTTACGATTTTCCTTCAGATTTGAGGTAGGAAGTCTCGTTTAAAAGTTATAGTGAAAATAAAAAAAACCCTTACAATGTCAGGTTACCAGTGCCATCCGAACATTTTAAAAAGCAATGGTGAGTACGGCACAACCCATCTGTTGTCGATGTCACCATTTATCTCACATTTTTGTTGTTATTGGGTGCCCACCATCATCGGTATTCCTCCGCCTGTACAATGGATAGCTGTCACCTAAAGTTTTAGTTTCATTGATTAGATGAAGTGGGTATCGTTTTGTACAGTTGACATCCTTCATGCATGGTGCATTTACATTAAGCGTACCACATGGTAAATTAATTATATGCTTCTTGATTGTATCAAAAAGCATGGGGTCCCTTCTCGATTCAGTATCTCAGCAGAAATGATTTTATCAATCTGAGCTGGAGGGATTTTTGTCTTGAACAATATCAAAATATGGGCGTGGAGAAGGCCCCTTTTCTGCCACTCAATTGAATACATCCAGCATTGAGTTTCTCAAAAAGACTTGATTCTTGATGGTGACGTTTATCAATTTAGTTAACTTGTGCTTGCATTCTCGTGAGCTAAGAATAAGCGTGGAATTTTGGCTGGCTAGAAGCAGATCTGTGATTTCACTCCACTTTGGGTTACATGTGAAGATGATGAAAAGGTCTGGGCGTCAATACTTTCGTACATAAGTTATTGCATCTTGAGCATATTAATGCATATGCCGCGGGCTCCCTACGTAGCCTACGTTGCTGGTAGAATTACCAATTGTCCAATATCAGTAGCGTTCCCATAATTTCTAATTGCATCACGCAAGTGAACGTATTCTTCGACACGCAACTTTTGTTTCATTTTCAATTTTTGCGTAAATATCCACAATAAACCAGTGGAATAGTTCACGGCATGTAAGTATGTAGTTTATTTCTTTTGAACAGATCATAATGCGGTATGCATAGTAATCCATACAAGAAACTTTATTTGTCGTTTCTAAATTTATTCTGGATTTGACCAATAGTCACGTCGTCACTGTGACTTTGGCATCATAGGCGTTGTCATAGTTAATAACCTCCAGACTTAAGTATAATCTCTCTCTTCTTTGAATTATTCTTAAACGCTTAGCATTAAGTAGTTGGTTTCGCTGTTTTGCCGAATCTGTTGCTCTAGTTTGTAGTTGCCCGATCCCGCAACTCACGAAGCCGTGACTCGCGTTCTTCGTCACTTTCGGTTGCTCAGTTTTCTGCAGTTAATTTTCATTTGGCGAATTTCCTGCCGATTGGCGGTTTTTTTGGCATGTGGATGAAAAAAATTGTCAATGAACTATTTTAAGTTAAGTTAAAATAAATAAAGTAAGTATATATTTATGTAATACAATTCAAAGGATAATAAAACCAGCCAGTGTTTACATTTGTTTGTTTACATTTAAACAAATGATAGTTTAAAGAAACTTTAATATTTTTTAATACAGCTGTTAATTTTGTTAACACTAAATTTCTAAAACCTGACACTGCACCATTCAATGCCCTCTGGGTGAGAGCCGTTTGGACAGATTTGCACCAAACTTCACACAAACCATCTTTGAATAATGGTTAATAATGCCTAAAAGTTTCAATACAATCTGGCGAGTGGTTTTGCAGTCCATAGGACACATACATACGTACTTCCTGTTTTATAGATTTAGATAGATAAAAATGTTTTCATAAGAAATACACTAGTTTTGAAGTGTTGACTACCTCTGATTGGTATCATCATAAAATGCCAAAAAGAATGTTGTAGACAATTTTATGCTTTTCAGAATATCACCATCCACTTTGGTCGATTTCTTCGCCATTTAAAAGTTATTTTGCAAAAAAGCCAAGCAACCTCTGAATTGATATTTGTGAGACAATACTGAATTAGAGATATTTTTACTAAAGTTTGTTCAACTAAATATACAGTTCTACTGGACGATTTTATTAAGTAATAAGTAGTTGGGAAGTTTCCTCTATGTAGATGTGCAAATAAATAATTGTGAAAGTTATATTTTTTTAGATTTATGGTGAAAAAGTAGAAATACACGTTTTAAATAAGAAACACCATAAAAACGGGTTTTTAGAAATTTATCATAGTTGTTGGCAAGTTTTGCCTGCCTCTAATCAGTATTTTATATAAAATGCACTATAGCTATTTGTGAAAATTTAGTAGTTTTACGTGAAGACATTACAATTAAAACTATCCCTAGCAAATATAAAAGGAGATCGTAAAGTAATAATAAAAAAAATCGATAAAGTATTTACAGTGAATGTTGTTTATAAAAATACTCTGTAATTAAATACGTTTAATTTAATTTTTTTATTATCTTGCTGTATTAGAAAATTCTGTAAGAAAGAAAAACAATTCCTTTCTTTAAAATGAATCAAATAACCATTAAGAAATTTCACAGGAAATAAAGCATTATGTACTATTTTTCTAGGGGCCGTTGTATTAACCAGCACAACTGTTGCTATAAATATTATAAAATTATCATAAATATTTAAATATTATTATTAATTTACGATACAATTTACCATGCATTTACAATAACGTTTTTTATAATTATTTTGTTTTATATTCAAATTACCAAACGAAAAATAATATTAACATTTCGTATAAAAATGTAATAAGTTAGAAAAAAATAACTAGTCTAAAGTAATTTATTCAAAAAAAAGTTTGAAATTCAAACTCAGATTGAATAGCTAGACAAATGATAATACGTTATCACGTAGGTTAATTGCAGTCTTGAGGGCTATGAAATATGGCAACGTTGCAAATGGACCACAATTGAAATATATAAACTGGACTACAATCGGTGGAAAGTGATGTACGCACTGGACCACAATCAGTGGTATTTTGCTGCCTGATTTTATACAATGGCGGTGGACTACAATTGAATGTGAAGTGACAGACAATACTGTGAGAAATTAAATGAATATATATACATAAAAACTATATAGATTAATTAAAAGGGTTTTTAAAAATATGTATACACTAAAAAAATTCATATATACCATTACATTTTAAAAATACATGAGAAAAACCCGTGGACCACAATTGAATGTAGTTTGATACCTGGACCACAAACGGGGGATCTAGGTGAATATATATATATATATATATATATATATAAATTTTAATGACTATTATTTTTGGTCTCTGGGCACCTAAAAACGAAAAAGTAACATGGTCCCGGGCTTAGGTCTTACCATGAGACCTACGGTAATAGCTTATTCCTTATGGGAAATTCGCTAAAAGAAGATAATTGGAAGCAAATAATAACACATTCCGAACAAACGTTTACACATCCAGTTATGACAGTAAAGCGGCAAAACAATTGTTGATCCAATTTATTTATTCCTCTTATATGGTGTCAAAACGCATTTCTGTGACGGCGTTTTAAAACATCACTTTATATTGTGTCTTTTAATAATATTTGGAAAAAGAAAAAAAATTAGTAAATTTTAATATACGTTGCTGTTTTATTATTAAGTAATATGATGAGCATGTTTTAGTACCGCAACTCTTCCATAGGCCATTAAATACGTATGTACATCCATCGGCATATTTCAATATTTTTTCTTTTATTTTTGGTTTCCAAATATCCCTAAGATATATAGCACTCCAGTACAGTGTGCCCTAGACGTGTATGGCTTCCAGGGATACAGATCCATATTTGGGACGTGGTGATGGTCCTACATGACAAGTGAGCTAGAGCTGCCATCACTTCACTGCGATCAACACTAGTCTCGGTCTCTAACGGGATTGGTAAGAGATTGGCCTTATGGAGCTATCTATGTTTATAAAACCTATGTTAAAAATTTACTTGGTAAAATTATTTTACTCTTCAAATGTTTTTAATTTTTTATATTTATTGCGGATTGCGGTATTTGATTTGTTTAATTCAATTCAAGTGAATATTCATGCAGGAAAGGTATTTTAACGTTACTCGAAGTCATTGCCATGTTTCCAAATAAATTATAACTGGCTACCAAGTCAACTTTTTATCTAAGACTTAGGGCGTACCTGACAGCAAAACTCTATTTTTGGTCACATTATAATATCAAATATGGTGATAGTTAAACATCAGTAAAGTGATCTCGGCTTACAGTGATCTCAGTATGGACTGCTGGTGATTATCCTAATGGCCTTTTTTTGAAGCTTGAGGACTTCAGCCGCTCCTGAAGCGTGTCCCCATAGATGGATGCCATAGGAAATGTGGCAGTGAAAATACAGTATGTTTCTAATAATTCAGGAAGTTTAAAATAAGTAGTTAAAATAAAAGTAATTTTTAATTTTAAAGAAGCAAAAAGGTTCATATAAACATATGTCCTAAATCCTTCGATAAGCCGTAGCCGAGATTTCATCCCACACTTAATAATTTTTTTCCTTAACGGATAATTATGTTAAGTTCATATTTCGCATGGCCCTTACTCACACCTATATTAATTTTAAGGAAAAAATTTTGATACTAAATATCAACTTAATATAACTAAACGTTAAGGATATAAAAACTATGAAGTGTAACAAACGAAATGGCGGCTAACGGCTTAGCAAAGCGTGCCATATATTTACATGAACGTTATTGCTTATTTTAAAGTAGTATAACATCCTGAATTATTGGATATTTTTTTCAAACACCCTGTATAATTTTATTCGGACACAAAACTATAATAAATTAAATAGTTTTGATTTGATTTTCTGTTTTATAAAGAGATTTTAAAAGCTATGGCGATAAAACAACTTTAAATTTTTACCTTTTTGGCATGGATGTTTAGTGGCAACTTTAAAGTTTTTTTTTTTCTTTTTTACCAATGTACTGACAATGTCGTTCGTTGTTTTTAGATACACTAAAGAAAATTTAAAAGTATTTTTTTCGAATTGATTTATATGTTAATTTAAGTATATGGAACCAGGACAGCAAATATTTCTTTTTTTAATCTTTTTTTTCGATAGTATGTTATAAATTATAGAATATAATATTTATAACATTAAATCAAATAAATAACAATATTCTTTTCACAACCCTATGGCTATTGTTTATTCTCCTTTTAGTCCCTTTTTTCTTCCCCAAGTGATGAGAGTGGTTGAAACCTCAATTTTCCAGAGTTGTTCTTTGTTCATTGTCTGTTCTCATTTTACTTGAACAATCGTTTGTATCTGGCTAAAAAACGACCGTTGTTATATAAAAGAAAGCTGTAGCTTCAATAAACTATTGTAGAAGATAAAAAAATAAACTGAACTATTACAATAGTTCTATTATTATAGTAATAAAAAGAAAACATATTAATGCATAAATTTTACTAAAGTTATAAAAGTATTATTAGTTTTTTTTACATTTTTAATATAGTATTACTACCTTATATATAAGTTATATAGGAACGTCGTGTATTATACAACAGTAAATTGCGTTCGAATATAATAAAATAAATACAACATCTTCCTAATGTATAAATAAAAGTAGAAAATAAAACAAAATAGAACATTGGCACAATTCCAAATTAAATTTGCTAAATATTTAATTCAATCACCCGATTTCTTTCATGTGTATACATTATTCAAGACTGTATTCTGATACGATTGGAAAACATCAATTTAATTTACATATTCAATGTTGTTCTTCAATTTTCCCGGAGAAAACTTCTGCTTCAATTTTAGTCATAAAAAATGTAAAGACACTTGGTTGCCAAAGAAATATTACAAATATAAAAAGTTTAATATCAAAATAAAATGTAAAAAAATATTTTTGTACAGGAATAATTTATATTTACAAAGGAAAACTTAATTTACCTTTCTAGAAATTGTTTACTTCAATGAAACTTATATTCCTAACGATGTTAAACAATTTACTTATAATTTATAAAAACGTTTTTCTAAATTTTTGGTAATTTATTTAAAAAAAGAAAAAAAATATTTTGAAATTTAATAAAAATTTCCAAATAATTAAAAATAATACTATAATTCTAAACCGAATATACATTTTTCTATGTTTAAAATAATACAATAATTGTTTACTACTTGCTGGTATAGGTTTCACGTAGACTGCAATTTATTTTTCTAACTGATTTTATTTAGCTAAGGAATATATTTTAAGGAAAATGAATGATTAGTACCATAATGAAACATAGATTGTGAACAATTATTTTATTTATAATCAAGTTATTAGTATAAAAACTACAGTAATAAATATTTCATATAAGTTAAAGTATATTTCGATTATGATATAGAAAATATTGTAATTTAAGAGTGTATTACCATAGATTATGAAGTTTTTTTCCGATTTAGTTTGATCAGTTTAGTTATATTAATGATAGATTTTATAGTTAAAAGATAAACATAATAAATCATTTTAAGAAAATGTACTTTTTAATCAAGTACAAATTGTTTATTTCTAACAATTTAATAGCTCTTTGATCGTTATTTTCCCTCAGAAGTGAATTAAAGTGTACAGTATTGGAATTTAAAGATAGTTTCATAACTATTGTAGGCATTCATATATGCAAGGATGGATGTAAACGAATTAAAATATTGCTTTTGAAATTCACTTAGAAATTCTCTTTTATTGTATTTTCAAATCTCAATTACCGGGCCGAGTATTTGCTTGGTAAAATTAAACAATAATTTGTAAGTCATAAGTAGTATTAGTCCCAGACTACAAGCTAAAATGCCAAGCCCATAAGGTTTTTTTTCTTTTAAGACGATCTCGTTCGCTTCACTCACTCGCCTCCATGATGAGGTCGATCGCTTCGCTCACTCGCCACTCATTATGTTTTAATGTAGGACTAAAGGCATTGCACTCTAGGATGAGTTTGTTAAAAATGTAACGCGTGAGTTTTACCTCCACAGTTTTAACAGCTGATTTCATTATTTTTGTTATTCCGTTGTTCTTTATTTATTTTGATTTTTTTTATTTAATTGCTACTCTACTAATTCCTTAGTTTTTAGTTATTTATTTTACTTTTATTTATAACTAAATAGTCATAATCAACAGTATGAGTACTACTTAATAACTGATTAATTATTTTTTTTGTAGTATCATTTAATAATTCAGTTTCTGGATACAACGGAAAAAAAACATGTTTATAGTGTAGCACGTGGTTTGTGCTTTGACAGTTGAGTCAGCTGTTTGCAGCAACTCTTTTGTTTTGATTTTAAACTCCATAAGACCAATGTTTACATTTAAAACCTCAAGTCAATATTATGACGAAATAGGATTTTAACTTGCTTGGAACCTCATATAAATATTACTATTATACCAGAAATAACTTATTTGCAAAGTTTGAAGAAAATCATTCGACCCGTTTTTGAGATATGTGTGCATACAAATATACCTTACTCATATGAGAGTATAAGACTATTGATTCTCAATGATTATCATTTCGTTTACTCTAATTTACTTCGAATATATTTTAAGGATCTTTGGAATCAAATGATTAATTTTTGTATTCAATTTAAAAACTAGGCTATATTAGATTTATTTCACTTTCAATTAAAAGCACAAATCTTTATAACATTTTATGGATTTTTTTAGTTCATGTTAATTTTTATTTGTTATGTTTTGGGCATGAATATTTTTATTAATTTGTATAACAGTAGGACAACACCATACAAAATTAATTATATTTAATTGTATGTCATACTGATATATATTTCATACGATGCCGATGGGATGCCGCCACCAAGATGATCATGCCTTGACATACAACCCATCCAACATCCATACTGATTTCTCCCGGGATTTCTTCGACACTCGAATCATATGTCGATGACAGTTTTGGGAGATTTAGAGTTGTGATGTATAAAATGTCTTATTAAAAATTACAGCAGTGAATAAAAAAAGTCAATAAATTGGAATGAATTCATTTGAACCATGACACATTTTAAATTCCATTATTACAAGTTATCAAACAGTGTTGACTTATAATGTTGGTCTTATAATGTTGGTCTGTTATAGTCATTGTAAACTAATTGGATTATCTGAGGTGTTCAAATTTTTGAAGAATACAAGTCTTATTTCACAAAGCTATTTTATTAAACTTAAGAATTTTAAAATTTTTATATTCATCACTCAAAAACCGTCTGAGGATTTAACTTTTTAGAGTTTTTATTCAATATTATAACGAAATAAGGTTTTTACTATAATAGAGACCTATGTCAGTATAATTTTTATCCCAGAATTAAGTAAATTGCCAAGGTTGGGGAAAATATTTTGAGCAATTTTTTAGATCTGTGGGCATACATACATGTTAAAATTAAATTATACATACAAATTGTACCGTGCTCATATTGGAGTTTGATTATTTCAATATGACAATTACACTAAAATTGTTTTGTTTTTGTAATGTCGCAGAGAAAAATAATTAAAAACTCCAGCTCCAAACAGACATACAGAATATTTTTTATAATATTATATAATATTCTAAAATTACAAATATAGGTTCATTTTATAGAGTAACTGTTACACTTTTGTTATACCGTTTCATTATTATTGTTGATTAAATCCAATGAATGTATATATGGAACAGATGTTTAATATTAGTACCAGGGGGACCGAGATTAAGCTCGGTAAAATTATTAATTTCGTTCTCACACAAAGCTCGTTCGCTCCGCTCACTCGCCCTCTTCCGTTTTAAAGACGAGCTCGTTCGCTTCGCTCACTCGCCAAGCTGACGGGTGTTGCACTTTTGCATAATTTTCTTTAACTACAGGTTAAAGATGAAACACATCGGCTTATATCTTCAGTTATCAGCTGATTTTTGTTCAATTAATAAAATCTCCATAAGGATAACATTGGATCTTTGAAGTGTTCTAGCCCGAAAAACCGAATTTTACCCAGCTATGGGACCAGCTCCAATCGATTTCTGGTGGCCAAAACCCTCATGTTTAATACAAAAATCCAAAATCCTTGGAACGAAAAAAACTTTGCCCTACAAACGGAGATTGTTTTAGGGTATAAGATAGTTTTCAGCAATTACACTGTTTAATGTAATAAAGAATAATCGTTATTACTTTTTTGCATGTTAAAAATCATAGTATACCTCATCTATAGTAAATTATAATTGTTTATCGATGAGGTGACGCCAAACATCCAACTAGAAACCAGTTTAAATTAAAAAATAATAATTTAATCGGGTATACATACTATTACCACTTGAAAATATGCAGACTTCATAACAAAATGTCTTGAACTTTGATGCATAACAGGTGTCGTGAAAAAGTTATAAATAATTTGTAGGCGCACGTTCTCTACCTGAAGTTATACTTGTTCTTTCTCGTTTAGACGGTTGTCTCTGTCATACCTTAACGAGCTCCAGCCACTTAACCACAGTCGGTGAATGATTTACTGCCGTTGTAAGTGAAGGCGACAAGCAAACTGTTTTATGTTCCACATTATAATCTTTCAACCATTACTTCCACGTCACTGCTCTTGACAAAATGTTGCCATAAAAGCCTTTCTTCAACGAATTGCCGCACTAAGTTTAAATGAACTTGGAGTGGCTAATTTTGTCCCGTTCTGTTTACTTCTTCATTTACGTTTATCAAATTTCTTAGAAGAAAAATATTGCTAAAACTAGAAAGTAAAAAGGAACCAATATATATATATATATTTTTTTTTGATGAATCATCCAAAATTCTATTTAATATTTCAATTTTAGTAGTCTTATATGACCTACAATTTTCATTCCAATCGAAGAAAAAATGAGTGGTTTAGATATTGTTCATAAAAATAAGTTTTACTAACAAAAAGTAAAAATTATCAAAATAATAAAAACTGGATGCCCTTTAAATCAATTTTTAATGTTACGTATAAAAATAGTTTACAAAATTAAATAAAGTTAGCACTAACTCAGTAAAAAACTTTAAATAGAATTTAATAATCCATGCTTGAAGTTGTAAGACGACAGTATTAGTTTTATATTAAAAGATAAGTAACAACCGTTGACTTTTACCAGATTAGTACTTAAAAACTGTATTCAAATGGTAGATTATTTAAAGATTTTATCAAATTTTACTTATACAATAGAATAGAAAAATTAATGGCTTTTGAATTGAACATTAAAAATATAATGGTCATATATACCGGGTATCCCTGAACACCAGTACACCCCTTTTTAATAACTTTAGTGTAGGTAAATTATTAATAAACGGTATCAGATAACTGACACATACTTTCTCCCAACAATATAAAAACATGTGTTAAAGCTTTAAACATTAATGTCTAGATGACTCTGTCGGATAGCTACCAGCTGAGCAGCGCGAGCTTGACCCTACGCGCATCTGTGACTTTTAACAACGTACTGCGTTTACCGCTAAACGAAAAATTGTATTTTCTCCTCAACCACTTTACGTAGAGCAATAATTTAAGGTACTGGATTATTTAGTTTTTTGAGCTTGATTTAATGGTGATAAGTAAAATTTATTTCGAGACAACAGCTATTTTGAAAATCCAAAAAATTGATTTTTTTAACACTTTTTACTCCATAACTTTTGAACGCGCATTTTCTCGGAGATGCGGGTGGTGTCATTTTATCCACCATTTTAAGCTTAATAAACCACAAAATTTTTATCAAAATCGTTAGAGCCGTTTTTGAGAAATTTTTATTTTTGACGATTTTTGAGGGTTTTTGGGGGTAAAATACCCTTAAAAATCAAAAATTCAAAAAATGAAAAAAATGCCTGGAATTATCGTGGATTTGGACCTGTATACCAAATTTCAATAAAATCGGACCATTAGGGCATTCTCTAGCTCTGTTTACATCCTGACACACACACACACACACACACACACACACACACACACACACACACACACACACACACACACACACACACACACACACACACACACACACACACACACACACACACACACACACACACACACACACACACACACACACACACACACACACACACACACACACACACACACACACACACACACACACACACACACACACAGACACACAGACATCACTCCGTAAACCACTTTTTTGGACTCAGGGGGAACCATAATGGATAAATCCACCAACAACTCAAATTCGAAAATTTTGACGAAAACAATACTTTCTCCATATACTATGGTATAGGGGGAGAAAGTAAAAATATATCACGACTCTGCATAAATTACCATGTAAATACCCTTTTTAAAACATGCACTTTCCAAGTAAACTTTTACATTGAATGAAATATATTTTATTTTTGAAGACGTATAATAGTAACTGAACTGTGAGTCAATGGACCAAATTGTTGAAAATTTAAGACCAACCTTTTAACTGATAAAACCTACTATTCGGACTAATCGAACGTGTTTAACATCAACAAAAGAAAGATACAGTTAATATGTAAATGTTTTCAAAGGATTGTAAATTACAACGAAAATAGTATTTGGACTAAAACAACCATATCATTTCCCATATTATGATTATGGGTTGGCTGTCATTATAACACAAACAAATACTTTCAGAAAACAAGATGTTGTTTACTTGTTTTTATTGATATTGTTGGGTAAGAACGTTTTTATTAACAATATTATTTCAGAAAAGCAATAATTTACATACAGTTAATCGAAATGTTTGTTAAGATTCATTGTATTAGCCCCTGAAAATGCTATTAGTCCGTGGAGACAGCAAAAAAATATTTTAGTGCTGGATACTGGTCTAAAAGTTTTTTACACTGCTTCTACATCAAATGGTATGTACAAAACTGCCGGGAGACACTCTCTCAATAGTCCGGATCACCCTTATATGACGTCATCAAAATGGCGACCAACCAAATTTGCAGTGTTTTAGTTAAATACTTATTACTGCCCACCAAGTCAACCAATTTTGACTTTGAATGTGTCTTTTTTTAGGTATTGAAATTCTGCAACTGTTAATACCCTTAAATACCCATGATTGAAACAAAAGTATGGATTTTAAAATGCAAAACACGAACGATGATGAGATAGAGCAGGCCGCCTTTAAGCGCAGCTCAAGACTGCAGAGGTCTCCGACCTTGAACACTGGAACGCCGACGAATGGTATTAAAACCACCCCCCCGCCGGTGCCATTCAAGGCTCTTGGTGGTACCGGATCGTCGTCCAAAACCGGACAGAAGAAGGAGGAGATCGGTATGGCGATGGAGGTGGCCGAGCCGGCGACACCATTAGCCAATATCCTAGGGATTCCTCCCAGGAAGAGCCCTCTTCGTGCGGCATTCGAGCTGCAAATGCTTCGTCAGCAGCAGGACGACGCCCACGAGGAGGAAGACTCACTTCTGAAGAAGATGAAAGCTCTTTTGAAGGAGATGGCCAAGGCCCTCTTAATTCAAAAGAACGTAAACAAGGCGATAAAAGAGGGGATCCCGAAACTCGAAGATGCTCTAGAAGAAATGGAGGAATGCCGGAAAATCAGGCTAAAGGCAGTGAAGCAGGAGCGCGATGTCACGAACCGAGTCATCTCTGCTTCGCCTCAAGCTCACCTGGCTGAGTCCCAGACTCAAGCCAGAAAGCGAAAGAAGATTCAGAGCGGTTCTTCACCTGGAAGCCCTGAGCTTGTCGAGGTGGACTCAGTGCCGAGACCGGTTTTTGTCACTGCGGCATCGCAGACATCTCCTGTCTAGGCTACTGAGTCCGCCCCGGGCGCTGCCGTGATTCCAGCGGCTACTCCTGCAGAGTTTCCTGCTCCGGCGGCTAATCCTGCCTTGGCAGCAAACTCTGCCTCAACACCTTTGGGGGGCTGGAAGACGCGCCTGTCTAAGAAAGAAAGGAGGAGGCAGAAGCAAGCGGAGGCGGCTTCGATCTTTTGCCGATGTTCTGGGTCAGATTAGATCGCAGGCCAAACCGGAGGAGACCGACACCGTTATCAAGTCTATTCGGCGAACCCAGAACGGGGATGTCCTCCTCGAACTGGGGAAGTCGAGTGACAAGATCGGTTTTGCCGCTTCCCTCAAGACTGCACTTGGGGACAAAGGCTCAATCAAGGCCCTAGAACCGAAGTGTTCGGTCGAGATTCGGGACCTTGATGCCCTCTCCACCGAAGAGGAGGTGACCCGTGCGATCCAGGTGGCACTCCCGGAGATACCAGCTGATGGAGTGAGGCTATGGCTGACAAAGCCCAACCGAAGTCAACTCCGGATGGCTGTTGCTGAAATGGGCGAAAAGCACGCCAATAAGCTGCTTAGCCTTCAGCACCTCAGAGTCGGTTGGGTCAGTTGCAGGCTCAGACGGAGGGTGGTAGTTTCGAGATGCTTTCGCTGTCTCGGTTTCGGCCACTCCTCCCGAAACTGTAAAGGGCCCGACAGGAGTGCCAACTGCTTCCAGTGTGGAAGCCAGGGCCACAAACGCAAGGAATGTTCCTCGAGCCCCTCCTGCTTCCTCTGCAAGGATTCAGGCTCCAGTGCCCTCGGTCACTTACCCGGGTCTGGTCAGTGTGGTGCCTTCAGAGCCGCAATTGAACAGGCAAAAGGCAGCGGCCGGTAATTCGCATCCTCCAGGCCAACCTTCATAGATCCTGGGGATCTGATAACCTTCTAGATCAGCTCGCCCGAGAACTTGGTGCTGACGCGCTCCTTATCAGCGAACAGTATCGGGACAGAGACCCAAACATTTGGATCTCGGACAGCCTCGGTACTGCTGCATTTTGGGCACGTAATACACGAGATGTCTTGGTGCGGAGTCACGGGCGCGGCCGAGGATTCGTCTGGGTTCGGTGTGGGGACGTGACTATCTTCAGTTGCTACCTCACACCCAACGAGGCCGTCCAGGACTTCCGCGACAAGATAGATAACCTAGAGGAGTGCGTTCTCGGCACCACCGGGCATGTCGTCGTTGGTGGCGATTTCAACGCCAGGGCCGTCGAGTGGGGAATGCCCTCTACCAACTCCCGGGGGAAATACATCCTGGATTTCATCGCCAGGGCCGGTCTTGTCGTCCTCAACCAGGGCGACACACCTACTTTTCGGCGCCCCGGGCAGAGAGGCACGATCCCCGATGTCACCTTTGCGTCTGAGTCGCTCCTTCCGAGGATCTCTGGCTGGAGGGTTGTGGAGGACTACACGGGTAGCGACCACCAATACGTCGTGTTTGACCTGCATGATCAGGCAAATCGTCGAGTTTCCGCATCTCGGGAAGGGCCACGCCGGTGGAACACCAACAAACTGGACGTGGTCAAGTTCACCGAAGTCATCTCTCGGGGAGCGCAGGGGAATCCTGGTGAGGCTGGGGCCGAGGCACTAGTAACATCCACGATGGAACTGATCGTCTCAGCCTGCGACCAGTCTATGCCGCGAAGGAAACCCCGACGCGACAAACAACCCGTTTACTGGTGGACTAGGAGATTGCGGAACTCAGAAGAACATGTTTAAGAACTAGACGAGCCACTACAAGAGCGAGAATCCCCGCAGACAGAGTTCGTAAGTCGGAGGCCTATAAAGCTGCGAGAAAATCTCTCCGCCAGGCGATCAACAGGAGCAAGGCAAATAGCTGGAGGAGACTTCGTGACGACGTTGATTCCGACCCCTGGGGCCTGGGTTACAAACTTGTAACACAGAAACTCGGCGCCCGCTCTCCACCTTCCATCATGGAGGGCGCCACCATGGGGAGGATCGTCACTGCGTTGTTTCCTGAACATCCACAGCGACCGCCGGTTGACTTCGGACGGGTAGAGGACGTTCCATTCTTCACTTTCGAGGAGCTAGAAACCTCCGTTCTCTCCCTGAAGAGCAACAAGGCTCCTGGCCCGGACGGGATTCCCAGTGAGGCTTTAAAGAAAGCATTTTTCATCAACGCTGACTTGTTGTTGAGAATGTACAATGCCTGTTTGGTAGAAGGGGTATTTCCGGCTCCCTGGAAAACAGCCAGGCTTGTACTGATCAGCAAGGGCAAAGGTGATCCCGAGCTGCCGTCGTCCCACAGGCCTCTCTGCATGTTGGACACGGCTGGAAAGCTGTTCGAGAAGCTGATCCGTTCCCGCTTGACTTCTGCCGTGGAAGCTGCCGGGGACTTATGCCCCCGTCAGTACGGCTTCAGAAAGGGACGGTCAACGATCGACGCTGTCACCGAAGTTCAGAGAGCTGTGGAGAGAGCCGAGAGCCACAACCATTTCTCCCGCCGAGTAGTGCTTCTTGTTACGCTTGATGTCAAGAATGCCTTCAACTCTGCGAGGTGGGTCGATATGCTTTATGCGCTTCGCAACACCTTTCGTATTCCTGCATATCTGTTGCGGCTCATCGAGGATTATCTACGCTCTCGAAGCCTGATTTATGACACGAGGGACGGAACGCGGACGATGGAAGTCACTTCTGGTGCCGCACAAGGTTCAATACTCGGCTCGGATCTCTGGAACGTTGCCTATGACAGCCTCCTGAGGTCCGAGATGCCTGAGGAAACCACTTTGGTTGGGTACGCCGATGACGTCGCAGCTCTCATTGCTGCACGCAACGTTGAGCTGGCCCAACTGAATTTGAACCGAGTTATGCGGGTGGTCAACAACTGGATGTCCGATCACGGTCCCTCACTTGCTCTCAGTAAGACGGAGATCGTGATTCTCACGAAGAAGAGGATCGACACCGTCGTCCCGTTTCGAGTGGGAAGGGAGGTGGTCACATCAACTCGTGCCGCCAAATACCTCGGGGTTATGGTGGACACCAAGTTAAGCTGGAGGGATCAGATCTTCCGTACGGCGGACAAGGCCGCTAATTTAGTGACTTACCTTAGTAGGCTGATGGCCAATGTCGGGGGTCCCCGATCCAGCAGAAGACGTCTGTTGAAGTCCGCGGTCCAGTCCGTGCTTCTTTACGGGGCAGAAGTGTGGGCAGGCGCTATAGATAAGGAGTGCTACAGGTTGCGACTCGCCCGGGTTCAGCGTCAAGCTGCGCTCCGGGTGTGTTCCGCCTACCGGACAGTGTCCGAGCCTGCCGTCCTGGTGGTCGCCGGAGTCATCCCTGTCAAGCTCTTGGCAGGGGAGAGGAAAGCGATTTATCAGAGACAAGGCGAGATCGGCAAGGACACGGCAAGAACAGAAGAGCGCTCCCGAACCTTCCAGCAGTGGCAACACAGCTGGGAGCACGACACCCGAGGACGATGGACTGCGCGACTTATCAAGCAGGTCCAACCATGGGTGGAACGGGGGCATGGGGAGGTGGACTACTACCTGACCCAATTTTTGACAGGTCACGGCTATTTTCGGTCGTACCTGAACCGGATGGGAAAGACCGGTTCACCGGACTGCATTTATTGCCCGGGTGTTCCCGACGATGCGGAACACACATTCTTCCACTGTCCCCGTTGGGAAGGGCCCCGCCTGGAGGCCCACACAAATCTTTGGTGTATTTTCGGTGGACTCGGTCTGCCAAAGATTTTGGAGGATGAGGGCAACTGGGATTGTTTGTCACAGTTCGTCCGGGGCATCCTCCTGGAAAAGAAAACCGATCTGGACCGCGAAGTGGCCCAGATCCCTTGATCGAGCGGCTGGATAAGGAGCGAGCCCACGGGCGTAAGCCAAATTTAGGCTAGCCTGACGTAATGTGACAAACAATTCCAGGTTAGATTCCTAAAGAGTAGAGGAGGTTTTTTTAGTGGGTAAACCCGTTTTTAGGGGAGCCCTACACTACAGGCTGGCCACCTGTGGCGTAATGCATTTTTCCGCCTCTCCCTCAAAAAAAAAATAAATAAATAAATAAAAATAAAAAAAAAGAAAAAAAATACCCTTAAATACCCATACTCGTTTTATAAGTAATAATTTAATAAAATAATTGGTGTTTTTCATTAATTTTTGCTATAATATTTAATATACAGGGTATAAAAAGTCTTGAAACGATTTAATACTTTTAAAAGTATTTAAGTAACAAAACTAAAACTTTACAAATTAATTTTGAGTGACTAAGACTACTTCCTAAAGTACTTGCTATCCTTGGACCTCCAAGGGGGACGGTCCACAAGGAGTCAGAAGAAAATCTTAAATGTAAGCATAGGTCAATATGTACATCAAATTAACGGTCTCGAAGAATAGAGAACAATGACGCAAACCCGGCATCAAAAGGGTGATCGAGTAAAAAATGGCAGGCAATCAAACTTTAAATTAAAATCATATTGCTGAAAACAAAACAAAAAAATGCAATAACTACCGATCCACTCAACCTTTTGAGGTCGGGTTTGTGGAAAATTCCTCAGAATGCAAAGCCCTTTAAAATGATGTATCATATGACGTAATCCAATGAAGATTTTTCCAAGACTTCCTTTAGGGACGTCCCTAGTAGAGGTCGTCAGGAAAACTGCAATGGGCTACGTCATATGACATATCATTTTGAAGGGCTTTGTATTTTGAGCAATTTTCCACAAACCAGACCTCAAAAGGTCGAGTGGATCGGGAGTTACTGCATTTTTTGTTTTCAGCAATATGATTTTAATGCAAAGTTTGATCGCTTACCATTTTTGACTCAATCATTAAAAAGAGTATGGGTATTTTAAGGGTATTACCAGTTGCAGAATTTCAATACCTACAAAACGACACATTCAAAGTCAAAATAGGATGATTTGGTGGGCAGTAATAAGTATTTAACTAAAACACTGCAAATTTGGTTGGCCACCATTTTGATGACGTTATATGGGGGTGATCCGGACTATTGAGAGAGTGTCTCCCGGCGGTTTTGTACATACCATTCGATGTAGAAGCAGTGTAAAAAACTTTTAGACCAGTATCCAGCACTGAAATATTATGGCTCTTTTTGGAGCTATCTCCATGGACTATATTGAAGACTAAACTACACATACCTTCCGTCGAGAAGCTCAAATTTTGTTGTTCTATATAATCACTATATGGTTTGCTGTAAATACGGCATTGTCAAGTGATACAAGAACATACTATCCATCAAAGTATTAAAGGTCAAGGATTACAATAGACAAAACAAATCTCAAACACAGTTTACACATGATACGTAATATTGATAGGTCTACCATACCCGCATTAAATAACCTCACACCGTGGCACGACCATGAACGCACGGTGGCTAACGCCTGATGCAATGCTCAAATGTTAACGGAAAAAACATTTCATTAAGCTTTGCTCAATGTTCGATTCTTCCGCCTTGTAGGTTTTATCAGTTAAAATAATGGTTTTAATTATAAACAATTTGGTCAATTCACTGGATACCCGATATATTTGTACAGGCTCTTAGTGGCTATCATAATACATTTATTGGGTACACTACTATTATGCCTATATATTAAATTTTTAGGATTGCCATTCTGTAAAAATGTATAAATTTAATACAACATAAAATCATTATTTAAATAACAATATGAAACACTTAATATATAATTTTTATAGAATTTTAACGTTAAATTATGTATACACCTTGTGCAATGTTTAAAACCAGTAATAGTTTAATGGCATGGCAATTTTGATTTACATGTTTCACGGTACGAAATAAAAATGTCTTGGTACGGTACTTAAGCCGGTCAGATAAGCAGTCTCGGAAAATACTGTTTTTAAGGCAATGAGATAAGCTGTCAATAAAAGAGCGCTGAAATTTATTTCTAAATTTGTCATGGAATTAGTTTAGACGAGAGTTCGTTTAAGGTAAGTAATGTAATGCGCTTTGAAAATTATATTTTTAAAATATACCACTTAATATTGAAGTTCATGGTTAATTAAGATCAATTTAATAAATAAGTAGTAGCTAAGAAACATACAAAAGTAAAAGCGGTAGCTAAAAATATATACATATGTATGTATGTATCTCTAGACATGATAATTCTCGTAAAAACAGTCCGACCAAGGCCAAATCTGGTGGAGATGTGTAATCCTACCTTTATTTGGATGAGTTCGTAAACGAGATATATTGACCTATTGGAATGGGTAGTTTTGAGGGGTTATAATCCCCATTTTTTTTCATAGGTAATTTTTTAAATTTTTATTTTCATCACTGAATTTAGAAAAAAAAAAAAACACCCAATTTAGTATTTGAAGCTTTGCTCTATCTCCATCGGTTACAGAGATATTAAAAAGTCTAAAGACAGCACATTGAATTTTGGTATCTAAGGTTAATCGTATATACAATAATTATGTGTTAATATTTCAGTTATTATCCAATATTTTTTTGAAACTTGGTATTTAGCTTTATTCGGTTGAGATCAATCCATTAATGGTAAAAGATTTTGGCTTTTTTACTTATCACGGCAGCAAACCTGCATACTCTTTACTCATGTTAATCATATGGAGAATAGTCAAACTCCTTTATTTAATAACAGATATTGATGAAAGTATATGGCTTCATACGGTCGAAAAATTTGTTATGCTAAAACCTACTTTTAGTGTTCCCCATGGCAGCATAACTGCATACTGTTCCCCTATATTTATCATAAGGAGGATTTATTATCAAGTGATGAACTTTTGTTTACAGGTTCATCTGTTTGAAATTATTACTAATTTTTTAATTTGGTGAGTACGCAGGTCTGCTGGGACGGGGGGCATTTTATCATCTTTCGTTCATCGTTGGAGTAAGATTATGTTTATTTATTTTATTTATTCATGATTACTTTATTTATTCCATTATCAACGGCATCGCCATTTTACATGAGAATACAATGTTAAATAAATGCAAGTAAAATGTTAAATATTGTATTTACTACAATAGTGCACAAGTAAATTATGAAAGTTCAATATGGTGAAATAATATAAATAAGCCATGTCATACCATTAGAATGGTAGTGTTCTCTACATAATCCGAGTTCCATTAATTCACATCCACTCCCTGGGTGGTGTCCTACAGCCTTTTAAAGTTTCAATGTTAGCCTAATCATATAGAAAATTGTAATTGATTAAATCATTAGACAGCTGTTGTAATAAAAATGATAGAAAATCAGGAAGTAAAATGTTTCAGTGATAAAATATTTCTCATTAGGTCCAGATTAAGTGAAGTTTTTATTGAATTTCGACCAGTGTCCGATGTTTAGTAGGCTACTATTATTCATTGCACTTGAATTATTAATCATAAGAGATCATTATGGCTGCTATGAATATTATTATTTTAAACAAATAATCCTCTTGTTAAACGTTTATTTTATTTTGACTGAAATGTTTTAGACATTTTATGCTACCAACAGAGTCAATAACCTTCAAATTAGTTTGGCATTGTATCGACTCTGATGTAGCTTAAACTGTCCAAAAAGTCTTGTAAATATAAAATAAAATTTTTTTATATGGTGATTTGTAAAATTTTTAATGAAAATCTTAAGTTTTTATTTTTGTAACAGTAGTTTACTTAATATATGTTGTTTTAAGTAATTTATAATCACATGTTTTTGTTATGTCAATAATTAGTTTAAATAAATAAAGTTAGTTTTTGGGAAGTTATGTCATACAACTAAACAGTGATGTTTCTATGAGTTTTCATAATTTCATAAAATATTAATAGTACATCAACACCTCTTCCGAATGGTTTTAGCCCTTCGCAACTTTTAATGAATAGAGGATTAAGAAGTACACTACCCCCGACCAATACTTACAAAATGCTCAAGGGGAATGTTCCTCAGAAACACATGGCCAAAATAATTGTTCTTCAGACTCAGAAACAAACCATCGCAGAAAAAAAATGTACAACAACCGCATTAATTATGAAAATAATTAATGTAAATAAATAAAGTTAGTTTTTGGGCAGTTATATCATCAACTAAATAGTGTTTCTATGAGTTTTCTTTATTGTATACAATATTAATAGTACATTTATCAAATAATCATATTACTAAGCTGGTACAGAAAAAAAAATTAGATATTTCCAAACGGTTGTCAGAAAAATTTATACGTTTATTATGCAATATCCGTCTTTTAACTGTGAATACTTTTATAATCCATACTATATTTCAGGTACATTTTAACAACGAGAATGAATATGTTGATAATTTTTTTGAAACTTGTATCATTCATCACTCTGTCAGAAGCTGAGAACGTGTTTTACTTTCAACCAGAACAAATCCACATAGCTTTTGGAGGTAGGTTATACGGAGGTCAAATTGATATTTTGCGGAGAATCTAACAATACATTTAAATAGGGACTAATCACGGAACTAAAGTGTTATTTTATTGAAGCTGAAAGTAAAACCTAAAATAGTTGGCTAACATTGTCCAGATACAATATGTTTCAAAATCGCTTTAAAACCATTTTTAATGAAACAGATGAAATGGATGTTTGAAAGTCTTAAATTACCTAGTCAAATGAGACTACAGAATAGTCAATAAGAATACAGAGTAGCGCTGTGGAGGCTCACCCCATTACTTTGACTAATATGACACCACGGCAATTTATATTCATATGTGGATTTGGCAAAACAAGTCTTTCCTATCCACAAAGGTGATAGAAAATGAATTATAAATATAATCTCATATATATAAATTATATATGATATTATCCATTGATTAATTGCGATAATCCCTTTTATTAAACTGCTCAGATCAATAAAATTATAATTACTTTTAATTGAAAATAATTATCAATTTTTTTAATAGCTTAGTGAGTAGCATTGTGTAAAAATTATAAACACAGGATTTATCATTTAAAATAAAATATCTGTAATCATTGCTACTTTTCTTTTCTAAAATATTAATCATAATCATGTCTTTGAGTTTTTCATTAGTTTTTTATAAAATCGCGGAAGTAATTTATACATAAAAAAGTATCTATTTATGATTTTATACTGTTAAGTATGAACTATAGATATTATATATTCATAATTATTAAGTTAGATTAATATACCTAAATCATTCTTTATTTTCTACTTTGGAGTTAATATTCAGTTCCGATATATTGTATTTGCTATAGTGAACTACAAATAATTTTTCTGACTTTTCATTATTTTTTCTTTTTTAATTTAAAGGTTCCTCTGTTGTAGAGAATGTGTCGGAGATAGTGGTCAATTGGTCTACAAAAAATTTTACCGATTCAATAGTCGAATATGGCATCAACGGACTATGGAAACGTGCTGAAGGAAACTCTACCAAGTTTGTGGACGGTGGACCTCTTAAAGCTTCACAGTTCATACACAGAGTCACCTTAAAAAAACTAGAGAACTCAAGTCGATATGGTAGTGTGTTAGTTGCTAGATAAGTTTTAGATTTTTAGAATGCATAATTAGTATTATAGCTTAAGTTACCAGAATGTGGCGGAACATTATTATTAATATGTGTCGAAACCATAGTACTATAATGTAGAGCAAATTATTCTAAACCCCTAATTTCATTTGATTTTTTAAATTTTTTTTTAATAAGTGCCAAATAATCTAACACAAGTTGACAACTAATGCTTTGGTCAATTTATATTTACAAGGTATATATTTACTAGGTAGTATTTAACTACAAGGTTGTCCGTGCTAAAGGTATCAAGAAACGATTATCTCGTGCGATATAAAAATGTCGTTTCAATTTTGAAATAACTACGCCAAAGTGTTATAAATACAACAAAGATTGTGTATACGACGTTTCACGGTCATATTTAAAACATAATTCCTAAAAACTACACCTTAAGGGAAATTTCATCATTTCTTGTGACCGAAACACTCCTGGAAATAACGATCACATTGTACTTAACTAAATCAGATACCACTTGTTGTATGTATGCCATGTTGGCATAGTTATTTGAAAGTAAAAATTAAATTCTTACACCGCTTGAGATAGTTATTTATGGATACTTCTACTTCGGACACCCTGTATGTGTATAAAAATAAATATATAAACAAATTTAGTAGTAAAATTATCTTTTTTTTGGAATCCCTTGATTTGAAGTCCAGGCGAATATTAAAAAATTCACTTCAACGGTATATTGAATACAAATATATCAATAATAAATCACAATTACAATGAAAATTATTTCCGTAATATCTATTATTTTCATTTATTTGTTTGTATAAGTATGCGATAGTATTTGTTGTTTGTGTACTGTTTACGAAGGTAAACTAAATGTGTCACCTATTTCAGTAACTAATTATTTGCTAAGATAAAAAATGTATACATGAAATTAAATATGCATTCTTCGGTGGTTTGTTGTAGAACATTTTACAGCAAACTATTGTTGTTACGTTTTATTTGTCATCAAATAAAAAATGAATCCCGATGGGCGTAAAATTAAATTTACTAATGAAACTATTTATTTTATGTATGAAAAGCTGATTTAATTAACAAAGTGTACCAATAAAAATCCCTACAAACGAGTAAACAAGTTATATAAAATATAATTACATAGTTTTGGTGAAACAGGCCTATTAATAGTTACATTTTAAATTTAAATAGGTCTATATACCCACAAATGTTATAAAAGCAAGGGATTGTGTAACACCAATAAAATTAGTTTCAAGTTGACTTATTGAAAAATATCAATGTATTCCCATTCTTGTCTACATAAAACAAAAGGTAGCCTTTGAGGTAGAAAGAATTAAATGTCAATCAATTCATGATCTCCCTGCACTGATGTTCAAGTGATTCAGTGGTTTAGTGGCTATTGGGTTGCTGGACTTTGGAACCATAACACCAATGTCATGTCATCAAATCCGAGCTCTGCCAGTAAGTTTTGATCAATACCATTCACCTATATTATAGCGGCTAGTAGTGGCAAAACACCGGTTCTGCCTCAGTTCAAGGTCACTCATTTTTTTTGGGTTGGAAGTGGCAGGTGTGGGGTTGGAAGTGTGGGGTGGGGGTGACAGTGATGGGTTGGTTTGGGAAGTGGGTCAAGGTCATCCGGAGGGGGTTTTAAAAAAGTGGGAGCCGCAGGGGCTCGGTGGGGGTTTTGGGAGGGGCGGCGCCGGGCCGCGGGAGGTTTTGTTTATTTTTAAAATTAAATTAAAATAATAGTTGCATGATAGGAGAGCTCCTAGGTGTTTACAGTGCGAGTCGATACAGTAGAATGAGACATGTGTCCAAGGAAGAACGATCATATAAACCTGGTAATATAGTGAATAAGAATAATTGGATAGCGTCGTCAATAGGTGTAACAAGATTGAAATGTTGATACTGCAGCATGTCAGTTAAGACAGCGTGCAAAACAGTATCAGTACAGTATGCAGTGTTGCACAGGCTAGGTTTTGCAAAGTACAACGGGTGAAAACTGTAGTATTTCTTAAGCTTAGCCAATGTAGTACGTGGTTTAGAAACTGTGGAGTTACATTGTTTCTGTAAAATATGTTTTGTGCGTAAAAGCTTTAGTTGTAAAGAGTGCGAAGCCATGATAATATACGAAGGGGTGATGTGTACTCTCCGACAATCGGCGAGTATATGACCGGCGCCCGCGAGTGTGCCTGAATATATAGAGACTAATTAGCATAATAAGTGCAAACATATGTTAGAGTAAAAAAGTGTAAGTAAAAAAGTGTTAGACTAGGTGTTAGAGACTTGCGGATAGTTGTTCACTGTTGCCCTATCGCCACTATAATGACGCGCGCGCGGTACCGATGCCCGTTATATGGGGGTCGTGCCCCCCCCCAACCCCTCCCCCTGAGAGGATGATATAAAAGAACAGAACTTCGGAGAGCTCAGTTATTTGTCGGGCGGCGCCGCGAAAGGTTGTAGCAGGGGGAAACATATAGGCGAAAAAAAAGTATTGGTAGCCGCAGAAGCTAATTAGTTATTCAGGTGCAGGATTGCAAGTAATGTTCCGTGCATGAATAAGTAGGAATACAATTGCTAATTGTACAGGTAAATCTTGTATTGTAGCAATAACTATAATATTAGACGGTTGTAAAGTGTATGACCTGCTGGTGTGCAAGAAATATCCCGTGCACAACTAAGTGGGATTACAATTGCCAATTGGACAGGTAAATCTTTTATTGTAGCAACAAGTATAATAGTAGACCGTTGTAAGGTGTATCACCTGCAGGTGTGCAGGAAATGCCCTGTGCACAAATATAAAGACTAATTAGCATATTAAGTGCAAACACATTTTAGAGTAACAAGCGTTAGTTATAAAAGCGCAAGAGACTAACGGATAGTACCTTACCCGACCGATTCCGCCACCGAAATGGCGCGCGCGCGGCAGCAACACCCCTTTTTATGCGATGGATGAGTCACGTGCGACGCCCCTCCAACCCCCTCCCCGAGAAAACCGCATAAAAGAGCGAGGTTTGGGAGAGCTTGGTTATTTGTCAGTCGGCTGCGGCTACGGTCACAAGAGTCAGAGGAAGAGACGGATAGTTTAAAAAGTACTGGTGATGGCGGAAGTTAATTAATTATTCAGTTGTAGGATTGCAACTATTGCTCTGTGGCTAATCAAGTGGGGGGACTACAACTGTGATTGAACAGGTAACCATTGTAGTATAGCAATAATTTTAATATTAAACGGTTGTAAAGTGTATAAGCTGCAGGTGTGCAAGAAATGTGTCTTGTACTGTAGCAATAATTATAATAGTAGACGGTCAGCAAGTGTATTACCTGCAGGTGTGCAAGAAATGTCTTGTGTAATGTAGCAATAAGTATATGATTGTAAGGTGTATTACCTGCAGACGTGCAGGAAACATAGCGTGCACTATTGCACAGGTAAATCCCGTAGTGTAGCACTAATTATATTAATATGACCGAGAAGTAGCGGTTAGAGTTTAAGTGTTGTTAAAGTAAGAGAGTAATTTGCATATTAAGGAGGAAACAGGTGTGTAAGAATGGAACCTGCAATTAATCAGTGTGAGTTTCCTGCATACGATGTTAATTAGCATATTTTAGTAAAAAAAAAAAAAAAAGGTAACTCGACACGAAAATAAAATTAAGATATATAAAATAACTGATGTAGTGTTAAGAAATAGTGTAAAAATGTTAAAATAAATAGTGTGTTAAAATACTATGTGGTATGGACTCACGGATTGGTTGTTTACCGTTGGGGTGTCAGCTCCCTATATGGGAGGCGCGCGAGCTTCCCGTCATTTATATACATGCGGATGGTTACTCATGCATGACCCCCCCCCCCCGACCGGACCGGAAACCGGAAGCCCCCCCCCCCGCCGCCGACGTCACAACGTCTTGGGTGTAGCGTGTAAGAAGTACCGACCAGGCCAAGGATTATGAGCATAAGTAATGCATTTTTAAACAATAGTCTATTGTATGTTAAAAACAAGTTGCGTGTACCGGCGGTTTACTTCCGTTGGAACTATAATTAAGTGTCGGAAGAGGGTGGATAACAATCGACGATAATTATGCTGTCACGCGATGGGGAAAGCTGCGGATGTACTTATCAGCGGATGTAATTTGATGCTATCTAATGCAAATTGAGAGGTACAAGGCTCCTACTTGTCAGCGGATGTAATTTGATGTTATCTAATGCAAATTAAGAAGTAGAAGGCTCCACCTGCGTTTTAGCCGACCCACATGTAACAAAGCACTTCCGTTTGGAATTTTCCACTGACATTTCTGGAAAGTTCCGCGCCCCTGAAACCCCTCCCGGCCCCCCACCACTCTGGGAGCCGAGAACTACCCCGACAACTATTGCCGCCACAGTCGGGCTCGGAATTTCGGACGCGACGCTCCGACCCGACTCAGAGGGCGACTCAAATGTATAAGCGGCCGATATATATTTGAGTTACTCTTGTTGTTAGGGTATTACTATTTAATATTTGTTGTGTGTGTGTGTCTATGGTTTTATGTAAAGTGTTATTTGGTTTTAGTCTTAAGATGTGTTAGTTTTAAGGTTTAACTTGCGCATTGCGATGTTAGCATTAAGGTGTGTTATGGTATTATTTATGTTTAAGAAATGTGTTTTTAATTTTAAATATTGGTTTATGGTGTGTGTGTGTGTGTGTGTGTGTGTGTGTCTATGGTTTTAGTCTTAAGATGTGTTAGTTTTAAGGTTTAACTTGCGCATTGCGATGTTAGCATTAAGGTGTGTTATGGTATTATTTATGTTTAAAAATGTTTTTAATTATAAATATTGGTTTATGGTTTGTGTGTGTGTGTGTGTGTGTGTGTGTGTCTATGTCTGTGTCTATGTTTATCTGTGTACTAATAATATTTTATATTCCACAGCTAGCTGTTAGGATGGGTAGATTAAATTAAAATGTAAATTTAAATTGGAGAAGTTCTATTGAACTTCATTAAATATGGGTGGGACATGCGCGTTGTGCCGTAGGTAGCGCATATTTTTTATTGTTTCTAAATTTATAATTTTTGTTAGGAAATAATTATATTTGGGTGGGTCTAGATTAAGGGTGGGAGGTTAGAGTTGCGTCTTGCATTAGCTGTTCCAGACTTCCTATTGTAAAATTGGAATGGTCAAGTCCAGTGCCCAGGCCCGAGGCTGGCCGCCCGTATCACAGACTACCAAACTGGATCGCCACGTGCGTGCGGGCCAAAAATCGGGATCCCTCGCAAGACGTAACTTTTTGGGTTGGGATTGGGAGTGTTTGAGGAACACAGGGTGGTGGAGACGGTTCTGGCCGCCTCCATCACCTTGGATCATTATTATTTTTTGGTGACCTTGACCTCAATCCACTCATGCATAACCCCCCCCCCGACGTCACAACGTCTTGACCTTGACCTTGACCTTGAACTTGAACTTGACGAGCCCCCTCCCCCCCCTTCCACCAGCCAAGTGCTAACAAATTTACTTATAACTTGAGAAAGGTTTGCCGGAATAGGGCAAGCGATACATCATTGGAAAGCTCTAATTAAGAGTAATATTTTGGTAAAGACAGAATTAAATTATTTTCTTTTAATAAAAATTTATTATTAAAAGAAACCCCCACTCATTGACTTGCCTATATAAGAGTGTCGTGGTTTGCGTTGGGACATTCATTGCCAGTAATAGCTAGAGTGAATATGTCTCCCCGAGATGCTCCAATATTTTATAACAAATGTACAAAAGTTGAAGAGCCATTATTAAGTGAAAATGTTGTAACAAGAATATTTGTGGATCCGAATTCTCCAATGGATATTATAGGAAGGTTTGTAATTGAAGTTATGACATGGATAGAAAATGAAAGATTAGCAAACATAGCATCTCCAATTTTAGTTGATGATAGACCCACCTTTGGTGTATATTGGCGTAACAGTGATCTGTTATGGCTATGGGCGGAGGCATATGTGGAGTATTTGCAATTGGAAGAAAATATAGGCTTTAATCATTACTTTTCAGCTTTAGTCTTAACCTACTATTTTTAACATCTCACTAAAAATCTTACCGCCCCCCCCCCCCACTACAACTGGGAGGCTATAAAAAGGGAGCAGTAGAGAAGCATTTCATTTCGCTGCTAAATTTCAAAGAGTAAACATCAACAAGATGCATCAATGTGAAATTTGCTTAGAAACTTTTCATGATAATATTCTACTAGAAATACACAAAGAGTTATTCCATAATAATAAAGATGTAACAGAAACCGAATATGAAGATTTAAAACTATATGGAGAAGAACAACAACAAGAAGAACAAGAACAAGAAGAAGAACAAGAAGAACCATTAGCAGGACCATCTAATGCTATACCGAGTGTAAAAGTATTTGCTTTAGCAGGTAGAGTAGTAATGCATAAATTCAAAATGAAAAATTGGAATTAGAGCAGTTTCTTAAAGAAGCAAGAATAATTGTCAGTAACACTATAAAAGAAGAACTACAAAGATTAAACTTTATTAAATTTGGCATATTATTAAATGCTATGTTTATTAATGCAGATGAAGAAATGTCTCCTAGAGGATTTATAACAAGAAACCAAACAATTATGGCTACTTCAAATATTGATTCAATAGTTGAAGAGTGTTTTGATGAAATTTTAACTAAAATTCAAGAACATGAAGGAAGAGGATCAGGTTGGAGTTTGCTTAGTATTGAGGGAATGGATTTAAGAATTCACAAACATGGATACGGGCTTATGGGAAGCAGTTACATTCCACTGCCAAAGAAAATACAGGATACAAAGTCATGTGTAAATGTAAAAAATGAAGATACAGAATGTTTTCGTTATGCGATGACATCAAAATTTGTAACACCTAAAAATGCAATAAGACCTAGCCAAGAATATGAAAACCAAAGATATAGGTACAATTTTCAAGGGTTGTCGTACCCAGTAGCATTGAAGGATATTACAAAATTTGAAAAACAAAACCGTGGAACATCTGTTAATGTGTTTGGTTTGGACAGTTCAAATAAAGTATACCCTTTGAAGGTTGTAAAGAATGAGCTTGCAGACCACACGGATTTATTGCTAATAACGCAAGGAGATGTTTCTCACTATGTATATATAAGGAGTTTTGAAAGGCTTGTTAGTAAACAATTATCGAAAATTGAACACAAGAAAATAATATGCAAAAGATGTTTTAGTTTTAAAGAAGAAAGAATATCAAACAGAGGATGGATACGAGAACATCAGGAGCTATGTAACAACAACTATGAAGCCAAAATAATATTACCAACACCAGATAGAGCCGAGCTAAAATTTGAAAAGATATCTCATCAGTATCGTATCCCTATTGTTGTATATGCAGACTTTGAATCTACACTTGTTCCTATTG